>CM061051.1:7696275-8071275 GCA_030762985.1 Adelphocoris suturalis | reverse complement strand
AGCTCGCCAGGAAGATTTTTTTTGCAGGCCTTTTTTGTTGGCGCTGAGTAGCCTTTCCATAATTAGGCCTCGTCTTGAAGTGCCCCTGAGACTGAGGACGGAAGGGTTGCGAGGGCGTGGTTTCTGGAGACTGTCTGTTTGGTGTTGAGTTCGTGCCAGGGGTGGAAGACCTTGTTATTGTAAGGTCGCCTAAACCCGCAATTCTGAGGACGAGGAGGCTACCAGCAGGAACAACGCTGCCTTGTTTTGGGACCTCTCTTCGGATAGTGGGGGCACCATGGGACACTCGAAACATGCACGGCATTAGAAAAGGGTTATATATTGGAATCATTTTTGATGCGTTTTTGAACAGATTCATTAGCGTGGGGCCATTCGGCGCACTATGGGGCAGAATCGAAAAAAACCTGGTCAAAATAAGAAAAAATCGAAAGTAGGATATAGCGGTAGCTTGTGTTTTGGTCAGCTGACATCCTAGTGAACTCATTCCAAGAATTTCTCATTTTTGAACTCTCATTCCGAGAGTATATAACATTCCGGAAAACATTGACGTTTAGTATTGTTGTTTAGTATTGTTCCGATGTTTTGAAGTTTTTGGCCGGATCTACCAGAAAACATGTCACCGAACGATAAGAAATTATTATCACAATTTAAAATTCGTTTTTCATTCAATTATTATTTCATATTAAGATATTATTTCATTAGTAAAAATAGTAGTTTTTCAAAAATGAGATTAAGTATTTCATTAGGAAAAATAACTACGTATTAAAGCGTATTTAATGTCTTTTTCCCCTCGATAGGGTAACTATTCTACTAGCATAGTCCACTGAGATTATCCGCTAATATACGCTATTTTCCATTGGTGTGAAAATATGTAACAATAAGCAATAATCTATTTTAAAACAACATTATTAGTAGGTATACATATCCTTCAAGTATTTTCCCCTATAATTTTGTTACGGACTTCAACTCATGTCAACCTTTTCATCTTAATGAATGTATCACCTAATTCCCCAAACTACCTCAATATTGTTTAGTGCCCATCTAAGTAAATATGTATCACGGTAGTTTTCCCTTAAATTTAAGCAGAAAAGTGCACTGCTTACAAGTTGTGGTTTTTTTTTTCTTTTTAGAGAGAGAGAGAGAGAAAAACACCTTGAAAGTTTTGAAGGAATTACTATTTTTCTCGTGATCAGTAACTCTCAAAACATCTTGAAAAAAACAAAACATCCAGAATTTTGACCAGGTTCTTTCGATTCTGCCCCACAGTGCGGCGGTGCGTTTACTTTGTGTAATAGCACTCAGTTCATATACAAGATTTTCGGGGTTCGATATTGGGGTATTATGCGCGATCCGACGGACTCTACCATCCAGTTTTGGCCTTAGCCGTGAACTAAATGCTAATGGGATTTCTTCAGAACTGCCGTCTAAATAGATAATGATCATTCTGAAGGCGAAAGCTACGTAACTTTTATTTCCGTTAGATTAATCAGAAATAAACATAGCCATTGTAACTGCAGGGTGCGAATAACGACGAATTCGGCTAAAAAAATAGTTGGAAAATTTCCCAAGTAATACCCAGATATGAAATATGAGATGATCAGTGGTGACAGGACCATTCAGGGTATTTTCGGGACATAGAATTAAATCTCCGCCTTGAAAGGGATGTTCGGTTTGAAAAACCTCAACGTTGCACCAAGAGCGGGGATCGGCGTCTTCAACATACGAGTTAAAAATAGGCAAGCGCAATGCTCGCTGGGATGGAATTTGCTGTACCGATTGACTCATTAAGGAAACAACATTTTCATTCAGTGATTGAAGAATTAATGGAAATAATTCAGCGAAGGAGGATTCAGTTCACTTGGTAAAGATATCACTTGAATTTGAGTTTGGATAACTTCTGTCGCCAGGTTGGTATCCCCATATTTTTTGGGCTCATTTTCATCTTGTCAGGTAGAATGAATTCAAAAACCACTTCTGATGTAGAATAATGATGATGGATTTAGACGCCAAAAACCACTGATGTATTTAAATTCACTGATTAAATAGTTTTATTCAATAATAGTGCCGACAATATTTGAATACGGTACATCCAGATTGTCAAACTGCCACCTGCTACCTGTACCTACCAAATGTAACGCGCCAGGTACTCATGGAGGTGAAGATCGTTTGGCGCAGTTATTTGAATCTTTCCAGATGACGAGCCTAGCCACCAACACATTTATGTATACAGGATGTCTCATGACTTATGTACCAACGGTAGTTGGTAACGGACGGTCGAAGTAAAATTTCAAGAAAAAATGACCAGTCACTTGAATTTTTGAGGTGGCAAAACTAGAACACAAAATACATCAACATTTTGAAGTTATCCATTTGCTACCTGAGATACATGTATGGAATATTTTGAGGGCTCAATCACGTAGAATTTTTTGATTGATTTTATGATGTTCACATCACCAACATCGAAATATACTGAAAAAACGAAATTTTAGTGCGCTTTGCGCTTCGTAGAAATATTTTTCCGAATCGCTGTTACTAATGTAAATAAATGAACATCACTACGTGATTCAGCGTGAAGAAAAATTTAAAAAATCGTGTATTACATGAGGCAGCTGAATATCTTTAAAAACTCAATATTTCTCCATTTTTGCTCTATTTGCGGGAGATTTTGTTCGTTTTGCACACTCTCAAATTCAAGAGGTAGGACATTTTTCCATGAAATTCTGCGTAAAATC
This sequence comes from Adelphocoris suturalis, assembly GCA_030762985.1. Classification (NCBI taxonomy): domain Eukaryota; kingdom Metazoa; phylum Arthropoda; class Insecta; order Hemiptera; family Miridae; genus Adelphocoris; species Adelphocoris suturalis. The sequence goes on along the minus strand of CM061051.1, from coordinate 8,068,543 downwards.
TGAATCTGCACTATAAACTCGTTTCTATAATTCGTTGTTTACTTATTTATTTTGCAATACGCGCAAGCCCAATATATTTAATTGTATAATTACAAATTCACAATGAAATAGTGGATGCTAAAGGCGTAGGAAAACGTTTAATATCTCTTAAAAAATAAGCTGATTTTCATCTATATTTCAACATTCTATCGTTAAAAGTTTTATCATTTGGAAATATAGATTTATTTGTTAAGACGAATACTGGTGTTTGTGGAATCATAGCATCTCCACAGAATTTAATTTTAGCTGGAAGGGGGTCTCCCCCAAATAGCATTTTACACGTGTCATACGCAGATGACTCACAATTTGGTTCATTCTACATTAAAATACGTCTGTTTGCACAGTCTTGAAATGGAAAACTACTATACCTATTGAAGTTTCCTATATTACCTACGTTTAAATAAAAGGATGTAATACAAACGAAAAATTTTTTTTTTCACCAGATGAAGGTGGTGAACACACTTCCATACAATTAATTTTAGGAATAATTTTATCTGCAATATTAATGACATTATTTAAAAATTGTTTAACTTCGAATGTAGAATTATTAAATTGATAAAGTACCTACCTAGTAGTTTATCTAATACATCAACGGATTCTTCTAAACTTAAATAATAATCAGGAACTCCAGCGTAATTTCTAAACATAGGACTAATTCTACTAAATAATAATCCGAAATCCCGTGTGGAACGATAGACACATTTTGATTCAATATAATTTACCCCCCCCCCCCCCCCCTTCTAAATATCTTGTCTTCCTCGGTTATGTACCTCATATTAAGATTAATTTTCCATAATTTTGACAAAATACAATTTCGAACGGGTGAAGCCCCTAACTTTTCTATAATATCCGCAAGTACATTAACTGTAACTTTACGCGGAGCTGTTGCATTGGAAGGGGAAATATGAACTACTCCTCCTCGTTTGGAGACAAGTCCCCTCCTTGGAGAACATTCTTCGATTTTGCTCTATTAATCGTATTAGTTTCCCTAGCTCGTAATTGCGGTTGCGATGCACCAACGTTTTGTAATTCAAGGGCATGGCTTTCCACCACTCCTTGGTCGATAGCATCGCCACCTTCTGCCATTCCCCGATTTGAATTGACAGAAATGTCTCTCCAGACGAGCTTAGGCGTTTTTTGGAGAACGAGCCATCAGGGTGGCGTACAAATATTCTCCAATACTCCGAGGATGTCGGAGTATCTCGTCGGGGAGTCGTGGAAGATGAATTTGCGTTTATTAGGGATTCGGGACAATGATCTAAGGGCGGGACATCTGCAGTTTCTTTGGGCTCTTTCCCATCTACAGAGGTGGGCGACATGAAAATGGTCCCGTCCTTCTTGGTAGTGAATGGACATGAATATCCATTGAAAATGGCCAAAAAAGACTCACAAAATCGCCCCACTGTTTCAACACAAGGGAAGACGTCATGAAGAGGATCTGTTTTCAGAGACTCATAGCCCTTTCGGCCAACTTTCCAGACCCAAAATTTAACTGGACGCTACAGCTTAAGGATGTTCTGAAAGAGGCTGGTCTGGAAGATTTGTGGTCTCAGAATGACGTCGCGGTGGTTAAGGGGGCAAAAGAAAAATGTCTGTCATCGCTTCTTTCTAGAATGCACCAGGCTGATCTGAGCAAGGCTGCCGTTTCCTCGTTTAATTATTGCCCAAGAGGTTCCAATATTCAACCCCTTCAGCGTGAACTTTACCTTTCCAGCGACCACCCTTTGTTTACTAAGAGACTTCTGGCCCAGATCAGGTGCGCTAATCCAGCCTTCTGTAGGATAGTTCTTCACCGGGTGGTTAACCGCTTTGATGGCTCTCAAACATGTACGATCTGTAACACGCACAGCCCAGACACCCTTTTTCATATGCTATTTACTTGCCCCGTTTACAATTATGAACGTTTCAAGTTTTTTGGTTTTCCTTTTTTGATGAAAGTTTCTTTCGTACTCTTCTCCACTTCAAAGAAAAATCTGAGATCACTAGGATAGTAGGGTTCCTGCAGACAGTGCTCAGGCAAAGAGCGTTTACCATAAATGAAGGTTTCATTATAGCTTAAATATTCTGCAGCCGCTCCTCCTTTGCTAGACATGCTTGACAAAATTTCCGATGCTGCATTTATTGTTCTTGACTCCAAAATTTCTTTTGTTTCTGTAGGCGTATGCTTATTTCCATTGGCATTAATTATATTTGATATTACTTAAAGTTATGTTATAATTTTTATGCCATTTTTTCAAACCATATTCAATTATATTATTACTCGACCCAAGCCATATTTACTGTATCATTTTATACACTTGTATTTCTGCACATTTCTGAATGCGAACTCTTGTGAAAAACATATTGTTTACCACAATAAAGTCGTCTTCTTCTTCTTCTTCTTCTTCGTGAAGAAATCGGTAATTTTCATCAAAAACCAATCCACGAATTTCAGCCCTGAGGCGTCCCCAGGAAGACAAGATACATGCTTCACAAAGAGGTCTAGAATCGAATTGAACCACGTTTGTACCGGAGTTGGAAACGTCATGAGGGCTATCTTGATTGTCATGGGAATCGCCCTCAACTCCGTCGGGTTGATCTACCACGTCTCCATGTCCCCGTCGAAGTGCTGAATCATTGTCTCCCCGGATCGGGGAGGGTGGTGGGAGGGTGTCCTCCTCCTCGAACGGTCGGATCGGCGAGGCTCTCGGCGATGGCGACGGGCAGGTAGCAGCAGATTGACGAGACGAACTATCTTCAGAGGAAATAACAATCACTTCCTCAACGACGGGGACCTTGGAGCTATCGATTATTAAATTGAAACTTTCAGATTCAAATTGAAATCGAAAATAAAGACGAGGTAGGTTTGTTGTATGTCTAGCACAGCACTACTGAACTCAACGAAAGTAAAGACAGAACTGATACCTACTGCCCTGGACGGGGAGTTATTTATACGACCGTCGAAGACGTAGGCGCAGTCAGGTAAAACGGCCGTTGGGATCAAACGGCCGTTGGGATCCTATTGTTATTCAGTTCGAATGAAGTTCCCGCATTACAACTACCTCGGGCCCGGTGAGAACAATTGGAGTTTACAACCCGTGGATACCAATGATGAAATCGCACTGGAACACGATGTTGCCTATGAACTAGCTACAATTCAATTGATATTCGTAACGTTGACAAGGTAGCTATCGGACAGTTCGGTTACGACGCCTTGTACAACAAGAATTGGCACTCTGGAAAAGGGGTATTGGGTCTTAGTGCGAAATATCTAGTAGAAAGTGTTACGGGCGTGATCTATCCACATAACGTAGAAGGACGATCCAAGACGGCGTCAAATCAAGGTAATAATGACCCACGTAGGTGGAAGTTTTTGAAATATTATACAAATTTACAGCAATAACGGCCAAAATAGGGCTTTTATTTTTGTTAACCAATTTTCAACACAAACCTAACAGGTAACAACGGGATTTTTCAAACAACAATAAACAATGTCACCATGTGATGATCACCATCACACTACCCCCGTCCTCTTCACATCAGCAAGGGTCATCCGATTCACATGAATGAACATCTTCGTTCTTCCAAGCTGCACCTGGTACAGCACATCGTTCTTCCTCCGAACGATGGTCCACGGTCCTGTCCATTGGGGCTGTAATTTAGGGCAACGCCCTATAGTTCTCTTGGGTTCATGAAGCCAAACCCAGTCACCGCTCTGGAAGGTCACAGGTTTTGCATGTCGGTCAAATCTTTCTTTTTGACTCTTCATTTGCAGTTTCATATTTGTCTGAGCCAATTCCCGAATTTCCGCCAATGCCTTGCGTAACTGGAATGCGTAGTTAGTTGAAAACTGTGGTTCCGTTATAGCTGGTTGTACTAATTCTTCGGGTAACTGAAGCTCACAACCATATACCATAAGTGATGGAGAAAACCCAGTGGTGATATGAGGAGAGCTCCGATATGCCAATAGGAATAATAGCAGCAATGTGTCCCAATTATCTTGTTTCGCACTTATGAACGCTGTCAAGTATTTTGTGATGGTTCGATTCAAACGTTCGACTAGCCCTCCAGACTGCGGATGGAGAGGTGTAGATCGAGTGTGACGTGCTCCAAGGACCTTTGCCATTTCATTCATCAATTTGGATTCAAAATTTCTTCCTTGATCTGTATGAATTTCATTCGGGATCCCATATCGGCTAAATACTTTTTCAATGAGAACAGTTGCTACTGTGTCAGCCTCTTGGTTTGGAACTGCGATGGCTTCTGGCCATTTAGTAAAATAGTCTGAGATTACCAATACAAAACGATTACCCCTTTGTGTTTTAGGAAATGGTCCTAGTATGTCCATACCGAGTCTTTCAAAAGGTCCACCAACCATAATTTGTTGAAGGGGTGCCTGGTTTTTCTTGTGGGGGCCTTTGATCCTTTGACAGTCTGCACAAGTTTTGCACCAAGCTTTTACATCACCTGCCATACCAAGCCAAAAATAATTTTGGCGGACTTTTCCGAGGGTTTTCAAGAATCCAAAATGACCGCCAGTTGCACTACCATGGGCTTGTTGCAATACTCCTGGGATTTGATGTTCAGGCACCACAACCTGCCAGTAACTTCTTCCACTGGGCCTCTCCCACTTGTGGTACAATATCCCATCTCTTGTCAGCAGGGAGTCCCAACGAGACAGTAGTTGCCTTACTTTGGGGGCCATGGAGGCTAAAGTTTCTTGGGTTGGTCTTACTCCCTTACATAACATGGTAACTACTTCCTGGATGACGCTGTCCTGCCATGCTTTTGGATCCATTGCTTCTTTGGATAAAAAATTTATCTCTTTTGTGAATTGGGTTTCCTTCCTCTCACAGAATGAACACTGATCACCACAGGGACGTCTTGAAAGTCCATCAGCGTTTCCGTGGTTTTTTCCAGATCGGTGAACTATTTCAAATGAATATGTCTGGAGCATTTCCAACCATCTGGCTAATTGTCCTTCTGGCCTTTTGAAGGATGTCAACCATACCAAAGACATATGATCAGTTCTCAATGTGAATTTTCTTCCATAGAGATACTCATGGAAATGTTCAATACTGAGAACTGCAGCCAGAAGTTCTCTCCTAGTTGAACAATAGTTTTTTTGCTGCACTGTTAAAGTCTTACTGAAATAGGCAACAACTCTTTCTTCGCCATCAATCTGTTGAGATAATACAGATCCCACTGAGTGTGAACTGGCATCACAATCGAGAACAAAGGGTTGTTGAAAGTCAGGAAATGCTAAAATCGGAGAAGACGTCATGGATTTCTAGAGTTGGCTGAAGCTTTCATGACCTTTTTGATACCAAAGAAAAGGAGTATGGTTATCCATCAGTTGGTACAGAGGTTGGGCAATCTTCAAAATCTTTCACGAACCTCCTGTAATAAGAGCACATGCCCATAAATGACCTGATTTCAGTCTTGCTCTTGGGCGTAGGCCATTCCTCAGCTTCTTTTGTCTTCTTTGGGTCTGTGCAAACTCCATTTCCAGATATGACGTGTCCTAGATAGTGAGTTTCCTGGCGAAAAAAGGAACATTTCTTGGGATGTATTTGTAATCCTGCTTCCCTAAGTCTCACGAATACTTCTTCTAATTTATACATGACATAATTGAAGCATTTCCCATGTACAATAATGTCGTCCAGGTAAACAAGGGCTAGATGGGCAGGTATGACTCTCTCCATCAATCTTTGGAAGGTAGCTGGAGCATTGGAGAGGCCGAATGGTAGGACCTTGAATTGCCACAGTCCTTTACCATACAGAGTGAATGCAGTTTTTTCTTTGTCAGACTCATTCATTGCGACTTGCCAATATCCACTTTTCAGGTCAAGGCAGCAGATCCAGGTGGACCCACTGAGAGCAACAAGCATGCTTTGAATGCATGGAATGGCATAGGAGTCCTTCTTGGTAACAGCGTTAAGACGGCGATAATCAATACAAAATCTTGAGGAGCCATCTTTTTTTGGGACTAAAACTATAGGGGACGCCCAAGGACTTTGTGATGGTTCTATGACACCCTGATCTACCATTTCCTTCACCAATTGGTCAACATGTTGTTGCTGGCAATAAGGGATTCTCCTCGGATTTTGCTTAATGGGTCTTGTGTCTTCAGTATCAATGGAGTGTGATACAATGGAACACCTTCCTAATGGTCGATCCCCTATAGCGAAAATATCGCTATACTTTGAAAGGAGTGCTTTTGCTGATTTGTATTTGTCATCTTCTTTCGGCAAATCTGAATCAGATAGAGCTGTATCAATCCATGAGGAGCCTTGTGTCTTGGCTTTTAATTGGAGACCTCGCTCAACAAACTGCCATCTTCTACAAAGTGGTACATCTTGGTTTTGAACTGAAAGTGTTTGGAGAGGTAAGTCCAATCGTGCACCAATTTGTTCCAAAAAATCTAACCCCAAAATTTCTTTGTCTTTAATATCAGAAACCAGAAATTTATGCTCAACTTGCATGTTGGAAATGTTTACCTTGGCAAAACATTCTCCAATGACCCTAATGCTACTATTCCCTGCAGTTTGGAGAGATTTTGTGGATGGTGCAGTAATCACAAGTTCGTGGGTTTGTGCAACATCTGGTCTTACAATGGATACAGTTGCACCTGTATCAATAAGCATCCCACAACCACGTTTTCCTAACAGGACTTCAACAAAAACAGCACCACTTGATTGTTTCCTTTCTCTCTCAACAGGGCCAGAAGTCGGAGTGTTAGCCTCGGCATGGCCCGTCGCCTCGGCTAGTTTTCCGACTGGGTACGTTTAGGGCATTCTCTCCGGAAATGACCCAAATCCTTACATTCATAACATCTAGAGGGTCCAGGGAATGGTGCTGGTTGAACCAGCTTGGTTGAACTGTGTGTTCTACGTTCAGCTGGTGATGAAAGTTCAACCTCGTGTCTTTGAGCTTTGCTCAAGGCTGCCCTAATTGAGTCTGGAGATGAAATGCTGACTGACGACTTAACATGGGCATCCCTAATGGCATGAACGAAAGACCTTACTGCAATCCTCTCGACTGCTTCTGGTGGACAATCGGGAAATGCACCTCTTGCAAGTATTTCTATGTCGGTTGCCAATTCAGCCAATGTCTCACAGTCACGTTGTTTGCGGGCCTGCAACTGAGAGTGAAGCAATGAAGTAAGGTGTTCGGAACCAAATCTTAACTGAAATGCTTCCGACAATTTATGGAAGCTTGATTGGTGTTGCCTAGGAAGGTTATGGACAACTAAGAGAGGAGGTCCAGAGAGTGAAGCTACAAGGTGCTCTCCTCTCTCCTTATCATTCCATTTGTTAGCATCAGCAATAATGGTAAACTGGGTTCTATACTCCTCCCATGAAATGGAACCATCAAATTTGGCTGGTTTAGGGAACTTCCCATGTCTCGTTCGACGGTTATCAACTACAAAATTTTCTGTGCGTTCTACTCGACCAGGTGGGGTGTGAACTTCTTGCACAGTTCGATTGTTGAGTGCAGCAAGAAGTTGATCAAGTTGTACTTTGATTAAGCTAATGTCGGACTCTATAGTGTTAATTCGTTGGGCAAGAACATTAGATTGAGTATCAGGTTCTGACAGGTTTTTCATGAGCTCACCAACTTGATTCCTTATAGCTCCCACATCTGACCCTACGGCATTGGCCCTCTGAGACAATTCATCATTCCTGTTGTCGGTCACAGAGGCATCATCATCCGGATCCGCGGGTCTTCTTCGAGTGGATACTGTGCGTCGTGGCATCTAACACTCACTTTCCTCACAGGGTGTCGGTTCCGAAAGACGTTGAGCGCCAAATGTACAAATTTACAGCAATAACGGCCAAAATAGGGCTTTCATTTTTGTTAACCAATTTTCAACACAAACCTAACAGGTAACAACGGGATTTTTAAAACAACAATAAACAATGTCACCATGTGATGATCACCATCACAATATTTTTACGAGAACCGTCAGTCACCTTCTAACGAAAATCAGTGGAAATTGAAAACAAGTGATTCAACGTCTAAAACAGAAGAGAAGAAAACCGAACCTCCGCCTAAACAACAAGATTAATTCTCCTCCCCCGTCATCAAGTTCAAATAAAAGGAAGGCTGCTTCAGAATCACCTGAAATGAAAGGAAGGACAGTAAAAACGGCGAAATATTTGCGATTTTTAGATACCTCTGATTCGTCTTCTTCTAGTAATATGAGTACTAGTAATGCAGATGAGGATTAACCAATGCAACAAGATAGTGGAGCCGCCGCACCTGCTATTGGAGCCCACGGACCTGGTAAAAATGCAACGGGAGGAGGAAGTGGTATAGTGCCTATCTATTCAGGATTACCACAAACTCCCAATGTATTTCACCTTCATTATAGAAAAACGTATCATTTCTTCTTAAATGCGAGTTTACCTTCGTGTTTAAACCAGGTAGTGCAAAAGAATATTTTACGTATATGCCAGGAGGTACACATGACATACCATGGAATTATCTTTTCTGTTATGTTTCACCAAGAGAGGCTAACATGTTACGCACTCAATTTACTGAATTTAGAGCAGTTGAAGCAAGTTGTGTGGTTACTTCTTTAGGCGTTCGTCTACCATTTGAAACTAATACCAGTACAACTGCTACCGCTAATGCTAATGCTCAGTATCCCATAGCATATTACAAAGGTACAGAAAACGCTTATTTTACTGAAACAAATAGCAATAATATTGAGGATATCAGAAAAAAGATGATTGGAGGAAATATCTACGATTTGGAAGAAGCTGACACAGCACATGAAGATTTTGACCAATTATCAGCACAATCAGCAAGTCGTAATTTTAATAACCCCTTAGGTATTATGTATCCTCGTTTTGACCGTCTTGAAAATAATGCATCTGTATCTGATTTAGTACAACATCCATCAGAGCCACAAATATATCAATTCGCCACTCTTATTAATGGATCTAATTATTTTGGTCCCTGTTTCAACCGAACTTATAAACCAAAAAATGGGTTACTATTTTCCCGCAATGTTTTACACTCATTCAGTGACCCTAGATCGTTCAATCCTAGAGATTACTTAGTATTAATTGTTCCTAATAAATGTGCTTTTATGAATCCTCAATCCTTTGATATAAACAAACAAGTAGCAAGTGGCTTAGATGGAATAAGCCCAAATTGGAATGAACCTCATGAAAATATGAAATTAGAGAATCTTGTATCCACTTCTATTTCAAATCCCATTACACCTGGAGTTCAACCACGACTTGTCATTGGATTACTACCATTAAGAAATAAAGATAAAACCCTTATGCAAGCTCAATGGGAATTTATTTTAGACTTTCATTTAACTGTTGAATGTAAAGTGGGAGTTGTTGGATATTATGCTAAACATACCACTTGGCCAGAAGCTCAATATATGTATCCCAATATGAGATTGGGCAATAGCAAGACCCAGAGATTTCCTACTTGTAGTGAAAGAGATTTTAGAGGTATATTAGGACAGACGATTGTAAAACATGGTGAAATGAAGAAAATCCCTGTACAAAATAGAGCTGTAGATAAAGATGGTAAACCAATAGATCCTAGTATTGAAGGAGTAGCAGCTTCTGCTGCCGAAAAACAAAATGCTTTATTTAAAACTGAATACAATTTATGCATGACAAAATTTGTGTCTTCTTGCGAGTTCCCCGCATCCTTATTAGTATTCTGAATACAAATGAGGTCCCGGGAGCTATTAAGGTCTACATAATAGTCTGTACATAGATGAATTTGGAATATAAAAGAACATGGCATTGATAAATTAGGAGTAAAAAAATACATAAATGAATAATTGAAGACTACCATGTTATAATGCAACAAACGGTTTAATGGACAAAGTTCGTGTTAATTGCACATAGTTCCGCTATTGCGAAATACGCAAAACTGTCACGGTTGAATTTCTCGCTCAATATTATGGGGGATACATTTTTTGTTAATCCCGGATAATCATATCCCTATGAGAGCCAACTCCAACCAACTCTAGTGGCTGACTGGTGAACCTTGATCACCTATTCAAAGTACCTCAACTGGAAAGAGTGGGTATTTAGGGAAACCATTCAGTGAGTGTAGTATTATTTGGATGTGTGTGTATTTGGGGAAGCCAGTCTGGTGGTTTTGTGCAGTATTAGTTGGCTGTGTGTTAAGGCTGATGTTGTATATATGATGCGAAATTGAGAAACGATAGGTAATTAAACTGAAAGGAGCTTTGTGTTTGTGAACTTCCTTTCTCTCAATTATTATCGTTTCTTAATTTCAGCAGTTTAAAATATATATATAAATATATTGTGCTTTATTCCCAATACCAAACTGATCAGCCAACACGTGTGACAATTCATTATAGTCAGTCTTATCCATAGTATCACACAATGCGGGTATGGCAGGCCCAGTTAGTGAAGCAGCCAAAGCTAGACCTTTTTTTCTGTAACTCCAGCCATTGGCTAGAGCGACTACCTCAAAATGGCTCTGGTAATCCTCCCATGGCACTGAACCATCAAAAAGCTGAGTACGAAACTGGTCTCTTCTATCTACAGAATCAGGCAATCTAGTCTGTTCGTGTTGATTTTCTCGTTCTGGTGTAGTGACCATCTTAGTTTGAGTTCTTTCCAGCCGTAGAGCCTGTAGTTCATTGAAGACTTCTTCACTGAACTCTCGCAACTGGTAGTTAACACGAGCTTGCTGTTTTTCCAATTCTTCCCTAAATACTCGTACGGTTTCCTGCAATATATCTGGCTGGCCTGATAGAAAACCTTCAGCAGTAGGCAATGATGTTGCCCCATGAGGTACATCAGATTGTTGAACGTCCTCCTCCACTGATGTTGGCGCATGTGGAACCGATGCAGGCATCACTCTTCCACTACATAGTGTGAACCCCTCCGCATCTTGAAATTCCTCTTGATCGTTCATCACTGTCCTGCACAGTCCTATAGATCCCACTTCTGACACCACTTGTTAGGAACACTGATGAACACAATCCAAGTTGGGAACTTGATTTTATTACGAAAAACTCTGTTTTGTATTACAATCAACCACAGAACAAAATCACAAACTGAACTCCTAATTAGTAACCGGATTTTCTAACTTATCCACGTAAACAATAATAAATACACAAGTGTTTCCCTAACAATATATATATATATATATATATATATATATATATATATATATATATATATGTCGTGTGTGTGCGTGGAAAATATCTAAATCTATGACTAAAATATGAATGACATGCTAAACCTGCAAGGAGATGAACTGCGATTGCAAAAATGTAATCATTTCGGTGTTTTACAAGCATAAACTGCAAAGTAAATAATTTGTTCATCAGCATTGACCCTTTTTTCACCATATCCTCAATTGAGGCCCATTGAGACATCAAATGTTGTGTGATAATTATTTAACGGCCGAAACTACCAAAACATGCTAATCCAATTTCAATTACATACTCAGACATTGCTCGGGTTAGGGTCTAGTTGGTCCTATTTGGACTCTACTACTACCTTAAAGAAGGTAGCCCCTGAGAAAGAGAAAACATTAAATTATTTTGTCAAGCATTACGTTAATATTTTTCTTCCGATTTCTCACTCATCTTCACTACCCGTATAAATCCAATTGTTTCCTGGCTGAAAGTAGTCACTTTGCATGAGGAATTAGATTCCAGGCTGATCCGTTTTACGCCTCGTGAATTTCATTTTGCCCGGAAAAAGGGGAGCTTGTGCGCCTGTAAAAACGTAAAATTTTAGAAACAAGCATAAGGTATACCATTCCAGGTTCGTGTACCAGTTTCCATACCAAGTACAGTTCCTCTCCGAGTTCGATGAAATTTCCAGAGATTGAGATCGAGATTGCACCCTCTGAGTTCAAGATTATTTTTACATAAATAGTCAATTGATATTTATTTATCTATTTATTTATTTGAGAACAATACGGCACAGGGCTCGTTACAAAACTAAATACATGAGTGAAAATACTCATTAACTACATACCTACAAACATTTGTTAAGCATAGGAAAGACGGCAAGGAGAATATATTAATTCACAGAGCATACAATAAGATAACACAAGAATGAAAAAGTATAATAATAAAAATGAAAAATAAAAAAGACGAATGTTCAGTGGAATATTAATAATAAAATAAAGCACAGAACTACAAGATGAAGGGGTGACATGAGGAGGATGAAAAAAGTCTAAACCACTGCACAGATAGTCCTCTTGAATTAGCCCAGCTGAAAGACGGTTAAACTCGAGCTGAAGACGGGGCATTGGGCAGTTACGTATTGTCGGCTGTTCTTACGCCTGTTGTACGCAGTTGACTGTTCTTCACGTAGTAGGTCTGGTTGAGTCGTGTGGGGAAGGAGGGGACATAGAAGTTAATTCGTGAGAGTAGGGAAGATCAATCAATTCGACCTGAGGTTAATCCATCACCATATCTGACACTCTTCTCCTACAATCAAAAGCCAGTTTTCTTGTAGACCATCACTAGAACTTCAGTCCTCCCACTTAGAAGGGCATGTAACTCAAGAACCGTCTTTGTGACCAGACAGTGGAGGCGAAATTAACACAGGGTCGAACTAGAGCAACGAATATCAGTCTTAACCCCTCAGGACAAGAAACTGGTAAATGTACTCAGCAAATAACTGGTACTGTACTCTACCACCAAATGAACACAAGGGAAAATAGGGGACCCAAGTGGGAACCCTGTGGAACTCCCGAGATAGCGCAAAAGGTTTCAGACAGCGTGGTACGCAGTCTTACTCTCATTCGGCGATTCTTTAAGTAACTGGCAAACCAGTCAAGTGAGATTCCAAAGATCCCAAAGTACTTCAATTCATCAAGAAGAACTCTATGTGAAACGTTGTCAAATGCCTTCGAAAAATCTGTGTAAATGCAATCTACCTCAACCCCCTTCGCAAAAGCATCCTTGACAACTTGCTCAAAAGACACAAGATTTGTACAACACGATCTGCGAGAAATGAAACCGTGTTGGTTAGGGGATAAATAAGGTTTCATCCTAAGTGCTACATAATTGTTTGACAACGGTCTTCTCCAACAACTTAGGCAGGATGCTGAGGGAACAGATCGGGCGGTACAGGTTGATACATGTTTGATTATCATTTTTGGGAATTGGTGTTATATAGAATGTCTTCCAACAGTCAGGCACTATACTCATACCAAGTGATCCAAGCCTTTAGAATTATGGAGGGCACTCCGTCTGGACCCATTCCCTTTGATGAATCCAAGGCCATTAGCTCATCTTCCACCATCTTCTCGGAGACAACTATATTGATCCCATTGAGAAGGAAGTCACAGAAAGGACCGAAACAGGACCAGACGTGTCCGTGGCCTGAGCAAATACCGACAAAAAATGCTCACCAAATAGGTTGACAACATCCTGTGGTGAGTCTGCAGAGACTGTACCCAGATGAAAGACAGCAGCCAAAGGATGAAGATCCCCGTGTATAGTTTACATAGTTCTAAAAGCTCTTGACATTAAGAAATAGAGGAGACTGGACCTCATTGATGTAATTTTCATATGCTGACATCGATCGAGATTTACATCGCTTTCGAAGCTCGGAGAAAATGTCATAATCACAATCGAGATAAGTGCACTTGTAGCGTGCGTGTGCTGCGTTCTTTTCTTAACCAGTGCATTCAAATCAGAGTCGAACCATTTAGGGAAAAGTGCTGGCCAAAGAACTCATCCTTTTGTTTGGAAAGCTTGATTTTTTGGCGCAAGAACGGAATTTTTATCTCAATCCTAAGGAGAGTTATCGTCTGGAATGACACATAAATATATAAATAAATACACACACACACACACACACACACACACACACACACACACACACACACACACACACACACACACACACACACACACACACACACACACACACACTCGCGCACGCGCGTTTGCGTTTCACAATGCCTCAAAACGGATTTCAATGAAGAAATTTTTCAAAACTTTTTATTTTAAAATTTTCCGAGCTATTGCAATAGCTTCATTTTCTACAAAACTTCGCCAAAAGTGGAAAAAAAAAAAAAAAAAAAAATCTCTGATTTTGGCTACAAACCTCTTTATAGCTATCCAGTGTTTTGCACAACATTCGTACTATTCGTACTGCTTCTTCAAATTGAAGTTTATGGTGAATTTCCCAATCTTGCGATCGGAGGAATTCACTCATCCCCCCCACAATCACCTCTCTTGAAACTGTGTGAAAATTTACTTGACGAGAGAAATATGCGTCAGATGTTATAAGAAAAGAACACTCGAAGGGACGATGTTGGGTATCCAAGGGCAAACACGAGTCAGATCGTCATTTCGAAACCTCAGTCAAATCTGTCAAACACAGATCCAACAAATTATTCGAGGAATTCAGCAAACAGTTGTACTGTCTCAGGTTACATAAATCTATCATCTCTAATAATATCATATTTCGGTAATAGGTTGAGCGGATTTAAGAAATAACAAGATGACTCAGTCCAACGAACACCCGGCGGATTGAAATCACCGGTGATAAACAATGTGTAATGAGGATGTTCATTAGATACTCTATCTAACTGTGCTCTGAAATTTTCCACCAATCAAGACTCGACCACCGACAGGTTTAATAGAATTTTCAGTCCATCGGTCGTTTCTATATCTGTATTATTTATAATAATTAAACTCTGTCTGTCTGTATGTTTGTTTGTCCATGTTATGCACGGCCAAACGGCGGATTGGGAGGAGCCTACGAGGGGATGATCTTCTTAAAATTTTCCAAAAGGGGGCATAATCGATTTTAAAATTTCCTACTCTCACCCGAACCATGAGCTGGAGGACGGGAGGGAGATAGGAGCCCCTTTTAATGCACTGTTTTAGGACGTCCCTCCGAAGCTAGCTCATACAGGCAAGGCTCCTTACTTAAGAGGGACGACGTATTGGAATTGATCCAGGGGGGTCGGGGACAACCCAAGCATGAGAAAGAATAACCACATAAAAATCCGTTTCAGACCATTCTAAGACCGAATCCGTAAAAAAAAAAACCATAGTTGTATGTCTGTGTGTGTGTGTGTGTGTGTGTGTGTGTGTGTGTGTGTGTGTGTGTGTGTGTGTGTGTGTGTGTGTGTGTGTGTGTGTGTGTGTGTGTGTGTGTGATAAATTTTTAAATTTTGTTCACGCTGCCAAGGCCACAATTCTCAATTGATTTTCGAGATTCCTTCTTTTTTTTATCCCAATTTTAGTTTGATTGTGCAAGAAACCACGGAAATTTTAAATTCCGTGATGGAAGTGGGGGAATGGAGGAAGTAAAGCCGAAAAAACGTGTTTTTTCGACAAATGTTGTCGACGCCGCTCAGGCTATAATTCTCAACCAATTTTCGTGATTCTTTTTTAGTTCGATTCCAATTTCAGTCTAGTTGTGGAACAAACCTTAGGAATTTCAGATTTACTGTCGAGGTGTGGGGTGGAGAGGATAATTGCCGATTCTTTCAGGCGCTGCCAAAGCTACAAATCTTGACCCATTTTCGTGATTCTTATTTTGTTCCATTAAGAGTTTGATATTGTTTTGGAAAGTATGTCAGGGGTTTTAAATTTCATCATGGGAGGGGGTGAATGGAGGGGGTGATACTGATAAATCGTGGTGGTTTAACAATTCTCCTCCAATTTTCGTGATTTCCTTCTTGTTCAACTATGAATTGGTCTAGTTTTGGATCGCATATCAGGAATTTAAAATTCAATTATGAAAGGGGTGAATGGAGGGGGTAATTGTAATAAACCACGATGTTTTAACTAATTTCGTCCGATTTTCATGATTTTTTTTTTTTTTTTTTTTTTTTTTTTTTTTTTTTTTTTTTTTTTTTTTTTTTGTTCAACTAGGAATTCGGTCTAGTTTTGGGAGGTATTTCAAGAGTTTCAAATTTCATCTTAGAAGAGGGTGAATGGAGGGGGTAATAATAATAAACCACGATTTTTAAACTATTTTCGTCAGATTTTCGTGGTTATTTTTTTAAATTCAATTACTAATTTGATCTAGTTTTGGAAATTATGTCAGGAGTTTCAGATTTCATACTTATCATAGGACTTGGCTGTCGGTGGAGGGAGTTAGTGGGTGGGGGGGAGTCCGAGAAGTGATTTTTTTTTTTTTAATCTCTTATTTTTACTCTCACCAAAACAATACAAAAACCATTCATCGGGACATCCCTGTAATGCATGCATTACTTACTAGTATGTTTTCGTCGAGCGCCCGATCTTCTATCTGCTGCCACATTAAAATTTGATAGAGAGCACTTCGTATGTCAGCTACATAGTTACGTTTCTGGGCCCGGAGAAAATGACGGTACTGTCGGAATTGGCGAAAAATGCTCTCTTTCCGGAGAAAACAGCAATGATATGCGGGAAATCAAGAAAAAAATGTGGTCCCCGCTATGGTTTTGTCCGCCTTAGACCCAGGAAATTTCGACGGTTTTTGCTCGGGTTGGTCTTGAATTGTTCGTTGAAGTTCCAATTAGGTCCCATGCGAGTTTCGAGACATGAAATTTTTTTTCGGATAGTAGTTGTAATGAACATGGAGGTGCAATGAGGCCTAAATCCACACTCATAGAGAGAGAGAGAGAAGAGTGATAGTACCATAAGAGATACAACTCGTACTAATAGCATGTACGCTACGTTCAGAGAAGATTCGATTTCCAGGACCTGGATCACCCATCCAACGCCAAACTCAGCTTCTCAAGAACACGAGAAGAGGCGTGCGACGCCCGTTGTTTTCCAACGGAGCGACGGCAGCGCCTTCTCTGGGATTCTGACGGGAACTCTGTCACACTCCCTCCCTTAATGACATACTTGATTGAAGAGCAAGTATGTTAACCAGGTGGAATAGTTTACTGGCTCAGAACTGATGCTCATTAATAAATAGCTGCATTGGCGATTGAGGATGGGAAAAGAGAAATTAAAACAGGATGGATTGTCAGTGGTTCTTCATATGAAGTATTCATTAGGTAATTAACCCCCAATCAAAGATTGGAACAATCGGGAATAAACGGTGGAGACTCATACCTCAAGGAAAATAAAATAGATATAAATTAATATGCCCACATTGGGGACTTAAATTGGGAACTAAGCCCTGGAAATAATAATTGGGAACAATGCCCTTGAATAATTGGGATACATGCCCGGGTATAAAGAATGATAATAAAAATGGCAAAGGCTAGGTATGAAATTGAAAATATAAGAGGGGAATAAAAGAGAAATTATAAGTCAAAGACCAATGAAATAATTTATATACCAAAGGGTGATAATGAAAATTCCTTCTGGAAAACCCGGGCCATGTTTCTTATGACACATTAACGCCTCAAAAATAGTGGATTGGATTACTAGGCGTTAGCCGTCCATAATCCTAACCACGCTCTGCTACCATGTAATGAACAGACGCCCTGGAGGTGCAATGGGGCCTAAATCCACACTCATAGGGAGAGAGAGGAGAGTGACAGTACCATAAGAGATACAACTCGTACTAATAGCATATAAGCTACGTTCAGAGAAGATTCGATTTCCAGGACCTGGATCACCCATCCAACGCCAAACTCAGCTTCTCAAGAACACACGGCTGTAGGTCACGATGGTATGGGGTTTATCCGGTCGCATCTATACATCCCAAACCGAGCGAGCGAGAAAACCCACCCCTAGCGAGCAAAGCAAACAACATCCCCTACACACGTCGGATTTCGACGGGGTTTTTCCTCAGAACTCGTAAATGTATTTATGTACTTATTTATGTATGTACTTATTTACGTATTTATTTATTTATGTACTTGTATATATCCCATCGCATCTATACATTCCACAGAGAGCGTATGTTGAATTTTTCAAGATAATTAACTCTCTTTGGACAAAAATGAAGAAATCGTTCAAACTGTCTATCTGTCAAATCAAAATTGTAACTGCGAGACTTACTTTGTTTTCCCATAAAACCTGATGCTCGTCTATTCTTTCCCTGAATTTCCTACCAGTTTGACCGCTTTATTCGTAGACACAAGAACATTTTAGCTTATAAACCCCACTTTTTTCTTCTAATGTTAAATCTAGTTGACTCTAAGTTAGTTCTAGTTAATGTTCGATCCCAGTCAGATTTGAAACTTTATCTTTACCCTTTTTCCTAAGACCTTATCCCATTTGGTACCCATTAATGAGATCTCCTCCATATCCTTTACTAGCCGCTATGGTTTCGATAATGGATATTTCTTTTGATAAATTTGGTTCACTCATTGGAATAGATAGTGCTCGGTTGATCATACTACGGAAGGCTAAATGTTTATGGACAAGGGTGATTTGAAGTACTATGGATAGTTATATCGCTACCTATATGTAACTTTTCTATAAACTGAAAAATCATGCTTTTCGTTTACCAATGAGATGGACAGATCCAGAAAATTGAGTTTACTTCCGCCGAATTTGAGGATGAATTTAATAAAGATATCTAATTTATTGATTTTTTCGTGAAAAGAATTTAGTCGTCTTTCAGCAGGGTTTTGGGGCAATATATTCCAATAAAAACGACATCACAACTTCCTTGATTTTTGAAGTAATTGCATTGAATATTCATGTATTTGAATAATAATTCAATCAACAGTGTGATGTTTTAAACAGCGAATAAGGAGAATCTAATGGCAATAGACTCCAAAGCACAATGTCTATTTTCTGTAAATGTCTATAATCTACCGAAAATAAATAATGAAACATTGATGATTTAAGATGAAGATTGTAAGAGTCTTGAGTCGAGAGTCAAATGTAACGCGATCAACAATTTATTACAGCATTTGTAACTAAAACAAATGGAAAAGTAGAAATTTGAAACTCAGTCAATACCACTTTTAAAAATACCTCACCATATTTTTGGTTACGAATTAAATAACTACTAGCCGAATTTTGATTACATATAATAGCGATGAGATATTGTTTTTATTGGTTTATTGATAATGGCGAAAGCTAATCTAGGTAATGCAATCGTATAGAAATAAATTAATAAAATGTGCCTCATAATCGACAGTAATTAATTTTAAAGGAAAACAAACGACCAAAAAGCAATATGAACGAAGTAAGTTTGTTGTTTCTTTGAAAGAGCAATAAAAACATTAATAACACAAGCAAAATTAACGCAAGAGATAACATAATTTCGAGAGAGGTACGACGATTTGACGCCTTAGTCCCTCGATTCTTGGTGCTATGGAAAACAGAGGAAACGTAAAAATAATAAAATCAGATGCGAAGTGGGGGCAGTGAGGGGCGGATTGCCAAGTTATCATGAGAAGGGGTGGATGATTAGACGGTGAGTGGGGGCGTCGGTAGGATGTGTACTAGCAATGAGTAGTGACGTAGAGTTTCCATGGCAACCACCCAAGTTCCTCTGAGCCCCGTCAGATGTCTCCCTTGTACTGCACCACTTACTACTTGAGACAAAAATCAATCTAGTGAGCGGGGGAAGTGGAGGTTCGGACGTTCTTGGGTTGTGTTGATCTGCGGGAGCGTGTTGCCGTCTACAGATGTTCTCCCTCCAAGTTCGCGGCTGAGGTGACTCCCACCCCCTGTGCGCATTATGCTTCCTCCCGTAGCATCTTGAACATACTAGACAAGAGGTACTCTGGAAGATTCCACCTCATAGCATGGCCTCGGTCGCCGCTTGGCTACCTTTTGCCCGGGCGGCGGCCATTGGTTGGGTGCCCATAGCGACCCATCCTCTTCCTCCGGCTCCCATACCCAAAGATCGGAGAAAAGCTGATGACGAGAAGCTTCTCATCAACGTCTCCGGGAGGAGATTTGAGACTTGGAGAAACACTCTTGAAAAAAACCCCGACACCCTTCTCGGTTCCAATGAATGCGAGTTTTTTTACGACGAAGAGTGTAAAGAGTACTTTTTCGATAGGGACCCCGATATATTCCGACATATTTTAAACTATTATCGGACTGGAAAGCTACACTACCCTAAGCACGAATGTCTAACGAGTTACGACGAGGAACTTGCCTTCTTTGGCATCCTCCCCGACGTAATTGGCGACTGTTGTTACGAAGACTACCGGGACCGAAAGAGAGAGAATGCAGAGCGGCTAATGGACGACAAGTTATCAGAAAATGGGGACCAAAACCTACCCCAGTTGACCAATATCCGACAGAAAATGTGGAGAGCCTTCGAAAACCCCCACACATCCACAGCAGCTCTTGTATTTTATTATGTCACAGGATTTTTTATTGCAGTGTCCGTCATGGCCAACGTAGTGGAAACCGTGCCGTGTGGACATCGGCCGGGTCGTGCCGGAACTCTCCCGTGCGGTGAACGCTATAAAATCGTATTTTTTTGTCTAGATACAGCCTGCGTTATGATCTTTACGGCCGAGTATCTCCTTAGATTGTTCGCTGCACCGGATCGATGCAAATTCGTCAGAAGTGTTATGAGTATCATAGATGTGGTAGCTATTTTGCCTTACTATATTGGGCTGGGTATCACAGACAATGATGACGTTTCTGGAGCTTTCGTAACGTTGAGGGTTTTCCGGGTGTTTCGAATTTTCAAGTTTTCACGCCATTCGCAAGGACTACGTATTTTAGGTTATACATTGAAATCGTGTGCTTCAGAACTGGGGTTTCTTGTGTTTTCACTTGCCATGGCGATCATCATATTTGCGACTGTCATGTTCTACGCTGAAAAGAACGTCGACGGAACCAATTTCACTTCTATTCCTGCTGCTTTCTGGTATACGATAGTCACTATGACCACATTGGGGTGAGTGTCATTAAACTTTTTATTAATTTTTTGCAAAATAATATGACTTTAGAAGCTAATTGTAGTGTAAGATACATTAAACACACATATGCACTGTCCTTAACACTTGTTTACGCAATAGCTTATTGTTATGGTCCAGGCCTTCATAACTTGTATTATTTCCATGCGCCACCAACCTTTATTCACAGGATCCACCTGTTGAGTGGAAGCCTTGTCTCGTCTGAAGATCTATCAATGATTTTCCAATGATTCGTTATTTACGAACCATCCGTTGATAATTACTTGATCATTGACAAGGGTATGGTTGAAATGAAAACATATCAAAGTGAATTTGCTTCTCATTGCAATATCTGTTTCAGAAACAATAAACAAATGGTGAATAAAATTCGTAATATTAGGATAATATTATTGGTGAATTTATTGAGAGAATCGTGATTTCAATATTATTCTATGGGTATCAACGATTATCTCGTCGAACGTTCTAATTAACACTGCGTTTGCAGTACATCATGTGCCTTAGTAGATTGGAGCATCAACTTGATACGTACTCGTATTTTGTATCTGAATGTCGTTTCAATCTTCCAATTCCTTTATGATTATACTCAACACTTGTGTTTGTTTAGCATTACTCTTTTGTTATAGTTACCCATATTCAGGAATCGTAGAGCATATTGATAACCCAATCACACCACACTGATAACCCAAAAAACCTAAATATATACCCAGTACTAAAATATTTATTCTCTAGTAAGCCAAAATATATCAAAAAGTAGTTTAAAAACGAATTATACGGCTTTGGACTTTTTAGAAGTTCTTCCTATGATTTTCTCAGTATTTATGTGAGGGAATTTTAAAAAGAGCTTGCAAGTTGGTGTCACTTTAAGCTTGTAGCCAGACTCATAACTCTCTCAATTTCCCTCAAAATGTCTATAAAACGTTTAGGGATGGTACCAATTGGATCCAGAACATTCACCTATACATCTTACTACATTCGTGGAATATTATTTCATATAATGTTCGTGTACATGCGCAAACATGATATTCATAGTACATGCACGCAAAACTCCCTCGATTTTAGTCAGACTATGTTGATGTTTTCAGCGATGGTGAGGGTTATGCTCTAGATAGGGAATTTCAAAAAATAAATTAATCAATGCTTCAAATGTGTAATTGAATTTCTAATTTGAATTTTTCCAGTTTTGTCTGATTTTGGAATTTCATCTAATTTTCGTGACATTTTTCGGAATTAAAAAGTTTGGACTTAGGTCTACACAGTGACCGACAATTTCCTTTTGTTTCATTGAGCACCCTTACAAATGAAATAGTTGCTACTCATAGCAATTCTGCTAAAAATTGGATTTTCGTATTGAAAATGGATTTAAAAAAAAAATATTCTAAATAAGTATCATCGCCCTCCAAATCTTACATTCTTTCATTCTATTTATTAATATAACACCTCCTTCATTTTGAAGCTCCATTCAGTCATATTAAATAAACAGAGAAAGAAGCTGATGTACCATTAACACTTGGCAGACATTTTTTCATTTTTAAACTATTACTGTTGATAACATGTTTGTGTTGCTAACTGCAAACAAGGTAGAGGATGTTAGGTAGTAGTGGTGGTGGTAGGTAGGGGCTTTATGGAGCTGGTCAATTTCCAACCTTCTAATAATTAAATGAAAGCAATAAGATATATCTGTAATTTTTGAAAATTTGGTGCATAAATGTATGTTTATGGGTTGACAGAAAAAATCCCTACTTCTAAACACGCTAACCGTGGTATAAATTGATCATTATTTTGCTTAACTGTGGATTTTAACCATTGTCTAATCACAGATGGCTTTCCCTAGTGTAATCAATGAATTTTTTCACAAAAAATGACGATTCGAACAATATTGCAAAGATTTGAAACCTCTTTATAAAACGACGTGACGTTTAACAATTTTTATGTTGACGGTATTATGTGGGATTTGTTCGATACATAATAATAATAATTATAAGAGCATAGATGTGGTAAAGATTGACAACGCTGTTGCTGACGGACATCACGAACAAACCGTGTGATCGTACCTATTTTCTGATCTAATCTAATATACATATATCTAATATCTATCTTATCATTCATCATAATATATCATTCATCATAATCTAATTTCAATAAGAATGAAGCTCTATCCTCACTATGCACGACCTATCGGCACGTCGATGCACATTTACGAGTGAGGGATCTTTTTGGGTTTGTCCGAAAGGGTGCATAAGCAATTTTAAAAGTTTATACTCTCACCCAAACCATTGGTTGAACGGCGGGACGGGGGCGGGATCAGTTTTTGAGGATAGGCAATGACCCGTGAGACCGAGCGGTCTTGAAAGCGAGGTAGCTTTTTGCCCCGTGCTGCAATACATCCCTCAACGAACGGGCGGAGAGAGCGAGAAAGCTACACTCGTTAATGATGAAGAAGGAGTCCAGTTCAAGTACCGAACATGGAACCTATCATAGGTGGGTATGAATTTGTCACGCTTTGATTTGTTGTTTGATAGTTACTGAAGTTGACAGTTCCCAAACATTTAGGTTCCTTTGACTCAAACTCTGCATATCATCATGTTGGAGGACTGTGCATTCCCTTATTCCAGTCTGTCTTATCAGTGGCGAATTTGAGGAATGGCCGGGTGAGCTAGAACTACGAACCACAGGGGATGCGGAAGTTCGACTTGAAACGTACGCTGTATGGATAAAATAATTGTAATTTTTCGCTTCCAACTTCAGTGCCAATCACTTTCATTTGGAGAATTAATTTGCTTAACAAAATTATTATCATACTCTGGTAGTCTAGCTACTATTGGACGCTCTTAAAAGCAATGTAATTTCCATTTAGTTGGTTTGCAGTAGGGCGAAATGGCATGGAGGGTCCCACCGGGGTGAGTGAAATAACCCAGGCAAACAAAACGGAAACTTGAATATAGACCGAAGTCAACTACCTTTTGGAGCGAGCCCATACGAAATTTCTCTGTGAAATCCTCATAGTTCCGTAGCCAATTTTCCCCTCCCGCACTCCCCCACACTTCACTGCTCACCTGACCACGTTCTGTAGTTCCATTCAATAAAGTTTAATTATTTAATCAATTAAAGCAGTTTTTTATTAATGAAGTCCCTTTTAAAATAAAGGTAAAGTGAAATAAATAGAAGCCTTCGTCAGTAGGTATTTAAATATTCGAATTGAAACTATTGAAATACAAATTAATGTAGTAATATTTCTATTCTAACCTCGCATGTCTACTTATTTGAGTTTGCAACTTTTTTTACATTTTGTTATATCTCCCGTAGTAATCCGTATTTTATTTCGCGTATCCCACATTTAATGGGATAAACATTTAGTGCGACATACAGAATTTGAATTTACTAGGAAAAGTATTTGCTGAAGTAACAAATTAATGAGGATAGACCTGCCTGAGAGAAATGTTCTCAGATATGATTTGTCAGACAGTAAGTCGACAATAACAGTGTTTTAGTGCTCCTCAGTTGATCAGTGTTTTTGTATTTATCGTTGTTTTTCAACATTTTAATTAGTTAATTCGTCAAATAGGTACTTTTTCTGACTAATTCTATGCTTTTATAATCAATCGCTAGGTATGTGAATAAGAGGATTTTTGCGTTTGAAAGTTTTCGAGCATAAAAGTGTAGGTTCTTGATAAAAGTTTGAACATTGTCCTTAAAATTATTATTGAAGATGTTGGAAATCATAATACAATTTAAAAAGTCAATAATGTGACTGAAGAATTATCGCGTTCCTAAAGAGCCTCTATCTTTATATATAATTCCGAACGGTCTTCGAAATTGTGAAGAACTTCGCTGTCCGATTTTAGTGTTAGACTGCTCATTCGAATAAGCACGGCCCCAAGTTTGTTGCAAAAGTGTCGCCGTTCGTCTCTATACCCGCCTTGATCGTGTTCAAGGCGGTCCTTATCAACGAGAGTTGTTTATTAGGCTGTGGCGGTAACAATAGTTGCCATCAATTCACGGTAAGTAAGAAACGTAGTGTTGTTACTAACATCTAGGAGAGTTATTTCTGAACGAAGAAATTGAAACTGAAGAACTTAGCGGACTTTATATATAATTCCGAACGGTCTTTATACATAATTCCGAATCAGCACGGCCCCAAGTTTGTTGCAAAAGTGTCGGTAAGTAAGAAACGTAGCGATGAAGTAGAAATTTGATAGGTAGGCTCTCTGGGACATTAAGAGACGAGTGAAGTGATGGGGTCTTTTCTGATCAGCTGAGTGAGCTGTTCATACTTTTCGAAAGGTACTTACAATCAAATAGAACCTCTTCAGAGCTGCCTGTTTGAGAACGTAGTGATAAAATACAGCTCCTATAGCAAAGAGCTGGAAATGCAAATAACCTCATCTACGAGAATCACTCCATCCCAAAACGATCTCAACCAGGTAACATATATTTATACCAGCATCACCGATCTTCCAAACGTCAACACTGCCAACATTTTAGTAATTGGAGTTGGTCCCGCCGATGTGTGCACAGTGTCGTGCAATGACGAAGAGTTGATACTCTACAAATCCCGGTTAGGGATAAAACCGGAACCGTCAATCTTATCCAATGGGGGAAACAATTCAATTTCAACTCTCACGACATCGTGGCAGCACACCTCATTACAACCAAAATATACAAAAATATATTTGAAACACAAATTGGACATAACACAACACTCAAAATTAATCCAGACATAGAACAAGCACGAGCTTTGCTGGATTGGTACCAGACACATAAGGACGAAGACAGCATCCCCTACACACAACTCAACACCAGTTCGACATCTACGAGTACTACCGATCAAGGATACAATCAACGACATAAAGAAGGATATAGAAGGCACGGACGTGCAGATTCACACGCTTACAAAGAAACGAAGAAGACTCGAGATAGAACTACACCATTATCTCAGCATGCCCAAATTCTGAATTCCCCGATTCAACTTTTTGTTTAGTGTCATAGTGGCGAGGGCCACCTCAACTGGTGATTTTTATTTTATTACATTACTTACATTTTTATCGGTCTTTCCTCTTTTTTAATCATTTAATAACATCGCCTTAGTTTTGCACCAGGTCACATAACGCCGCAAATAGGTAGGACTTATATCGTTACTATAATGTGCTGAGTTCCTGTTAGGTACTACTGGCTTTCCAAGCCCTAACAGGCCTCTAGTAATACACTAAAAATATTTGTATTTACAACTACAAGTACTATAAATCAATACTAAAACTATAGAATCTCTATAAAATCTTTTACTGTTGCTGTTTCCACTCCACAAGAAATGACTTATCTACGCCACTAAAATGTTCTGATACACAACCCTTTCACACAAATATAGTGTGAAACATATTGGTAAGTAATGCAAGCATTACAGGGGTGTCCTTATGGATGGATTGTATATAATTTTGGTGAGAGGTAAAATAAGAGAA
The DNA here is from genome assembly GCA_030762985.1 of Adelphocoris suturalis. Classification (NCBI taxonomy): domain Eukaryota; kingdom Metazoa; phylum Arthropoda; class Insecta; order Hemiptera; family Miridae; genus Adelphocoris; species Adelphocoris suturalis. Next base: position 8,042,279 of record CM061051.1, on the reverse strand, counting down.
AAAACAAAAATGTTATGACTTCTCAAAATGACCCCCCCCCCCCATCAACCCCCTCCCACCAACAGTAAATTTCCATCATAATATCTACTTCCAGCATAAAATTTGAAACTCCTGAAATACTTTCCAAAACTAGACTAAATTCATAATTGAACAAAAAGTGATCACGAAAATCTGGCGAGTGGTGAAAACATCATGATTTATTAGTGCCACTCCCTCCATTCACCCCCTCCCATGATGAAATTTGAAACTCCTGACATACGTCCCAAAACAATGACTTCGTAATGGAACTGAATAAGAATCACGAAAAACGGTAAAAATTTGTAGTTTGGGCAGCGTTCGAAAGAATCGGTACTATCCCTTCCACCCCCCCCCCCCTCCCCCCACAACAGCTAATCCAAAATTCCCAAGATTATTGGAATCGAACCAAATAAGAATCAGGAAAATTGGTTGAGAATTGTAACCTGGGTATCGTCGACAAAATTTGTTGAAAAAAAAAACCACGTTTTTTCGGCTTTACCTCCTCCATTCCTCCTCTTCCATCACGGAATCCAAAATTTCCGGAGTTTGCTACACAAAGAAAAAGCCTCCAAAATAGGGTTGAGAATTTTGGCCTGAGCAGCGTCGACAAAATTTGTCACACACCACAAAAACACAACACACACACACACTCTCTCTCTCTCTCTCTCTCTCTCTCTCTCTCTCTCTCTCTCTCTCTCTCTCTCTCTCTCTCTCTCTCTCTCTCTCTCTCTCTCTCTCTCTCTCTCTCTCTCTCTCTCTCTCTCACACACACACACACACAAAGACACAGACATACCACTAAGGGTTTTTTCACAGAAGTCTGAAACGGATTTGTATGCTGTTATTTTAATTTTTTTTCGTGCTCGGGTTGTCCTCCACCCCTGGATCAATTCCAATAGGCGTCCCTCTCTTTAACGAAGCTTTTCTGTAAGGCATAGCTTCGGAGGGACGTCCTAAAATCGGAAGTTAAAGAAGAATTTTGTCTAATTCCACGAAAATGAAGAGTTACGACGTTACATTGATTTCGACGGTTTGGTCATCATCAGTAACAAACAATAACAATAACCGTCGAAATCGATCTAATATTGTAACTCTTTATTTTAGTCAAATTAGACAATGTTCTTCTTTTATCGTTTTTTATTGAAATGGGTTTCCACAGTATCCTCACTAGTGATTTAGTTCGTAATATGGTGTGCCTAATATTGAAGCTATTATGCACCTCTTTTGTACCAAACAGTAACAATTGAGTCAAAAAATACTTCAAACGCTGATTTCAGACTCAAGTCTGCTAGACCTATATCCCAGCTTTTCAGCGAAAACTCCTCAGATCACACTGTCATTAATGTCTATGTTTATTACCCACTCTTACATTAAAACGTAAAAAGTTCCAGTCATGCAGCATGATCGTATGAGCAAACATTCGTAAATTATATATTTATTTATTTTTTCTTTTGTGGCATCGGCCTTTATTTCCTTTCAGCCATAATCACATTTAATTTCACCATATATATATATATATATATATATATATATATATATATATATATATATATATATATATATATATATATATATATATATATATACTAGCCGCTCCGGCTCGCTACGCTCGCCTCCACGTCCAGCCGGGGGGCAAGCCCCCCGGACCCCCCATTAAATTGCTCGCTTCGCTCGCAAAATGTGGCATGTAGGGAATTTTGCTCGCTTCGCTCGCAAAGTGTGGCATGTAGGGAATGTTGCTCGCTTTGCTCGCAAATGGTAGATCCCTAAGGGTAGGTTTAACGTGTGTAGGGGATGTTACTCGCTTCGCTCGCAAACGGTAGATCTCTAAGGGTAGGTTTAAAGTCTGAAGGGGAAGCTGCTCGCTTCGCTCGCTTGAGGAAGTTATACTGCCCACCCAACTTGGCAGACGTTTTTTTCGGTTGGAAATTCTTACAAACAAATTAAATCTTATAAAACTACGTGTGTCATCGAACCCCTTGACGTCTTCGTCTAAAAAATAAAAATAAAAAATTTAGGGGTGGACTACCCCTAACATTTAGGGGGATGAAAAATAGATGTTGGCCGATTCTCATAGATACCGGATAAGCACAAAAAATTTCATCAAAATCGGTCAAGCCGTTTCGGAGGAGTATGGCAACGAAAACTGTGACACGAGAATTTTATATACCGGGTGTCCCCAAAAACGTTCCCCCCCCTGCTAAAATCTTTGTGTGTGGGCCAAAAAAAAATAATTTTTTTTTAATCTTAATATTTTTTTGTAAGGATCTCATAAATGAAAAAATTGCGCAGTGCGCAATTGCGCAAATATGCGCAACCGACATCAACTTTGTTTTTCCAAATGGAAACCCCTATTTTTTATTGCAGATTCGAATTCTATGCTAAATTTTATGAATTTAGGACCCCTCAATCGATTTTTTCCATGGGGCGCAAATAGGGTCCTCGTACACCTTATTTTTCAAACACCCCCAGAGGTTGATGTCGGTTGCGCATATTTGCGCGATTGCGCACTGCCCAATTTTTTCATTTATGAGATCCTTACAAAAAAATATTAAGATTCAAAAAAAAAAAAAATTTTTTTTTGGCCCACACACAAAGATTTTAGCAGGGGGGGGAACGCATTTTTTGAGCGCTCGCTGAGCGGGTTGCGCCCCATGAAAAAAATCGATTGAGGGGTCCTAAATTCATGAAATTTAGCGTAGAATTCGAATCTGCAATAAAAAATAGGGTTTCCATTTGGAAAAACAAAGTTGATGTCGGTTGCGCATATTTGCGCAATTGCGCACTGCGCAATTTTTTCATTTATGAGATCCTTACAAAAAAATATTAAGATTAAAAAAAAAAAATTTTTTTTTGGCCCACACACAAAGATTTTAGCAGGGGGGGGAACGTTTTTGGGGACACCCGGTACCTATTATATATATATATAAAATCTACAACATAATACAGTAATACTTCATCTATGATGTAATACAGTATGCTGACTTATACATTGATACATTGATATCATAATAATCATGTACTAATTACTGGCTGGCATATACTCGAAAATTATTGTTTGGAAAAGAAGAAAATAACTCTCTGTGAATAATTTCACTTGATTTCATCATAACCGTCATTAAATTGAAAGAATTGTCCACTTCTGCCACTATAATAAAAAATAACTCATTTCGAGTTATCATGAGGTTCTCAAAAATCACCGCTATATGTTCCAATGTTTGTTTTTCTGTCCCTCAAAATCCGCACAGACTGTCATTGACATCGTTGTAAACTTTGATTTTCTATAGATATGTTGGCGACAGGAAATACTCCGATCTTATACGTGATGTGGTCCTGAAATAGTGTCTTGTGTATTCGGGGTTTCTTTTTTGTGCCGTGATATTGCTAAAATCTTTGGAAATTAATTTTTGTAATGATGGTGGTTATCCATCCGTTGATCGCCGTACGTGTGAAGAGCCTATACAAGTCGGTGGGAAGGTATAGAGGTCCTTCGTTTTTGCAGTTTTTATCGATTTTTTAGCAAATTTTAATGAGTACTGCCACGAACATATTTTGTATGCTAGCAGACAAACTGCCTGAAGAATGACTCGAAGCAGGAGACATAGGGTAGTTTACACCCTGGCCGTCAGGTTGGATCCCCGGAGACTCGTACCCCTTTCGAGATCTCTTCCGAGCAGAAATAAGTGGGAGGTCCCAGGGGTATACATACTCAACAACGGAGTCCTTGGAACAGAGTTCGTGCTCGGACCTCTCCTCCACTTCAAATCCTCTCTTAATAAACACTGCCTCCGGCCTCAAACTCATGTACTCCCCTTCCGACCAGCATAAAACTTGTAAAAATACCATAAATATTCAAAGTACAAACCTATCTTTATATAAGCTCTGTAAAAATTACTCATAAGATGTTGTACAAAATTCACTGATATAATATAACTCTAATTAGATTTGTTTCTTCTTTTAACCTAGTAAATTTTAGCTATTACATTAAACTGAGATTTCCATTGGTTAGGCTCTGCTTGAGTAATTGCGAGCATGTTTTTCGGAAATTACTCAGGCTCTGCTTTAGATCACTCGGGAGCACGTTGTTCAATGGGAAACCAAATTCAATAACTGAAAAGCTACCACGAAAAACATATATAAATTTCACTTTAAATTTCCATACAAGTCTAGTCTTTCCCACAGGTTAAGCTCTGCCTGGGTACACCTACGCTCGAGCATGTTTCTGGACGAACTAGTAGGTAGTTTCACTCTCAAATCTCAGCATACCGGAACAGATGCAGATTAAATTATCGAAAATTTGATAGGTTAGAAAGTGAAGGGTGTTACGAGCGTGGTAACGAGTGGTGACAACGACATTTGAACATACACTTTTTCGATCAGTCAAAAATCGTAAAGCAACCTTCACGAGCCATGGATACCCTAACAAAAACATCCCCGGAAATGTCTCCGACAATAGTCGAGGTGGTAAACGATAGGCTCCCATACTTTTTGGCATCAGACCCTCAGCTGTGGTTTATCCAGTTAGAAGCCACCTTCGCAATAAACGCTTCAGACACAACGAAACCCAACAAATGTCTCGCACAATTACCACATTCCGTTTTACAACAAGTTAGTGACCTAATATCTAAAAGTGACGCAAGACCTACATATGAAGCATTGAAAGAGAGATTCCTAGAACTCTATTCCAAGTCTCAAGATTGCAGAATAACCGACCAACTAAATGGCACAATCTTAATCAAGTCCTTTAAATGCACTGAAGAACAATTCGTGACAAACACAATTAGTGCTATCTCACAAGACTTCCCATACAAAATCCCTTATTGACAACTATTTAAAAACTGTAAACCTCCCAGACACATAAAAATATAAACTCCTTGGAATTGAACATTTTATCATCACCAAAGGCCCTCCTATAAAATCAAAGGCTCGTCCGTTAAATCCGGAATATATTAAGAAAACAAGATAAGAATTTAAAAAATAAAAAAAATGGGGGTTTTGCGACCTTCTAATGGTCTTCTCCACTCCACGTTGTAAAAAAACCTAATGGGGACATTCGTCCTTGTGGGGACAACCGTCGACTAAATTTAAAAGCGTTAGATGACAATCATAGCGTCCCAAATTTACGCGATTTTAACAATTTTTTACATGGAACAATTTTCTCAACCTTGGATATAACCCGTGCTATTCACCACATTCCGATTTGCGTGGAAGACATTCCTAAAACAGCTATATTTACCCCATCTCGACTCAACGAATACATGAAACTTGGATTCGGTTTTAAAGGAAGCGTCCACAAACTTACCAACGGTTTATGGATACCATTTTGGCTCAATTTGATTTGGCATTTTGCTATTTAGATGACGTACTCCTTGCTTCTTCCTCAGAACAGGAACATTTTGAACAACTCCGCCTCGTCCTAGACAAATTTTTAGAATTCGGTCTTCAACTAAATCTTACAAAATGTGTCATAGGGCAGTATCATTTCTGGGCCATACAGTCGATTCTAAGGGCATAACCCCTCTCCCAGCACGCGTAAAAATTATTTCTGATTTCCCGGAACCCAAAACAATTTGTGAGTTCGTCGTTTTTTAGGCTTGATTAATTTTTATACACGTGCACGATTCCTCACGCTTTACACGAACAACAAAAGTTGTCTGCACTATTCGGCCTCAGTAAAAAAAAGAGACAAAACCCCCATTGAATGGACTGCAGAATTATTAGCGTTTTCAGATTGCAAATCAGCAACTGCAATACTATCACAAATGCAATACTACTAAATCAACCCCACCCAACATGCCCTCTGTACCAAGCCACAGACGCCAGTGACTACGCGATGGGGGATACGTTATACAAGCTGGTAAACTCACAAAAACATCCTCTCGGATTTTTTTCAAAAGTACTGACTCCAACCCAACGTAAATATTCCACTTTTGACCGGGAGTTACTGCTTATATTTGAAAGTATCAGATACTTCAAACCTCAACTGGAAGGCAGAGGCTATCTGTCCCTGTCACTCAGGGCCCTCCTCAACAATCCGTTTCCGGGCTCAGTGACCTCTTTAGGGAAATCCAAACGAGCGAAAGGAGAGCGACCTTCTCCCCCCAGCTGTCATACATTCTCTAACCACTGAATCTTATAGCACAGAAATTCTCCTAAGGTCCACACCAATTTTTTTTCTAAAATGCACATACAAAGCATTTGACCTAAATTTCTGAGGGGAGCACCAAATACTCTTCATGCTCTGAGAGGAGATAATAATATCTACATGTTTGTAAGAAACATGCTATATGCAACATCGATTTACAAAACCTGTGTTATTCAAACGTCATAAACAATAGCACTCCTTTGTATTACCCTATATTATATTAGTGTACCTATGTCATATAACTGTACCTGTATCAAATTGATGTAAAAGTACCCTGTTATATAAGTTGTATTTTGTGTGTTGTGCATCATACTCATACCTATTTAGGCTGTACCATACCTTACTATATCATAAGGATTGTCTGTATTCCACCGACAAACTACCTGAAGAATGACTCGAAGCAGGAAACATGGGGTAATAGCATCCCTGGAGACTCGCACCCCCTCTGAGATCTCTTCCGAGCAGGAATAAGTGAGAGGTCCCAGGGGTATACATACTCAAAAACGGGGACCTGGGAACACAGTTCGCGGTCGGACCACTCCTCCACTTCTCCTCAAATCATCTCTTACTAAACACAGGCTCCGGCCTCAAACTCACGCACCCCCCTTCCGACAAGCATAAAACTTGCCAAAATTCCATAAATATTCTAAGTACAAACCTATCTTTATGTCTAGCTAAATACTCTAAATATAACCTCTGTAAAAATTACTCATAAGATTTTGTACATATATATGTCGAATAAGAGTTATTTCTTCTTTCAACCTAGTGAACTTTAGCTAACATTAAACTGAGATTTCCGAAGGTTAGGCTAGGCTTGAGTTCCACTCGCGAGCCCATTTTGGTTTATTATTTCCAATAATAAGCCTATGTGATCGTGTAGCAAAAAATTTTTATAACCCCCCCTCAAACTTTGTCTCTTTACGTTTCAAGGTGCGTAGAATCCAAATTTGAAATGTCCGTCCGCCTTCGCCGTTCGCCGTCCGCCGTCCGGGCCATAAAAGGCCTAAGAATTGACTTAAAAAAACTTGTTCTTTCGCACATAGACTCCATTTGGTGTCTAGTTGGTCCTAACGATTAACCATCCCGATCACTTTACTCGCATAGATGCTATGGGCCAAAAACGGGCAAAAAGTGTCTTTTTGAGGCTTTGAGTGTTAGACGTGTTAGACGCACGCCTGGCACGCTTGGCAGCGTGTGACGGTGGGTGGTGAGGGGGGTGAGCGGGGGGTGGAGTGAGAGGAGGCGCCGCGGCACCATGAGGTGGGTACGGCGTTCCTTCGAGGCATGAATATATGTTTTTTTCTAGGTCATATTTGTGTGTTAATACCAATGCTTTTCCTACGCATATTTAATAACATATCCTCTCGACTTTTCGTACGTACTTAGATAATGATATTATTAAGGCAATAACTATTTGAATAGATAGGAGCTCAAATCGAGAAATATAAACATGTGTATATAATTATAGAAGTATAGGTTGTGGCAACTCGAAATAGGACACGCCGAGGAGTCTGGACGGGCCTTAAAACGTACGCAAGCCTACTAAAACTACGATCATAATTTCGTACATAAATTATTGAAAGATGTATTTTATAGTTAATAAACATTATTCAATATTCCGCTGAAAGAAATATAAATTTAACGATTTTTACCCGTCTTTAGCCATTTTTAGAGATTTTTGTATCTCATTTTTAAAAATTTGGCCAATTTAATGTGCTCAAAAAGTGCTGGCCAACGACATCATCCTTCAGTTTGAAATTTTCTAGTTAGTTAAGTGTAAAACTCAATTATAACGGAGTTGAAGAGATCTGCAAGTGTTACCTATCATTCGGTTCGGCGTGAAAAAATACGTAGCTTCCAATACCAATCGTATTTTCATATAAGGTCATTTTTCACAAAACCCACGATTTCACTGAAAAACCCATGTTTTCATCATGCATTAATTTCTCCCCTAATTAACGAAGTAAAAGTAAAATTGACCATACTGTCAAAAAGCTGAGATTCAGAGGGAGTTTTCCCATATATTGCTTTTCCAAAATAGTCTGTACTGAGAGCAAAATGACAAATGGAAAAAGCCAAATTCTGAGAAGTTTTCAAATTTTGCTTTGTAGCATGATTTTTACTTATAAAGACGGCTAAAAAAATATTGGTTTGCATTAGGTAGGTTGAATATTTGACATTCTTTACAAGGATGTCCTTATTTTTGGGTGTACAATGATTCTAAACGGAGTTGCTACCGTTTCAATGTCAAAAAGGTAACAAAAACGAGAAAAAAAATCTTAAAAATTAAATTAGTCGAAAACCAAGCGTTTAAAAAAATCTCGAAGAGAAACTTTCGATCAGAAATGAGCTCTAGAAATGACTCTCAGAGTTTGATGAACTTCAGTCGGGACACCCTGTATTCAGTGTCATCACTAGTACCTACTGGCCAGCTGTGAAGAAAAGACACCGCTCGCGCCCTCTCAATTGTCGTACTACCCATTGAACCGTCATAGAGTGGGCAAAATGACTGATTAATTTGGACAAACTCCAAAATTTTTTTGCCCCCTTCTTATAAGAAATTTTACGATTATTCCCCTTTTCTATACCTTAAATGCCTCCTTAATGCGTTTTTCTTGAAAAAACCTCGTTTCTAACATATTTTCCAACATATTATCTTATGGATAAAGATCAAAACAATTTTTGTTCCACAAAAAATGTTATAGAGGATAAAATTCTGCATCGATTGACGATGGTCTGGTGCACCAGAAATTTTTAAATTGTCATAAGAGAGTAAATGTATTTCAAAGTTTATAGTAGTCGAATAATACTCGGATAATTTATTCGCAAAATAGGGGTAAAAGTTAATATTTAAAGGAGTTTCTATAGATTTTTGCCTATAGTCCTGCTAAATTAGGCGTTTTGCCCGCTGTGCGTCTGTCGATACCGCAGTTCCAGAACCACGGACTCCAGCCCCCTCAATACGTCCCGAACGCCCTCGAATACGATATCGATTCTTTTAATGCATTCAATCCCCGTCTAAAATCTCCCTTAATCGACGAAAGTTGGGCTTGTAAGGAGACTTCATGAGATGAGCAACTTTTCAATGTCAGTAATATGGTAATCCAGGTTGGTGAATTTTTCCAAAATCTCATGCCAAATAGTATTTGTTATAGTAGAGGTACCAAATAGTTGCAGTAATAGTTGCGTTCTGAGAATCCTTGAAATTTTCAACTTATTCCTTTTCAACTTATTTGACTTCGATTTTTTGATTAATTATATTTTTGGAAAGGAGACAGCAGCATATAACACGTTTCAATAATGTTCTCAAAAGTAAGTGTCTATTTGCGCACTCTAATTCACTGATACATCCTCCACAAACAAGTTTTAAAAATTTAAAGTTTATTAGTATTTATACACTTTTAATTTATGCAGTGATTATTTTTCTTGTTAAGAGTTACAACGCAAAATTGTACCTTGGGCTAAAATTCACATTTTACAAAAATTAATATATCGACATTCCTCAGAGTTTCTGCAAAATTTCGAGGATATTTATGAAGCCACCAAGTTAAAGCATTTGATATACTTCAAAAAACATGGGGGGTATTAAAAGGATCGGTTCAAATCAAGCTATGATCAAAAACTGCCCAAGGTACACGTCCTTCGCCTACTGACATGGCTCATCTTCACCTGATTCATAAGAATCACTTTGGGGAATGATACAATAAAAACAATAAACAAGATTCAATACAGGATAAAATAAACGCAGCACTTCATTGGGACGCAGTTTGTGACATTAGTTTAATCATGAAGTTTTGTTATTTGTTTATCACCAAAGAACCACCCTGGGCGATGAACGAGTTGAGTTATTGTCTTCATAACTTAATAACATCTGCCAAGTTGGATGGGCAGTACTGCTTCCTCACATAATGTAACATGGACCTATAGAATTAGTTGAAGAACAAAGTACGAGTCGAAATGACTTATAAGTAGATGTTACAAGGAAATAATGTTAGCGCATGCGCCTATTCCATCCATTTCATCCAACGGCAATGAAAGTTATAGGGGACCGTCTACAAGCTATGCCGTATAACCCCCTGGAAATATCATCGAAATCGTTTCATTAGACTCGGAGTTTCGCCTGTGTCAATTGATATTAGTTTCGCGCAGTGGTTACTACTTTACCGATCACGATATAATTTATAGGAAATTTTTTTTAGTTATAGGGAATTTTAGATTAGGGAATTTTAAATTTTAGATTTTTATGGAAAAATAGATTTTAGTTATAGGGAATTGATCTGTTGATCTGACAGCATTGAAAATTATAGGGGACCGTCAAGGAGCTAACCCGCACAATCCCTAAAAATTTCATCGGAATCGGACTGAAACTTGGTATAGTTTTGGGTGTGACAAGGATTTACCACAGACAGACAGACACGGAACCAAAATGGATCAGCAAGCTCTGATACGCAAAAAGAAAGTGGAAATTTTGATTTTGGAGTACACAATTTTTTTCGAATTTAATCACGAGCACAAAGCTTCTCTACCTTCGGTAGTGAGGAAGCCAAATGGCCACCTCTGATGCGAAAAACCAGGATTCTTTACCTTGACTGTTTTGTATAATATCGAAATCAAGATATCGTTTTCAGAATCACAACTTTCATGGAGCAAAATGCTTAACACCACCAAGAACAACGAAAATCCGAATAAATTAGAGGTAAATAACTAGGTAAGATATTATTATACCCATACAACAACGTACATCATCGGTGGTGGCGCGTTCTCCCCTCCTCTATCTTTTTGCAAGGATGCATGCATCGATAAGTGGGCCTCTGTGTGTGTGTGTGTGTGTGCGTGTCTGCGCGCGCGCGCGTCTTTGTCAGCATAAATTGGTAGATAGTTGTTGGATATGTATGTAACATCCACCTATGCTTATGCTTGTGACTTGTTTAATATTCCATCGACTTATTTTGCATAAATTCACAGCTGGCTGTGTTGAAATGAAAGAGGTCATCTAAAGAGACAGTTAACGGGCCTTTTTGGTGAATTTATTAAGTAAATTCAATCTGAATTTTCAGACTCGTTCGTTCACTCAAGTTCACGATACGCAGTCTGAATTTAACATAACCAGCACTGTCAGTTTTATGTACATATAGCTTCTCGCCCTGTCGTCTTTACTCACCCTTAAATTCTAGGTTTACCTATCACTCTTCCCCCTTCCTTTTTGCGCAAATCAGAACGAATATTCTTATGTGTTCATTCGAAGACAACATTTTACTTATATCAGGAATCAGAAGAGATTTAACGGGTGGACCACAGTCGGCGTCCTGGAAAACCGGGAGGCACTCGAAAGTGCTTATGAGTTGTTACCCAAGATATCCGTTATGTAAGGTTTAAATGAAGGTTTTTTTGTTTTATTGCACCAAGCAATAAATTAATAACAATATTATTTTGAAATTACAGATATAAATATTCAAAACTAAGATGCATCACTGATTTTTTCTTATTATGAAAAATGTAGGTAAGTAAAAGTAGGTAAGATCAAGTGGTTTGGTACGCTTAAGTCTTTCTGTGATATCACTTGCGTCAAAGGAGACGGACAGCTTCTACGTTGACGTGATATCTTATCCGATGGAGGTGACTCACAGCATGCATAGCATCTCTTACTGCCTCGACCTAAAGTTCGTGATGGAGACGTTCATTTCGAAAGTACCGTGGTGCATTTACAATATTTCATAATACATTATTCTGGAATCGTTGGATGGCGTCTTGGTTTGATTGAGCCGTACAACCCCACAGCTGGGCTCCGTAGGTCCAGACAGGTTTAAGGACCTGGTTATACAGTGTAAGCTTGTTCGGGATTGACAGCTTCGACCTTCTCCCCATTAACCAATAAATTTTTCTGAATTTGAGTAGGAGTTCTTCCTTATTTTTCTCAACATGATGTTTCGTTAGCATAAGGAATAACTTTTCCCTTGAGATAAACCGGTACGTAGTCACTTCTTTCGAAATGAAGATGAAATTAAATATATCTACTTACAAAAAAAGTAGTAATCTTTAGTCCCAGAAGTTGGGAATTTTCAGTCCAAACAATTTAATTTTGGTGTCGTACTATGATATTGTATCCTTTGGGATCAGTGGAAATTCTTAGATACCTACCGATCTGATTCGGTAATTCAATGCGTCCAGCGTACGCTTTGTCTGAGGTTCACGTTTTAGAATAGATATTTTTAATAGATATTTTATAGTAGGCACCCTACTTGGTTATTTCTTGCTTTCTCGGCTCGGAATCGCGAGGCGATATGCTGATAGAGGCTGCTTGGTTAGAATTTCTTATCGCCAACCGTGCATTCGAATTTATCTTTCCCTCCACCACGCTATTCACATCGAATTTGAGCTTTACCATTGTAAGCTGACCTAGACAATATAAGTTATGTATAATGTGAGCACCTATTGTTGGATTAACGAATAACAAATTGTTCTTCGGAACCGTAAGAGATATGGAAGGAAGGCTTCAATCTCGCACAAACAACGTAATAAAAAGAAGTAAAAAAAGGAAAATTGGAGCTCATACTGTTTACGGTTTACTGAATCACCAAGGGAAACAAGTGCCCCTTGAAGAGAAATATGGAAAGAACTCCTACAGTTGAAAAACTCCAAATTCCCTGCCCATTAAAGAAGGAGAATGCATACAAGAATTACTGAAGAATCGCCTCCATAAATGCCCTATGAGACTAATATCACATCAGACAGTTCCAAATGCAAGTCGGCTACCCCCTCTCATTGTTTAAGGTGGAATCAAATTGTATAAATCTTCAAGTACAGCACCAAGGACTGAAGACTTAGTGTATACCATATTATCCAACCTCCCCGGAGGCTTAAAAGAGGTAATTGTGGAATTGGATGTACGGGATATACAAGAAAAGGTGCAGTTGGACATTGAAATCATTCAATTCGGCGATGAAATCTCCGTTGAATATTATAGAATAAAATTAGGAAAAGAATACTTAGGGACATTGGTGAGACAACTAGGAGCACTTAGCGAGCTGGAGGGTCAGAGGGTTTCCGCTGACAAATCAGCAGTGGTTCACTTTCACAGGCGCAACATTGAAAACAGCTGAGCAGATCTTTCGTTTTCATCGTCTACATAGTCGATTTCCTGGCTCGATAAACCTCTCATATGGGAGGAGCATATATAGATCAAATGCATATATTGAAAATAGTGAACGGTAGTAGTGAAGGAATGAAGATGGTTAACCAGCTTGAAGCGGAGAGCGGACAGCATTAGTCCTGCTGAACTACCGAGCAATCATTGATTACGGAGCAATCTGCGATGGCAACGCTAATAATTCAAATGTGGGAAATAGGGGAGAACATCTCATATCACGTCCAAGTTTTGGTAGCCTGCCTTGATAATCTAACATGGAAGCCTCATGCATCTAGATTGAATAAGACCGAACGGTATTTCTATCTATTGATGATAGTTAACAACTTGAACTGAGGAGAGAACCAAGGAATATTGCTCCTATACAATTGAACAACTATTATAGCATTCATTAACCATGGTCCGATCGTCTATGGCAACGGTAATGATTCAAATCCTCTCAAAATCTTAAATACGAATGCGTCTGTAATAGTAAGAGATTTATGTAGAACTGTTTGAATTGAACACTATATTATACTCGCATATCCATCCACCACCATTTAGTTCCTAATAACTTTTACTACAAATATTCGGTCGTTCTGTTTATCTGTGTTTAGCTATTCTATTAATTAAAAATTGATCATTATTTGCATCAAAGTGTTTAGTAGAAGTTATTCGATTCACGACCTAAATCCAACTGTAACATCTGTAGACGCATTATTGTGTGGTATCCGGTGAATACTGGCTATACGTACTTTGAAACTCGAATCATAAACAAGTCGTATAGTTGAAGTTTTGCACCGCCCAAGTACGATATTACTTGTAACAAATATATACTACTATGAAAATACCCTTACTGGCCAATAGTATCTCACAAGAATATTTGTATTTGACAACACTTGATTGTTCACTGATGACTAGACATCCACAAACTCATTCAAGTATGCTTTCTTCTATGGATCTAATTATCTCAATATATTTATTAACCTACTGCTAGTGGCTTCCTACAGATGGTATTGAAAAAGCGATAGATCACGTTGTAGGCTCTGGGAGGAATGATTATGGGTAGGTACCTTATATGCTCTGATTTCATCGCTAGTCGCAAACCCAATTGGGTTGCTGTATCGATATTGGCGTAGTAGGGAGGGGGGGGGGGGAGCATCATTTGGGTGAATAAGGGCTACCGGGCGAATGAACAAGCAGATCAGTGGGGGAAGGGAGGATAATGGGCCTCTGTTGAATACTCTCATTATGGATGAATGTTTGACTACATCATCAATCAAAATTATAAGGAAAATTGGAAGGAAATACCTATTCACTAGTTTTGACCATGCCCCGTTTTATTAATGGATCCAAACCAACCCCTTAAAAGTTCTGTCGTTTTATTAAAAAACATGAAATAAAATAAATACAACTAAAAATAAATAAAAAATTATATTGTAAGCCATAGGTATTTGCATGTCATCAATCGAATGGAAGCGATGCAGGATCATTAACCTAGATTACTGATGAATCTTATTAGCATGAAATATTATTTTTTATGAAGAACTGTTCAAATTTATTGATAATCGTAATTTAACATCAAATTGTAATGGTAATCCATCACATCTTCCAATCTTCTACCTAATTTCATGGAAGTAATTCCACAAAGTCCAGTCATGCAGCATGACCCCATGAGCGAATTTTTGAAGAAATCTTCAACATTTCAGTCTCTATTGATCGTGTAGCGAACGGCATTATTTCGATTTTTGACTGATTTTTCAACTTTGACATTTTTAAAAACTTGATACATATTCTTGTAGGAAATTTTACGCTGATTCCGAATATACCATATGTTAGTGTGTTGAAAAAATTATTTCGCACAACAAATCGCACAAACAGGCTATTTGGAAATTGTTGACTACATTTTTGAAAATTCTAACCCGAAGATGTAATCCGATCATGCTGGCCAACGAACTTGAACTTTCGTTTTGTGTCCTCAACATTTTAAAATTTGTTTGAAGTTTCTAGCACAATTCTACGGACAGTTATCGTCTGGAATGATACATGCATATATACATACATACATAAAAAAATGCGTTAAACTTCAGAATATGATTCAGAATAGCCTGAAACGGATTTCTGCATAAAAATTTTTCAAAAATCCACATTCTACAAATTTTGAGGCGAGAGCAATAGCTTAATTTTCTTCAAAAATTCGCTAAAAGGAGATCCCCTCCCCAATGTGGTTTGTAATTGTATGTAGGAACTTGATCTCGTAAAAGGGCCTCTCTTCAAGAGGTACAGATGTTCACGGTGACAGACACGACTGACTTAAATACATGCGATTCCCTGAGATAGATTGGCTACATTTAGGGAGACCCAGAAAGCACTTTTCAGAGTGACTACATAATCTCCCTTAATTTTTTCAGTTTGAAAAATAGGAACCCGACGATCTGTTTTGCATTCATTGCCTACATGAGCAGCGTCTGCTTTTCATATCCACGACACTGTAGAAGAACGATGATGAAATGAACACCTACGATGTTTTAGAATTCGCCGAACGCAGGAATCCGAGAGACTTGACCACGGTGACTAGAATATTTTATTAAGGAGGAGGTACTTTTGTAGTGTGGTGAAGCTTGGGAGACCGCCAAATGCATGTCTCTCTTTGGCAAACTTCCCATTCATCTTGGACAGACCAGACACAAACCACTCTGCCTCAACAACAACAACAAAAAAGGAGCAAAACAAGAAAATCTCACACTCGCCGTTTTCAAGTTCAAGAGAGATATTAAAGAGATGAGAAAGTTGCATTGACTGCCAACTACCTGGTTCAAAGGTTGTAAAGATCGGCTCTGTGTTCCGGGTTTCAGGAGCAAGTTGCAATGAAATCATAATTAAAGACGTTGATATAGGTCGTGGAACAAAAATTAATTAGTGAAGTTCGCTTTAATGATCAATTAAAACTCTGAATTCACGTTTTGAAGTTTATTTGGGCCTAGAAGATGAAAGTACTACCTAATAACATTCCATCGAACATTATCATCGGATCTGACATTAACTGGGGCACACGGTATGCTCAAGTGGTGTGGGACCTGGCGAATGAGTAAGAACAATAATTAGTAATCGAAAACAACCCGAGAATTCGTACTAGAAAGTAGATTTTTTTTCTCGTTACCGTAGACCAAAATGTTATGATTCTGCTTCATCAAATTATTTGAACGGAGACCAATCAATGAATAGTTATTGAAAATGTCATACTTAAGGCAATGATTGATAGCACTTACGGAAAGGGTCGAATTGGAACATACATTTCCGGCAAAACTGATTGTGAAATTAAAAGGAAAATGTTTAATTTTGGTACCTAGTTTTCGATATTTTTCCAAGTTTCAATTTCAATAAATGAACATGACTACATGTTTCAGTGTGAAATAATACCACAAAAACATATTACATATATCCGAGTGGTAAAAACTCGAAATGTGACGTATTCCGTACATTTTCCGCTTACCTAAATGCGCACATTTTTGCGCTCTCAAAAATTCGAGTGGTTAGTCGTTTTTCCACGAATTTACGTGGATTCCAAATCTGCTATGAATGCTATTGAAAAGTAATGCATGCATTACAGGGACGATGAGTGTCTTGTTTTGTAGTAAATCTCAATGAGGATTACACTTTATTCTTGAATTTGCACTTTCTATTTTTGAATGACAGCAGATTTTATCCTGACAATTTTTACACGATCCGCGCTTTCGTACGATGAGCGGGCAACATTATCTGATGAGCTATCGAAGTTTCGGAAAAATGTGACGTCACAATTGTCAGGGCGTGAGGGAGGGATGCGATGACGTAGTTTGGTGACAAAACTTTGAAAAATCATAGAAATAAAACAATTTATCGTAAAAGAGAGCGGGTAGTGTCTGTATCGTTAAGATTACATCTGCTATAATCTAAAAGTAGGTAAGCGTATTAAGTACAAACACGAGAGAATCCCTCATTATCCTTGCTTTGCAATTTCTTGGCTTTAACTGGATATTAACATTTATGAATCCCCCCCCCCTTACCACCACCATCATAATCAACAAAAGAAAGTCATAAAAATTGGTTGAAAATAGTGTAAATATTGCAGTCTAATCCACCCAACCCGTCTTAAAAATGAAATCCCCGATTTTTCGCACATCTAGAATTATTAAACAAACTAAAAATTACTGAAAACGGATAGGAAAATGAAAATGTCTTGATTTTCGGAGTTACCCTCTCCATTCCACCCACCATATCATAAATTCTAAACTTTCAAGGTTTGTTGCCTAATGTAGGTGCCTGATAGTAGCCTAGTGATGCTAAAATAATATAAATTGATGTAATAACAAGCGGTTGCAATCATGCTCCCAAATCAATTATTGAGAATGATCACCTGCGTGTACACAATTATTTAAATAACCATTCTCATAACTCAGCTTGTTGGCCACGCACTTCGCAGTAGTTAACATAATATGGTTGGATAAATCGAGAGCTTTCGAACGAATGGTCAACGAATTTTGTGGGATGAAAAACGACAAAGTACAATTTCCCTAGCAACGACTCGGTTGTAAGCGGAAATCATCAGAATAATTTCGTGACGTTTTAGCGAATTTTTGAAGTAAATTAAGCTATTGCTCTCGCCTCAAAATTTGTAGAATGTGATTTTTTGAAAATATTTTGTGCAGAAATCCGTTTCAGGCTATTCTGAATCATATTCTGAAGTTTAACGCATTTTTTAAATGTATGTATGTATGTATGTATGTATGTATGTATGTATGTATGTATGTATATATGTATGTACGTAAGTGTCATTCCAGACGATAACTGTCCGTAGAATTGTGCTAGAAACTTCAAACAAATTTTAAAATGTTAAGGACACAAAACGAAAGTTCAAGTTCATTGGCCAGCATGATCGGATTACATCTTCGGGTTGAAATTTTCAAAAATGCAATCAAAAATTTCAAAATAGCCTGTTTTTTGCGATTTGTTGTGCGAAATGATTTTTTCAGCATACTAACATGTGGTATATTCGGAATCAGCGTAAAATTTCCAGCGTAAGTTTTCAAACATTTCAAAGTTGAAAAATCAGTCAATAATCTATATAATCGAAGATTTCTACAAAAATTCGCTCATGGGGTCATGCTGCATGACTGGACTTTATTTAGTTTAGGTATGTGCCATAGCAAAGACATAAAATGCCAAAAAAAGATAAAAATCAGATGAGAATAGTGAACACCTAATGATTTATCGGTATCCCCCCCATCCATCCCTTACCATGATGAAATTTTAAACTACTAAAATCTTTCCCTAAAGTAGAGCAAGTGCATAGTTAAATTTAAAAAAAAGACCAAAATCGGTTGAGAATTGTAGCTGGGGCAGCGTTTAGAAGAATCGGTAACTATCTCCTCCATTCCCCCATTCGACAGCGAATTCAGCATTTCGAGATTTCTTGAAAACCTAGACAAATAATTATACTGAACAAATAATAATAGCGGAAAACTGATGTGAATTCGCTGTTGAAGGCAGAGTAGACAAATATTTCGTTCGACAAAACACGTTTTATCATCATTGCTCCCTCCGTTTCCTCTCATGAAATTCGAAATTTCGGAGGTTATCTGCACAACTAGACTGAAATTGGGATCAAATAAAAAAAAAAAAGAATCAAAAGAATTGGTTAAGAATCGGTGTTAGCCGTACGCCACATATATATGTACACGTAGTTTCACTCGGCCTTAGAATGGTCTGAAATGTTAGTATTCGATTATTTTTTTATATTATTCTTTTTTTTTTTTTTTTCTAATGCTTAGGGAGCCCACACCACCGTGGATCAATAAAGGGGCGCTTTATTGACGGAGCGTTGCCTGTATTACCCTGGTTCAGAACCTTTTTTATTATTGCTTCCTCACTACGCTTTGTCTTCGTGATAAAAGTAATTTTGTCATCTAAAACCAAAGCTTCAGAGCTTTTCAGAGCGTTTCAGAGCTTAAATCCTTGCCACGCCCAAAACTATACCGTAGGATGGGGTTACTTCAGACCAGGGTTTCAAGTTTTTTTGAGATTTCTCAGTCTGTACCTATCTCTTCAATCGAGTTGGCCTTTCAATATGTCACACCTGATCTATTCACCGTCATATTCCCATTTCAAAATTTAACATTCGAGCATTAGGAACCCATGAAAAACAAAGGTAAAAGTGGTATATTCATTACTCTCACGTTTTTTCACTCAAATAATCAAGAAATGAAGCCCTGGCTCGATATTACCCCGTATTTTGCTACCAGATGGGTTCTCTCATCTATTAGGACAAAAATATTTCATTTTTAAACATTTATTCCATACAATACTAAACCAGAAATGAGCTGCCTTCAGAGCTGCCATTCAGAGCTGCCTCCAAAGTGTCTTGGGTATAATTTCTATAGGGACGGCCCCGGACTTTCTTTCGGTACTTTCGTGGCATGCCTGTAACATATGGAAAACATTGAAACATGAGTAAGCTGAATCAAAATGAGAAAAACACGTAAAAATGCGCTAAAACACAAAAAAAATCGGGTGGTCGGAAGTTGCATCCCAAAGTGGCGACTTTCAGTTTTTCGTTGCTGGAAAATTAACTAACAACTAAATAAAACATCTGATTTCTTAGTTAAATTCCTCATATAATTTTGAAGGAGTATGTGAACTTAGCTTTTCGGAAAATCTAGCGGAAATATGTAGCTGCAGGCACACTATAAACGCAACAGGAAAATATGTCGAAATAGCAGATAACAAAAACGTAAAGAAAATGATGATAAGCGAAGATAAACTATCTTCAGGTTTCATGTAGGTTTGAGTAATGCGCTACCTATTGGCACCTTAATGAACTTCCTAATTTTATTTCTATGGCCGGTAGAGGGCTCTGCGCCTGCATTCCTACGCTGGTCTGAAGTTGTACCACCTGGTAGGAAGTAACCCCATGTTACGGTACCAAGTTGCAGTCCGATTCCAATGAAATTTTCTGGGTTTGTGTGGGGTAGATCCTAGACGGTCCCCTATAATTTCCAATGCAGTCGAATTAACAGTAGCCTGTGCGCATGCGCAAACTTGAATTCCTTATAACGTCGAATTTTCATCATCTGTTGGTCCGATTTCGTACAAACTCGGTAGGTAGTTGAGGATGTACTCTAGAAAAATGCCCTATCAATTATATCGCGATATCGATCTACACTGGCAAACCTCCGAGCTTAATGGAACGATTTTGATGAAATTTTCAGGGATTGTGCGGGATAGCTTCTAGAGGATCCCCTAAAAGTTTCATAGCCATCACATTAATAGTAGTCTGTCCAGACATTCCTTGTGAATAAAACCCGATGGTGCGCTACATTCTCAAATCATTTTTTTTTTTTAGTCAATTATTAGTCAATCACATTTTATCAAGCAATTTTATCAGTCAATTAGCTATGGAAAAAATATTCGTTTGCTATTGCACATCAGAAATAATAAGTAGTTCAATTGTTTTTTATTATATTTCCAACACCCGGATGATTCAAGGGTAGTATGTGATCAGTCTAAACAAAGTTTTTGGAGCTCTTCTAAAATTAGGGTGTGAGCCTAATCTAAAAAGATATTTTTTACGTATTGACAAATGTATGTATACGCTGTGTATAAATTTCCATCTCTGTCATTGATCTTCTGGAACGATAGGTATATAGAAATTTCAGTTTCGTCGTAGAATTGTATAGGTACTGAAGAGAAGAAATCAACTGCAGAATATTAGCATTTAATCTATAAGAAACAAAAATCAAAATAATAAGGTGGTTACAAATTATGTCCTTGATGCGAGGGCTTCAATCCAATTTCGAACAATATATAATTTTTAAATTCTCCTAAGACCACTCCGAAAGACTCAGTAAGTAGCCAAAATTATTTATAAATCGAGGAATACGAGTTTAAGATGTACAAATCGGTTCCATTCATGCGGCATGATCGCATGAGCGAGTTTTCGTTAATGATCGTACAATATTATGTTAAATTGTGTTGAAAATTTTAGCATTTTGAGTGAAAAGAAATTGTTAAACACATTTTTTTTTCATTATTATTATTATTATTTATTATTATTATTATTATTATTTATTTATTTATTTTTTTTTTTATTCATTTATTATTTTTTGGATATTTAGCTTTTTTTGCAGTATTGTCAATTTCTTGTTTTGGAACATTTTTCACCATAAATTTGTGCTTATTATTTTAACGTTAAAAATGAAGTTTAGGTAAATTAATTCTATATAAATTTAACAATTTGTAGCCGTTTTACCCACTTTTGTGATTTTTTAACATTTTTTTGAAATATGACCAATGTAATGTTCTGAAATAGTTACTGCCAACGAAATTATCCTTTTGTTTGGAAAGCTTGATTTTTTGGCGTAAGAATGGAATTTTCATCTCAATCCTAAGGAGAGTTATCGTCTCGAAGGACACAACACACACACACACACACACACACATATATATATATTGAATGGACCTACTGTACCGTTTAGTTAGCGTCCAAACAACGATGAAATGGTCGGACTGTATGGTATGATGATGGTATGGTATGATTTTAAGTATTACTCGAAGGACCACCTCATTTCTAGGAAATAACAATACCAATGTAAGGTATGTTGTACTAAGTATGAACTTAACTAGAGATTTGATCTTTGATAATAATTGATGAAATTAGGAAGTACTCAAATGATAAGTGCGTTTTTAGAAGATGAAACATCAACATGAACTGGATTTTTATTATAGATATGATATCTAATGGTATATGGTACTCGTTCTGCCTACCTACCTCAGTTCTAATAGTGGCCACTGGAGAGGAGAGACAATTAGGTACCTAAGAGCTTGAACTGCAATTAATGAATTTCTTATTATGTACCCAATAGATTGGTTTTCAAGTAAAAAACTAGTATAATTATTAGAAAGGCTTATCTGAAGTCCAGTCGGTGAATTCGAGGCGCCAGGGGTATTTTCATAAGTCCAGCTCCAGGGCGAAAGCATCAAGCATCAATCCTGCTCTTCGAAGGATCCTCATAAGTCCAGCTCCAGCGCCGAGTGTTGAACGTGAAGGAGACACGGCCAATAACCAAGTCTTCAGTAACAGGCGAGAACTAATTACAGAAAGGAACGTAGATGTAGATAGGTAGGCCTCCTCTTCACTCCCGTTTCGAAGATAGATCGCCACGAAATCCAGCAAAGCTTGGGTGGATGAATGTCGGACGCAAAGTTCGAATGCTTATCCGTACACTCG
Organism: Adelphocoris suturalis; assembly: GCA_030762985.1. Classification (NCBI taxonomy): domain Eukaryota; kingdom Metazoa; phylum Arthropoda; class Insecta; order Hemiptera; family Miridae; genus Adelphocoris; species Adelphocoris suturalis. The sequence continues at coordinate 8,019,728 of CM061051.1, read as the reverse complement.
GTAATTAGTTTGAAAGGGAGGAAACGGATTTGGCAGTGAAAAAGTATAGAAAATGATGAAAGAACGTGTGCTTGATGCAGGAACAAAGGAAGTAGTAATGAAAGATGGCGAGAGATGATCATTCCCAGGAAAAATTGGCAAAGACCGGCGGGAAACTAGCATGTTGACCTACCAAAAAGAAGTATACAAAACTACCTACAATTGATGGCAAAATGCATATAAAAATATTTAAACATTTAATAGATTTTATATAATAACAAACAAATTAGTTGTATGAATTAATAATTGAAATAAAGATGATGTTTGCAGCATGGATACAAGAATATTACTTAAATATATAATCCATACGCGTGATATCCATGAACAAGTAATGACGGCTCATCAATCATTCAAGAACCACCCAACATTAAACTGTAGGTTGGAAACAGGTTGCGAGAATTATGTAGGTTATCTATCAAAAAATGTTAAGTTGTTTGGGATGTATTTACGAAGTTTCGTCGAAAATAAAGGTAACGCAAACATATATACTATATTTATTTTGGAGTTAAACGCTTATTCGTATATATTTATGAGGGGTTCGTATCAGAACGTTTCAAACCTGATTTCAATTGAGAGAATGTTTGAAAATTTTCATTTTAAAAATTTTGAGCAATTGCAATAGCAAAATTCGCTAAGAATCAATGACACCTATAAGGTTTCGAAAACCCACACACGCTATTCGTTATGAAACAGTATTGAACCCCTTTCCAGATGCTCCCCTTATTATTTGTAACTAAAATAAATTCTGGAACAATCATGAACTTTTAAACTAAAAATTGTTTTAATTTTTTTATAAAAAATTACAAACAAAAGAAAACTTCTGCTTCTCGAATATGTGTTCTACAAGTTTTCTGTTAGGAACATATTAAAAAAACGGCCTGTCCGGACCCCGACAAAAAGTAATATTTGAACTTTTGCAGGGAGCTCCGGTAAACTCAATCTCTCAGCAGTAGAGACTTTTAAACATTTGATGCGTGATGCTACTATTGAATGAATCGCAACAACTCACAGATAGTCGAAATGCAATTCTAGGTGGTCAAAAAATTATTTAAAGCTATTCTTATAGGAACTTTACTTCTGATTCTGAACATAACCCTTGTTCCTTTATCTAAAATGGGTGTTTTCCGAATACTATAACCATTGAAATACAATAACTCTCTGAGAAATAAAACTATTTAAGAGTTTCTGGCGGTCAATTGACGCACAATTTTATCCTCTATAACTTTTTCATGGAACAAAAATTGTTTTGAATCGTATTTGTAGGAGAAAAGTTGAATGATTTCTTGAAAATCGTGGTTTTCGGTGTACGAGCCGTTTTAGGTATAAAAACAAGGGGTATATTCGGAATCAGCATTGAATTTCCTATAAGAATAGCTCATAAAATAATTTTCCCAGAATGGGCTGGGAAAATCTATTCTAAATTTCTACTATATAAATTTCCCAGGCTGCCCTTTCATCTCTACATCGCCATGATGCATCCGGTCACAGCCCATTACTGGCTAGCGTAGTAGGAGCTAGTATCTTTCTCCGAAGCTATAGTTCCTGGAACGGTTGATGGAATATGGATTATTTTCTTAGTTATCTAATGTTATTAATAAAACAGTTGTTCTCGTGAAATCTACAAAAATATCTTTCTCTTTCTTTCAATAATTAGTTTAGTTTACTTTTCTGGCTACTCTGATTTAAACTGAACGGGTTATGGGTCTATCTAGAATAAGTAAACTCACAATTATTCTCGAATAACAAAGAAGATATGGATCCGTTCAAGTCAGTGAGAATTGGACTCTTGGAGGGAGAGTCAAATTGGGCTACCTGGAAGTGCAAAGTTACAGTTTTGCTGAGACGAATCCCAAATGCGATGGAACTGCTGAGTGGAAAACTGAAGAAACCTGAATACCCAGGAAAAGTTTATACAAACACCGAAAAGAGTACAAAATAGGTCTAGAGAAGTTCGAGAAAGCTGATTGCGACACTCTTTTGGCTCTCACCACCAATATGACCGAGGAAACGCTTCAAAAGGTAATGCGCTTCACAGCAGCTTGGGAACTTTGGGATGAATTGCATTGATTGTTCGATGGAGTGTCAGAAAATAAAGCTTATAAACTGTGCATGAACTTTTTTAGTTATAAAATGGATTCAAATGGCGACATTGCAACGCACATGAGCAAATTGAAGAATATGTGGTCTAGCCTGAAACAAGAAGTTGTAAAAGATGAGAACGGCAAATTTATGAGAACTACCTGAGTTGTTTCTCATTCGTAAAATTCTTGGAACATTGCCAGAGAATTTTTTTTTTTACATTCAAGAGTAGTTGGATACTGGTTGCTAAAAAGGACAGTACTATTGAAAATCTGACGAATCAAGTGTGTGCTTTTGAGAGAACTTTCATGTAAATCAAGCAATAAGGAAGTTGTTGCTGTAAACAAAAGTTGGAATAAAACAAAGAAGAAGGCGTATGGCAATGCAAAGATTAAATCCAGAGGAAATATTTACAACTATTGTAAAGAAGAAGGTCATTGGGTTCGCGAGTGCCCAAAGTGGAAGGCTGATGGAAAACCAGCTAAGAAAAAGGTTAATGAGGCTTCCACATATGTATCGTGCACATTTTCAGCGGTTAGTAGCGAAGTGTTGACAGTAAATAGAGACTTGGATGGTTGGTATGTGGATAACGGGGTTACCAACCATATTTAACTCAAAGGAAGGAGTTATTCACAACTTTTGAAACATTTGACACACCAAAATCATTAACCAATGCTAATGGAAATTCCGATGGAGCCCTAGGAAAAGGGAAAGGGGAGTTAATGACACTGGTTGGTAGAGAACACAAACGAATTACATTGTCTGATGTGTGGTACGTTGCAGAAATTCGAATCTATCTGCACAAGACAAAAAACCAGAGAGTGTGTTTAGTTCGACGACCGAAAATTCCAAACTAGAATTCAAACGAAAACGACTAATTGATGGATCAAGGAAGAGAGGAGGAGGTCTATGCATACTGAAAGTGAAAAGTAGTATGCCAGAAATCGGTGGAATAGAGTTCCCAAGAAGTGACCAAAGATTTCTCCAGCTATACCATGAGAGACTCAGACATCGGATTAAGAGGCACGTAAATCATTTTTAGCTAGAGAGCTAGGGGAAGCTTTTTTGAGGTTGGACAGCGAGTTGCGCGAAGCCTGCATTTATGGGAAGGCACATAAGCTAAAATCCGGGAAAAGACAGAGAGCAAGTCAACCTGGAGAGCTAATTAACGCCGACGTAGGAGGCCCATTTTCTAATTCACTTACTGGTAATAAATACTACGTCGTTTTCATAACTATTTCAGCAATTTCATTAAGTATCGGTTTGTGTTCTTTTAAGAGGGAAAGTTGATCCTGGAGAAGAATGGCATAAATCACAGGCTAACTATGCCATTCACTAAGGAACGGAATGGTGTAAGTGAACGAGAGAATCGTACTATAAATTGTGGAAGCAGCAAGAACAATGATGCCTGCAAGAAACCTCAGCAGTCCTCAGTCACTCCGATGACGAGGGATCACTACAGACAGAAATTGTGTTACTTAACCACTACTCAAAGTGGGTTCCCTGATTTTTAGAGAAAATCCGGCCTCTGATTATAGTTCGACATTTTCATCATGAAACAGAACTATTCAGGCGTTCAAAGGTATCAAAGAGGGTATTACAAACCCGCTCCTTACTGGTGTTGACCCAAATTCTTCACTTATGGTAGAAACTAACGCAACGGATATTGTGATATCTGTAAATCTGACTCAGTAGCATTTTTTTCTTGAGGACACTGAGCGATAGCATGAAAAGATATCCAGCAATAGAATAGATAGCCACCGCAATAATCAAAAGCCTGAAAAAGTGGAGACACTAGTTTAGTAACCGTCATTTGAAACTTGGCACTGACCAAGGCACACTGTCATCTAGGTTCAATCTGAAGCATCCAAGCAACATCCAGAATGACGAGATATAGCGCTGGAAGCATGAGATGTCATGTTTCAGCTCTAACATCATGTAGGTACTGGCCTCAATAAAGCAGTTGATACACTATCCTGGGTTTGTGAGGCCACGCAAGATGATGAGTTATACAATCACCAAAAATCCTTGTGACATCCTGGGGTAACTAGAATGCTACATTGTATTAGATCTAATTATCGTTCACCATTCTCGGTTGAAGATATCAAGCTTGCAGCGGTCACTTCTATGTGCAGCGTATGTGCTGAATTGAAGCCAAGATCTTACGAGCTTCAAGAAAATCATCTGATCAAAGCCTACAGGCCTTTTGAAAGGCTATAACATTGATTTCAAGGGACCAGTCCTTTAAAATACTGATAATCAGTATATTTTAACAATTATTGACAAATATTATCGTTTCCCATTTTCATAAGCATGCTGGGATATAACATCAGTAACAGTCTTAAATAAATTATTCAACTTGTTTGTCATTTTTGGCACTTCTGCATACATCCACTCATACCGTGGGACGTCGTTTATTTCAGAGGAACAGGGAATAGCCACCAGCTCATCAATTCCTAACAACCCTGAAGGAATGGTCTTGTCGAGCGAGAATATGGAAACTCGCCAGCGTTTTTTGAGGACAACGAAACAAAATCACGAGGAGAGAATGACATATTATGATACGTGTTTATCATAATTCTGCAAACATAATTTTTCCACGTTCCTTAACTATGTAACAGTTTATTTGAGTCAAGCCTTGCATCATTAAATGTTTGATTACCTATAACAATGGAAAACACTCTTTTCTAAATTATGTTTGGTTATTAAGTTTATAGTGGGTGTGAGGGTGAGCGCGCACGACTGTGCGTGTGCGCGTTCCTTAATCCGTAGGGTGCGTCGGGTACAACTGGGCGTACTCCCCCATTTTTTCGTTTTTTTATTCAATGGGGTGCCTCACGGCCTTCATATATGTATATATATAATTTAATTAAGTTAAAAAAACATTACATTGAGAAAGAAAAGAGGAAGAAAAACGCTGCAAATTATTATGCAATGGTTTATTATTTCTGTTAGATAGCCCTTCTATGGAGATCATTGGCCTATAATTTATTATTAAACTCCGTATGTAATATATGATTAGAACATGGCGCATCGTGACTCGACTCCAAGAAGAGTTAACATTTTTACAGTTCCAAGACCCAGCAATTTTTCGCTTCACAGTAAAAATGTTTAACCAAAATCTTGAAATATGTTTGTATGTGTACGTCGTATTTGTCACCCAGGAGTCTTAGAGGAGCTCCACCTAAATAACATCACCGTGGGTCGAATAGGAAATTTGGCCTCGGCTGATCTGAGTCCCTCCATACTTGGTACCTAGTTGTATTCCAGATCTCCAAAAAAGGAGCTAAATTTCAGGTTTCAGCATCATAAGTCAATTAAAAAACAAATTAGGCTCAGAAGCCCCACAGCTGATCAGTGTGCACTGATATTGAATTTATTCTTGATACTACAATATCGCAGATCCGAAGGTTGACATGCCTGCGAAGATATAGGCACCAGCAGAGGAAAAAGGTGTAATTAATAATGCAAAAAATGGTGATTTGGTGGAAAACTTACCTAATATTTTCTTTTTTGTTGAATAAGTCGCGTAAACTAACACCATTGCATTAAAAAAAAAAAAAAAAAGTGGGTCGCACTTGATTTTTGTGAAAGCTGTTTTCGTGTCTATATTTGTGCTATTTTTGGAAAATTCGTCTAACATATTGGTAATGTTCTTCATCAGTTTTCCATCAAGGGCAATCTATACCTTCATTACAAATATGGGAAAAAATATTTGAGGCGAACTTTACTGTTTTGCAGACTTTTGTCCCGTTTTTTGTCATTGGGAACCAGTGTGCGGCTGCGCGCATGCCGTGCCGCTAGCTTGCTATCTAGCGGTCATTGATGAAAATCATGGGGTCGCAGCTCCATTATGCTCGTAGTGACAGATCGGAAGATCGTACGGCCTTCTGGATGATTTCATTCAATTTGTTTTGAAATTATATGTAAATGAGAGCCAAACGCTCGAGATGGACGAGTACCTACCTACCTACCAACCTGCTTTTACCACCAAACACGCTTTCTAGTGGTAACTAATGAACTTTAGTAGTTGACACAGTAATAGCAAGATGTCGCGCCAAGCGCTCGCATTTAACCTGATTTTAATATTAAATTGTAGCACTATCATGTCATTATACTCATTAACATTAATTAGATTAAATAAATCAGGTAAAATGAGGTAATATAAATCACCTCGGTACCTACCTATGTTTCACAACTCCATCTTTAGGTGACAGAAATATCTACTCGATTTCACGAAGTGAGAATTAAATTGCAATTATATCAGCTGATACGATGTCGTAGTTTTCGATGCGATTTTTCCTATGTTTCACCAGTTGCGATTCACTCCCGTGTTGATGTCTTTTTATCCTGTCAATGTTCTAGCCCATAGGGAAAGCAAACGGATGAATGTACTGCGATCCGTTGAGTTTCCTTCGGTTATTTGAGATGATATCTATCGATTACACCTAAAAGAACATTATTGTTACCTTAAAATTGTCTTAGATCTTGATTTTTCAATATTTCAGCCCCCTTAGGGTTGATCAAAATTGATGCCGATGTTACTGGCACATCCGCGGCCGATGTATGATTTTTGAGCTAAATTTCTTAAACTTCGGTCCAGTACTTTTGGACAGCGTACGGCGGACGGACTGATTATTGTGTATTCGATTTTTGGATTCAACGCATCTTAAAACGTAAAAACGTAAACTAACAAATTTTGAGGGGGGTTAAAAAAATTTTTTTCTTTGCCGATTACAAAGGTTCATTATTGAAAATAATAAACCAAAATAGAAAACTTAAAACCCAGCGTCAGTAAAAAGAAGTGTGTGTTCAATGTTTAATAGTCAATGCACGCTAGACACTTTTATTGTTTTTGGAGAGCCCTTATGTGATCCTAAACAATCAAACGTGCTAAAAACCAAGTCAGATCTTCTGATACATTTCTTAATCTCCATATGCCAAATTTCAAAAGATATTTTCATCGTAAACTAATGTTTGAATCATGCGGTAACGCCTTGTCAAGGTGACTAAGATCCCCAAAGTACCTACCTAACATTTATTCCATATATAGCATTTTTCAGTCAAATAAAACCTTTTAGCGAATTTTGGAAGAAAATTAAGCTATTGCTCTCGCCACAAAATTTGTAGAATGTGAATTTTTGAAAAAAAATTATGCAGAAATCCGTTTCAGGCTATTCTGAATCAAATTCTGAAGTTTAACGCATTTTTTTATGTATGTATGTATGTATGTATGTATGTATAAATAATGCCGTTCGCTAGTTGTAAAAATCGGTAATATTTGCATGAAACATTGTCCAAATTCAGATTGAACTACTCTTATGGAAGTATCCCTGTATAACCAATCCTAGAACCATGCTGTTTAAAACGTAGGTACTTTGTAGGTGCTTGTCAAAAAGCTCAAAAAAAGAAAAAAAACATTGTAATCACAATGATAGGTACTGATGAGTTTCGCTCATACGATCTTCTGCATGACTGGAACTTTTTTCATGGGATCAAATGCTGCTTAACGACCAAATGAAACCTTTTTCCATCAAATGAAACTTCGTACCGACCAAATGAAACCTTGTGCCAATCAAATGAAACCTCTTTTCAACCAAATGAAACTTCTTTTCAAACAAATGAAACCTCTTTTCAAACATATGAAACCTCATTTCATTCAAATGAAACTTTTCGGTCCACCATATTGCTGATCACCTCGACAGACTGCTCCAACTTCGTGATAACATGATAATGAAACTGCTGCCGCAGCTTCTGGACACCAGTGTTGGGCATAATCTTTTCGTCGATTACGAATACGATTGTGATCGCGATAATTATTCGTTGAATCTGAGTCAACGAATAATTCGATTGACTCGATCAACGAATAATTGACAACGAATAATTCGATTGAGCGATTATATTATTCGTATTCGTGTAATCGTAGTCGTCTGTTAGAGGGACGTCTTATTGAAATAGACTTGAGACAAATAGGCTGGGCTCCAATCGCAGAATTCGCTTTAAGGACGTCCCTCTGAAGCTAGGTAAATATCAGCAAGGCTTCGCATATTATAGGAGGGACCCCCTATTGAAATTAATGACCGTGACGCATTTTTAGCGAATTTTTGAAGAAAAGCCATTGCTCTCGCCTCAAAATTTGTAGAATGTGAATTTTTGAAAAAATTTTATGCAGAAATCCGTTTCAGGCTATTCTGAATCATATTCTGAAGTTTAACGCATTTTTTTTTTTATGTATGTATGTATGTATGTGTCATTCCAGACGATAACAGTCCGTAGAATGGTCTAGAAACTTCAAAAAATTTTTAAAATGTTAAGGACACAAAACGAAAGTTCAAGTTCGTTGGCCAGCATGATCGGATTACATCTTCGGGTTGAAATCTTCAAAAATGTAGTCAAAAATTTCAAAATAGCCTGTTTTTTGCGATTTGTTGTGCGAAATGATTTTTTCAGCATACTAAAATGTGGTATATTCGGGATCAGCGTAAAATTTCCTATAATAATATGTATCAAGTTTTCAAAAATTTCAAAGTTGAAAAATCTGTCAAAAATCGAAATAATACCGTTCGCCAGTTGTAAAAATCGGTAATATTTGCATGAAACATTGTCCAAATTCAGATTGAACTACTCTTATGGAAGTATCGCTGTATAACTAATCCTAGAACCATGCTGTTTAAAACTTAGGTAGTAGGTGCTTGTTAAAAAAAAAAAAAAAATGAAATCACAACTGATGAGTTTACTCTGTGAAATATTCCGTCCTCCGATTCTCTCGGTCGCTCTCTTTAATATTTTACGCTCAACTGTTTTAGGACTTGATGAAGCTTTAATACTGACTGTGGCTTAGAAAATATCAGCCATGAAATTATGAAGAAGTTCTATTTATGTACGTACTGACTGTGGCTTAGAAAATATCAGCTATGAAATTATGAAGAAGTTCTATTTATGTACGTACTAGCACGCAGACCCAAGGATTCGCTCCTCTCGGCCGTCAGTAACATTAAGCCTAAATCAATTGCGACTGAAATGTCGAAGATTACTTCAAAAATTCGCTCATGGGATCATGCTGCATTACTGGACTTTTATGGGTTGTATTCGTGTAATCGCCGACGGACGAATACGATTACACGAATACGAAAATAATCTCAGTTGACTCAGATTCAACGAATAATTATCGCGATTACAATCGTATTCGTAATCGACGATAAGATTATGCCCAACACTGGTGTCCAGAAGCTGCGGCAGCAGTTTCATTATCATGTTATCACGAAGTTGGAGCAGTCTGTTGTGGTGATCAGCAATATGGTGGACCGAAAAGTTTCATTTGAATGAAATGAGGTTTCATTTGTTTAAAAAAAGGTTTCATTTGGTTGAAAAGAGGTCTCATTTGATTGGAACAAGGTTTCATTTGGTCGGTACGAAGTTTCATTTGATAGAAAAAGGTTTCATTTGACTGAAAAATGCTATATTACACAACTCATGGGACATAAAATAACAAATTTGTTTGAATATATTATTTTGAAAAAATATTATTTTGAAAGATGTAATCTGCAGCACTGTTGCGTGAGGTTGTGGTAAGAGGAACCACGATTTGAAAGGATGTGATTGTATAGGGCAGGCGGCAGGAAGAGAGGCGGTGGGTGGAGCTTCTGTAGCGGCATTATCGATCGGTGGTGCTAAATCCCTGGCACAATCGTCTCCGTGTATGTGTATTGCAGCTCCGTCAAAATCTAATCGACGGTCTCATTCTTCGGGTCTCATTTTATATAGAATATTCACTGCTTCCTCTTCAATTTCGGTAAAGATACTGAAAAGTCCAGTCATGCAGCATGACCCCATGAGCGAATTTTTGAAGAAATCTTCGACATTTCAGTCGCTATTGATCCTGTGGAAAAATTTTGTTTTATGATTTTGATAGACAACCATGGAATCAAATTATTAAAAATAATTAGGAGGTACTCATACTTTATTATTATTAAACTAATCTTGTAGATTTAAAGACAAATGTAGGTAAATATTCATAGATTTCGATGTCCAACGTGGTCAGTATTGAAGGCAGTTGAAATCTTAACAGTATCCTATCATAACATCATCAAATCTTGACATAAAATAAAATAACATACCGACGTCATATGAAAGAAACGTAATTTCATGGCTGATATTTTCTAAGCCACAGTCAGTATTAAAGCTACATCAAGTCCTAAAACAGTTGAGCGTAAAACATTAAAGAGAGCGACCGAGAGAATCGGAGGACGGAATATTTCACAGAGTGTACTCATCAGTTGTGATTACTTTTTTTTTTTTTTTTCCTTCTTTTTTTGCTCCTCAGTATCGAAGTTTTTCAACAACCGCATTCCGGGAAAAAATTTCTCAACCTGTCAGCTTTCCATTAAAATTTTTTTATGGGGAGGATTTGGTAGAAAATAGCGTTTGAATGACAAAAAACGTGATTTCGACGTGAAATCGACGTTTCATTTTTTTTTTTTTTTTTTTTTTTTTTTTTTTTTTTTTTAATATTTCATCATGCACAGCTGTATTTGATGATAATAAGCCAAAAAAAAAAAAAAAATATTGTCTCTACATAACTCATCTTCCACCTGCCTCATCTAAATCTGAATTTGGACAATGTTTCATGCAAATATTACCGATTTTTACAACTAGGGAACATCATTATTTCGATTTTTCTTACCGAAGATGTAATCCGATCATGCTGGCCAACGAACTTGAATTTTCGTTTTGTATCCTTAACATTTTAAAATTTTTTTGAAGTTTCTATTACAATTCTACGGACAGTTATCGTCTGGAATGACACATGCATAAATACATACGTACATACATACATACATACATTAAAAAATGCGTTAAACTTCAGAATATGATTCAGAATAGCCTTAAAGGGATTTCTGCATAAATTTTTTTCAAAAATTCACATTCTACAAATTTTGAGGCGAGAGCAATAGCTTAATTTTCTTCAAAAATTCGCTAATAAGATGGATTGTCGCCAGTGTAGCTCTGTTGTTATTGCAGGAGGAAGAACAAGCAGCTGATGATTTGTTGTTTGAGAGGATGCTGGAAAACGATACAAAGTTTCAGTCATGCAGCATGATCGTATGAGCGAAGTTTCTCAATTTATCATACTATGTAACCTATCTTAAATTCTTTGAAAATGTGAGCTTTATGAGTGCAAAGAAAATGTTAACCATTATTTTAATGGCGAAAAACGTATTCTAAATAATAATCTGCTATTCAAAAAGAGCTTTTAGATTTTTCGCTTTTATTAAAAATTTTTATCGATTGTATATCAAATTTTGATGAAATTTAAATACATTTTTCATCATAATTTTGTACATACATTTTTGATGTTCTTTTTTTATATTTGATGAACTTTACTTGAGCGATATTCAGGCGCAAATCCTGTTTTCTGCAAAAAAAAAGGAGGTGTTTGATGCGATCATGAGGTCAATCCTTTGTTATGCGTCGCAAGTTTGGGGCTATAAAAGTTATGATTGTGTTAAATCTGTTATCAGATGCTTCGTGAAGATAATTTTTTCTCCACCCAGCAATGCTCTACAAATAGCTGGAGTATTGAATCCAATGCGAATTGGAATTGAAGCCGCTTTTTCTGTGTACCTTGAGAATGTACCTCAATTATATAGTCCATGTAGAAAAAATGCCCTAGAATCAGTTGCCGAGCTTCCTGGCGAAGGCCTTTTTAAGGGCTAATGTTTTCTGAGCTAGAGAATGGGACGCTCTGTCAACCGAGTTCGGGGTAGCTTTGGATAAAAACATTGAGGTTGACAAGAGGAGCGGCAGTTTCGATGAGTTATTGGACCGGATCGCGAAAGAGATGGATCGTAGATTTAAGAACAGAGAGCTCGAAGCCGAGATCCATTAGCAATATAAGGAGCTTATATCGAGATCTTCTGTCTCTATGATGTTGAACAGACCCTTTTGGGTTTCCAAATGGCTTATGATAGTGAAGTGTGATATTTTATCGCTTCGATTTCGGCCTTATGAAGTGGATGTCGTACGCCAAACCTGTCCGATGTGTAGCCAGAGGGTGACCGACACAGCGTACCATTTCGTTGCCCAATGCCCAGCTTACACCAGTGTGAGGCGCGAATGCTTCAATATGTCAGCGCTGCCCAGAAGCACGTTCATGGCATCCTTGGAAGACGCTGACATCAGAATTGCCAGATTTTGTAGAATCGTGAGGCAGTTAAGAGTAAAGGAGTTTGGCTTGTAGTCGAATTGCTTTCTCTGCGACATAACACAATTGAAGGTCGTTTTTTTGTGTTTCTATATATACATATATTTATTGTTACATGAATGTATCAGCATATTTATAAATTGTTTACAAAGTTGTATCATTCTTTTAGCAAACTCTATCTGTCGATCTAGCAAGGATCAAGACTTACTCATGGCTCTCCTGGATTTTGATGAACAAATTTATATTCTGTATTCATAAAGCATGTTTTTATTATTATTATAATAATTATTTAGTAAAGCAGTCAAGCGTAGACAGTATCCTTGTTCGAGGATCTACTGCCAGTAGTATTATAAAACCCCTTCGGATAGTTCAGAAATCCATCCTTAAAGTTATTCTCCAAAAGGCTCCTCGTTTTCACTCATCTGCACTTTTCAAAGAAGCGTCTGTTTTCTCCATCGATCAACTCAACATCAAGTCAGAATTGTATTTCTGCCACAAGCACCCAGAGTACTTCTCTATTCCGAAATGCCACTACTCTTATTATGTTCGCCATCTATCCAATCTGTGAACTCTACGAACTAAATGACTTGCGACGAAGTTGTGAAAACCAAGTTCAAAACGGAATTTAGTGAAAAAAACGTTGTCCATTTCCGCAAAAAATAAAGAGTTACAAAGATAAATCGATTTCAACCGTTATGTCATCATCAGTAGCAAACAATAACTTAACACACATTAGAAAGGATACAGCTATTCTGGTCACAGGTGAAGTGAGATTGAATCCCATTGGTCGAGGGGGGTTCGGGATTTCACTCCCAGCACCGAAAAAAATTGGGGTTTCACTCTCGCCCGTGCCTCAGGGGTGTGCTGTTTCGCTCCTGCTCCTGACAATTGAGGTTTGACGTTTCACTCCCTGTAAATTTTCCTGTCGCTACTGTTAGCTGCAAGGGGTTTAGGGTTTCCACTCCCAGCTCCAGAAAAACTGTTAGCGGCACACCAGTAGAGGGCAGCAAGGGAGTAGCTTTGTAATAATTTGTAGGCATAACTGTGTGATTACATATGTCTGTAGTGTTAGCAACAATTTAACTTAATTGTACTTACTGATGGGTAAGCCGTCATTATTACAAAATCAGAGTTATCACGAAGGTTCATATATTATTGATCGTCGTCGAAATGGGGGCAGTACTCATAACTGATTCGCTTCAGATAGTTTTAATAGTATGAGGTAAATATAAAAGAATGAATTCGGGTTGAAAGACCAGTCCAGTCGTTGGGCGTAGATGTATATTGGGAGCTACATTGTAGTCCTTACAGCTACAGTTGGTTCAAAAGTGAACATTTTGAGCGACGTTTCGGTGCCGATGATGGTCACCCTTGTCAAGCTCAGCGAGTGAACGTGTTTACCTGAGTAGAACACAGACACAATATGGTATCACATAATTGAAGACATTAAAACTAGAGAACAGGCTCCCTCGAAGAGGTGAGCTCTAATAGGGACACTATGTTGGATACATGGAGAAACATATGATAATAATTAATTATAAAACTATTTATACATAGTATGTTTGCACTACTCATTCTGTGCAGAATGAACAAGATTCGTGAATATATAGGCATACTACACTTTACTTACATCACTGTCTTGTAGGTATATTTTGCGTGAGGTGACCATCATAAAACAGGTTTTGTTGAAGTATGGGTCTGCACCATGGACAAAACTGAGTTAGGTTCTTCCCCATTATTTTCTGTGTGGTAATATCAAGTTAGGAATGAGTGAAAAGTAGGTTTGAAAATAAGATCTATGGATGGAGGTACCTACTTGATTTGTTAGGTAGGTACCTAAATGAACTGAGCATTGGAGTTATTTTAAAGACTCACATTGATATTTGTTGCACTGTTCTGTGATGGTGGCACCTTTTAGTCACTTGTAGCTATTAGAAATGGTTTAAATCACAGTTTTTTTGTCCAGAGATGGAAGAGAGATGCTAAAAGTTATACAAGTTCCAGGTGGAAGCCAATGTTTACATATGGAAGGTTCACATGGCAGGATTCACACAGGATTCATTATACTACCCGTCTTCTAGACTTGCTTTGTACTGCCTACCTCCTTGGCAATTTCGCCCCGTTATAGTTCTGTTTACAAGCAACGCGTCAAGAAGATGTCGACTTTCTTCAGCCTTTTATAAAATCATGTATTACAAATCTTCTCTAATTGCACGTTATATTTATCTATACAACCATGTTATGGATACAAGGAAGCCGGGTTTTCGGACCTACTAATAATAAATTGGTGCTAGCAGAATCGCAAGAACTTCTACCAAAGACCCATGGTGTTATGTATACTAATAATTATTCTTTACCACTTTTTTGTCTTGTTAAGAAGGCTATTTGTTCCTATCTATGGTTGTTACGTTTTGAAATTATCACCTAAAGCTAAAATATTCTGATAATTGCCACATGGCTTTTGACAGATTTCACAAACGTAATGCAAATTAGAGGAGTGAGAAATCCTCGTATGTCCATTACATCATATCAATCTTTTTCTTTGAAGAGTAAACTGATATCAATGGGCCTTTATTTTCTTATGATTCTGATTTTTACCCATTTGTTAGAATTATTCATTTCACATGAATTAATTACTCAACGTCAGGAATACATGCAATTTAAGTCGGTACTTTTGTTTAGTCCATCAATCAAATAAATGTTGGGGAGATGCTTGTACCTGAGGAGGGTATTTGATTTATTCCTCTTCAGTAAACTGTGTTGGAAATACCTGTTAGAAACTATGATCAAGTATTATCATTGGCTATTATTACAATTTTTGTTTCTTCAAATGGATTGAAACCTTTTAAAAAACCATGATGAAATTAAATATAACGACCCTTCTTTATTTTTCCTTGGTACATTCCCCTATGTGCCTAGGTACAGGGGGATCTGTACCAGGGGATTGTTCAGAATTATCTTTAGTTAAAGTCTCTATCTCTAGGTATAGTGTCCTGAAGTAGATAAGTAGGTGAGGTAGAGTGGTCCTCATTACCGTACCAACAACTATTTTTTCGGTTTCGCTCAATTTAAAGAAAAACATGAACCTACATAAATTTGAGATATTTGTACACAAATAGTGTAGTTAAAAATATGACCAATTAAGAAATAACTCAAATATTTTTCACAAGATTATTAGGTGGTAGATTTGATAAGGCACTCTAGCCACATATTAGGAATTGTCTTGGAATATTTAGTAAAGTTCCCAAAAGTTGAATGAATCTCAAAGGAAAAACAAAACCATACTTTTCACTCCCAATGAGGTAACTAATAAATATTGAGACCCTAAAAAGTCTAAAACTTATAAAATTCAATATACCTATGTACCTAGGGATCTGGTGGCCCTGGTACGCTTGCCAGTACCATTCTCAGGTATGGATATGGGTTTAATGTGTTCTTTTAGCGAATTTTTGAGGAAAATTAAGCTATTGCTCTCGATTCAAAATTTGTAGAATGTGAATTTTTGAAAAACATTTATGCAGAAATCCGTTTTAGGCTATTCTGAATCATATTCTGAAGTTTAACGCATTTTTTTATGTATGTATGGTAGTATGTATGTATGTCTATATGTATGTATCTATATATGTATGTATATATGTACGTGTCATTCCAGACGATAACTGTCCGTAGAATTGTGCTAGAAACTTCAAACCAATTTTAAAATGTTAAGGACACAAAACGAAACTTCAAGTTCGTTGGCCAGCATGATCGGATTACATCTTCGGGTTGAAATTTTCAAAAATGAAGTCAAACATTTCAAAATAGCCTGTTTTTTGCGATTTGTTGTGCGAAATAATTTTTTCAGCATACTAACATGTGGTATATTCGTAATCAGCGTAAAATTTCCTATAAGAATATGTATCACGTTTTCAAAAATTTCAAAGTTGAAAAATCAGTCAAAAATCGAAATAATGCCGTTCGCTAATTGTAAAAACGCTGCAAATTATTTCACAAAGGTTTATTATTTTTTCAATTGAGTATGATCATAGTTTTAGTAGGCTAGCGTACGTCATAAGGCCCGTCCAGACTCCTCGGCGTGTCCTATTTCGAGTTGCCACAACCTATACTTCTATAATTATATACGCATGTTTATATTTCTCGATTTGAGCTCCTATCAATTCAAATAGTTATTGCCTTAATAATATCATTATCTAAGTACGTACGAAAAGTCGAGAGGATATGTTATTAAATATGCGTAGGAAAAGCTTTGGTATTAACACACAAATATGACCTTGAAAAAAACGTATATTCATGCCTCGAAGGAACGCCGGCGCCGTACCCACCACAAGGTGCCGCGGCACCGGCGCCTACTCTCACTCCACCCCCCGCTCAGCCACCCTCACCACCCACCGTGACCCCCTGCCAAGCGTGCCAGGCGTGCGCGCGTAGAAAAAGACACTTTTCCGCCCGTTTTTGGCCCATAGCATCTATGCGTGTAAAGCGATCGGGATGGTTAAACGTTAGGACCAACTAGACCCCAAATGGAGTCTATGTGCGAAAGAACGGGTTTTTTAAGTCAATTCTTAGGCCTTTTATGGCCCGGATGGCGGACGGACATTTCAAATTTGGATTCTACGCACCTTGAAACGTAAAGTGACAAAGTTTGAGGGGGGGGTTATACAAATTCTTTGCTACACGATCACATAGGCTTATTATTGGAAATAATAAACCAAAATCGGTAATATTTGCATGAAACATTGTCCAAATTCAGATTGAACTACTCTTATGGAAGAATGGAAGAATCCCTGTATAAACAATCCTAGAACCATGCTGTTTAAAACGTAGGTAGTAGGTGCTTGTTAAAAAAAAAAAAAAATAAAAAAAAAAAAAAAAAAAAAAAAAGTAATCACAACTGACGAGTTTACTCTGTGAAATATTCCATCCTCCGATTCTCTCGGTCGCTCTCTTGAATGTTTTACGCTCAACTGTTTTAGGACTTGATTTAGCTTTAATACTGACTGTGGCTTAGAAAATATCAGCCATGAAATTATGAAAAGTTCTATTTATGTACGTAGTAGCACGCAGACCCAAGGCCTCGCTCCGCTCGAAATGTCGAAGATTTCTTCAAAAATTCGCTCATGGGGTCATGCTGCATGACTGGACTTTTTTCACTATTATGGCGGTCTTCAACAACAAGTAACTGAACGAAACACAGTGATAAAAATCTGAAAGACGTCTGAGAGCCAAATGAAAAATGCTACTACAAAAAAAGAAGAAAAACTCCAAGATTTTCTCGTTTTTACTACCGAGAAATAGAAGAAAAAAAGCTGAATATCTCACCAGCAAATACTCCAATCCCTGTGAAAAAGTATCGAATATTTCAGGGCATGCGTAGCAATGTTACCAATCCTGAAATACTGAAGCTTCGAGCGTTCCTTAGGTACACCCCCCTTCTCCTCTATAATTTGCTCCACTCCGGAATGAACGTAAACATGTAATCTGAATCAACATTTTTATTCTAATCAGTGGACAAAATGATCTTCTTATTCCGATTGCATTCCTTTTCCACATTGTTGACATTTCCGAAGTTCATCACTTTCTGTAGACAGTAGGTAACTTTTCAACACTGTTTATCAATCACATCAGTGTTTATGTTCTAGCATTCTTGGTTATAGGTAATATGATTCTCGTATCTAGAGATTGTTCCATGTAAGTACAGAGAGGTAGTAGGTACTGAGAAAAGTCCTGAACTCGTGAGAGCATTGTGGTTTGATTCTATCTTCAACACTCACAACCCTCAAAATTCCAAAATTGAGATCCAACATTGTTGATTTCAAAAGCACCAATGTGTGAGAGAGAAATAGAGAGAGAGAGAGAGAGAGAGAGAGAGAGAGAGAGCGAGAGAGAGAGAGAGAGAGAGAGAGAGAGAGAGAGAGAGAGAGAGAGAGAGAGAGAGAGAGAGAGAGAGAGAGAGAGAGAGAGAGAGAGAGAGAGAGAGAGAGAGAAAGGTGCTTTATTTAAGAAATTGTTTAACAAATAACATGGCTTGTGATTGTTAATATTATTACATTCCACTAAGCTCTTATGCCGTATACGATTCAATAAAACTGTTAAGAGTGCTGGAAGTTGGCAAAAATTGCATGAATGGCGTGGTATGATATTACTGTCTGCCAGAGTGGCCATACATAAGTAATTCTATATTAGTAAATATTATTAAAATGATTTATTAGTGGGTATTACATTGTATTGGGTTAAACTTTCGATTTGATTAGGACAAAGTTCGTAAGGGTAAGAAGACAATTTGATACAAAGAAGCATAACAAAAAACCTAACGATCCTAGGTACAACTCATTTAAATGCAACACATTATGTCAGATACATCAATAGAATACATCAAATTAATTACCTTAAATTCAAATCAGATTTTGTTCATTAATTTAAATAAACATGCTAAGAAACTTTGTCATCTTCATTTTTGTTTCTATGCATCTTCATATCTGTATTTATTTGTCTGCTTATTATTATTTTCCACCTCAAGGCTCATGATTCGTGGTTATAGTTAAATCTTCCCTGGCCAAAACCAGCATCAATATTATATGGAGCAAATTCTTCATGTCCCGTGGGGTGCCTCTTTTGGGAAAGTTTCGAATGTTCCGTGCGGTTACCCTTCCTACTTTCTGTTATGGATGTCAAATATGGGGATACGCAAAATGCGACTCCGTTGAATACTAAGATTTTTGGTCAAAAAATAGTTTCGACTCCCGAAGAATGCACCGAATCATTCCATATTCATGGAGACCGGTTTAGAGCACCTTTACTCATGCACCCTTGAAACGAACGCTGAGTATTTAATTAAGGTTTTGAGTTGCTCTCCTCAAAGGCTAACTAGAGTTACGGCCTTGGGGACCATTAGGAAAAGGGTAGGCTAGGTCTTGATGTGGAAACAGTTGGCGGCCACCGACGCCGGGTGTACCAGCATCAGATGGGATGAGAAGGGACACTTTGCTTCCTTAGTGCCGGCAATACTGTCTGGAGTGAGCCAAAGCTTCAGGAGTGAAATGCTGGAACTCTGTGGAGCTGCCCAATATCACTTAATCTATAAAACTTTGCGACATGATGTGAAATATATAACGGAGACCACTCGTACGGGAGGATGCCACTTTTATATTCAAATGCAGATGCGAGCTTTTTCAGTTTAACAACCAGCCGTGGATGGTTGACAGAGTATAGTCTGCTCACCATGCAACATGAACTGCAATGAGGATATCTTTCACTTTATTGCCAATCGCAGGATCCTATCGTACAAACATTTTGTTCAGGGGACTCTTTCTGAGACGGTCTTTAGGGAGTATATCAATGGCGAGTGTTGGGCGTCTCTTTGTGGTTACATCAGAGAGGCCTGGTCCTACCGTCGCACAGTGTGAGAATTTTGCAATCTAGGAGGACAAAATAGGAAAAAATGAAAATCATTCTTGATTAAAATATTATGATGTATGCTGAGGGGGGTAATCAGAGGTCATTAAAACGATAAGGCTCGATTTTTCGGACCTTTCTGGAACGTGTGAGACGTGTCGAACCATGACGCACAACAAACAGATGAAATTGTTGGAGACAAGGCGTTTTCTTTGTAACTATTCAGTCTGGATCCAAACGAGTTCAAGTGAAGTTGGGACAATTATTTTGTTTTCCGCTCTTCATACATGTTATCAAGTAAGTATATACTTATTCACTTTCGAAATATTCCGAATTATAAGCATTTTACATTCCGTTTTATGTATACAAGCTGAAACACTTTTTTTTTTCAACTTTGAGAGTATTCAAGTTGAGATTCAGTACATTATTCCGCATTATTCCGTGCAGTTCTAAAAATAGAACCGATCTAGAACAGCTTTATAAAAAGAAACAAAAGAAATAATTTGCCCGTTTTCGCCCCTTTTAGTAATATCATCAAAAATGTAATTTTTTCCAGAATGACCCAGACATGCAAGAAACTAGACCTCTACCAAATTTGGTTTGATTTTGCCTCGACATCCAGGTTTGAAAATGTACTTGAAGCAGTTTTAGTGAATACTAATCCTGAGAGACTATCTGCCGACCAAATGAAGGCAAATAAGAATTCAGTGAGGTGCCTGGTGACAAAATTCGAGACACGGTGGGACAATACTCATCGCATGCATGGTCGATTTCTCACCAACAATGCTTCTTTGCTGGAGAGAGACTTTAAACTTTCTTTCCTGGAATCACATGTAGAGGATCTCTTCGAAGATCAAGTACCTTCGTCATCGAAACTTGTGGGGAGGCCTCTAAAAGGCTTTTCAGAATGCAGCGTAAGAACAAGAAGGCGGAGGGCTAGGAGCTTGGTAAATAAAACTACTCATGATGAAATTATAGCTGCCATGAGTACGGAATTAAATCTGTTGGGAAAGAGGAATTCTGCCAAACTGCTCCAGAAAATGTCTTCGGAAAGGAACGTGAATCTCCATCAATTGATGAGGGCCTCGCAATAATTATTGATGCAAATCTTCATCAGTACAATTCCATGAAAGCTTATTCAAAATATCTGTCCACACTCTCTGCTGATGTGATAAGACTGCGCTACGACCCTACTATCATATCTAGTGATGATGTGATGGACAACAGTGATATTATGAACAACGTAAATATTGGCGACTCAAAATTTTCCTCCTCAGAAGATTTCGAATAATTGTATACTCATAATTATTTTGAATAAGTACCTACTTCTTTTGTTACCATCTCACAAACAAATGATGAAAACAAACTTAAAAGTAATTTTTTGAATTAAAAACCCTACCAAACATAGCAATTTTTTCCCCCTGGTTCTGAGCGAATTTCTTTCAGTTTTAAGACCTGAAATCTCATTTCACAGTAATATATCTACCCAACCTCACGCCGTCTTCACTAAGTGTCATTTACCTCTTGCTCTGACGATATCAAGCCAATAAACACCAAAAATTGACACTCCAGCAATTTTTACCAATTTTGTCCTCCTAGAATGCGGAAATCTCACACTGTGCGTCGTTTACTGGTTGCAGAATTGAACTATATAATCAAGAGCACCAATGTATTGGTGACGTCTCTAACTAAATTGGGCCAGATGTTCAAGAATGTTTTTCTCCACCCTGTGATGGTCAAGCGAACAAAGCTGTTGATCTACTATGGATTTTTATTTTAGCACCACGACACTCAACAGTTGAGAATAGATTGCCCCAACCCCCGAGGAATTTTTTGTCACTAATATTAACTCAACTTTTCACACCGAACGGGTTAAATAGAAACACCTAAAGCCATCACATCCAAATCAAATAGGTTGCCAAAGCTGAACTTGTCTTAAATCAAAATCATTTTGTAGTTTCCTGAGTAGGCAACCGGACCTGACAGAAAAGCTGGTTTGAACTAATTTATACAAATGTTTAATGGCTAATTCTTTTCTTAATTTCATCGAAGAAATCTTTATAGGATTCAAGATTGGTGAGATCTCCAATAAGTTACCAAAATGTGTTTCTTGCTGAAATGACAGCGAGCCACATCGATGCAAGCTACATATCAGTGGAAAACACGCTTCCTTTCACAATACACAATACGAAACTTCCTTTCACAATACAAAGGAAACCAGAACGGTTGTCACATTTGCAGTGTTGGTGGCCCACTTTAAGTGATGAAAGTTGGAAAGAAGAGCTAGGGCCCTTCGTAACCTCAGAAGTTATGGTTGAGGGCGTAAAAGCTGGGGGGTGGTAAGGAGGAGGCTGCGCCAATCGATATTCATCAACAGCTGGTGTTGAGAATACATCCCGTGATTTCCACTTCAATGCTTCGATGACTGTTGAATGTCTCTCTATACCTCAAGTTTTTGTTTTTATTTATTTATTGATTTTTTTTTTGGGTTTATTTCTAGTTTAGTTGAAAATGCCTCATAGTACTTAGTTCCGAATAATTTTCAATTATAAAAACTTCTCTTTTGCTGCATGACCAATATATACGGAGTGACTTGAATATACTTTTTGCATAGAAAATCAAAAAATATCTTAAACCAAATTTGTGATTACATTTTATTTGTTAGTCGTATAGCATAAATGAGCGAACTTTCGTTTTTTCCTTTAACAATTTTGCATTAAACGAATCTGAGCTCTATTCATATAAAAATATGTATGCGATTCACATTTAGTACAATAAGTTTCTCAATTATGTTCTGCAATAAAAAGAAAAATATGTATGAGATTCATATTTAGTACAATAAGAACATGTGCAATAAAAACATGTGTCCAGGAAACGGGCCATTTTTGCTTTTTCTTTGAGATTTTTGGGGACATTTTATTTATATCTGATACATTTTTTAAGACAAAAATGTCTAACGTTCTCATTAATATGTACTAATGTTTTTTAAATATTCTTCTGCAATAATAGTAAATATTATTATCATTATTTTTATGATTGTTTGATTTTTATTTTTTTAACCATTTAGTTTTCAATTATCATTCCGTTCGGATGCTCAATTTCTCTGACGAATGAATGGACGAATGATCCTTTAAAATCGACTTTTCAAATTAATTCACAATTTGTAGGTTGAAATGAAAAACCTTTCAAGTTGCAGCTTTAATCAACAAACTACAGCGAATTGAAAATGAGTTGCTTGAAATAATGTGATAGTGAGTGCGGAATATGTTGCTTAGTTTAACAAAAGGTAGTAACAAATTAACGTTAACTTAGTAATAATATGCAAACAATACAATTCAACAGAATCGATTTCTTATAATCTATAGGTCCGATTTCGTTGAGACTCGGGGAATCGATGGGTAGGTGTATGTTCCAGGGAATTGCCTATGAATCATATCGTGGTGGTGTCGTCGTGGTGGTGAATCGATTGGTGGTGTAATAACTATAGTGCATGCGCAAAACTAAAGTTGATTTACAGAGACAAAACTACGAGAATAATGGACCGATTTTTATGAAATTTTCAGGGATTCTGCGGTTTAACTCCTAGAGGTCCCCCATAAATTTCATTGCCGTTGGATTAATTTTAGTCTGTCCATGCGCTAACGGTAATTTCTTACAACATCGTTTTCTTGCCATCTATCGGGCCGATTTCGTTCAAACTCGAGAGGTTGTTGAGCCCAGGATGTGATGCCCTTTGTATCTTATGGAATTTGGTTGAATAGTTGGTAACTAATGCGCATGCGCAAAACTAACATTGTATGACACTGCAAAAATAATGGATCGATTTTGATGGCATTTTTAACTATTGTGTGGGATGACCTTTAGACAATTTCCGCACATCCAAAAATGAATTATAACCTTATTTTACATTCTAGCATGTATCCACATGTAACAGATACTGTTATATTTTGCATTCAATCATTTCGAATCGACTAATTCTAAACGTCCATGTTACAATATGTGAGGAAGCTATGCTGCCCACCCAACATGGTAGACGTTTTTTCTATTATTTTACGCCAAATCTAAGCTCTTAGGGAGAAATCGTCCATTACATAAATTCAAGAGTGTTGAATTTTGCAACGAATGGTTTATTTGAATTTGAAGTTTGAGTAAGTAGTACCTAAAGTCGCAATCGCTTGTCAAAACAAGGCAATTTTTTCCATTGTGGATACATTTTTTGCTTGTTGGATCTATGAGCGCTTCAATCTCTTGAACGGTTATTCCAAATGAAATAATAATTAATTGAAAGTCGTTGAATGTCGTTCAGTGCTGAATTGGTACCAAGACTTAAAAAAAAAACGCTGCAAATTATTACATAATGGTTTATTATTTCAGAATCAGATAGCCTGCTATACTAACCAGCATGCTCTGGGGCTTTCGCCAGTCTCTTTTCTAGTATCCACCTCTGTTCTTCCTCTCACTCCACCCGCCGCTCACCCCCCTTACCTCCCACCGTGACCCCCTGCCAAGCGTGCCAGGCGTGCGCGCGTTCGTCAGTCTAAAGCTCAAAGCTTCGAAAAAGACCCTTTTTCGCCCGTTTTTGGCCCATAGCATCTATGCGAGTGAAGCGATCGGGTGGTTAAACGTTAGGACCAACTAGACCCCAAATGGAGTCTATGTGCGAAAGAACGGGTTTTTTAAGTCAATTCTTAGGCCTTTTATGGCCCGGACGGCGAACGGCGGACGGCGGACGGACATTACAAATTTGGATTCTACGCACCTTGAAACGTAAAGTGACAAAGTTTGAGGGGGGGCTATAAAATTTTTTTGCTATACGATCACATAGGCTTATTATTTCCAATAACCTACTAATAACCTACTATTTCCAAAAACCCCTTTCTGTCCTTAAATTGGTTTTATATTAATCTCCAGGGACTTCTTCAGTAAGGCAAATTCTAAATATCCAATTCAAAATTTGTAAAATAAATACTTGTTGTTTCTTTTTTTCGAGATACAAATCGAATTGAGAGTTATCAGTTTGAGAAAATGGAATTTTAAATTAGTATCCTCAATTTAATTTTCTTAAACTGATAACTATGAATTCGATTTGTTTCTCACAAAAATGAAAACGATAAGTATTTATTTTACAAATTTTGATTTTGAATTTGTCTCCCTGAAGAACCCCCAGTTCCTGGGAAGAAATATTGGGGATTAATGAAAAACCAATTTAAGGACAGGAAGACCTGTTTTGTAAAGTCTTGTTGCAATTTGCAAAATAAAGAAACGTTTTAATGGGTACCTACCGACAATTGGGAATTTTGTCAATTTTTAACGCATTCATGACGAAAAAACAAAAATTGTCACCAGATTGCTACACAAGAGGAGGTCGACTTTGGTATTGCAACGAAATTTTAGATAACTATAATAAATAAATTACATTTTAAGAAAAAATACCTTGGAAAACTATCAATCCAGTCTATAATAAGAAAATCATACATAGTCAATGATTGTTTGTGAATAATAGTAATAATAGAGATATTCATGGTCCATTTCGAATATCGAATTCAGGTGATGGTTCCCTGGCGGTTCCCTGGTCCCCAATTTCGCTCAAAATGGTATCACTACTCAACAGATACGCACCTACTTGTAGAAATATAGTACTCCACTAAACCTTATGAATGATATAACTATCCTTAGAGATGAACTTGTATTCGAATCAGTCTCTACCGTGGGCGTGGACCCTTCATCTGGACGTTGGTGATGGAATTTTACACACACACACACACACGCGTATATATATATATATATATATATATATATATATATATATATATATATATATATGCGTAACTATGCATATATGTCACCATGGCCCCTTGGTGATGTTGATATTAACACTATTCCTATTCACTTTCATCATATTTTTTAGAATCAACGCATGCTTGGCGTGCAAATGCCTAACACGATCAGTAAACTTAATTCTTCTTAAGCCCAAGAGTGACAATATGAAAACTTTCCTACTTTTATGAATTTTGACTTGATGCACACAGATATTTTCATAAACTTCACTAATAGTTGGTTCATGATTACTTAGTTGGTTGTCCATTAGAATGGAAGGAGAGAGATTACTGTGAGCTAGTACAATTTTATGAAGTATAAATATAAATATATATATATTTATATATATGAACACGATGAACAGTTTTTAAAAATCCTCGCCAGTTGTGTAAATATACGTCGTGTCTGAGTGACCTTTCTGAGTGTCTAGATGAGACTAATTGTCGATTACCCTTTTCGAAAACCTGATTGATGGTCCGGAAAGAGTACTTTCTTTTCAACGAACCACTCTAATCTGTTCTTTAAAATTCTCTCTTAGGTCCTGAGGCTTGACACACGAGGTGAGCGAGATTAGTCTCAGGTGTGCTATATTGTTTTACCTGGCTTTGGAATTGGTATGGCAATAACGTCTCTCCAATCATTAGGTATGTTGTTATTGTTTCATACCTCGTTGACTAAATCTAGTAAACAATGAAAAGCTGATAGTGGCAGGTGTTTGAGAATTTGATAATCTACTAAATCTCTACCTGGAGCAGTGTTGGTGAAGGAATTTATAGCAATCCCAAGTTCATTCAGGTTGGACAGTCGAGATTTTCTATGTATAGTCAACATCTTGATACGTTGCAATAGAAGTTTCAGGGTACAGAACGGTGTAATTCGGAACAGTACTATGCCCAAGAGCTTCGTTTCGTCAATTTACTGATTTCTCAAAGAATTCATCGGCCTTTTTGTACAAAATGAAATTAGAAGAGATACGGTTCGATTCATAAATTCTCAATGCTTCTCTTCTTTTCCGTATTGCATTGAGGCAATCTGAATTCCACCAAACGTTGCAGACTCAGCATGTCAAGAGTCTATTCCCACAATACTTGGGGTTTATCACCCCAAGTATTGTGGGAATAAACTCTTGACATGCTGAGTCTAGAATTGGTATGAAATTTTCGTATATGACATCGAAAAATGTTTGCGAGTAATGATTGGAATTTTTCCCAATCGGCCTCGACCGATTTGCATCTCTTGTGACGAATCAACTCATTACCCCTCAGCTGTTGTGAATTGGATTCTATAACGATCGGGTACCTGTGATCTAGATGATATAAGTAGTATACAACTGGGTACTCAAAACTATCTATTGAATCCCATTAAATGACGGTTCTTGAACAATTTGATTAAGTAACTTTCGGCTAACATTATCCACTGAGACTGGTTAACAGTGAATTGTGCGAACGAGCATCGAAAATCATTCGGATTTGAAAATCAAAGTGAGCATAGATTGAAACAGCACAGGCTCAATTATACAGTGTCCACGACATAGTGTGAAAACAAAAATTACGTAGAACAACATCAAAAATATAGGTATTCGTGCTTGTAGCCATTAGTTCGTACGGAATACTGGTTTGAGGGTAGAAGGATCACGGCTTCTTCCTTTTTATGTGTTTATTGTTACCACAACTAGTTTCGCCCTTGCTTAGGCCTCATCAGGTGCTACAATATGAACAGAGTTTCCTTAAAATAATGGTAGATACAGAGATGATAATGTACTATTTGCTATCTACAAGGTACAGGCACTTACTATAGGGGGACAGACCCATACGGGTGTATTTCGTCATGTTGTTACAGAAGTTATAATTTCAGTCTCAGAATTTCGTCCGCTGGTTTGAAGGGGTCTAGAATTATGATCAGATAGTTGAGATATGTTTGTATGCTAGGTATGCTCAGTTAATTAGATCGTTTTAGAAAGTACCTACATATGTAGGAGAGCTACTGGCCATGCTGGATCTCGACCTTATTCCCCCTAAATTGGTAAGCCCCATTCATACACTAGTATTATGTTCATCACTTATCATACCTAGCATACAAATATATCTCAACTATCTGATCATAATTCTAGACCCCTTCAAACCAGCGGACGAAATTCTGAGACTGAAATTATAACTTCTGTAACAACATGACGAAATACACCCGTATGGGTCTGTCCCCCTATAGTAAGTGCCTGTACCTTGTAGATAGCAAATAGTACATTATCATCTCTGTATCTAACATTATTTTAAGGAAACTCTGTTCATATTGTAGCACCTGATGAGGCCTAAGCAAGGGCGAAACTAGTTGTGGTAACAATAAACACATTAAAAGGAAGAAGCCGTGATCCTTCTACCCTCAAACCAGTATTCTGAACATCAAAAATAGAGCAGAATGCTTGATTTTTTAATGGGTTTTTCGATAAAACCTCATTTTTTGACCAAAAACCCATACTTCTCCTCTTTAAATAAACTTTTCTCGACTTTCGATCACATTTTCTGAATCGGCGTTATATTGCATTTGAGAATAGACGATTTTGATATTTATTTAACACCATTCAGACTTATTTATTAAAACGCTGCAAATTATTACACAAAGGTTTATTATTTCTTTATCATACAGACCTTCTACGTAGAAAACTGACCGTAATTATTTAGCCTCACTTATAGTATTAGGTATCGAAACTCGGGGCTTCCAATATTTGGTTCACTCGTTCACTGCATCACAGCTCCAGGACCCCATAATTTTACGCTTTATAGTAAAGTTGAGGAAAAAAAAAAAAATAAATAAATGGGGCCGTCTAGGGACACCTGAAGGAAGCGAAGCTTTATATCATAGAATTATGAGTATTTTCATACTCATAAACAATCTCTTCTAATTGGAATTAATTTCATCACACTCTCTCTCTTGCCTTCCCTCCCCTCCCTTCCCTATCCCCTGCTCTCCCTTCCTTCTCACTCCCTCCGCCTCCCCCACACTCCCTCGCCCTCCGTTCCCTCTCACTCCATCTCCCCTCCCCTCCCTCCCCTCTCTTCCCTCCGCCTCCCCCATACTCCCTCGCCCTCCTTTCCCTCTCACTCCCTCCGCCTCGCCCTCCCTCTCACTCTCTCCCGCCCACCCTCTCCCACCCACAAGGCGTGCGCGCGTTCGTCAGTCTAACACTGACACTTTTTCGCCCGTTTTTGGCCCATAGCATCTATGCGAGTAAAGCGATCGGGATGGTTAAACGTTAGGACCAACTAGACCCCAAATGGAGTCTATGTGCGAAAGAACGGGTTTTTTAAGTCAATTCTTAGGCCTTTTATGGCCCGGACGGCGGACGGCGGACGGCGGACATTTCAAATTTGGATTCTACGCACCTTGAAACGTAAAGTGACAAAGTTTGAGGGGGGGTTATAAAAATTTTTTGCTACACGATCACATAGGCTTATTATTGAAAATAATAAACCAAAAGCGAATGTGAATTTGATGAGAAATCGGGAATTTTTTAAAATGTTTAAAAATTGGACACTCCGTTAAAATTAATCTTGAAACTGTCAACTGTCACAAAAACTGCTTCATTTAATATTCTTTCTAACGGTATAGTCAATTTTTCTTTTACTTTGCTAAATAGTGGTGAAAGTTATGTTTTAATGTTGAAAAACGTGGTGTTTTCGATGAAATCTTGGGTTTTCTAGAACAATTACCCTCAACCGGCGAATTTAGGGTCGGTTTCTACATATTTGTTTCATGCCGAATCGAATGATAACACTTGCAGATTTCTCCAGCTTCGTAATGACCGAGTTTTACATTTTAACTCAATAATTTTTAGTTTATTTGTTATGCTAAATTGTGAGTGTTTTTAAGGGTAAAATTAGTTATTTCAAGTGTTAAACTCGGGAAAAGTACGGCACGGTGGTTATTTGTCAAGGTATGGGCTGATGATGGTGAAATTCTCTACACTGCTCTCTAGCTTTATGTATATAACTTTCTTCATTCTCATCCATTTCTCTGATTTGCATGGCATTGACTTCGCTGCGGTAGTAGTGAAGCATCGCAGGGCTTCTATGTTATAGAACGGATGTATGAAAGGACATTACTCGTTAAATTTGTCACAAAAAGCGGGAGAAACAGCAACGTGGCGTGTTAGAACATAGTTCTGGTCGAGACCGAGAATGGGTGTTGATCTCGAGAGAGGTTTGGGATTATATTTTGAAAAAATATTTCTCACATTCTTAGTTTGAGAAATAACTTGAAAAAGTTCCAGTCATGCAGCAAGATCGAATCGCAGCATAATCGAGTGTATGAGCGAATTTTTGAAGATAATCGTATGTATTATATTATGTTATTTTGTTTTGAAATTTGAGCACATTGAGTGCAAAGAAATTGTTAGCCACCAATTTTATCACATATATACTCATTCTAAATCTTATTCTACGATTCAAAACAGATTTTAGGTGTGTAACATTTTTCAATTTTTAATCTATTTTTTAGCAAATAATAATGAAATTTAAGTACATTTTTACTATAATTTCGTGAATACATTTTTTAAAGTTCTAGTTCATCGTTGATAAACTTTTTTGACTGAAATTCTGATAAAAATATAAATTTTTGTTTTTGTTTTTGATCATTTTTGGAGATTTAAGATAAGATGTCATAAGATAGGATAAGACCTTTATTGGCAACCATTTTACAAATAGGCCTCATGGCCCATAGGCATGTAAGAAAAATAAATCATAGCAATAATTGTTTTCTGGCCTAAAATAATAACATAATGTAGAAAACACATCATTTTATACATTGAAAAAATACAGTAATTAACAAAAGATTCAAAGCAATAACTAGAAAAAGTTGAGAAAATTATACATAAAAGTTCCAGTCATGCAGCATGATCGTATGAAAGAATTTTCATAAAGTATCTATCGTATCATACTATGTTAAATTGTATTGAAATTGGAGCAAATTCAGTGGAAAGAAATTGTTAAAAACCAATATAATGGCAAACAAAAACTCATACTAAATAAAATTCGACGATTCAAAAGAAATTTTGGATTTTAAGATTTTTTGCAGTTTTTATAGATTTTGTTTTCAGCAAATATTGAAATTTAACAACTTTTTCAGCATTATTTTGGGCAAACATTTTTAAATGTCCTAGTTAATTGTTGAAAATCAAGTTTTGACTAAAATTCTGCTAATAAAAATATAAATTTAACGATTTTTGGCCGTTTTTAGCCATTTTTGGTGATTTTTTATGTACATTTTTCGAATTTGACCAATTTAATGTGCTCAAAAATTGCTGGCCAATGAACTTATTCCTTCGTTCGGAATGCTTCATTTTCTGGCGCAAGAACGTTATTTTTATTCTAATCCTAAGGAGAGTTATCGTCTGAATGACCACACAAACAAAACACACACACATACACACACACTTTTGTGCCCATCGACACACACCCACATGTTTTGAAATTTAATAAATTGAATGTGCTCAAAAAGTGTCGGCCAACGAGAATTTTTATCTCAAACCTATGTATGGATTGTTATCGTCTGGAATGACACATACACACACACACACACACAAATATATATATATATATATATATATATATATATATATATATATATATATATATATATATATATATATATATAATGAAAAAGCGTTAAACTCTAGGATTCGTTTCGTCTCAAAACAGATTTCAATGAAGAAATTTTTCAAAAGTATTGATTTTAAATTTTTTGGAGCCATAATTTTACATTTTTTAGTTTTTGCTTCAATTATTCCTAAACCGTGTTTACGACAGAAAAACTACCAAAACTGTAGAGAATGATAAACAAAGCAATTCTACACTAAAGAATATAAATGAGCGTTGCCCATGGGTGGGAAATAGGTATTTTAACTATTTTCAAATGGAAGAAGATTTCATCCTAAGAATTTTGGCCTCTCTTTCGATGAGTAGTTATATTTTCATGATTTTCAACATTCTGTGCACTGGTGACGTCAATGCATCGCTCCCGCCTGGGCGGGACTCCCTGCCACCCAGTGTGACATCACCAGACCAAACTTCGAAAAATCATAGAGAAAAAATTACAGAACGTACGATAGTACGAATAGTATCAAATTTCTTGGAATGGAATCTATTTGCATTTAAAAATATAAAATGAATACGTGGGTAACACTCATTATTCCCTACAATAAGGGAGTTAGGAACATGTAATTTATAATTGGGCTAAATTTGGATGTCTTCTCCTGCCCCATCTAAACTTTTGCTCCCTAATAATGGTCCTTCTGAAGTCCGCCAAAGCTCATTTGACTCAGTTTTCTATCGAAGGTTTCCTTGGTATGTTTCGAGCAAGCTTCAGCTTAGTCCTTTTCCCATTTTTATAGAGAATTGATAGTTCTTGAGATCTCGTCACTGTTGGTTTGTGTTTTTCAACTTTGGTGAGTCTAAAAATTACTCCTGGATTCACGGTTTGTGCATCACTGGAGAAAAGTTAGAAATTGTGAAATTTTAGCCATTTTAGAGCCATTCTATATTGCAACTCGTATTTTCAGATAGCTGGCAGAATTTCCTCTCTCGGACGAAACCTTATTTTCAAAATATAATCTCAAACTATCTTTTGAAATGAACGCCTATTTTCGACCTCGGCTCCGGGACTATACAATATAACAACTAAATACTTTTTCATTCACTCACGAGCGCCCAGCCGACATCGCGTCAACACTAGCCCGCTTGATTCGCGCCGTTCGTTTGCTCACGCCGTTAATTTTACCGTCCACGTTGGTCATGACATTGAACTGTCTAGTTTTGCACGTTGCCAGATTTTTAGAATTCTGCCTCAGGAGGAAGTTTAAGGCCATTTTCACACGCTCTCGCTCCTGGACGGGAGGAAGGCTCTCAACGCCTACATGCAAAGGAGGTGTAAAATAATAACCATAATTACATTAAGACTGAAATATATTTAGAAAACATCTTGACATTGTTGTTGACAACATTACAAACTAACTCGAGTGACCCTACATATTCCCCCAGCACCCTTCAGCTTCTCAATCCGTAGGCCGTAACTGATCTGTGTGCTTCTTCTATTCTTTTCCATCCACCTGTACATGATGCGGTAGACGTCCAGTTCAGCGGATTATTTGACCCCACGAGTATCTAGTTGTTCTCTTGTTCAACACCCATACCTCTTGTCCATCTTTGAACTCCCACCACTTGATTCCTATATTTTGGCGCAGTTGCTGATTCATGAGATCCTCTTCAATATTCTGTAGTTTGGATGGATTCAAAAGATCAAGCTTTTTTCGCATACGATGTCGAAACAGCATTTCTGAAGGTGACCGTTTTGTTGAACTGCAAGGTGTAGAACGATGTGCAGCGAGAAAACTTCTCTACCTTCTCGAGTACTGTCCGTCCCTTACTGGCTGCTTTCACTCTACTCATGAAAGTTCGTACTGCATATTCCTCCAGCCCATTTGACTTGGGCGCACACTCGGCGCACATGCTCTGTATCAAATACTCCTTGCAAAATTCTTTGAATTCCTCTGACGTAAATTTTGGTCCTTTATTACTCTAGAACAAGCGGGAGACCTGATCTTGAAAACATTTCTTCCAAGGCTTCTATCGCTGCTTTGGCCATGGTTTTATTCAGGGGTACAACCTCCATCCATTTGGATGTTGTGTCTACTACTACACGCCAGTATAGCTCTTCGAACGGCCCACCAAAGTCTTGGTGGAGCCTCGTCTATGGTCGCTTTGGCACATCCGAAGAATAAATCGGAGCTTTTTCCGGTTTGGCACCCTCTTGGCGAACTGAACATTCCTTTGCAAATCTTTCAATTTCTGCATCTATTCGTGGCCAAAAAACACGAATACTGACCATATCTCTCATTGCCCGTATTCCAAAATGACCAGCGTGCAACATTTCCAAAAAACTTGCCTTTTACCTTTTTTGGTGATACTACTGGAAAAATACCTTCCTTTATAGAAAACTCCTCCCGTTTTTCAAAGTAGGGAAACAGTCGGAATTCAATATCTTTCTTCTCTGGACATCCACCTTCCATAAACTGTCTGATTTTTTGTAGCTCAAGGTCTCCCTAGTTCTCTCTTAGTCAGTGGGCTTCCTTGTAATCTAATATGTAGCAAGTGCATTCTTCTAATTTTCTCATCTCATTGTTTTTCGATATTTTGACCCCGTCTACTGGCAGCCTCGATAATGTGTCTGAAATCCAATTGTCTTTTCCTTTAATACGTTCTATCTTGAAATCATAGCCTTGTAGAATTAAGCGCATCTCCCATCTGATAAGCCTATTTGCTGCCACTTAGGTATTTTTTTATCTTCTGACAGAATTCTCATCAAGTCTGCTCTTAGTATATGAATTATCGCCCTCGAAGATACTGAGCAAATTTCTTCACAGCTAACACCAGTGCTAGAGCCTCTCTACCTACTGCTGCATGTCTCCGTTTCACTTGACCAATCCCGTTTCACCCCCTTCTTTTTAAAATTATGCAGTGGTAAACATTTCCTTTGAAAATTGTCTATGAATCGTGACTAGTAATTGGCAGAACCCAAAAATGACGTCAACTCCTGAACATTAGTCGGCCATGGCATCTAATTGTGGCACTCTAGCAGATAATCAGAAGATGAAACTATGAAGTTGGCAGATCTACCATGAAAGGTTCTCGAATGAAGTCTTGCCCTGACCCCCACAACTGGCAATTGACAAGTGCATCTCCCAGCATTCCGCGTGAGGCTGGTTCTGCGGGTTCTTAAATGAAGAAACATGTTGCCACTGTAGAGGTGAGGTGTGATAGCCAAAATTCCCACAACTCTATTCACTACAAAAGTTTTTAATTTGTATCGCAGGGTTTTGAGCCAAGATATGACGATCTTGGAATCTGTGAACAACTCAAAACAGGTAATGCGTGCTCGCTCTATAAATGGTTGGACTGAGGAAATGAGCTGGGGAAGCAGGTGAGCTCCTGAAAGCTCCAGGCGTGGGATACTGAGAGTCTTGAGAGGCAAAATTCGGCTCTTGGCCTTGAGCAAATGTGTTCGGACTACGTTATTAATACGTAGTTACATATAGTACAGCACTCTAGCCCTTTTCACTAGCTTCACTGAACCCAAATATTCGACTCACTGATGAATCTGCAACAGGAATGAGGTATGGAATGCGAACACTAATTGATAGTACATACTTCAGTATTACATTGTTCGTTCTATGGAGCTCTTAGATACTTCATGGTCAGTCCCTAATTGTATTTTATTTATTTATTTATTTTTTGGTAGGTTTTTTTTGTTTTTATTAGTCCGGTTCTTTTTTGTGGGGGCGTTTTTGTTCTGTGGGGCAGTGCGTTTTGCCTATCGTGAATTTAGGTGGGCCTGGGACGAGTGAATTTTGAGTGACCGGGTGGTGAAGACACTTTGCGGGATTGCGTTGGATTGTTGCCGCGGGTGCCTCGAAGGCTGTTTTGCGGCCTCATCTTGTTTGCATTGCAATGGCTTGATGCTCTTCTGGGCGGAGTACTGTTTTAGCCTAGTTTGGTGAACCGTTTTTTTTTTTTTTTTTTTTTTTTTTGTTCCTAAACCCGTTGGGAAAATAATTTTTTGTTATTTATTAATTTATTGATGTTTTGTATTTTTATTTTTTTATTTTATTTTGTTTTCATTTATTTATTTTTTAATTAATGATTTATTTATTCATTTTATTTATTTATTTTTTTTGTGTTCGGTTAGTGTTTTTTTTATTTCTTTTCCCCTCCCGTCGGCCTTTTCCAGAGATACAGATTGTACCTCCGACGGGGGGGGGGGGGGGGCTGTCTCCTCCTGGTGGTTGCTGCTTCCTGGGGGGGGGGGGGTAAACTTCCAAACGTGCTCCCCCCATCTCCTTATGTTCCCGCGAGATCCAAGGGAATGCGCTGCCCCTCTCTATCTAAGAGAGTGGATTTAGGCCCCCATTGCACCACGCCTAAGTTCATTACAAATATTTTGCGTAAAATGGAATTGGGTTTGTGTGAGGGTTTCTCGTATTTGTTTATTTAAGTCAGCTTAGTGCTTTCGCCCCAGCGGCGCTGAAAGGTAGGTACACCTTAAGTACAGGCTTGTATTATATTATGGTAATTTATTTAGTTTTAATGTAAAATTAAGTTTAATTTAATGTAATTGTTAGTATTAGCTTATTGTATAGGGGGTGGGTAAGATACGATAAGGTACAATAGACACCTTACAAGAGATACAAGGTACAAGACACTATAAGGTAATACTAACAACTACGTTAAATTAAACTTAATTCTACATTAAAACTAAATAAATTACCATAGTTTAATACAAGCCTGTACTTAAGGTGTATCTACCTTTCAGCTCTGACGAGGCCACTGCGGCGAAAGCGCTAAGCAGACTTGAATAAACAAACACGAGAAGCTCGCTTATTTCTCACCCTCTCACAAACCCTAAGGTGTCTCCTTCAAAGCCTACTACCCCATACATGAAATGAAATAGGTGTTACCCTGCCAAGAGGATCATAGATGCGACCTATCTCTGATAAAACTCCTCTCTTCGTGACTCTAATTGGGTGCGTCTGGATGCGAAATGAAAATACGTCCCTGAACGGATCGTAGTGTATACCCAGGATTTTCATTGAACGATCTGCGGTGGAGAAAGTAAGCGGAGTGTTGAGATGATCTGAAGAAACTGCGTATAGAAGCGAAGAATGATTGCTGAACCACTTGTGAAGCGAAAAACCTCCGAACTTCAATAAATCATTCAATTCACGTTGCAGGCGACAACCGCCGTCATCAACATGAATGTCGTCCAAAATTGCAATAGACACAAGCGGGAATGGTTTACCTCAATCCTCTACAAGATGGGACTACAATTAAGACCATTTATGTTGATGACGTTTGCAGTGGATGTGACGAAGTCTCATCAGCACGTCGCCTGCAACGTGAATTAAATGATTTACTGAAGTTCGAAGGTTTTTCGCTTCACAAGTGGTTCAATAATCATTCTTCGCTCCTATACACAGTTCCTTCAGATCATCTCAACGCACCGCTTCCTTTTTGTGGTTAGAGTATGTATGAGTTTATAGAAAATATTCGAGTTGGCACTGCATAGGTAGGTACAAAAATGTAGTAAGTAAAGCATTGTTATAAATTCTATAAACCTTATTTAAATTCTATTCAAATAACCATTACCCATGAAATTAAAAAATTGAAACATTTTTGAAGCACTCACACGGAAGAATGTATGAAAAGTCACTTTTCCGTCAAAAGCAAAAGACCGTTCCACACATTCCTTTGCACGAACTAGGTGGTATGGGATTTTAGGGCGTTGATGATTTCGTTGTGAAACGAGGTGAAAATTGCCGTTTTGGATTTCGTGGCTACTTAAAGGAGGCAGGAGTGTTGACAATCTAAAGCACTCAACCGAAAATGTATTTGTAAGAATTCCCACAAAAAATGAAGATGCAAAGCATCTGAAGTGCAAGAGACTCGCGAAACTTTTATAATTATACCGAGAGTCTTTGTCAGCAAATTGAATCTAGCCTCATCTGCACTGTTCGTTTTTTTCTTTTTCTCAGTCAACTTTAGGTACAAATTATCAAGATTTCTGTTATTTGTCCTCCAACTCCCAGTGGGGCTAATGTGTTTATTGTTTCACATTGTTTTTAAGGCATTCACCGCAGATATTTTAGTCGTAATTTTGCTTGTGGTGTCACACCCTGTGAAAGCATGAAGGGAGGTAATACCGCTGAAGCTGAGCAACCTAGCAGTCTAAGCTTCCAGCAACAGTGTGGCAGCTAATCTCAAGTAGTTTTGATAGTAAATCGTAAACCTTCGCAACCGTGGCGCTTCATTTT
The DNA here is from genome assembly GCA_030762985.1 of Adelphocoris suturalis. Classification (NCBI taxonomy): domain Eukaryota; kingdom Metazoa; phylum Arthropoda; class Insecta; order Hemiptera; family Miridae; genus Adelphocoris; species Adelphocoris suturalis. Next base: position 7,982,343 of record CM061051.1, on the reverse strand, counting down.
GTTCCAATATTGAACAGCCAACACAAAAACGATATTGTCAGTACACCGTAGCTCTTTTTTTTCCGCATGTTCACAGTATTGATTTTGTTTCTGATAAGTACGACGATTTGTTTATCAGATATTTGGAGTCAAAATTACGAGCGAAATGCCACGAAAGGAAATTAGTAAAAATAGTAAACCAAATCACGAAAACCCATAAAAACATAGGTTCATTTCTAGTGAGTGCCCTATCTGGACCTATGGGATTCAGCTCTGGGATTGTGCGAAAAAATCAAATATTAAAACAATCCAAACCCGACAAAATATAATACTGAGAAGTATAGTTCGGGCCCCCTGGTTCATGCGGAATGATGATATTCATCGTGACTTGAGGGCAGAAACGGTCATTGAAATTATTGCCAAATATGCAAGGAAGCACGAACATCGCCTCCACAAACACGAGAACCTGGAGATGCTCAACGTTTTAAACAACGAAGGAGAACTTCGGCGACTCAAGAGAAATAAACCTCTGGACCTAATTGTGCTGTGCAAATAGAGCAAGTGTAATCCAGTGTTTTTAACTGTTCTTGATACAAGTACGGGCCAGGTTTTGCTGTAAACCTCCCCCTTTAGTGAGCTTATCATGAAATGAAATATTGCTAGATGAAGTGTCTATGTTTCAGTTGTAATAAATAAATCACGAAAAAAAAAAAAAAGTTCTAGTGAGTACACGGAGCATGTTTCCAGTCATTACCCTGTGACAGTCAGTACTCGGAAACTAGAGGCAAAGTGAAGCGGCACGGATCTAATGGTTTATGATATCAAAACTACACGTGATTGTCTGCCACATCGTTGCTGAAAGTTTAGGCTGCTCAGCTTCAGCTGTAGGTATTACCTACCTTCATGCTCCACGAGCAAAATTACGACTAAAATATCTGCGGTGAATGCCTTAAAACGTTTTGAAACAATAGACGTCTTAGACCCACTGGGAGTTGGTGGACAAATTACAGAAACGCGGTAAAAAAATCTTGATGATTCATACCTAAAGATGATTAGGAAAACTCTTGGTATAAACTCGTGGCATTTCGCTCGTAATTTCGACTCCAAATATCTGATAGACAAATCATCGTACTTATCAGAAACAAAATCAATACTGTGAACATGCGGAAAAAAAAGAGCTACGGTGTACTGAAAATACCGTTTTTGTGTTGGCTGTTCAATATTGGAACAAAATGAAGCGCCACGGTCGCAAAGGTTTACGGTTTAATATCAAAACCACTTGAGTTTGGCTGCCACACTGTTCCTGGAAGCTTAGGCTGCTAGGTTGCTCAGCTTCAGCGGTATTACCTCCCTTCATGTTTTCACAAGGTGTGAAACCACAAGCAAAATTACGACTAAAATATCGGCGATGAATGCCTGAAAACGTTGTGAAATAGACGCCTTAGCCCCACTATGAGTCGGAGGACAAATATCAGAAATTCGGTTAAAAAATCTTGATAATTCGTACCTAAAGTTGACTGGGAAAAAAACGAACAGTGCAGATGAGGCTTGATTCAATTTACTGAAGAAGACTCTTGGTATAATTTATAAACGTTTCCCGTGTCTCTTGCACTTCACACGCTTTGCATCTTCATTGTTTGTGGGAATTTTTACAAACACATACTTGATTGAGTGCTTTCGATCTTCAATACTCCTGTCTCCTTTGAGTGGATACGAAATCCAAAATGGCAATTTTCACCTCGTTTCAGAACGAAATCAACAACGCCTTAAGATCCCATACCACCTAGTTCGTGCAAATGAATGTGAGGAACGGTGTTTTGCTCTTGCCGGAAAAGTGAAGTTTCATGCATTGTTCTGTGTGAGTTCAAACAAAATTTTAATAATGTTACTGAAATTGATAACAATGCTTTACTAGTACACTTTGGAATGTAACTATGCAGTGCCTACTTGAATATTTTCTAAAAACTTATAGATACTCTTATACTTATACATACTGTTATTTAGCTCCTTCTATTTCTTCAATTAATTATAAGTTGATACCTACCTATGCATAAGGTCGAACTTACTTATGAGATCTATACATATATCTGAAATCAAGATCTTATGAATGTTTGAATTGAGTAATTTAGAGTTGATTAATTGCTCTGGTTTCTTATAGATTAATCTCGGCCAAGTTACCAATTTTTCTCGGGAATCGGGAATTTCAAATCAGTGTAATAAATGGTGATGAAAAAGTTCCAGTCATGCAGCATGATCGTATGAGCAAATTATCGTATTGTATTATGTTAAATTGTTTTGAAATTTGAGCATTATGAGTGCAAGGAAATATTTAACTATTAATTTTTTGGGGAAAAACGTATTCTAAATAATGATCTCCCATTCGAATAGAGGTTTTGAATTTTTAGCTTTTTTTGCAGTTTTTATAGATTTTTTAGCAAATTTTAATGACTTTCAAGTACATTTTTCAGCATAATTTGGTACATAAATTTTTGAATGTTCTATTTCATAGTTAATAAACTTTATTTGAGCAATATTCTACCAAAAAATATTAATTTAAAGATTTTTAGCCATTTTTCGTCTTTTTTTAGTACATTTTTTTCTCACTCATCATTTCATTTGGAAAGCTTGATTTTTTGGCGCAAAAACGGAATTTTTATCTCAATCCTAAGGAGAGTTATCGTCTGGAATGACAAATAAATAAATAAATAAACACACACACGCATATATATATATATATATATATATATATATATATATATATATATATATATATATATATATATATATATATATATACTTAGATTTTTACAAATAATAAATTCACAAAAGTGAGACTCACATGAGATATCGTTGTCAATAACTATAGTCTTGCACTTCACTGAAATTAGCTCCTAAGCAACACGGTACGCCTGGTATTTTATATATATATATATATATATATATACAAATAAAAAAGTATTAAACTCTAGGATTCGATTCAGAACGCCTCAAAACGGATTTCAATGAAAAAAAAAAAAATTTAAAAACTTTGATTTTAAAAATTTTTGAGCCATTGCGAAAGCTTCATTTTCTACAAAAATTCGCTAACTATAAATAACTGATTATATAGTAATAATATAATAAGAAAACCGAAATGCCTCATTACCTATCTCCAGTTAACAGAGGAGAAGAAAAAATGAATTTTTTCAGCTTTGAACGTATTTCAAATTAAACCTGACAATTTACACGTATTATGCTAATAACCAAAAGTGTAGCTTGTTTGAGCCTAAAAACGATTGTTTGTTATGAGCCATTCGTAAACTATTAGGGTCAAAAGGGAGCGCGGTCCCATGTGCTCTTATACACCCCTTCCACGACCACTCGCGGCAGCGAAATCATCTAGTTTTGAGTAGCACGATAAACACATCATAAACACGACAACAAAGAGAAACCGCGTTCAATGTTTTTTTTTTTTTCCCTGAATCATGCGCTACCACGTCCTGGTCTAGGTTTGTTTTCGTGGAGTTGCAAGAACAAGTCGTTGGTTCTACTTTTCGACTCGAACTTCAATAAACATCGATTGATCATTTAGAGAACAAAGAAATGTACGAAAATGAGTATTGAACGACCGATAATTCACCTCTCACGTCAAATTTGGCGGCGTAGGACCATGACAAAAGGCGGGCATTTTAAACTAAAAGTATGAAAACTTGAGAGAAATCATGTAAATAAGCGGGAGGCTGGTTCTTGACTTGAGAGTTGACGGAAAAAGAGGGACTGGATAGCGGAGAATGTGCAGGAAAACAGTGAAAGGTGAGTATTTTAGAGGTAAATTGTTGAGTACCTGTGTTCTTGGATGAATTAAATTGCTGGGGTACCCCAAGATGCGTGTGTCTTGTTGGCGGCGACAGAATTTGATTCACAGACTTTTAAGCGGGTTATGCGGGAATGATAAGAAGGAAAAAGAAACGCAGGGCTTCTAATCGATCTGTCTAGAATATTTTGACGGGAGGAATACAGATTTACGACTACTGAAAGGGTCGATTTTGCGGTAGTATAAGTTCCCTGAATCAAAAGGATCAGATATAGGTTGGTTAAAAAAAAAAAAATCCGAGATCAGTCTTTGAGAAAGTATGGCGGACTTGAATCAAGGGATAAAATGGAAGGAAAAACAGTGTTGCCCCGGAAAAAGATATTATTATAAAATATTACAATACCTAATTAAGGATTTCAATGAAGAAATTTTTTGAAAAGTTTGATTTTAAAATTTTTGGGGCCGTTGCGATAGTCTTTTTTCTACAAAAACTCTGCAAAAACTTCAGAAATTATTCGCAAATAAGAAACTGCAGAGTACGCTTTCTCGCTTGAATTTGTGAAAGTATGTAATAAAATTCTTCCAATATTTTTGGTGTATAACAATGGCTCACTCTGAAATGCCTTGTTACCCCAAAATCGTCAGTCCATTTACTCCACTTTTTATTCAAAGGTCCCCCACTAAGGGCTTATCCCATTCACGGCAGTTTTCCCAGTTTCTCGGAGTAGTAATTTTGCTTGAAGAGTGAAATACGAAAGGTATCCAAAAGGTAAGTAAACATTGCCAAGCTGAGAACTTCCCGTCTTGTCAAGTGATTTTAATTTGAGCTATAATCTACATGTTCACTTGTTCCAAAACCCTTCAAATTCAAAAATGGAGTCCGCATGGCACCAATGCATACTTAAAATTCTTTCTACAATCTTTTCATCGCCATATGGCTGAGATTACATATTGTTACTAGGTATAGCATCAACAATAACTCGCGAGTTGGAAACCCATTGACTTGACAAGAAACCACCTTGCTGATGTATGGAAGAAACTTCTTCAATCATCTTCAGCACTTCTTCGACTGATTTTACGCTATCTAGATATTTATCCACGTAATGGTTATGCAAAACGAACAGTAAAAAAAAAGTACCTAGGAGTTCGAGCGCATGTTTATTTCTTATTTCCTGGGCCGAGTAAGGAAAACAGAACATTCCGGATACCATAGACCTCATAACGAAAACGTAAGGTGGACAATCTCGTTTCATTTCTCTCCACAATAATCTCTGGGCGTGTATCTTCCCCAATGATTCATCTTTGCTAGTACATTTCTTTGATATCAGCTGACAGTACGATAGGATACTGTCTGAATCTCCATAGCAATCCCAGCAGTGAAGTTTACATATCTCGTCCCTTGAGTAAGCAGTCATTAAGGGAAACACCGTTTGACTTAGAAGATGCATCAAAGACTGGGCTAAGTTTGTTTGGTTTATTGAGGTTTACCACTTTCAGATGAGGCAGGTACCAAACTTCGTTTTGATGGGTTTGTAACTCCTATTCTGTTAGTTTCCTACCATACCCTTTTCCTACATATTCGTCCATTTTCATACGGTATTTCTAAGACATCATCATCATCATCATCATGTCTTTGTATAGAAAGCGCTCGCCCCCGATACTGTACTTGCTAGTGACGATGGCTTCCTCCGAAAGGTACTTAAATGATAATTTTACTAATACTACTATCGGAAAAAACCCTATAGATTTCATGTAAGTCGTCAATCTCCTCACGATGTATTCTTGAAGAAAGTTTGAAAGGTGTCTGATGATGTACTTGAGCACACTGGGTTTGATTATAGTTGGTATGGTAATGAGGTTTGTGGATACTATCATGGTGACTACCCCCGCATAAACCACAACTTTTACCACAAACTTTTGACTTGGTGTGGGATTTTCTCTTCAAACATCGAAAATATAAGCTGTGACTTCGAGGCCCTTCCCATTGTGAATTTACAACCATATTCCTCCATTTGGGGCATTCTGACAGTAGGTGAGTTCAGAGCTGACTACACGCGCAAATTTCCTTTTCGCCGCTACTAACGTCATATTTTGGCACACTCTCTTTATCCTGTCAGATCTTTGATGGTTTTTTTTTTCGTTAACTAACTTGAAAATTCACAAAGACGCGATGGTCATTACTTGTCAACAATATTCTCTCCATATTGGATTCGCCCAAAAGCAGGCAGTTTTGACAGCAACTTTTAAGTAAGGGTGGGATTGATAAGATATTCAGGGAAGCCTAAAGAATCAATGTTCGCTACTTAGTTTTGCACTTCATTCACATAATCTAGAAATACACTGAAATCGTTTTCGTCTGTGGATGTTAAGTGTTCTAGTCACTCACCAAGTTCCCTAATAATTATTTCTGGCCTCCCGAAGCACATTTCTAGGATGTCCATTATTCGGACACCACTTACTGGGATAGCCAAAGTGTCTGGAATGATTTCCTGGCTTTTCCTTTCAGAGAGTTTCTAAATCGTTCTAGATTCTCATCATCTGTGAACCATCGTTGTTCAGTTTAACCTGTAAATTAATTTTTGAATTAAGCCCGTAGCATCTCCCGCAAAGTGAGGAAGAGTCTTAGAGTCAGACTGACGACTAAGCAGAATTTTGAAATCTGATGAACTAAGGGAGGTGTTGGGGATGTGATAGGCAATGACATATCCTAAGATCTATACCCTTACAAGTTGTTGTAGTAACAGCTAATGGGGTGTCTGGAATTCCAGAGGGATGAGATGACACATTGCGGGGCCTTGATTCATGCACCTTTGTGTTGTGGATCACTACGTACGCCAAAAAACGTGTTGCCTCTCTCGAGATTTATCTGACTTAGCATTGAGTGAATGCCATCGAGTACTACACTATACTCACAAACACACGACCCTGCTGAAACAGAACACTGACCTCGACTTGACACAGACCCTTCTAGACAATATTTAGCCCAATCCGCTCCACGGTTGCTGCCGCTGCTGTTGCAGCAGCTGCTCCAGATGTTTCAGCGACAGTACGTAGAGTTTCAGCTATCGCATCCATCATATTATGTCTCTTAGACCGCTCTGAACGATATGATACTTTACTAGAATCAATGCTGACCGAATCCTCTTCAACTTGAACAGGGGCTCTAAGTACTACTCGATCATCTCGCAGAATCATTCCGGTTCCTTTCACATGATCTTCATTCATGGTGGACTGTATATTTAATAGTTGCTGCTCACAATAGGTCGAAGGACCAATTTTCGTTGCTGACACCAATACGAAACGTCGAAACAACTCAAGATAAAGGAGTCAATAGTAAAACTATTAAATAAATAATAAACACAATTATTCCGGTCACTTCTTTCAAACTATATTTCACTCAATAATACAAAATCTCACCAAACTCAAGTAATGGTTACCGCTAAGGTAAAATTAAATACTGAAGTATTTAAGTAAACATAGGTAACAAAGCCTAAGAAGTTAGCAGCCATGAGTAAATTATGCTGGCTGGATTTTATATTTTGTACATTTGCATAGTGAAGTATTGATTCGTGAGCAATTAACTAATAGGGAACCGTCTACAATATAACCTGCACATCCCTGAAAATTTGTTCAAAATCAAAACTGTTGAAATTAAGCTTGTTACAAGGATTTGCGACACGATACCAAAGTTGTTCAGAATATACTAAAACATAAAATACTAGAGGAAATTTGAGTTTTGGCGAAAGCTTTTGTTTCATTTACCAAAATTGGAAGCAATGCTTCCGCTACCCATATAGGCCCAAAAGTAATAAATAGGTATTTTATTTTAATGTTTTATGTTCTCCCAATTTGTCATCCAAACCAATTCGTTGGAGTTCAAATTAAAATTGAATTTGTATGAGTCCAAAAACTTGAAATAATTAAATAAAATTGTTGATTAAAATTATCAAGTATGTATTAGACCTTTCGGTACAATTTCAGTTCCATGTTCGTCTGTCCTTGAGTCTCTTACACTGTGTATAAGTTAATCTTTATAAAGGGATTGACTACTTGATGTTATGTATTTTTGAGACGCGAGTGTAGCGAGTATCCAGAGCACTAGTCTAAGCAAATTACTAATCCGCACAACTAGTCAAAATTACTATAAGCTCGATTAAATTTTAAATAGATCGGAATTCGCTTAGATCAGTGGTCTGGATGCTCGCTACACTTGCATCTCAAAAATGCATAACATCGAATTGTCAATTCCTTAGTAATCCCTGCGCGCAGGGGCCCTCCAAAGTTTGCTGACACATAACCGACTAGATCCCACTCCTCCAAGGATACAGCCTATTTTGGCGGAGTAGCAACAAACTGAGCGTAGCGTAATTCAACCCACACCTATTCAGCCAGATATTTCATTGGAGCGCCATTTGATGACATTTATATTCTATTCCAAAATGATAGAATACCTAATTCGATTAAGTTTTCCCTTGATAAATATAAGCATTTACTATAGTGAAATAGGAAAAAATGACATATATGTAATGCGAACTGGTATCAACCACAAATCTAAAATAGTATTTGGTTATAGGGGTTACAGAGTCAATGAAACAGCTTGATTAGTCAGGTTTCGACATGATTTGTAAATCAATGTTCGGGAAAAACTGAGATAAGGTCCTACTGCACCAATATATTATATAGTATTATCGTATATATGTACCCTAGTCTTCCCCGAAATTTTCCAGTTCCATCTACCAGAAGTGTATGATAGGGAACCAACCTACGTACGAATATTTTTGTGACTTCACCGTTGTACCAATTTTTTGAAAACATTTATGTGGACCGCATAAACTCCGAGCAGCAGAAACCTTGTTTATCTACTGAGCACAAACTCCCTTCATCCGGTATTAATACTGAGACTCTTCATATTCGTGACTTTTGCAGCGATATCCCAAACTTAATCGTAAAAAGACTCCTTCCAACAAAAATTCCAGTCATGCAGCATGACCCCATGAGCGAATTTTTGAAGAAATCTTCGACATTTCAGTCGCTATTGATCGTGTAGAGAAATTTTTAGTTTATGATTTTGATAGACAAACATGGAATCAAATTATTAAAAATAATTAGGAGGTACTCATACTTTATTATTATTAAACTAATCTTGTTCTAAGCCACAGTCAGTATTAAAGCTACATCAAGCCCTAAACCAGTTGAGCGTAAAACATTAAAGAGAGTATTTATTAGACTCCATATAAGAACAAACAAATTAGTTATATGAATCAATAATTGAAATAAATATGATGCTCGCAGCATGGATACAAAATATTACTTAAATCTACGATCCATGAACAAGCAATGACGGCTCATCAATAATTACTCAAGAACCACCCAACATTAAACTGTAGGTTGCTAACAGGTTGCGAGAATTATGAAGGTTATCTATCAAAAAATGTTGTTAAGTTGTTTGGGATATATTTACGAAGTTTCGTCGAAAATAAAGGTAACGCAAACACTTATCTTCTTCCTTTTATTTTAATTTCGCGGTAATATTTCATCGCTGTGAAATAAAAGATACCCTCTGAGCGATTGGTGAGATTCTCATACAATCATAACTCACACTGTTTCAATCAAATTTCGATGAGATTCTCAGGGATTGTATGAGTTAGGGTTGGGATCGTCCGCCACGAATTTCTCCGTCCTTGTAAAAAAAAAGTGAGCCTCTGAGCAAATGAAAAATCGTAATTAATTATTACGTATCGATTATTAATCATTTTATTTTCATTAATAATATTTGAAAATTATACATGAGAATTCGTTAAGGCGGTTCTTCTAATCATTATTTTATGAATTATATCATAATTCCTCCGAATTAATACATTCCTGTCAATACAGATCTACTGAACAATCGTGATAGGAATGCAAGAAATCTACGAGCCGAACCCAAATTGAGACGTGAGATTTCATCCGAAATGTGTTAATAAAGTTAGTTTTACGTAGGTGAAAATCCAAAAGAGGTACCTAATCACGAAAGAACATCATCCGTGTGAAATGATTTTCTAGTTGAATGTTGAATGCAAGAGAAGTGAAGAACCATACCTAATACAATACTATTTTACTGACAAATATAAGGAATAATAAATGAGCCTGAAGATCACGAATCTAGGTAGCTGGTACCGCTGATGAGAAAATGTTCTTGAACATTGTGGTCCTGAGACTGAGACAGAAATTTGGTTTTGGGAATATGCAATACAGAAATAAAAACTCTTTGGCCAATAATTTTGCAGCGTTTTTTTAAATGTTCTTCATGGAACCACAAAAAACCATTTGTTGTTGTGTTGGGGCCTACAAAAACCTTTTTGTGAAAGACAATAAATATTGATGAGTGCCCGAATATTACAACTAAACTTATAACACTAGTGAATTCCTAAAGCGATAGGGAGATAGATATGAGGCGCCTTATCGTGAATGGAAAACACTACTGCGCATGTGCGGGTAGATGAGGCGCATCATCTCCAATAAGACAAATTTATTTCCCCTAAACATGAGACGTTTTATCCCGAACCAACCTATCTCATCTCTTCCTCCCTATAGCAAAGTAACCTTACACTTAGATAACAGTGATATTCATTTCTTGTTAGTATTCATGATTCATGGAAGTAATATTCATTTTCTTGATCATAAATTTTCAAAATCTACCATTGCAAACCCTGTTCGTGAATTAGAAAAGAACTAGGAAATTTAGAAATGCTGGAGACTGAACACACAGGATAGGCGGGAAAATCCCCTTGGTGGTTCAGCGTTACTTGAAGTTAAGTAGCGTCACTCTAAGATGAAATTCTAATTCTACCCTCTTGACCTTTTCAGGTTAGCATACGCTGTGGCTCGCCCCAGATGATAAAATCCCGAAGCACCTTATCCCAATTGACTTATCGTTTAGGAACTCTCTATTAGAGAGTTTTTGGTGACCACTAACGTACCCTTAACGTCACGCTAACGTACCCAAGAGTACGTGGCCTTGATGGGACGTTAGCAACGTCGTACGTTAGAATGGCTCATTTAACGTCACCGGTTTGGGAACCTAAAGGCACACGGCACCAGCCTAACCTTCCTGTAAATGTAACCCTACTGCTCACCTCAAAATTACTCGAATACTGGTGAAGTAAATAATAATAGTTTTTCTTTTCAAATGCCTCAAAACCAACTAATTATGTTGATGTAGAGGGTAGGTTTTTGAATACCCCTCAAACTTGGTTATATTACGTTTCAAGTCGCGTAGAAACCGAATGTGCCATCTGGAGTCCGCCTCCGCTGTCTAGCTTTACTAGCCTTCAACTCGATCAAAATCCGTTCTTTTGCGCACAGACTCTATTTGGTCGATTATAGCCTTGTCTCTATTATTATTTAACATATTTTAAATGAGAAAACTGAGTTTTAAGACACAACTTCTTTGCAGTATTGTTCATAGTTTGCCTGATCTCTCAGCTTTTTTCCTGTGAACATTGCGTGAAGTGCTGCCTCCACTGATGTTTTTGTCAGGTAAAGACCTGGTTCATTGTCATAAAGATAAATACTTTTTCATACTTGTTGTTCATACCCAACGGAAAACCCAAAAACATGAAGTTCATAACTACTAATGATCTATAAGTGCAACTAAACCGCGGAGTTCCACACTCGAGGCTTAGTATCTTTGCGTTAAATCCATGCCCTGTTTACGAATTGAAATGAGAAATTAGCCCGTATTTGTATTGAAACTAACATGAAATTCGAATTCAGGATTGAAAATCGGCGTTTCATATCGAAATGAAGAAATTGATTAGTCAACCAGTAGACTACATGACAGCTGGGGGGAAAATATCGCGTTGCCCAACCACCGTTGACGTGACATCAAAATTGAAGCAAACGTTCTCCCGGTTCCATTTGGGTTAGCATCTACGTTTACTCCCTCAAGACTATGGTAACGGGTGACGTTAAGTTGAAGTCGCCAAAAACTCTCTATTAACTCATTAGGTACGCTTTTGTTAACTTGGATATTTTTTCGCTGCCTCTTTATAGACTAATGATGTCAACCACGTGATCATGTGAGCTTCTCACAGGTCGCTCGAGAATTTTCAACACGGAAGAGAACGAGAGGTTCGGAGACCTGACGGGCCAGCTCGTAGGGGAACATTCCGATTGCCTCCTCGCAACACCCCCGCGCTCAACAATCTCCCCGCCCGGCCCTCAACCTGCTGGGCTCTTCCTGGGGGGAACGCGGCAGTTGAACCTCAATATATTTTTAGCCACCCCCAAGTTCGGTGCCCCTACTCTACATACATATATGGGTCACTCGTCCACGGATCCATATCATCCCCCACCCTTCTACTCTTCAATGCTTTTGCGACTCTGGTTGCAGGTGATCCTACCAAATGTTTATCAATCTAATCTCTGATGTGGATCAACCTATCCACTACCAAATTGATATACTAACAATACCTAATCAACGTTCCAGTAGTGCAGCATGACTTTCGACAGAAATTTTTTAATGTATTACATTTCATTGTCCATGTTATTCTGAAATTCGAGCACTTAGTCTACGCACACAAACAAGGATAACTATAAAACGAAATGGCAAAAAACTTCATATAAATATAATATCCTGTTATACAAACTAATTTAAGGGTATTGAACGATATTTTGCAATTGATATGAATCTTGTAGCAAATTTTTGTGCACACGTTCTAACCCAACTAGTTTTGATTAGACTACTTATGATTAAACTAGTTTCTAAACCAAATTTTGTAAAATTAGTAACATTTTGCAATTAAAAGAAAACATAGTTGTATTGAAATTTCCTCCCTTTTAAAGGAATTTTTTTGAAATTCGTCGTGCTCGAATAATACTTCTGTATAAATCATTAGTACTTCTGCAGTTATAATATTGTTAAAGACGTAATTCACCGAGTCCATAGCAATACCCGATCTGTGTAAAAGTTCAACCGATGTGATGATTCTCAACAAGAACCAGCACACATCCCAAGTTCAGAGTCCCCAATGAGTCCCCAATCCATGGTATATTAGGAGGGAAATAGAATGAATAGGTAGGTAAAAGAAAAAAGTTATGTTTTCAAAGTCCTCAAATATCGGCACTGTCCCCAAGTATAAAGACCCAAGAACACTACATTTCCTAACCCCCACCCCAAATAATAATAAAAAATAAATTATATAAATAACAGCTGAGGTCAGACTCCCAAATCACACAAGAGCTCAGTCAATGTTGAAATCGATATAATCGACACCTGGCGTGAATTTTCATAAGAGCGAAGACGTATCTAAATCACCCTGTGATGAGTATCTACCTACTTTCTTCCCAGCTTGGCATCAAAGGTAGGTAGAGCCTTGAGTAGAATGTTGGGGAATAATTATAGGTGAGAACCCCATGTTCAACATCCTTAAACCAACCTCCGTCATTTGAGCATCAACAGGGTAGAAAGGAGGAGAGACTAAATTTCTCAATATTGCGCCTTGAGGTCCTAGATGGAGAATAATCAATACAAAAAATATTATTTTTATTGGGTGATTGCCGTTTCAGGATGGGGAATTTAGAATAACGAGGGGGTCTTTTTTGTTAATTAAACATTAATCAATGAATACAGTGATCAAAGAACTGGACCATCTTTTACCCAGAAAGTTGGACGAAAAACTCTGAAATTTTGTAGTGCTCTATTTTAGTGCAACATGGTTTTCTTGGTGTGAAACGGAGACGCAAATCAGTCCTCTTTTGAAATAAGTTTACGGAAGAAAAACATATAGAATAGATTTTTTTTTCCTTTTTTTGGAAAGGAGTAAAACCCAAAAACCTTGATAATTTATCCATAATCTCCATCGATGAGAGCGTCCAGGATTACATGAAAAATGCTATCTGAGATGACCATTTGGACACTCAGACCAATTTAAAATTTGGTTTACCTCATATTCACACTTGAACACATGGGTTTGAAACAATCTGGGTGCCCAGGTAACAAGCAAAACTAGACTCTAGAAGGAACCTTTATGCAAAAGAATGGATTTTTTAGACATTTTCTTAAGGTCAAAACAAATTAAAAAACGCTGCAAATTATTACATAATGGAATATTATTTCTGAATCAGATAGCCATGTATAGTAACCAGCATGCTCTGGCGTGCGTGCGTGCGTAAGTCTAACACTCAAAGCCTCGAAAAAAACCTATGCAAGTAAAGCGATAGGGATGGTTAAACGTTAGGATCAACTAGACCCCAAATGGAGTCTATGTGCGAAAGAACGGGTTTTTTAAGTCAATTCTTAGGCCTTTTATGGCCCGGACGGCGGACGGTGGACGGACATTTCAAATTTGGATTCTACGCACCTTGAAACGTAAAGTGACAAAGTTTGAGGGGGGGTTATAAAATTTTTTTGCTATACGATCACATAGGCTTATTATTGGAAATAATAAACCAATAATTAACTCAGGAAAGTCAGATTCCTTTTGGGTAGTATTCTAGCAATCCAAAATTTCAGAGTTTTTCGTCCTACTTTCTGGGTAAAAGATGGTCCAATTCTTTGATTACTGTATTCTTTGATTAATGTTTAATTAACGAAAAAGACCCCCTCGTTATTCATCCCCATCCCCATCATGAAACGGCCATAACCCAATAAAAATGATATTTTTTGTATTGATTTTTCTCCATCTAGGACCTCAAGGCGCAATACTGAGAAATTTAGTCTCTCCTCCCTTCTACCCTGTTGATGCTCAAACTACCGAGGTTGGTTTAAGAATGTTGAACATGGGGTTCTCACCTATAATTATTCCCCAACATTCGACTCAAGGCTCTACCAACCTTTGATGCCAATCTGGGAAGAAAGTAGGTAGATACTCATCACAGGTGTTCTTCGCACTTATGAAAGTTCACGCCGGGTGTCGATTATATGACTTTTATCTTTTACCTACCTATTCATTCTATTTCCCTCCTAATATACCATGGATTGGAGACTCATTGGGGACTCTGAACTTGGGATGTGTGCTGGCTCTTGTTGAGAATCATCACATCGGTTGGAATTTTACACAGATCGGGTATTGCTATGGACTCGGTGAATTACGTCTTTAACAATATTAAAACTGCAGAAGTGCTGATGATTTATACAGAAGTGAGTTCTACCCAAGAATTAATTGGAAGTAAAGTAATTTACTCCGTTTATCTTATTTTATTAATGAGCGTTTATCAATAAACTGATTCACGAATTGAAGACGTACCCGACCCCCAGCACCTATCAGTGAGCTTCCTGCTTGAAGAGATGATGACGTCACGCAGGTTCTTTCTAGCTATTGTCTGAAGACGACGAAATTTTGAAGTGAAAGTTGAGATCCGGGGCTTTTAAATTAGGTAATTCCAATTTTGAAGTCAAAAACGCCAAATTCAGACCAACATGATTTCCTCAAAAGTAGATATGAAAAAGGAACAGTTCACTTCTGGAATCGTTTCAGAATGCCTCAAAACGGATTTCAATGAAAAAAGTTTTCAACAATTTTTATTTTAAAACTTTCTGAGCCATCGCATTAGCTTCATCTTCTTCGAAAATTTGCTTTAAATCCAAAATGATCACTTCATTAGCAAAATATCAATTAGAACAAGATTCTTTGCCATTAAATTGATAATTAACTATTTCTGTGCCAACAGCGTGCTCAAATTTTAAACCAATCTAACATCTAATTTAAGTAATAATTAAGGAAAGTTCGATCATACGATCATGCTACATGATTGGAACTTATTTTTGGTTTATTATTTCCAATAACAAGCCTATGTGATCGTATAGCAAAACATTTTTATAACCCCCCTCAAACTTAGTCACTTTACGTTTCAAGGTGCGTAGAATCCAAATTTGAAATGTCCGTCCTCCGTCCGCCGTTCGCCGTCCGCCGTCCGGGCCATAAAAGACCTAAGAATTGACTTAAAAAACCCGTTCTTTCGCACACAGACTCCATTTGGGGTCTAGTTGGCCCTAACGTTTAACCATCCCGATAGCTTTACTCGCATAGATGCTATGAGCCAAAAACGGGCAAAAAAGTGTCTTTATTGAGACTTTGAGTGTTAGACTGACTTGTTAAAGGCCTGTTTTCCTAGCGACAGGTTTTTTGCGCCGTTGTCAACGTGATACGCCGGGCGTTCAACGTCGACCACTGATTCCCTTGAATTTAGTTAGGGTGTTTTCCTAGAGAGCGCATCACGCCAGCGCAGAAGGTGTTGCGTTGACGCGACTGGCCCGACTGCTCGAGGAGGAGTCAACAGCGCAGTACGCTGGCGCGATTCCCTTGAATTCCGGTGTTTGTGTTGTTCCAATTTTCGATTTCCGAGGTTTTCAAGATGTCCCAAAGCGGGACTCCTTCTTGGGACACCCCAAACCTTTCTCTGGTCAGTCTGAAGTATTTTTGGAATTTCTCTTCATAGTCAAGCAGATGATTTTTGACTAAAACGCTGAACATTCCTTAATTTCTGCGATTCGAGAATACATTACCTACTCACACGTTTCCGTACTTTGGTATATTTTGTTAATATGAACTCTTCTTCTTCGTCACCATCTATCATTTCTTTAATTATCAATGCAGCCATTACATTTCTCTTTCTCATCATGTTCTCCATTTCAGCAGTAGGTAAATGTTTTCACACACACAAACACGTGCTACCTGCAACACTATTCAACGCCAATTGAACAGATAAAACACGCCGCTAGGAAAACACTTTTACCCAGCGTAATTTACTTCACGCTCCTGCCGACGTTTTCCAGGCATAGTCGGTTCCTGCTTCGCAAAAAACCTGTCGCTAGGAAAACAAGCCTTAAAACTCCAAACTGCTCAACCACAACTGCGCAAGCTAATATTCCACGGTTAGGATTACAATGGGCAGTAGGACTTCGTAACAGAACACTTTAGGACCAGATCATGCACCACAACTGCACGACCTAATAATTATTATTCTCATGTTAGGACAAAATTCACTCATCTCAAAATGCACAACTTTCAAATGAATGATATGATATGATGAAATGTGAGTGATATGATAGTGTAAGCGTAATAGGGCGGTGAACCTCCGGTTGTGAGGTAACGAGACCTAGGGAGTACCTCCAGGGTGGCGTGGAAAACTTCCTACACTTGCATTGTTTTCGAATTTCATGTTCCATCGAGGCATGAATATACGTTTTTTCCTAGGTTTTATTTGTGTGGTAATACCAATGCTTTGACTACGCATATTTAATAACAAATCCTCTCGACTTTTCGTACGTACTTAGATAATGATATTATTAAGGCAATGATTATTTGAATAGATAGGAGCTCAAATCGATAAATATAAACATGCGTATATAATTATACCAATAGAAGCAGACGTACCTGAGCCCTCACTAGAGGATATTAGGCGTATTGTTGCTTCACTCAAGAATAATAAAGCTGCTGGGCCCGATAACATTCCTGCTGAATTGGTGAAGCATGGCGGGGAGGCGCTAATGGTGGCTCTTCACAAGCTGATATCCAAAATATGGAGGGCAGAGAAGATCCCAGAGGAATGGAAACTTGCAATTGTGGTGCCTATACATAAGAAAGGAGACAGAATGGATTGTGGTAACTATAGGGGCATTTCTCTTCTGGATGTCTCTTACAAGGTTCTGTCTATTGCCATTAAAGAAAGGATCCAGAAAATTGCAGAAGTTATATTGGGTGAATATCAAGCAGGTTTCAGGGCGGCACGTTCCACAACAGACCAAATCTTCAAGCTCAGAATAGAGCTTGAGAATGCTTATGCAAGGAGCATCACCTTGCATCACTTATTTATCGATTTTCTCAAAGCCTTCGACAGTATAAACAGATGTAAGCTAAACGAAGCTCTGAAAAGCCTCGGAATTCCTGGAAAATTGGTTAGGTTAGCATCAATGACTTTGGAAGGTAGCAAGTGTGCTGTTAAGATTGATGGAAAGAGAGCCAATGCCTTCGAAGTCACCTCCGGCGTGCGTCAGGGAGACCCAATTTCCACCGTTATGTTCAACTTGGTTCTGGAATATGTCATACGTAAGCTGGAGGTTAACATCTCCGGGAACATCTACCACCGAACCACACAACTCTTAGCTTTTGCTGACGACATTGTAGTAACTGCAAGGTCAGAGAGGCACCTCGAAGAGGCTTTCCTACAGTTGCGGGCTGCAGCTGAAGATGTTGGGTTGGTCATTAACAAGGACAAAACCTTGTACATGAAGACGTCCCGCAGCCAGGAAAATTATCCTGATTTTGTGAAGTTAGATGGCTCTATTTTTGAATCCACCAAAGAGTTTAAGTACCTCGGTGTTATGATATCCAGCAACAACGACTGCTCCAAAGAGATTCGTTCTAGACTGGCAGCAGGGAACCGGGCGTACTTTGCTCTCCAAGGCCTGATAAAGTCGAAGGTGCTCTCAAGAAATCTTAAGATCAAACTGTATGAGACAATCATCCGCCCCATAGTAACATACGGCTCAGAGTGCTGGGTTCTCACCAGCAAAGATATGAGAGCTCTAGAGGTATGGGAGAGGAAAATTCTCAGGAGGATATTCGGGCCGGTATGTGATCAGGGAACATGGAGGATCCGGAAAAACTTGGAGCTACTGGAGCTTTACCAGAGGCATGGAATAGTCGGGATTGTGAAGAGCGCGAGGCTGCGGTGGTTGGGACACGTGATGAGAGCTGATCCAGAGAGTGCCTTAAGAAAAGTATTAGATGGAAACCCTGGAGGACGTCGAGTTCGGGGAAGACCGCGGAAGAAGTGGTTGGAGGATGTGGAGAATGACATTGAGGAGCTGGGAGTGAGACAGTGGAGAAGAAAATCACAGGAAAGATCAGTCTGGAGACAAATTACTGAGCAGGCCAAGGCTCTCAAAGGGCCGTAGAGTCAAGAAGAAGAAGAAGAAGAAGTATATAATTATAGAAGTATAGGTTGTGGCAACTCGAAATAGGACACGCCGAGGAGTCTGGAGGGGCCTTATGACGTACGCAAGCCAACTAAAACTACGATCATACTCAATTGAAAAAATAATAAACCTCTGTGAAATAATTTGCAGCGTTTTCTTATGAAACGCACCTAACGAGCACTCACACCATTAATAGAAACGATCCCGATGCTGATCTTAGAAGTTATGAAAAGAGGAGAAGATAATGGGGGATTAAAGGAAGTGCGCCGATAGAGGTAACCACCAGTTACCAACAGTTGAGGAAAACATAGATTTACTATAATAAAGTGATCAATTAGAATATATAGCTTGCAATATATAAATAATGGTAAAATTCGATGTTGGATAAAAAGGAACAGGAACATGAGAACACAACTGATAGGGCTTCTCGTCATTAAATTGCAGGGTTGCCAACATGTACATATAAAACTTCCAGTCATGCACATGATCAAATGAGTGAATGTTTACAGTTGATAACAGTTTTTTATTAATTTACTCGTATTTTTTTAAGCTAAAGGTCTGCTAAAAAATATAAATTCAACTATTTTTAACCTTTTTTGCCATTTTCAGTGATTTTTCGAGCTCATCTTTCGACATTTGAGTTTGAGAAATTTAATGGGTTCAAAAAGTGCTGACCTACGAAATCATCCTTTGATCTGGAAATTTAGAGTTTTTGGAGCAAGAACGGAATTTGTATCTTAGTGAGTTATATCGTCTGGATACACACATATATGATGTGGGAGGGTTTAAGTGTCGAAAAATCATTTTCGGATCAACTTAAACGAAAATGTGGTAAAACCCAAAAGAAAAAGTGTTCTATCTCAATCTGTTATAAAGTCGTTATTATTATTTAGTGTTTTCACGATGAATCTCGACTTCACCTCATAAAAACTATTTCTCAACTTACAGGTAGGTACCTATATATTTCCATGTTCTTCCTCATTTTCGAATTCAGTATTAAATTTTTTATAAGACCAAATGATTTTCATATTTTTAGTTAACACCATTGAAACTCATTTATTAAATCATAAATGGTAATTCTTTTAGGAATTGGGAATTTATTTATTTATTTTTATTATTATCTTTTTTATTATAATAACTTTTTTTTTTTTAAGATTAGCCACTTCCTAAAAACTAACTTCAGAGACTGTCAATCGAGTTTTTCACTAAAACCACCAATGTTTAGTTCATTTCAAGATGGCTACTGTTAGAGATACAGGGGAATGTCGTGTGATTCGTAAAGAAAAGTTTGAACGTATGTAATAGTGAATTGGTTAATTGTGTCTCCGACTGTGATTTTCAAGCCCATGTGTAATAGAATGGAATGGATGGGGATACCCACTTCCGCGGACTCCATTTCGCTGTGATTTCCACGATTAGGACGAGCTGGTATGGCTGATGAACTCAATCCAGAATCGCGATCTTCTGATTAGACTCATCCAACAGAATGCTGCTGTTTTGAAATATTTGGTTGATTAAAAAAATGGTTGACGGTGGCGTTTTGGCTCCTCTAAAGGCTATGTCCATGAGGACTATAGAAACATAGCGGAAAAAGGTAAACGCCTAGAAGATTCATAGCATTGTCTGATACCAAATACCATCAATGTTGATTGTGACTATGATCGTGAGGAGTTGTCCTTGAAAAATAATAAACAGAACAAAGGTGATTTGAATATCTTATCAACGACTCGGTCGATGGAGAACGGCGCTCTGGTTAGGCAACCCACGGCGCCCGTAGGAACTGTGGTATTGCCATCGGTAGGCGCTAAGAAAAGCTGGGCCGATGTTTCACCTTCTAACAATAATTCGCATTTTTCTTTTTTTTTTTTTTTTTTTTTTCTTTTTTTTTTCTTTCATAATATTTATTGCACCAAGTAATACAACTTATTAGCAACATTTCTTTGACAGTGAATAATCGGTGACTGAAACAAGACTGTGATACATAACACATCCTATACATCATTTCAGCTATTTAGTGTCTTCAATGAACACGATTTTCAGGAGCGCACAGCACTACACTCACTGAACAAACTTTCATGAACACATCACTCCCTATTACCACAGGTTTTCGTCTTTTCAGTCGTCTGAGCAGATCATCAACGTCCTGCAGCTTCACAACCTCCTCTGTTGATATGAGCCTCTGATGATGGGCTATCGCTTGAGTTTTTATTACTTCATTTATTGTGGGAATTTCGAGGTCGTTATGGATATCATTATTGGTCGAGTAGCGGTACGCATCGACCATGACCGCAGTACTTTGTTCTGGAATCGCTGTATAATATCACGATTACTTTGAGAGGTGCAGCCCCAGAGCTGTGCACCATATGTCCAGACTGTCTTAAGGACCTGATTTTATAAAGTTAATTTATTTTGGATAGACAATTTTGATCGTCTACCAATCAACCAATACATTTTTCGGAATTTGGTGTCCAATTCTGTTTTTTTATTTTTTACATGCGCTCTCCAGCGGAGCCTCGGAGCCTTGTATCCAGAGTCATACCCAAATATTTTGCCTCATTGGCATAAGGGATGACTCTGCCATTCAGATAGATTGGTATATTTTTGATTTGGCGGTTGGTGAAATCAACATGGACTGATATTGCCTCATTCATCTTGATTCTCCACTTAATTGCCCAATCATGAGGTCGATTCTCGATTGTCTTCACCAATGTGAATAATTCGCATGCATCGGATCAAATTACAGGCCAATAATCGACTCAAGTGGTGGCTAAGCCTGTTTCTGGAGGACCTAAAAAAATGTACTCTAAGCCCTCAGAACCGTCACGGTCTAGGCATGCAGATATTACTGGTAGTGCAGAGTGCGATAAGAATGATTCATCTCCTATCCCTTTTGAATCAGGCCCCCGCAAAATGTGGATTTTCGTGGGTGAGGGGAGAAAGGGTATATATAGGATTTCAAAGATCCTATAAAGGCGGGAAAAACTGTCGGCTTTGTTCGGGTATCCTCGGCCGAAATCGTGGAGAGGCTAGAACGCGGTTCTCTGTTATCAGGTTCGAACAAGCATTTTCAAGTTCTCGTATACCTTCCCGTTGTTTTTCATATTTTGCGATCTCAAAAATACTGTTATTATTTCTCGCTGTTTGTTGAATATAGTTCCTTGTTGATTATAGTTCCTCGTTGATTGTTGTTCCATGTTGATTTTACTGGTATTACGAATAATCGTCGTTATGATACCGTTCAAACGAGTAAAACTCGATTCGGTTAACGTTCCAGGGAGAACACTTCGGTTCCAGGACCCCGCGTCGAACACGGTGGAGGATTTAAAGTTATTTCTTCAGTGCCGATATATTAGATACGGAAATAAAAATAAAAAATAATTGGTGAAGTTATTTACAGAAGCTACTAAAAACAACGTCGGCATCTCGTCGGGGTCAACTGTTGCAGCTGCGCTATCATAAGAAGCAGACGAGTTAAGATCCAGAGATCTTAACCCTGGAATGTCCCGGCTAAATTTCCAACACTTAACGCCCCGGTGGGGTGTGTCAGACCCCAACTTTGAAAAATGTTAGAAAATTCAGAAATAACTTACATTTGAATCAAATTTTATTTTTATTCTGTTATCAAGAGTGTAATAAAACATGAAGTAGGCACCTAAACTCATGACGAAAAAAGTAGGTAATAGTAAGGCAAACCTCACGCTCTGAAGAAAAAAATAATAGCAGAAAGGTATACCTCATTGTAACAAAATTTCAATATAAAATTAGCACGGTCATTTTCATTTAAAAACAAAAATAAATAAAATCTACAAAACAATTTTCTGAGATTAGTTTGATACCACTTACAAAACCCATATCAATCTATACCTCGTCAGTTTTCAATTCAGCAAATTTTCCATTACTTGAAAAATACCATTGTAATAAACAGTGACAGTGAAGAAGAGGGAATAGGTGCCGACTTTGGTACTGGCAAAAGTCTCATCCGTGGTAGAAAGTACTTTAGAAGTGTGTACTTCCAAAACATTTTTGACGCGAATTATCAGGTTGCGGCCACTTTTGTTTGAAAATTGCAGTTCACGCGTCTATGAAAAACTAAATTCATATAGTATTAATAATGCTAGATAAATATCCGGCCGATGTAATTGACGCAGCATGTGATTCTAAGGCAGTGCATTACAACGTTGCAGTCATGTTGCTGCTCTCTTGTTCACTCTGGAGGACTATGTCTGCGAAATCGTTACGACCCGATAGCTTGTACCAGCAAACTACGTACCTGGAACCAGGGTTCCTCGTAAAGAAACTCTCAGCCTGTTTATGTAAATGGATATTTGGACAGGAGAGTACCGAACCGTGCCATACTGTTCCTATCAAGCCCTCAACCCCAGTCAGAGGACGAAAATTCAGCAAAGATATTGTCAGTTTGCTCTAACCAAAAGGCATTTCCAACCATCACTAAATGGCAACATCTCGCTTTCCATTACACCGATTACAATACTAGTGATGAGGGCGAACGGGACTTAAACTACGAATTTCAGAATTATTAGGTGTTCCGGCCACAATGAAACACCTAGTGAGTTGTTGGATACTTCTCTCCAAAGTGAAAGCCCAAGATGGGTTTCACTTTGTCAGATTCAAATCACTGACTCCATTCTCAAATGTTTCACCCACGTTGCACCTGAGAAACGTTATGAATTAATTAAAGATCATATGTGGTTCCCAATCTCTATCACATCTGTGTACAACTGTACATAGCCTATGGCAAAATCGACGAAGCAAACGCCCGGATAGCTTACTTAGATTCACCAACAACGAGGTCAAGACGACTAGAATGTGGGTTAACTCAAAATACTCAGGACTCGCAGCATCTCCAGACGCCCTAGTTTATTGTGAACTGACAAAGTCCCTTGGGTTGCTTGAAATTAAATGCCCATTTCATTTGAGCAGCATTTACCCGAAAGATTTTCAAACTTTAGGAGAAGAAGGAAGGTGATGCAATTGTGCTGAAGAAAACCCACGAGTACTATAAGCAAATTACTATGCAAATGGCTATAGTAGAAGTGGAATGGTGTGATCTTGTTGTATATTCTCCAAAAGGCATTTGGACGGGCAGAATTCCTTTTGATTCTCAACTCTGGGAACAAATGAGGGGGAAACTTATGGATTTTCACCTCAAATACATGTGTCCCGAATATTTTGAAATGCGAACCGTTAGAAAATTGCAGCCTATTGAAATATAGTGAATTCTAAGGAGTAAGTTACCAATGCACATAATACTGTTACCACTTTGTAATATTCTTTTTAAAAAAGCACGTTTTTTCGTTGTAAAAAACTATGTATGAATGTACTTTCTGATAAAGATGTGTTCCTTTTTATTTTCTTAATTAATTTCTTTAATTTTAAGTTATTAAATCTTTTGTCAATTTTAGTATTAATAACGAAAAATTTATCTTATCAAAATAAGTTGTCATTGGAATAGTACGAACTGTTTGAGATTAAGGAAATTACGTTCCTGCTACCTTTCATCTACGCTCATTCTGCATTGTGTTGCTGAAAGTTAGTTAAGTACCTTTTAGTTTAAGGATGTGATTTTGAGTGCATGTTTTTAAAAATAAGTTTATTTTCTAAAGATAGTTCTAAAAACCCGGTTCTATCTATAAATTTGGTATTTTCTCTTTATATATACTTCAACCTACAATGTTGCCCTTACATGATATCGTCGCCCTTATGCCATAACCACGAAAGTGCAATTTCCTAGTTTTGAGAAATCAAGTTTCAAAAATTCAAATGACTTCGAAAAATCAGAAATTCGTTCAGGTAACTGAACAACCGGTTATTATTAAAGCCCACTTCACCAAGTAAACAGTTCCTTGATTACGGAGTGGTTTGCTAGGCAATTTTAAGTTTTTAAGCACTTTCGTGCTTTTGGCATCGCTTGATTACAAGAGAGGATTCACATTCGTGGACTAGCACAACTAGTTAAAGGCAATTGTTATACAATTTGTCAACTATTTCAGTATGTTCTGCGGGTTTGGCACAATAAATAATGGTACCTATCTTATGACCGAATGCTCGTTTTTGGCCAGACAGATGGTACCTGGTTACAATCATAATGTAAGGGGAAAGGTAGAGGAGAATAATTAATTAAACCAGATAATAGGTATTTTTATTCTCACAAATTCTAGGAACTAGATGGATTTTCGAAAAGGAAGTGGAACGATGTAAAATTGAAACTTTTGAAACTCTAGTAAGAGGAAATAATAATAATTTCACTCGTTTTCCGAAGTCTCTCATCTTCATCTGGCTCTGCAAGAGAGCCACGAAGAGTTTTGTTGTGCTGCAGAACCTTGTAGAATAGATGATATTCTTCAGGGATTGTCAGGTCCCTCCACATTTTTTGGAGATCATTATATTATATTTTGCCTGAGACATTGGAAGTTCTCGGCTGTAGGCTGGAGTTAAATTTTGGTTTCAACGTCGACCTTTCTTTCTGCAACTCGTTTCCTTAAAGCACTTATTAAAATTATCTAAAAAAAAAAATCTTTTCCTCGAAGTTTTTTCTATATTGAAACCAGCACACCTTTCTAAACGGAATACTGCCACTAACTATTGAGGCCGACAGTTTTTTGAAGTCGCAGAAGTCACTATGCATCACAGTTTCAACTGTGAAAGGCATAGGATTTGTTCTAGCAGATCTATATATTTGTGCCCATCAGTCGGGCACATAAACAGGCGCACTCTTTGCAGTCTGTTCAATTTTTGAATGCCTGAAGTCACACTCCATCTCCATGTGACCGGTTTCAAAGAATGTATGATTGACGGTCTCTAAAGTGGGATGTTGCTTCAAATGTGCCAGGCTCATCGCAGTCCACAACTGTCTGACATCATGCTTAGTTCCGTAATGTCAGGTTTTGACATCACGTAATCGAATATACATGAAGCAATTTCGTTGGCGCCTCTATTCCCATTGACTTCCGGCCATAAATAACAGGTAGCATCCTGATTTTCCAAGTCGTAAACGGTTAAATTATAAACTGCCAGTTTGCGTAAATAAAATATTTGGCCTGCTGGTCCCTTAGGAGTAAGTTAACATTGTCACTCTTTATTTTTCGAGGAAATAGACAACGTTTTTTCACTGACTTCCATCCTCTTGTTGATTTCTCCTACGAGTAAAGAAAAAACTAGATCAAGTACTAGGTACCCAAGCAATACGTTCGAAAAAATGTTTTCATGGAGTTTGGTACTTTGTTATTTGGGTAGGTACCTACCTAATCATTTTCGTCACCTTAGGAAATAATAGTGATAAGTGTCACTTTCAATCTATTTATCCGTTTTTTTTTTTTTTTTTTTTTTTTTTTTTTTTTTTTTTTTTTTTTTTTTTTTTTTTTTTTTTTTTTTTTTTTTACATAATGGTAAGCTTTTTATTATTATTATTATTATTATTATTTTTTTTTTTTTCTTTTTTTCTTTTTGTCAAATCCATTCCCTGTTCACTTTCATGTTGGATGAGGGACGAGGACAATGTGTTAAAACCATCTGTGTGATCAAAACTGAAGACTAAAAACTAATCATGGTGGAAGCGCCAATATGAAAATGCCATACTGGGAGCATGTTAGCAACGAATCATGTTTATCACATTCGTGGAAGTGGATTTCGTTTTCTACTGGTCAGGTGATTGTTAGAGTATTATCGACTTTTCCACTATATAGTTCCCATCATATTTACACAGATAGCACCAGTAACTAAAAAATGCGAAATTTGCACATTCGTGATTTTGGCATAAGGACAACGATATGTCAATGTTTAATCATGAGTCTGATTACATTATAATGCTCGTTCTGAACATTGAAGTTGGAATCATTTAATACCTTTTCCTTGTTTCTATCAAAGTAACATAGGGTAAAAATAAATTACGCAAATATCAAAGTTAGGTATTAATTAATGGGTTATTTACACATTGAGTCGTTATCTTTACTTATTTATTTGACAAATCTACCGCAGTGTGTAAGGCCAGGGACCTTAGAAGTACACAATCATGTTTAAAATTTCACATTACATATGCGCCAATTGAGTATTATACAAAAGCCTAGAATATAAAATAGGTACTACGAGTATTTAAATGGAAGTAAATTGTTATGTAGGCCAACATATTAGATTCAACTAAAAATACATAAAATCAATATATCAAAGTCTCATCAATAGCAATACACCATATACCTAGTTAAGAGTGTTCTTTAGTTTTCCCCCCCCCCCCATTCATCATATTTTTAAACGTGAGATTTCTCCCATTCAAAACATCTCTTTCTAATTTTAAAAATACGATTTGGTACCTTTAGATTCTCCTCTTTCGTACTATAGAAAGTAAAAATAGAAAAAACAAATGGGGGCAGTAGGTATTTAAGTTTTGCCTGGTGAAATAATTCAATACTGCCCCCAGGTATTAAATTCAAACAATAATCGAAAAACTTCATCAGTGTTCAGATTTATCAAGTATTCGATCACAGACTGTGATCTATATTTATCCAACTGATATGTATTTTCCAACTGGGTTGATCTAGGACATTTTTCTATTATTTTGAATATGCGAGCATTCAGACTACCTAACTATACAAATCATTCAGATCAATTTGTCAAAGTATTCGTAATTTTTTAAACAGTAAAATTGTCTATTTCAAGTTTTTAATTGGATTGTGTTTAATTCGGTGGTCTGGATCAAAAATAAAAATTTCTGACGATTGAGAATTCATTTGCAGCAAATATTAATAAAATTCAAGTAAATTTTTCTGCATGTTTTTTGCATAAATTTTATAGTGTCCTAGTTCGTTGTTGAATAACTGTTAGTGATTAAACGTTGGACGAACTCATCCTTTCGTTAGAAAAGCTTGATTTTTTGGCGCAAGAACGGAATTTTTATCTCAATCCTTAGGAGCGGAGAGTTATCGTCAGGAATGACACACATATACATACGTAGGTACATATGAAAAACGCTGCAAATTATTTCACAAAGGTTTATTATTTTTTCAATTGAGTTTGATTGTAAGTAGTTTTAGTTGGCTTGCATACGTCATAAGGCCCGTCCAGACTCCTCGGCGTGTCCTATTTCGAGTTGCCACAACCTATACTTCTATAATTATATACGCATGTTTACATTTCTCGATTTGAGCTCCTATCTATTCAAATAGTTATTGCCTTAATAATATCATTATCTCAGTACGTACGAAAAGTCGAGAGGATATGTTATTAAATATGCGTAGGAAAAGCATTGGTATTAACACACAAATATGACCTAGAAAAAAACATATATTCATGCCTCTAAGGAACGCTGTACCCACCTCATGGTGCCGCGGTGTATTATATGGGTATAACACGTAAAAGTAATAAATATCCATTCTCCTACACCCCTCTGCTACGCCTCTGGTCACTCCAGCAACCACAAGGTGCCGCGGCGCCTCCTCTCACTCCACCCCCCGCTCACCCCCCTCACCAACCACCTTGACCCCCTGCCAAGCATGCCAGGCGTGTGTCTAACACTCAAAACCTCGAAAAAGACACTTTTTCGCCCGTTTTTGGCCCATAGCATCTATGCGAGTAAAGCGATCGGGATGGTTAAACGATAGGACCAACTAGACCCCAAATGGAGTCTATGTGCGAAAGAACGGGTTTTTTAAGTCAATTCTTAGGCCTTTTATGGCCCGGACGGCGGACGGCGAGCGGCGAACGGCTGACGGACATTTCAAATTTGGATTCTACGCACCTTGAAACGTAAAGTGACAAAGTTTGAGGGGGGGTTGTAAAACTTTTTTGCTACACGATCACATAGGCTTATTATTGGAAATAATAAACCAAAAGTGTTAAACTGTAGGATTCGTTTCAGAATGCCTCAAACCGGATTTTAAGGAAGAGATTTTTCAAAAAATTTTATTTTAAAATTTTCATTTTAAACGTTCAATAAAATGTTAAAATAACATGAATTTAATTAATGATTGGTTCTTGAAAATTTGTGAAACACAGGCACACCAAAACGATTAGTGACATTATGTGACGCATTTTTTGTGGCTTTATACCATCCAGTATTTTAAATTCCTTCAATCTTCTAATAAACTAAACAGCAAAAAAACCGGCGCACCCTATATTTTGTTATTTTTTCACCTTAGCTTCAATTGGTTAATTTTTTTTTGCATGTGCCAAGTAAAGTCGGTATCTTATGAGAGAACAGCAAGAAACAGAGTGGCAAATAAAAAATACCCGTTTGAAAAAATCAGTTTTATTCACAAAACTTCGATGTTTGGACAAAAGTAAAAAAACATTCTTCTGTAGTTATCGTGTGAAAAAAAATTAAAAAATGAAATTTTTTTGGAAAATAAATTTTTTTAACAGCGGGTGGTACCTTGCCTTGCTTGTACCACCGCCTGTATTCTTCTCGGCATGCTGTTGATCAAATTTGAAACCCTTTCTTGTCTGATGAGGTCCCATTCTGCGAGGACCGCTGCCCTGATGTCTTGGAGGTTCACAGGAGGGTTCGGTCGCTTTCGGATGCACCTCTCTAGCTCGTCCCATAGATGTTCTATGGGATTGAGGTCGGGGCTGCGAGCTGGCCATTGTAGGGTGCGCATGCCTACCTCTTCGAGGTAGTCAGGAACCACGTTTGCTACGAGTGACCGCGCGCTATCGTCCATAAAAATAAAATTATCGCCGGTGTAAGGGGCGAATGGCACTACATAATCTTCCAGGATGTCAGAAATGTACCTCAGTGTGGTTAGACTCCCTCGGGAATGCACATGGAGTTCCGTTTTCGCCTCTGAAGTGATTCCACCTCAAACCATTTCAGACCCACTCCCGTAAGGCACCCTTTCAGCACTCTTAATGTTTTCCGATGAGTCCAGGTTCTCACTATTCGCTTCAGATCGTCGTGTTAGAGGGTGGAGGAGACGAGGGCAGCGTTTCGCTCAGTGCAATATTTCTGAAAGGGTGCCTTACGCGGGAGGTTCTGAAATGGTTTGGGGTAGAATCACTTCAGAGGCGAATACGGAACTCCATGTGTACCCCCGAGGGAGTCTAACCACACTGAGGTACATTTCTGACATCCTGGAAGATTATGTAGTGCCATTCGCCCCTTACACCGGCGATAATTTTATTTTTATGGACGATAACGCGCGGTCACACGTAGCAAACGTGGTTACTGACTACCTCGAAGAGGTAGGCATGCGCACCCTACAATGGCCAGCTAGCAGCCCCGACCTCAATCCCACAGAACATCTATGGGACGAGCTAGAGAGGTGCATCCGAAAGCGACCGAACCCTCCTGTGAACCTCCAAGACATCAGGGCAGCGGTCCTCGCAGAATGGGACCTCATCAGACAAGAAAGGGTTTCAAATTTGATCAACAGCATGCCGAGAAGAATACAGGCGGTGGTACAAGCAAGGGAAGGTACCACCCGCTGTTAAAAAAATTTATTTTCCAAAAAAATTTCATTTTTTAATTTTTTTTTCACTTGAGAACTGCAGAAGAATGTTTTGTTACTTTTGTCCAAACATCGAAGTTTTGTGAATAAAGCTGATTTTTTCGAACGGGTATTTTTTATTTGCCACTCTGTTTCTTGCTGTTCTCTCATAAGATACCGACTTTACTTGGCACATGCAAAAAAGATTAACCAATTGAAGCTAAGGTGAAAAAATAACAAAATATAGGGTGCGCCGGTTTTTTTGCTGTTAAGTGTAGTATGTTCAACGAAAATTCTGTTTCTCGCCATCTCTTCCTGAAGGGTGAGTTGCTTTCTACCATGAAGAAAAACAGTTATTCGCAATTCGATACCTCTGGGGCTAGGAAGATCCTCTATGGATCCTCTATCAGCTAGAATACAATCGCCTTTTTCAAGAATATCCACCAACCCACTTTCAATAAACAATTGCCTGTCTGTTATTGACCGTTCAAAAAGGTCACTTACGAAACTGACAGCTCCTGCTGGAGTGCATCCAATCAAAACTCACCATGTCCTGTGCACTTTATACTTTGAATAGCAGTAGGTTTGTTGTGAAGGATCCCAAGGTGATTGGCAAAATATTTCTGCACCGTCTATAATTACTCATACATTCTGCACAGTGGAAAACCTTTTTGGTACATTTTCTTTGATCTTTTCCCTCGAAGGAAACATTAAGCGTTCCAGTATACGTAAACAGTATCCTTGTGGTTACCGTTTGGCTTACTAAACCCGTTGAGACTTTGAAGCGATTTGCCAAATCAATAACTTGAAAACCACTACGAAGTCGCAACATGGTGAATAAATTCTTCCATAGGGGAAAGCAATCTACGCGTACTAACTTGTGGAGTAGATTGTGTGCTGCTACCCCAGCGATTAGTGGCTGGATCGTGAACGAACTCCAATATTGCAGAAAGTTACTCATAATTATAACCGCAATAATAGTTACAAATGGTAGGTAGTGTCTGTTTTAAGCTCTTCATCGAAGCGTGATAAAAATCCAGAATGAGACTCGTCTTGTAACCTACGGTATGCACTAATTAATTCGAAGTAATCCCTTCGGTTATACTGCAAGTCTCTATCCATTTTTTATATTCTTCAGAAGTATAAGAAGTTTGAATCTTTACACATTTTTGAGGAATGAAGTATTGGGTTCCTTTTGCTTGTAACTTCCACTCATCAGTTTGGGTCATATGGTTGGCCAACAAAGGCAGGCTTGACAATCTCAGAGGCTTGACGATCTCAGAGGCTTGACATCAGACCGTGTGATGCTTGTCAATCTCGTCTGCGTCATTTTCTCCTTGGATGGAACCTGAAATTAAACGTCCTAATTTATACTAGCGGAAATTTTATTAAAATATACCTATTAACAGTTTGAGTCTAGTCCATGTAATTGGAGCATTAGGTGCCTAGTGATTTTTAGAAAACTTTCGGTAGATGGATTTGGAATCATTGTCAATGAGCATGAAGCCACAGAAAATTGGTAGTTATAAGTTATAATTTTATAAAGAGAATCTGCTTTAATCCATACTTATAGTAAATAGGGAGGCTTGTGCTTTTGAAGTTTCTGTACAGTGACATAGCCCAAAACCATTGGGGGGGGGGGGGGGGGTTAGAATTTCTGTGGCACTAAACACGTATGTAAGTATACCTGTTTTCGAAGAGTTTCTCCATTTAGAGATCTCATCTGCCAGCCTTAGAGTTTCCTATGTAGAATTTTATTGAGTACTATATTAAAAAAGATAATTTGTCATAAAATTATAACAAGATTGATATCATAAAAATTATCATTCATTTTAGCGAATTTTTAAAGAAAATTAAGCTATTGCTCTCGCCTCAAAATTTGTTGAATGTGAATTTTTGAAAAAAATTTATGCAGAAATCCGTTTCAGGCTATTCTGAATCATATTCTGAAGTTTAACGCGTTGTTTTATGTATGTATGTATGTATGTATATATGTATGTATGTATGTATATATGTATCTATGTGTAATTCCAGACGATAACTGTCCGTAGAATCGTGCTAGAAACTTCAAACAAATTTTAAAATGTTAAGGACACAAAACGAAAGTTCAAGTTCGTTGGCCAGCATGATCGGATTACATCTTCGGGTTGAAATTACGATACTAGAAGGTTGCCCATCGTTCAAGCTCACCATTGGGTAAGGTGACATAAGGAGGACGTTCCATGGAATATGCTTGACTTTGTCCGAGTGTAGTACTAATTCCTTCAACATGACTCTGGCATATGCTGGAAGATGGGAATTCTTCGGAAGCTTGTATCGTCTCATCAGTAGGATCTAAAAAGGGAACGTAGGAATGAATTAAGTAGAAATGAATATAGGATAAAGGAGGACTAGACATAGAAATGAGTAATTTTATTAATTCATATTTAGATGAGTAATGAGTAGTGTTAAAGTACCCTGTATACATACATGTATACAGAGTGTCCTAGAATTAATGAGCCTAACTTCCGGGATCGATTTTAGGGCTCATTTCTGATCAAATTTTCCTCATAGAGATTTTTTAAACGCTTAATTTTTGAGAAATTCCAATTTTTTAAACCGGCTGTGAGTGTCCTATTTCTGTACTGTTTTCCGCGTTCCTCATCTGTAAAAACTGGCCCAAGAACTCAGCTTTCTAACCAATTTGTATTTTACTTTACAAATTAGAGGATAAAAGTATGTTTGTAATATGAAAAACACGTCTTCTATGAAATTGAGCGTTTTCGTGAAAAATAACCCTCTAAAAAAATTCAGGTTTGGACACTCGCAGATTTCTTCAACTCCTTTGTAACAGAGCTTTACACTTTACCCTAATTTTACCCTTAAAAACACATAAAATTGAGCATAACAAATCAACTAAACATTCGTGAGTTAACGTGTAAAACTCTGTTACAACGGTTTTGGGAAGATCCGCAAGTGTTACCATTCGATTCAGCGTGAAAGAATACGTAGGAACCGGCCCCAAACTCGAATTTTTTATAGGGTCATTTTTCTCAAAACCCCTCGATTTCATAGAAAAACCATGTTTTTCAACATACGAACATACTTTTATCCTCTAATAAGTAAAGTAAGATAAAAATTGATTATACCGTTAGAGAGCTGAGACTTTTGGCCAGTTTTTATAGATGAGGAACGAAGAAAACAGTACAGTACTCGTTGAAATTTCATATTCAGGCAGTTTTTTCACCAAATGAATCATATTAAAAAAATTTGATTTGGCATTAGATAAAAAGGAAATTTAACGTCCTTTCCAACGGTATTCTCAAATTTAAACTTACACTATTAATTATAGTAGTTATTGTTGTTTTAGTGATTTAAGGTTGAAAACACGAAAAAAATCTTAAAAGTAAAAATACTCCAAAAATAAGGGGGTTTCGAAAATTTTCTACAAGGCACTTTGTGTCGGAAATGAGCTCTAAAATCGATCCCAGGAGTTTGGATCATTAATTATTCTTGGACACCCTGAATACATATACAGGGTGTCTCACGTTATATCCGGAATTATATAAGAAATTATGGGGACTCAATCAATAGAAAACACTCATCTTGAAACAGTGCAAAATACAACAGGTTCGTCCTTAGACCAGTGCCAAGTTTAATTACTAATACACACTGTACATTCAACCATCCATCCTCCATCAACCATCTCCCATGGACATCGAAACACAGCAAACGTGTGCTAATCAACGGATCAAGATCACTAGTTAAATTCATTACATGCAACCTAGATGAATAATTCGAGGAAAGATACAACTCATTCTTGAACAAATGAAAAAAAAAAATAATAATAATAATGAAATATACATCAAAATTTATTATTATTATTTTTATCGGAAAGACTTCCGTTATCAATTAGAAGCTCAACTCTCAATCAACGTAGCAGAAAATGTCTACAAAATATTTGTAACTATTGCCCAAAACAACATCGAACTCTAAATGGAGTTAATTTTATTACAAAACCATAATCCAAAGATCTCCACACCAGCGGCAACTAAAGCAACTGAAAAACACCATTCAATTGCACTCAATAAGATTAGGGATGTAGTTTAAGATATTGAAAATTCTTTAAATGCTTAGAAAACCGATTCAATTCACACCAGTATAATAAAACCCTATCTGCTCTTCAAAGAATTGCAGAAACTAAGCCAATATTACGGCAACAAAGTAATAGATTTCCAAGGCAAAAAACTGATCGAAATTAAGACCCACATTAAAGTCAGTTGCTATGTAGGTATCGAAGAAATAATACGTACACTTCATAGATATGCTCATTGTAAACCCAGAAAATTTTGAATTGTACAGTATACTCGTAGAGTCAATCCCTACCTTGGAAAAATCGGAGTATATATGACAATAATACCTTCCCACAAATATAATTTAAAATCCAAAACCAACAACTACCCTTTATCTCAACCATGCCGACAAGGCCATAATACGTTAATGCCCAAATTGTTTAATCTCTCCATTCCGCCCAGAGTGCGAAGCAGGATTTTTACTTTCTGGCTCCACTAATACTTGACAATATGTAAAACTCATCACGGATGACAATCATGTCAAACTGACGCTGGACATAAATAACTACTAGCTTCTCTTTCCCAAAGGTGACATCATAAGTACAGGTCAAGACAACACAGTTGAAACATGAACCCTACACGGTATTCACATCACCTGTTACATCATAATCAAACCCTTTTCGTGCCCTGTAACGAATTAGCCGGTAAACCCCAAATAATCGCAGACAATCCGGTGATGCTTACCGACCCCCAAAAACCTACAAAAGAAATGCATTTCAAAAACTTGGAACTCAAAAATGTTGACTTTCATAACGTACGTCTCACAGTCAACTGGAATTTAAAATCCTACTGCATTCCAAGTATTCGGAACATATTTCTCTACGTAATAGTAATATCAACTATTCTCTGTTGAATTGGATTAAATATTATAAAATAATTATTAGAAATTTATAAATTCAAACAAGACTTGAACTGACTGTAAACTTGAATATCAAGTGCCGAGTATCAAATATAATCACATTATAGTAATTGAATTAAATATTGATTGTATTACTTTAATATTAAGTGTACAGTATC
Organism: Adelphocoris suturalis; assembly: GCA_030762985.1. Taxonomy (NCBI): domain Eukaryota; kingdom Metazoa; phylum Arthropoda; class Insecta; order Hemiptera; family Miridae; genus Adelphocoris; species Adelphocoris suturalis. The sequence goes on along the minus strand of CM061051.1, from coordinate 7,947,105 downwards.
GACTTTAATCATATCATTGTAACCAAATTGATTATTAATTGTATTAATTTTAGTAACACTTGCTATATTAATAATAATATTTACTGTATTACTTATTACTCATTCATCTTCAAATATTGCAGTACGCACTTTAGGCAACCAACGTATCGAAATTGATGTGGGGTTGTTAAACGCAAAATTTCAGCTCAAAATTTCATCCTGGGGATTGGACGACTTATGTCCTAGTAAATTGACTCTCTGTATAAAACAAATACTTATTGTATTTCCCAAGCCTACACGGCAAAGGATGTCTATATAAGTGACCGCTAGAGCTTCACTCTATTGAATAAAAAGTTCATTCATGAAGCATGGCCGTATGAGCGAATCTTCGTGAGTTATCGTATTATATTATGTTGAATTATTTTGAAATTTGAGCTTTTTGAGTGCAAAGAAAATGTTTACTAATAATTTTATGGCAAAAATAAAAACGTATTTTAATTAGTAATCTGCGATTCAAAAAGAAATATTGGATTTTCAGCTTTTTTGCAGTGTTTATCGATTGTATACCAAATTATAATGAAATTCAAGTACTTTCTTAGAATAATTTTGTAGATAAATTTTTTAATGTTCTATTTTATATTTGACAAACTTTATTTGAGCAATATTCCGCTATAAATGATAAATTTACCAATTTTTAGCCGTTTTCAGTCATTTTTAGTAATTTTTTTCAGAACTTTTTTTGAAATTCGACCAATTTATTGTGCTCAAAAAGTGTTGACCAACGAACTCATTCTTTCGTTTGGAAAGCTTGTTTTGTTTTTACGCAGGGACAGAATTTTTATCTCAATTCTGTGGATAGTTATCGTCTGGAATGACACACACACGCACACGCGCATATATATATGAAAATCGCCAACTGCAGGAATCGTTTCAGAATGCCTCAAAACTAATTTCAATGAAGAAAAGTTTCAAAAATTTTGATTTTAAAATTATTGGAGTCATAGCAATTGCTTAATTTTTTACGAAAATTCGCTAAAACGAATTTTAAAAATTGTTACAGCTGATACTCAGAGTTTCTTGCATATATATATATATATATATATATATATATATATATATATATATATATATATATATATATATATATATATATATATATATCAGCTGATTTTCAATAAATGCGAAGGTAATCCAGCCTTTTATGTGGGAAAAGCTACGACCCTAAATATACGGATAAATAATCACAGGACCACAATAACCCATCCTAGAGTACCTACTCCCAGTTGGCGACATGCACGTTCCCATGATGCATTGTTCGATTAATGCTTTGGGATTAAAGTGCAGCGCAAAATGCCGGGTACAGCCAACGGTCGCCAGTAGCAGCAGTCAGAAAGCACTCATAGGTGCGTTTTGGGAGCTAACAGCCCCCTGGCCTCAATATAAATGATTAGCAACGTCAAGATTGATCGCATCACTAATTATTCTGTTCCGGCCATGGATACGAAACTAAATCATGCAGCACTCAAGAAATCATTTTCTACTCCACTTTCTGTGATCAAGATGTTTTCGAAATATTAGAAAACATTAATTCATTCTATGTATCTGTAAAAATTTCTTTCTTAAAAATGAATATATATAATATATAAATCAAAATTTGTATTATAATAAATCTTAGTGTATATATTATTTATTTATTTATTTATTTCTGATCAAAAGTTCCTCTTAGAAATTATTTTCAACGCTTTGTTTTCGCGTTGTTCAATTTTTGAGGTTTTTGACGTGTTTTGTTCCTTATGACATTAATTCGGCCACAACTCCCCTTAGAATCAATCTTTACACTCAAAAATAAGAACAACGTTTAAAAGAGCGTTGAATTTACAATCTACTTGATGCCAAACCAATATTTTTTCAGCCGATCTAATATGTATAAAAGAGGCTAAAAAGCAAGTTTTGGAGTAATTTTGCACTCCACGGGGTAAACTTCTTCAAAATAAAAATTCCTCCAACGGTCTAGTCATATTTACTTTTACTTTTTCTAATTAGGGACAATAATTATTATGCATAATATTGTTGAAAAACAATTCTACAGGTTGGCAATCATACAAACAAAATTAGATGAAACGCTGCCAGCCGTCTTTGAACACCACAAAACGGAAAACTCCTAAAATTTCACGATTTCAATCAATTTACTGACTCACGATTTAATTTATATATACGTATTCATATATATATATTATCTTACGTTTCGTTTAGGCTGCTTAGCAGAACGATTGCCTGATTTTACAGAGAAAGGTGTTTGCTGTTGCAGATATGGTGACATGGTGCCAGAGACGATAGCGGGAAAGATCGTAGGAGGTGTGTGCTCTCTGAGCGGAGTGCTCGTCATCGCTCTTCCTGTGCCTGTGATAGTCTCTAATTTCAGTAGAATATACCACCAAAACCAAAGAGCAGACAAGAGAAAAGCTCAGCGGGTGAGTCCTCTGATCTAGTATCCATTCTATCATGATTCGCCTTTTAGTTAATTTTTTGAAAAGTCTACCCAATTTGTAACAGTTGTATATCCTCTTTCAAATGAAAGATTGAAAAGTCAAACATTCCAAATTTCCAATTGTGGCTATCGCTTAAGAGATTATCCCATATTAGGCCAAGGTCACTAGGGGAACCCCTCCATCAGGTACTATTCATCACAAATTGAGTTTAGCTATTGTAATCAGTAATCAAGCTGTGGGCTAAGTACAGTCCTTAGAGTCGTGATTTTAAAACAATCAGGACGCTGGCTTTGAGAGAAAACACATTAGATCTTTGTATTGTGGCACCGGTTTGGCCCGTATAGTTTTCTGTAAGCTATATAGGCAGTTGCAAGGAGAGGTCATGATAGCAAAGGCAAGGATAGACCAGGGAAGTACGGATAGTGTAACTAGCACAGGTCCAGTTGATGGAAATCAAGAGTTGGTATGATATTCCTCGGGGTTGGATGATTCACTTTCTATCTATCTCTGTAGGTCTGTTGGTATTATGTGGGAAGCGCTTTGTCCTCACCTTGTAGATTGAGAAGCCTCATAAATAAGCTTTTTTATACGGGGCTTTACGACCTTTAGTACCTTTACGAAGTTAGTAGAACCTACATACGAATAGTATTTGCTCAAACACCTGTAGCCACAGGACGGTTGGCTACATAGGTCGTTGACCCCTGTCAGTCAGCGAGCTTTCCGACGTTGAGTTATTTCAACATTTGTATTGCTGGTACAAGCGAACATTTCACTCTTAGGTCTTATTTCGATAAACAAGCGGGTGCCGTACACCCTCTACGAAAACGAGAGTCCAGTTAAGGGACAAAGCCCCGAAAATCCATTCGCCCCTGAGCGAAGCACAAATGCTTATCTAGGAAATCGATCAAATTCGTCTCAAATTGCTAAAGGGAGACTATTTATGTGAGGTCCATAATGCATAAACATCGGGAAACTCGCACTTTTTCCAACATTAAAATTAGGATACCTCCGTAACAACGGTGTTCTATCTAACGGCAGCATCACAGTAGCAAACCATGACCTTGGGTAGTTACCCTTCCGATTCGAGACTAAACTCGGGTAATTTTGTCTAATTTGCCTGATTAATAGTCTAGGTGGGGTCTATTTTGCGGGAGTTTATACACAAAGTTTTCCCAAAAGGTTTGAAATAAATCGTTCATTTCGATAAAAACTAGAGTTCTACTATTTAAAGGTCCAACTAGTCGGCCTTGAACCTGCGCCCCCCCCCCCCCCCCCCACCCACCCATTTTCCTAATGATGATTTTAGAACAAATACTAGAAACTCTCGCAGTTGGTGGTAGAGGTATCGTTTTCAAATAGCGAAGAAAGAAAGAATTTTTTGGCGACGCATATCTCTATCTCTACTATTAATAAGAATGAAACTCCGTTTGTCTGTCTATTTGTCTGTTTGTCTGTCGTGTCTATGCACGGCCAAACGGCTGAGTGGGGGGAGTGTACGAGTGGGGGGATCTTCTTGAGATTTTCCAAAAGTGGGAGCGAGCGAATTTAAAATTGTTTAATCCCACCCGAACCATGGGCCGTAGGGCGGGAGGGGGGTCGAAGTAAGAATTAATGTGAGCTTTTTGGACTTCCCCGCTTCCCCTACCCCTCTAAACGGCCGTTGACAATTCCGGAAAAATACGGGTTTCGTAGGTTTTTGAACGAGGAAGACGACGGCGCGATCGGATCGCGAAAAAAGTATCGGGAAATGCGTTAAAAAAATGCGAGAGTACGGACCCGTTTTCTCGAAAAGTCCGCCGAAAAACTTGGTTTTTTCCGATTAAAATATACCCCATAAAGGTACGTTTTTCGGAACGGTTTTCGCGGGCGAAATACAGCTTTGGGTCCGCCGAATCTGAATCCGAAATCGGATATCGAAAAAAGTGACGAGAACTCGGTCAAATTGCGAGCAGAAGCGAGCAAAGCGATTAAAATGATTCTGCCGTGGACGAAAGAAGGCTCAAGAATTGACGTGAAGGGTTCGATGTCACAACATTGCGAGGCGAGCAGGTATGCCTACATAGGTACCTACCTTGCGAGCGAAGCGAGAGCCATTTCAAATAATAAATACGGACTTTGTCCTACACATATACAGGTATACCTTGCGAGCGAAGCGAGCAACATCCCCGAATAAACTTTTCGTGGTTCCACGTAGTTTTATAAGATTTAATTTGTTTGTAATAATTCCCAACTGAAAAAAACGTCTGCCAAGTTGGGTGGGCAGTATAACTTCCTCAAGCGAGCGAAGCGAGCAGCATCCCCTACAGAAGTTAAGCCTACCCTTAGAGATCTACCGTTTGCGAGCGAAGCGAGCAGCATCCCCTACAGAAGTTAAACCTACCCTACATGCCACACTTTGCGAGCGAAGCGAGCAATATTCCCTACATGCCACACTTTGCGAGCGAAGCGAGCAATTGAATGGGGGGTCGTGGAGGCGAGCGTAGCGAGCCGGAGCGGCTAGTTATTTATAAGAATGAAACTCCGTCTGTTTGTCTGTCTGTTTGTCTGTCTGTCGTGTCTATGCACGGCCAAACGGCTGAGTGTGGGGAGTGTACGAGTGGGGGGATCTTCTTGAGATTTTCCGAAAGGTGGAACGAGCGAATTTAAAATTGTCTAATCCCAGCCGAACCATGGGCCGGAGGGCGGGAGGGGGGTCGAAGTAAGGTTAATGTGCGCTTTTTGGACTTCCCCGCTTCCCCTACCCCTCTAAACGGCCGTTGACAATTCCGGAAAAATACGGGTTTCGTAGGTTTTCCTACGAGGAAGACGACGGCGCGATCGGATCGCGAAAAAAGTATCGGGAAATGCGTCAAAAAAATGCGAGAGTACGGACCCGTTTTCTCGAAAAGTCCGCCGAAAAACTTGGTTTTTTCCGATTAAAATATACCCCATAAAGGTACGTTTTTCGGAACGGTTTTCGCGGGCGAAATACAGCTTTGGGTCCGCTGAATCTGAATCCGAAATCGGATATCGAAAAAAGTGACCTTAAGTCGGTCAAATCGCGAGCAGAAGCGAGGAGAAGCGTTTAACATCAGAAATTAATTTTGCCGTGTTCGCGAGAAGGCTCTACGAAGACGTCAAGGGGTTCGTCAGGTATTTCACAATGTTACCTACAGGCCTATTTCAAAAGAATAAATACGGGTTTTTTCCTACCTATATACAGGTATACCTTGCGAGCGAAGCGAGCAACATCCCCGAATAATCTTTTTCCAACAGAAAAAAACGTCTGCCAAGTTGGGTGGGCAGTATAACTTCCTCAACTCCCCTATGCACGGCCAAACGGCTGAGTGGGGGGAGTGTACGAGTGGGGGGATCTTCTTGAGATTTTCCGAAAGGTGGAACGAGCGAATTTAAAATTGTATAATCCCAGCCGAACCATGGGCCGTAGGGCGGGAGGGGGGTCGAAGTTCCGGTTAATGTGCGCTTTTTGGACTTCCCCGCTTCCCCTACCCCTCTAAACGGCCGTTGACAATTCCGGAAAAATACGGGTTTCGTAGGTTTTCCTACGAGGAAGACGACGGCGCGATCAGATCGCGAAAAAAGTATCGGGAAATGCGTCAAAAAAATGCGAGAGTACGGACCCGTTTTCTCGAAAAGTCCGCCGAAAAACTTGGTTTTTTCCGATTAAAATATACCCCATAAAGGTACGTTTTTCGGAACGGTTTTCGCGGGCGAAATACAGCTTTGGGTCCGCCGAATCTGAATCCGAAATCGGATATCGAAAAAAGTGACGTTAAGTCGGTCAAATCGCGAGCGGAAGCGAGAAGAAGCGTTTAACATCAGAAATTAATTTTGCCGTGTTCGCGAGAAGGCTCTACGAAGTCAGGGGTTCGATGAGGCGGGGCTTGCACCTGACGAAAACGGGTTGCGAGCAGGTACACGCACTTACGTCTTGAAGGGTATACAGGTATACCTTGCGAGCGAAGCGAGAGCCATGTCAACAGAATAAATTCGGATTTTTTCCTACAAATATACAGCAATACCTTGCGAGCGAAGCGAGCAACATCCCCGAATAAACTTTTTGTGGTTCCACGTAGTTTCATAAGATTTAATTTGTTTGTAAGAATTTCCAACAGAAAAAAACGTCTGCCAAGTTGGGTGGGCAGTATAACTTCCTCAAGCGAGCGAAGCGAGCAGCATCCCTTACAGAAGTTAAACCTACCCTTAGGGATCTATCGTTTGCGAGCGAAGCGAGCAACATTCCCTACATACCACACTTTGCGAGCGAAGCGAGCAATATTCCCTACATGCCACACTTTGCGAGCGAAGCGAGCAATTGAATGGGGGGTCCGGGGGGCTTGCCCCCCGGCTGGACGTGGAGGCGAGCGTAGCGAGCCGGAGCGGCTAGTAATATATGAACGCTCCCCGGAAAGGAGAAAGGGATTTTGTCGGAGCTTCACCATGTACGAATACGCCCCTCGGTACCCAGTCAAATGAACACGAACGTTCCCATCAATTCGCCAGAGGTGACATGTGAGATTTTCTCTCACACTAAATCGTTATTCGCTAAATACATTCCAATGGGGGGGGGGGGGGGGGGGGAAAGGGGTGTAGTTTATAACTACGAAATACAATTTTTTTTCTTTTTTTTTAAATGAAAACTTTCTGGATTTTGAAGAATTTCTCTATCCCGAAAAATTGAAAAATTGCCGCCCCCCGGAGATTTTTTTTTTTTTTTTTTTTTTTTTCTTCTAACATTGAAAAAAACGATTTCGAGATCTCATTGCACAATGAGATCTCGAAAAGTTCGGCCAAAGATTTTTGCACAAGTTTTGCACAAAGATGCTGTGCGAAAAGTTTGGCCGCAGACAAAGTTACGGGGATGCAAGTTTCACCTTGCTCAAGCGTGGTTCGTATTTTATCCTTGATTTCTATCATTTCTAGTTAATTTTATTTTTAGGCATTTTAGAATGTTTTAGGCTCTTGTGGAGATATTTGTATTTTTAGACATTTTATTTGATTTCAATTTGACGATTCGCCTCTGGCGATGATATTGGGGGACTACGTGAGCAACCTCCTCGATGTATCCTCTGAGTAACGCCAAGAGGGACGTTCGATACTTATCGATAATAGTACGGTATCGATACTTTTCTTTCAATACCAAGTATTTCGGTATCGATACTTTCCTTTCGATACTAGCACTGGTATCGGAAAAAAGTCAACTATCGTAAGAAATACTCAAATAGAAATTAATCATCAACTTATTGTATTGTGTTATTGTAAAAAATAGATTGTTGGAGAAAGATAGGTTGGTAAACGAAGATAGATTAGGATTAGATAAAAAAGGTTCAGGTAAAAACGCTGATGATGAGATGTCGCGGTACTTGAGCCAACCGGTGTTGTAATTGAAGGCTGACCCACTAACAGAGTGGGAGGGCATGAGGACGATATATCCTGGGCCTTATCAGCAAGCCCAGCTGATGCTGATTGCAACTTCTGTTCCATGTGAGAGACTATTCTCGAAGACAGGGATAATTTTGAATGAATCACGAAGCCGCCTGTCCCCCAGACATCTCAATGAACTGGTGTTTCTGAGCGGTATGGGGAAACAAATTTGGGATTTGAAGGGGTAAAACCAATCAAACTTTGTACAAATTTTTGTATGTTCATTTTTTAAATAATTAAAAGCAGTGGTGGTTGATTAAAGGGTGTTTTATCTTGCCTGTTCAGTTCCTTTAGCATATTTTAAATTTTTATTATCTTATCATCAGTAGTTACCTAGGTACAATACCTTTCTGTTAATAATCTACTTATTCGTTAGTATCACTACTACTGAATAATATTTTATTAGTACTAGTGTAGTATACCTGTATACTATTGTAGTTAGTAAACTGATTTTCTTTCTCACTTTTTGCTAATGATAATTTTGTATCGATACAAGTACAGTATCGATACGTTTGATTCGATACTAGTATGGTATCGATATTTTGATTCAAGTACTTTTACGAGCTAATATCGATACTTTGTTGGTATCGAACCTCCCTAAACGCTAATAGCTCACTACGTAACGATTTTCAGCGGGAGGATTCGTACATAGGGTACGGGAGCGTTCGTACATGGTTGACTGAAAAGATACTACCCCTTTCGGGAGCATTCCTTTCCACTTTAACCCTCGGAGCGTTCGTGCCGTCCACCACGCTCCCCCGTTTTTGGTAATTAGAATTCGACTCACCGTGTGAATTTAGGTGTACGTTTACCAATCCATGGAATGTAGATCGACGCGAATAGAACAAATAAAGTGAACTTACTCCTTAGAATGGATTTTCTTAACCTACCTTATATTTTTTTTAAGCAAGCGAGAAGGCTTTTTCGTCTGATTCTAACTTCTGAAGTTAAATAAAGTGCATAAGTAGGACTCTTCCGTCTCGATTACTATCTAACACGATCTTAATTAAACACTTGGTATAATGAATGCTACTACTTTACTCTCACAGTACTAGTTAGTACTGAAAATATTATAATCACCTGCATGAACACACTGTGATCCGCTTCAATGCACTGCCATCAACATAATGGCCTTGTCTTTAGCTTCTCGATACGCTAGGAACATTGTAATCACCTCGGTACATCTTAAGAAATCCGTGCAGCGAATCAGAGTTGCTCGATCTAATCATGGGCGCAATCTTCAATTTGAATCCTTTTAACATCCAGGAGGTGCGGCTTAAACCATTAAATTTAAAAAAATAATGATACATTTAAAAAAACATCCAGGTGTTTACAAGGCATCCATGTATATATATATATATATATATAGTTATAGAGAATGCCTCAAAGCGGATTTCCATGAAGAGAAATTTAATATTTTTGAAGCCATTGCTGTAGTTTTTTTCTACGAAATTCGCTAATGAGTTTCAGGAACGAGTAAAACATCTATATTGTTGGAATGAAGGAATGGTTCTACTTCCTTGACATGACTGAATAATTCATTTTCGTTCCATTTCAAGAGTTAGCTTATCATATTATTCCGTAGTTGGATAGTCCGTTTTCTAGCAGTTTATTAGTAAAATTTTGCTCATTTCATTTCTCCAGTATCTGAGCGAGCATTTTTTCAGTGCTCAACACACCTTCCTCTTTGCTAGCAAATTTTCGTAGAAAATGAAGCTATTGCGATGGCTTCAAAACTTTTAAAATAAAGATTTTTGAGAATTTTCTTAATTGAAATCAGTTTTGAGGTATTCTGAAACGGAATTCTGGAGTCTACACATTCTCATACGTACTGGAGAACTCAACATATTGTTATATATATATATATAACAATATGTTGAGTTCTCGACCACTTTTTCTTAAAAACAAGGTGTTAAGGTTCTTGAGGGTTGGTCAATGAATCAGGTTGTTTCCTTACGCCGACGTTTCGTCTAATTTATTAGACATCTTCAGGGCTTATGGATGTTATTGTCCTATTTCATTCTATTAGTACATCATTTTGTATTCCAGTTGGCAGGCGCGCCACGGCGCACAGTGGTGCCAAGGTGGCAAAAACCCTGTTAATGTGAAAATGTGAAGATTTTTGTCTTCTGGAGCGAGTTCCCTCTAATATATTTCCTACAGATTCTCACTACAATGTCGATTTAGAGGTTAAATAATATATTTTTGAACCAATTGGAAGTAGAAAATTGGGAAATATCGCATTAAAAAGTTCATCTTTCAAAAATGTCTCACACTGACTACAAATTATTTGGTGGTCCTTAAATGAACCGTTGAAATAGTGGAGTGAGAAAACGAAGTAAAGTCGGGATGATAAAACTTAGCCTCCGAAACCGTAGAGTACGGCCTTGACGCTTTAGGGCATAGCGGTGACAGTCTTCCTCTTTGCGTGCTCGGTGTCAGTGACGGCATCACGAAAAACGTTTCACGAATTCGTTTACTCCACGATTTTTTCGTATATAATGCTTGATGTTTGATTAAAAAATATTTACATTTATGAGATTGCTACTTAACGGACTAGCATGACAAAAATGTAACTTTAAAGAGTTTCTAGAAGGTTTATAGAGATAAAGATACCATGCGCTACGTTGCGCCACATTCTCTCTACTATACAACCTAGCTTCGTTAAAATTTTTAACCCCCGGAATTTACCGTGCTAGCCGCTGCAACATTTTAAAGATTGAGTAGTTTAAGAAAATATCATCAGTCTTCACTTTAGAGGCATGGAGCCGCAAAATTCATTCGGTCCGCCTTAAATTTAGTTGCCGTATCATTATAGGTATTCATCAAGAACCAACAACTTGCGCTCAACACTAATTCGTGGATCCGGTCTATAATTGGCTTTTCCGGATCACATTTTCAAATTTATTTCAGTTATTTGCGGATAACTTCCTTCAAAACGAATTTTTTGGAAGTCCAAGTAAAGAACTCACTCAACTTTTTTGGAAGTCCAAGTAAAGAACTCATAGACACCTAATACATTGGCCTGTGTGAAGTATTTTGATGGCATTATATATTACCAAACAATTTTACATGATTTTAGCAAGCTATCAAATTAACGTTCCACAATGATTATGTAGCCACCTCATTTTCCTGTACTACCTGAATATTGAAATCGATTTTTTTTTTCTTTTTTTTTTTTTTTTTTTTTTTTTTTTTTGACATCTCTATCATTACAGTTCTTAATCCCACAAGGCCGAGGTATCCATGGATATATCCTATAACCTATCACATCCTATAGATTATGCATGTGCATAAGAAACAACGATTTAAGCTACTTTTTGGAACTTGGAAAGTCGTTACTGGAAAGCCTTGAACATTCATACTCGTATTTACCACATTTAAATGATTCATATACAATCAACCCAAAATGAGCACGTTGAGCGTTTTGGCAAGTTCAAAACTATTTTTTAGCACATTTTGGACACTCAAATTTTCTATTTCTCTCTTAAATTTTCGTATTTCTATAATGAAAAGCATTCCAAAAAGTTAGCTGCAAAAATCGATGAACGCATTGCAATAGCATCAATTTAGAAAAGGAGAAAATATACTATTTACTTATAAAATTGTAACATGTTATATTGAAACTCGCTAAATCAAAAAACATGGGTGTACCAAGTTTTATGCAAAAATTCCGGCGGTAAGAGGTTTTTGCCACTTTTGGGGGGTTCGGCACCACTGTGCGGCGTAGGGTAAACCTGGAAGTCTTCCCCATTTCTTTTATATATTTATTTATGAATATTGTACTTTAATGGAGTGCCCCCTCCACCTTTGAGGGGAGTTTATATTTTTTTTAAATGTGTGTTCGTGTGGGTGTGTGTGTATGGAATGACACACACGATACCCCTCCTTAGGATTGAAATAATAATTCCGTTCTTGCATCAAAAAATGAAAGGAGAGTTCTTTACCTAACAATTTTAGAGCACCTTAAACTGCTCAAATTTCAAAAAACTTTATACAAAAATCTCCAAAATGGCAAAAATGGCTAAATTGTTATATTTACATTTTTTAGTCTTCAAAAGCAGTTTATATCAACAATTAACTACAACACTTAAAAATTTGGTACAGAATTATGCTGAAAAATGTACTTGAATTTCATTTGTATTTGCTGAAAAAAAGCTAAACATCCGAATTATTTTTTGAATCGCAGAATATTATTTAGAACGAGTTCTTTGCCATGAAATTGGTCGATAACAATTTCTTGGCACTCGAAGTAACTACAAACATTTCAAAACAATGTAACATAGTACTATACGCTAATTTACTTAAATTAGGTCATGCGATCATGTGACATGACTGGAATTTTCCAATTACATTGGCTAATAAAGACTTGAGAGTGGTAGTAGGTACCTGCTGTTAAAGTAGTGAGCGATTCCTCACGCTGCTACTCCTCTCGCATGAAGGATTACGTTTGCAGTACGTTAGCATCCGTTGGAGTTCAGTAGCATTGTTCCTTATTCTTTGGAGCATGCATCTGTGACAATTAGAAGGACGGCCTAATGTACATTCAGATGTTTGATGATGTCCAGCACAGGTTCCTTATCGCAGTAGGACTGTGTGTATAGTTTTGGTATTGGTGAATTCAGTTTATGTCTTAACAAGAAGAGGGGAAGGGGCTTTTGAGTGGTATCAATTTCTCCACTCTCGTTTTCCATTTTCTCTGTCTTGGGTATATTGATTGCATCCAGCTCTGGTTTTTAAGGTCCTCAATAATTTCTGTTATCTTACATCTTCCATGTAGTCCTTCAGCCATGATTTTGATTGGCCTCTCAGCTTCATCTTGGCAAGTGTACCTTTGTCTTTTAGATGAACGTAGTTTCTCCGTAATTAGTTCCCACTGGTCCGAAGGCTCTACGATGAATTTCCAGAGTAAATGGAGCCCAACACGTTTGAACTGATCTTTAGGTATATCACTGGTCTTTTATGAATGATGTGTATTAGACCCACCACATTTATCGGTGGGGGCGGAGGGTCATGTTGGGCTTCTTTTCCAACGTCTTGGTTGCTTCCTTGCCAAACTTAGGTTTGTTAGTGGGCAAACACACTTCTCACGAGGAATCAACTTTGTGCTTTTTGCGTGTTCATTTTACAATCCAGTCGCTTTCCCTTCCAAGACCTGCCTCATTCGTGCTATAGTGAAAGAGGTGTGTCCTTGAGCTATATTGAGTATCAAGAGGCTGTGTGGATCCAGGAGCTCCTTGTTTGTGCTCAAGAACACTTGAATTTTGGTTCAATTTTAAGATCGTAACATTAGCTCGACTATAGCACTCAAACAATGAAGCAATGACCCCATAAAAATTACTAAATGCATCACTTACGTGGGGTCCAAGCTCCGGATCGCGTTTGTAGCCTCACGATGTTGCAATAATTCTTATCTTGTTTTTGAAACATTCGTTCTCAACAGTCTGTAGACCGTCAGCTTCGTTGCCCAAGCCTTCCATTTCGTTTAAAAATATTCCCAAAAAGTGAACTGCTGAGCACCTATTTATTCCTTTTCACGAGATCGTGTGCCGATAATGATTTACGCAGTGGGGTGAGATTGAGTACAAACAGTTGGAATTTCCCAAATCGTTCCATGTTTTTATTTTTTATTAATCGTATTAAATTTTTTACCATCCATATTATGCATTTATTTGTTTATTGCTTACCTGTATCAAGTTTAATGGCATACCTTCCTTCGAGATTAAATTCAATCATCAGAATAAATGGTGTTATCGATGAAAGGAAATACATCTAAGGCCATGTCTTTTATGTTCGCATCATAGTTATTAATATTCTCTTCGTTGAATACAATGGGATATGTAGCTATTTCTGACAAATTTGCTTGTATAAGGTATTGGTGGTTGACCATAAGGTGAATAGCATAGTGCGATCGCCATTCATCCGATCTGTCCAAATAAATTAATTTAACTGTATTCACCCACTCCGCCAGAAGCCTTGGAACACGATGAATGAGTTTAGGTTTTTGCCTTAAAATCTCTGTCGGTCGCTCGCCGGCGTTGTAAAACCACTCATCCTTCCTATAGTCCCGGTAACTTTCCATCCATTCGTGCAAAAATCGTGCGTTTCTATGAGCTATAATCACTTGGTTTGAAATACCACCTTCTTCTTGCCATCCTAGTGTCATTTCGTACCTTCTAAAATTGTCCAAACTTTGAACTATGTAACTATCTCCATCCAAATATATGCCCCCGTAATTCATAAGCAACATAAGCCTTGCTACATCAGACGCGTGAAACCGTCTCCACCCTTCACTGAGGTCTTGGTCGAATACTGATTTTGGTTCTGGGAAATATTTAACTTCCAACACATGTTTTGACATTTTATGGTTCACCACGATTTCCCAATACTTTCCACCATCGTACACAATTTGATCAACATGAAAATATAGTTTGTGCGGCTTCTGATTTTTCAAAGCTGCAAAAATGCATACAGCTTCCATGAAAGTCAATGATTCGTTTCCAAATTTAACAAAATGAACCAAATTTGGCACAATGTACTCACCGGATGTTAGGTTCTTCGTATTGTCAAAGTTCTGGAAATCCATTGGTTTATCAAAAACATGATGCTCTCCAAGTTTGAAGCCAGGAGAAGGTCGAATCAGACAGTAACTATATAGCAGTGCCATGAAGACATTCCAAATCGTTAGGGTTAAAATAAGGATGATGCATGAGACACGTGACATTTCGCTTTGCGACCTACTACAATGACAATAATTGAAAAATTTGTCTAAAAGACTCGATATGATACAATAATGATACGAAAAATCTCATCCAACATTTGAAGAGAGGCTCCAAATAATGAGATTCGTGAAGTGGAATTCGTGTGTCACGAAAATGAACTGGCTGCACAGATATTATAATGGCTCATTCGTTTCCTTTCTTATTAACGAGCGCACTGTCACTGAAATGGGTTCACTGTGTCATCCGACTATTCTATGCGAAGATTTTTTTGATTATAACTTTGACTACGAAACTGTGTCATTGTATTGTTGAGCACAATAGATTTCATCACATTCCCCAACATTACTGCAGCGAGTGCTCATTGTTCATCAAGCGGCTTCCGTTTTGTATATAATTTTGATGCGGAAGAAGTTCTTGATTGACATTTCTCATGTAGTTAGGTGCAGTCCACAACTAACTATAACTACCGGAAAGATAACCCACCCAGTTGAAAGCAACCCCCTGCGGTCCCCGGCCGAGATTTGTCCACCCCCGCTCCGTGGGGGATCACTACCCCACGCCGCCTTCCTTGTTTTCTCGCTAATTTCTATTAATTTGTTTATGATTTGCCGTTCAAAGTCCATATTGAGCTTCCGATAAATCGCAGTACATCGAAAATATTTAGAACGTAGGAATTATCTTGAAAGAAAACTCTGCACTAAAATAATCTTGGATTTATAGTATTATGTTATCTTCTATTGAATACTACAGGTTTACAAAAGTTGTTATCTCATGTCTTTTGGGGTGGTAAATCTGACAGTGGCAACTGTTCTTGTCGTTGACGTCAAATTTTGAAGGTATCGCTTATTTTCCGCTATTTCGAGTTTTGGAGGGTAAATAGGTACTTATGGAATACAATTTTTTCAAATAATATTCTGCTTTTTCTTCTTTTTTTTTTTAAACCTGTGTGCATAATAGATGTTATCTACTTATTTATTACGTTGGCGGAATCTTCTTGAAATTCATCTATGGAGCTGAAATTGAATTTTACTTTCTATTTCATTCCAGATGTCCTAAAGACCCCAAAATTTGCCAAAATGGGTGAGATTAACAAAAATAAAAGACTTTACTCCTCCATGTAAAATATAGGAAATCATCTGTGAGCTAACTGTCACAATTCCCGAAAGTTTCATCAAAGTCTGTCCATTGGTTTCAGAGTTTCACGTTTATCAACCAATCTTAATTTTGAACATGAGTAATATTTATTACT
Organism: Adelphocoris suturalis; assembly: GCA_030762985.1. Classification (NCBI taxonomy): domain Eukaryota; kingdom Metazoa; phylum Arthropoda; class Insecta; order Hemiptera; family Miridae; genus Adelphocoris; species Adelphocoris suturalis. Next base: position 7,931,242 of record CM061051.1, on the reverse strand, counting down.
CATAATATTACGATGAAATACACATGGCACCTTCCTGAAACCTTTACCCAACCACTCTCCAAGTTTGAACAAAATCGGATCGATAAATCGTAAGAAATTGACGTTGTAAGAAACTGAAGTTTGCGCTTGCACACATCCCATTTTGATCCGTCGTCAATAAAATCAATAAGGAACTATTTAGATGCTAACCCACATAATCTCTGAAAGTTCCATCAATATCGGTCCATTAGTCTCAGAGTTTCTCATATGTCAACCAATTTCAATTTTGCACACGCACAATGGTCATTACTGAACCAATTGCAATATAACTAATAGGCACATTTCTGATGTGTAAGTACACAACCACCTTCCAATTTTGAACATAATCGAACCTATAGATCGTAAGAAACCAACGTTATAATAAGGAATTCACGTCTGCGAATGCTCACACGTCATCATCGATTCGATTGCAATGAAATTTATAGGGAACCATCTAGAAGCTAACCCACAAAATCCCTTAAAATTTCATCAAAATCGAACAAAAATTTAGTATTCCTAGTGCAATTGAGTAGTTGGGTGGCTGTTCCACACGGGGGAGGTGAACCCCTCAACTCGCCCGACCGCACACCCAACGCTGAGACTGCGTTCCAGAACTTATAATTCATTGGATGCATAATATAGTTTAGTTATAGTACGCTATAATTGATAGTATAGTGTATTATTTCTCCTTTCTAGCTAGAAACATTCGTTCGGCTACTAGAAGGTATTGCATACCTAATGTCCTATAACCTTCTCTTTCCACGTTTCCACCCTTTCCCGTTTGTTCGATATTGCACGATGATGCACGATGTTTTTGCATCGATTGTGCCATTAATATATTCGAATCGTCATAGCACTGTTTCAATGAATCTAAACTGACTGAAATCACAAAACAAGGGAATGATGGTGAGTGGTACTAGCTTGGATAAGATCTAGTTGATAACTAACTTGCACATGGGAACAATGCAGAGTGCGCAATGAGACAAACAGTACACGGTTCATATAACCATCGCTAGATGGACACGACAGAAACCACATCTGCAACATGTGAAATTTTCAACATTAGAAAGTCATAATAATTGTTTGAAAGGTAGAACAAATAAATGAACATACAGAAGTTCAAGTGATGTCATGACTCCAGATCCATCATCGCTTGGATTGGTTGTAGAAGCAGGAAGTTTTTCAGTTGGGAAGCATTCTTCTCCTGTTGTCTTATCAATTCAGGACATAACGGGCACTTTCTAGAGGGACACACCATGAGGTGACCGCAAACAATTAGAGCACAGATTCATCTTTACAGTGGTTTTCATGCGTGCCTCAGAAGCTAGGTTGAGGATGGAAGAAATTCTAAGAATTGAGCTCGCCTTGTGAAAAATTTAAGAACAGAGCCATGGATGGTAAGTCTGTAAATGGTGAAGTTCCCTGCCATGCCTTGTACGTATTAGGATCAAATTTGTTTGCCAACAGGTGAATCAAAAGTGTGTCCCGAAACTCCAAAGGTTGATTAAGGGTTTCCAAAGCTCGGGGATGCTTCTGGGTGTTATCAAGAAAGGATCGTAACTCCTTTCCACTTTCCTCTTGCACCTTGGGGAGGTCAAACAAGGCTTTAACATGTTTCTCTATGATCAGTTTCACGTTATGAAAACGTTTTTCTAGTAACTTCCGATCTCCTGCATAGTTGTCTTCTGTAACCTCAATGTTTTTTATTACTCCCTCTGCTACACCAGTCAAACTATTTCACAAACAATCGAATTTTTTCAATGGGGGAACCTTGCATTATGACGAATCATCGATTTGGATATGTCAGAAAAAGCAACCAATCTTTATTGGTTCTATTATATTTCGGAATTGAAATTGGTTGTAATTTAACAACACGCTCCTCGAAAATATCATGGTTTGATCTTTTGTCAATATTTGCGTCAACAACTGAACTTGTTTTGGTAATCATAGTCTCAGCTGCTGATGCAAGCTAGAAATACATATCTTCAAACTTCATTCTTTCACTTTGTTCATGAACAGCAATAGCCATAGGTGGATAGTTCAATTGTACTTTGAATCTCTTCGAATTAATCCCATAGTTGCTAAAATTTCTTGAGCCTCAACTCCAATTCTTGGATTTTAGATGGGTCATCACACATGATTCTACAACGTTCTCGAACCTCATGACATTCATATGAATAATATTGCGACGAGCAATGGCGTCGTCGTAAAGTGATTGGTTCTTTTTAGGATCTATGATAGCTAACAGGTATTAGACAGGTATTATTAATAACAGTAAGCTGTGAAAATAATCCGAGAAAACTTATGCCTATACTAGGTGTATTATTAGGTAGGTATGCAAATTGCTAGAATAGTTGTAAGGATAAATTCTTATGCACAGTTCTTGTTCAATGCTCATTCAAAGAAAAATGTGAATTTATGTAGATAGGAAGTAATGGTCACCAATATTGATTTGATGGACGTGTAAGAAAGAGATAAAAGAAGTTTTTAAAATAATGTTCATGCAAAATATAAACACGATGGAAGGGAAAGGGTTTGAGTAAGAAAGGAAGTGAAGTAGGTAACGGTCGAAGAAGGAATATGTGGATGATACTGATGGGGAGGTAAGATACGATGCTCGTCATCTGCTCGTCGTTGCTCGTCGTCTTGTTTTTCATGAAGTCCTCAAAACGAAGAAGAGATACTATTTTGATAATGTAAGGAATATGTGAAATTTACTTTCACAAAATGATGAGTGATTATTGTGACGGTTCCTAGCCATTTGCCATAAATTCGTCATATGTAGCAGAGAGTGGTTGAATAATATGATGGAATTTCTTCCTCGGTAATTCAATCCACTAAATTTTGGTGGGCCGTTCCTGTAGGAACAAAACGCCATAGCGCTAAATGAGATTAAACAAAGTCTGAAGGGAACCTTGTGGGTAGATTCAGACCTGTTGCGATCAAGAAGTCGAACGGATAATATTTCTATCGCTCGTGCCTTTAATCTCTAAGTTGTTTGTAGTGACGATGGAACCCTGATAAAAAGCGTAAGTTAACGGATCCTCCGTTTGTTTCACAAAATAAGTTTTCACCACTAGATGGACAAACAGATATGGATTAAACGGGATCTCCCGAAACTCCTAAGGCTCAGAAGCCACCACCCATTTTTGTTAGCAACGTTAATAACATCAACATAATTCTAAAACACACAGTTGAAAACTTGAAAATTGAATTTTGACATGTCACACTCAATAATACTGTGGAAAATGGCTTCAAGATTGAAGAATGAAGATTTATGTTAATCTCAAACAATATTGATTTATCAAGAAGGAACATCTAGCGCTTCTTGTGCATAAAGAAAGCAGAAAAAATCAAGACTTGAAAATTGGAGAAATCCTGGAAACCTTGCCTGGTCCTGATGGGCACACGAGAGTGGTCAGGTTAAAGACAGCCAGTGGAGAAATCGTCCGCTCCAAAGACTGTACCCCCTAGAACTTGGAAAGCTAGATCATCTCCTAAAATTAGGGAATAAAGAAAACGTCATGTCGCGCCAAGATCTTAAAAAACCAAAAAGTTCATCTGAGTCTAAGGAGAAAACTACTCCAGCGAAGAACAAACATGTCATCGGGACAAGAAGTGGACGAGTGGTCCACAAACCAAAACGTTTGGATTTGTAAAGATGTTGTAATCCAAAGATTACAACAGGTGGGAGGATGTGGAAAATGGCTTCAAGATTGAAGAATGAAGATTTATGTTAATCTCAAACAATATTGACTTATATTTTTCCCTGGTTTCTTCCCAAAAATAATTATCTCATATGTTTTTCTTCGAAAATAAAACACTTGTGAATTTACCGTCTCTTAATTATTCTTAGAAATTAATTTAGGTAAGAGTTATTCTAGTTCATCGTATCACTTATCTTCGGATAGTTCGTGATATTAAATAAATACAGTGAAATTTACTTTTGAGCTCATTGATGACTATCGTAAAGTAGTGACATACCGTCAAGAAAGTGAGGCAAAATTTCGCCCATTTTATTTAAAAACTGACCGAAACTTTCTGGTTGTGATACGTGGATTATACCATACAAGTAGTACTGCTCTAATCAAGACTGAACTGAAGGAAAAAGGGTATGTTCCCGTACAACTCGTACCAATTATCCATCCTATGAGAAAAAAAACGCTTCCATTATTCTTTTTGGATCTAAAGCCTGGTCCGAACAACTCATCTATGGATCTGGTCTCTAACGAACCTATTCTATGTAAAAGTGAAAGTTGAAGCCTCACGGCCAATGAAACAGCGTGTTCAATGTATGAAGTGCCAAAAGTATAGCCATAGTAAGAATTTTTGTTGTGAAGCACCTCGTGGTGTTTGTTGCGACGGAGCTCATACGACGGATAAATGCACTATATCACCCAGTACTCGCCAATTTGCGTCAACTGTAAAGGTTAACGCACAGCTAACTAAAGTGGTTGTCCATATTACAAAAAAGTTACAAAGTTCTTCTAATGTTGTCACTCAACAGAATCATAGACTAACAAATTACAAGTCCTTCTTTGTATTTTCCCCAATCAAAACTAGCATCGTCAGTACAGAGTTCTATACATCCCCATCCCATACACACTGCATTTGTCCTGAAGCAAACCATTCAAAATGAATCGTCCGAATTTACATCCTTCATTAACAAGATTGACACCTTCAATTTTCTTTTGCAGCCAATCATAAACACAATCTCTCAAGTTCTTCCTCTCCTAATTAAAAAAAAAGGCTAATACTGCCACGCAACACTTGAAAAAAAGTCTAATACTGCCATGCAACACATAAAAATAGTCAATTGGAACGCCGGAGGCGTTTCAAATACGATACTCGTAAGTTACTCGTGTAGATACTCGTACCTAAGTATCATGAGTTAGTTCTCTTTCTCTGGGCATATGATTTCGACGTGTTACTCCCAGCAGAAACTAAACTGCCCTACCATTTTAATCTACACATAAATGGTTACAGAACCTACCGAGCTCATAATCCTCGTGATTGAAGTCGGGTAATTGTACGGGCAGTCCCATAGGGTACAGCCTCAGTTGTACGAACGGTCCCGTTGGGTGCAGGTCCAGATGTACGAGACATCCTGTTCCCATTGGAATAATCCCAACTTTTTCTCCATATTTTGTAGAATTCTGTTCTTTCGCCAAAACATCAAAAAAGTTGGAAAAAAATTCTGAATAAACTAATAAAAACGGCTAAAAATTAGTTGATCAACAGCCTATAAACAACATCATTAACACTTTTTTGCACAAAGTTATGCTGGGCAATGTACAAACAATTGCAAATACTGCTTAAAACCGTTATGCTGCATGACTGGAACTAGTAACCTGAACACCTCCCCGATAGAGGTTCTTCATGAAAACAAGGCAAAACACATGGGTACTAACTTTACTAAGTTTTAATTCTGACTTGAACTTGTCACATGGGTAATTATAGATATAATACTAGTACAATATGTAATAATATTATTATGTACTAACAGTTGGATTATTAAATTATTAGAACTTTCTCACAGATATTATTACTAATTTACTAGTTATTATTAAATTATCTTAATTTAATAGTAAGTAGTAAATTTTTTATGATTAATAAGACTTTCTTCAAATTGTTGGTGGCTGTGGTATCTGACTGATAAAATTTGGAAAAATGTTGCCAGTGACATTTCACCCCTCTCATACTTATTATTAAAATTCGCAATCTAGCTACTCATTCATGTTTCAATTTTAACGTTCACTTTTAACCCAATCAAAGCGTCAAAAAATAGGGCTCGCGGCGTGGCCAAGCTAACTCACATTAAAGCATAAAACACCATTACAAAAATAATTTTTCCATAATTACGAAAATTAAATTTGTAAGAATTAACTGGGACAGTTTTTTTTCGTGCATTTCATAAACATAAACAATCACTTTCACAACGTTTCGGACCATTCATGCCATCTAAGCACGGGACCGCTCATACATTTTGTCAAAAGGAAAACGCTGCAAATTATTACATAATGGTTTCTTATTTCTGAATCAGATAGCCAGCTATAGTGACCAGCATGCACTGGGGCTTTCGCCAGTCTCTTTTCTAGTATCCGCCTCTGTTCTTCCTCTCACTCCACCCCCCGCTCACCCCCCTCACCACCCACCGTGACTCCCTGCCAAGCGTGCCAGGCGTGCGGGCGTGAGTAAGTCTAACACTCAAACCTCGAAAAAGACACTTATTATGTGTAGCATTATGTATTATGCAAGCATTATGTGAGTAGCAAGTATTATGCACGAGCTACTGTCTCAGTTTATGTTGGAGGGGGGGGGGGGGGGGGGGTTCAACGCTTGACATTCCAGGTGGGGTAGCACATCACACAACACTAGGGTAAGACTCCTGCATTCATTTATCTATAGATACTGACTAGAAGTTCTACATGGAGTAGAACCTACACATTTTCTAACTAATAGATCCACTCCAAGTAATATTGACATTTTTCTTGACAGACAAGTATTAAATTACTGTAGCGCTCCTTGGGTCCTTCAAGCTCCGCTTTCCTGTATTAGTACGCAGCAGCCACCTCTTGCATGTCCAAAAAAATAGGCCTTAAATACAGTATTACTCGAAGAACGAATAAATCTCAAAAAACCTCTCAAATGACCGCAATAATGAAGGACCCATCCTGGAATTTAATCCAGAATGCAGCACAAGATGCAATCCAAGATGTTCTCTCAAGACTCGACATTCCTCATTCAACATCTCACATTAAGTGACCCAGCTATTGATCTAAAAAAAAAAAAAAAAAAAAAAAAAAAAAAAAAAAAAAAAACCGCGCGGGCTAGATGGCAACGAACCAAGCACCCATTTGATAAAACCATCTTCAACCGGGCTATGCGGCAGCTGAAATTACTATTAAAAAATGAGGACGACCTAGCTACAAAAAATCAAATTGCCAGCCTAACACTCAAGATGGCTTACTGTGGCTAAGAACGAAGATAGTCACTAAAGAATCCATTAGTTGTTCTCCTCTAAAAATCAGTACAACGTGGTTCTCATCATCCCAAGAGAAATTTGATCTTTTCGCCAATAAATTAAAGGAGCAATTTCAACCCCATCAAGTTCAGGACGCTGAATTCAACGCTCATGTCGAGGAAGCTGTCTGCCAGCTCTACAGTTGAGTCCATTCAAAGATTTTTTTAATTCTTGGCGAACTCAAGAATATGATGAACTGGTCGGCTAAAAGGAAATCTCCGGTCTTGGATGGAACTTTACCACTATTGAAGGCTCTTCCAAGTAAAGGACTTGTCTTTGTGACACAGATCAATTCATCACCAAGAACGACTCACTTTCCCACATACTGGAAAAGATCAAAAGTGATCATGATTAATAAACCAAATAAGTCCAAGACTTTTCAGTCGAGCCCCATTTAGGTTGGTACTTCTGGTTACTTCCAGAGAGAGGGTATTGACCAACACGCTGTGTCCAAGCAGACGTTACCTTCACATGCGTTTTTTGCTCTACAGAAATGAATCTAAAGTTGATCAAAGTTTCTATACCATAATCTTGATGTAAATAAGCATATCTACCATAAATCATAATCCTAAAACTTATATAAACAATATAATCGTAAATCAATATAAGTTGTCAATACTTTATGGATGAATCATAATCAAATACTGAATGGATAATCACATTTTCAAAAGTGATACATGAACCAAATATACTAGCGGCTGGTAATAGTACGGTGTACTCGATGTCCTAGTATCAACAGGATTTTGTGCGTAACCCACTGACTCCAAAACTTTATTACACGAAGTTTTGTTGTTTTTGTATTAGGTAGGTACTCGTAGCGCTTTTACGAAGATCATTGGTCCATAAATAGTTATAAAATGAAATCTAAGGCACATTATGTAATATAACTAAACAGACGGCGGCATTCTCCAACGGAATGGAAATTAATGGAATACAATTTAGAACACCTACCTAATCTTCACTAGTCTCTATGTAACAGAATTCCCCTACTAGGAACTGAATTCCATTGAATTTACATCAGCTGGTCGATTGTCAGTTTATTCAGGATTATAAATATGTTTACATCTGATTTCATCAACACTCAAGTTGACATTTGTTTTTTCTTAGCCTTTAGCGAGAGCGCACTGATGGACGCGAAACCTACAATTTTTCGAGATCACCCTTGGTTTTTTAATATTTCAGCCCTTCAAATCTACCCTTTAAGTAGAGATGCCGAGGATTCAGCACCAAAGGGCTAATTTTATTTTAAGTCGATCACAAAGGTGCATTATATATATTGAAAAACCTTTTTCAAAAAAAGTGCATTATAGGAAATAATAAACCAATTTTACCAACCTATTATAGTTAGGTACCGATTTTCATAGACATGGACACTGGTATTTAGAGAAACATGTGTCACGTCTGTTGTTGGACATTGGTCGATTCATTTTCCTAGCCCAGGATAATAAGAAACAATAAGTAGGTACCTACAATGTTTATTTTGACCTTTTGGGGTTTTGCTACTGTAACAGAGTTACCTCCTGAGAGGTCCATCAAGCTCCCGTCAGAGCACCAGAGATAGCGCTGTCGGCGTCCCGTTGATGAAACAATGGGCGCCTCGGCCTGTTCTCGATCTTTTTGACAGCTGAGTTTGGCGTTGGATGGGATCCCAGGCGACTGGGAAACCAACCTTCCCCGAACATGGCTCATTAAAAGCTATTAGTAGGGGTGGTATCTCTCTGACGGGATGCTCTTTACCTCCTCTACCTTTTTATGAGGATTTAGGCCCCCATTGCACCTCTGGGGGGGGCACCTAAATTCCTTATATGGTAGCAGAGCGTGGTTTGGATTATGCACGGCTGACGCCTAGTAGTCCAATCCACTATTTTTTGGGGCGTTAATGTTTCAGAAGAAACATGGCCCAGGGTTCCAGAAGGAATTCCCATTCTCACCCTTTCGTATATAAATAATTTCATTGGTCTTTGACTTATAATTTCTCTTTTATTCCCCTTTTAATATTTTATATACCATATTTTTTTTCAATTTTATGCCACCTGAGTATTGCTATTATGTCAATTACCAGGTTAGTGCACAATTTAAGTCCCCTAAGTTGGGCAAATTCATTTTATATTATTTAAATTTCATGCCACCTGAGTATTGCTATGATGTCAATTACCAGGTTAGTGCGCCATTTAAGTCCCCATAGTTGGGCAATTTAATTTAAAGTCCCCAATGTTGGGCAAATTAATTTATATATATATTTTATTTTCCTAAGGTGTAAGTCTCCATCGTTGAGCATCCGTTTTGTCCCGATTGTTCAATGAAGATACTTCTTATGAAGATTCATTGACAATCCAGTTTTAATTTCTATTCCCCCATCCTCAAAACGCCAATGCAGCTATTTATGATTGAATGAGCATCAGTTCTCAGCTATTAACTATTCCACCCAGTTAACATACTTGATCTTCAATCAAGTATGTCTTTAAGGGGAGGAGTGTAACAGAGTTACCTCCTGAGAGGTCCATCAAGCTCCCGTCAGAGCACCAGATATAGCGCTGTCGGCGTCCCGTTGATGAAACAATAGGCGCCTCGGCCTGTTCTCGATCTTTTTGACAGCTGATTTTGGCGTTGGATGGGATCCCAGGCGACTGGGAAACCAACCTTCCCCGAACATGGCTCATTAAAAGCTATTAGTAGGGGTGGTATCTCTCTGACGGGATGCTCTTTACCTCCTCTACCTTTTTATGAGGATTCAGGCCCCCATTGCACCTCTGGGGGGGGGGGGGGGGACACCTAAATTCCTTATACTACCAAAAAAAAAATGGATTGCTGAAAGTGGGAATTTTTATATTTGCAAGAACACCAATTTTCGGTATTGAGGAAGTGAAATTGAACCTTGAAAAATGACCTTTATGCCTCTGCGATAATAGTCTTGATTAGACTAGCCTGTTGCGGAGGCGCATAGACTTTTTTCCAGAAGTGACGCACCGTCTCCTAGTCGGGTGTCACGTTTCTATTGGTTTTAACATATGTATACGGTTTTTTGTGTGTAATCAGTAGCCATGATGGAAGTTATTAGTAATTACTACGTCCATCAAATAATTTTTTATTGTTCAAACAACGTATATATTATGATTTTTGCTAAATAAAATCACAAAGAAATTTTAAGTTCAGTCTCAAATTTATTCAATCAATATTTCCTGTGATTGTCAGTCTTGAACTAGATATTTATACTAACAATTTTTGTACTAATTGTACAACTTGTACAATCCGTATACTGATCTAGCTTACAAAATGAAAGGATGAGTTTGTTTGCCTGCACTTTTTGAGCTCATTTCTCAAATTTCAAAAAAATTGTTAAAAATCACTAAATAGCTAAAAACCGTTAGATGTATATTTTTAGCAGAATTTTAGTTAAGGACACAAAACGAAAGTTCAAGTTCGTTGGCCAGCATGATCGGATTACATCTTCGGGTTGAAATTTTCAAAAATGTAGTCAAAAATTTCAAAATAGCCTGTTTTTTGCGATTTGTTGTGCGAAATTATTTTTTCAGCATACTAACATGTGGTATATTCGGAATCAGCGTAAAATTTCCTATAAGAATATGTATCAAGTTTTCAAAAATTTCATTGTTGAAAAATCAGTCAAAAATCGAAGATTTCTTCAAAAATTCGCTCATGGGGTCATGCTGCATGACTGGACTTTTGTAGTTTGAAAAAGCATCTAAGCCGAAATATTAAAACTAGTCAGTGAAGTGTATTTCTGTGTTTCTTTCTTTTCGTTTCATATATACATATATACCTATATATGTAAGTATTCTGAATTTATTTATTTATACAGGGTGAACTGCCGTCGCGTCATTTTCTAAAAACATTTGCTAAAAATAAATAAAATTAAAGTAAAATTAAAACGTGCCCTGGCCTGGTGTGTATCCTAGATATATCAACGTAAAAAATTTAATTGACAATAAGTTGTGGTGATGTGTGGAGATGATGTGGTGATGGTTTATTTTACTCTAACATAGGTAATTTAGTCATTTAATTAAAGATGGGAAATGAAGTGACTTAATATTTTCTGTTGGTAATACTGAAAAGAACCAAAGTCGGTTATCGGTGTCCAGAATAATAATCCACTTACTTCAACAACCTACCTAATAATTAAATAAATAGGAGAAATTGGATCTTGGGATTACATCACAGTAGCGCAAGGACGTGAAACCGCCAAGCAAATTGATTTATATAGTAGAAGTAGACTGTTGTGCTGGAGAGTGTGGGCCGGTTTCTCCAATATATTGATCAGTAGAATGTAGAAACTATGACCGTTTTGTCCCCGTTTCTGGTTTTTATACGAAATAGGTAAGAATAGCGCATAGGTCATGATTGTACTGGATGTACCCTCACAATTAAGACCTAACATGTACATGCTGCAATAAGGAACCGCTTCCCCCTCCGTCATCATAACCATAATAAGGTACAAACTGTTAAATCGAACAAAGAAATATTTATGAAAAAATAGGTTAACAATATCACGATGTATTACTATCCCCCCTCCCCTTAATTATTGAATATTAACTGACTGAAAATGGTTTCTCAGAGAGATATTATACTTTGATCAAAGAGTAGAATAACCAAATCAAATACTTTAAAAAAGGAAATAAAAAGATTTTGTTTTTAAGTAATGTCTTTTAGCATGGCTTATACAGCGAATTTCCAAACAAGAGGTGTGAATAAAACTGAGGAGACACCCGGTTGAAGAGATTGAAAAGAAAATTTTAGGACGCGCAGACGAACTTGATAAATTGGTCAATTAAGGGTATTTTCCACCTGGTAATAGTTTTTCTCACTTATTTATGAATTTTAGAGATCAGTAGTGGTCGCAATTGACTCAGCGCAAAAAAATACTTTGACTGTGACAACCCACTTACCCTATTGTCAAAACACAGATTTTTTTTTTAGCATTTTTCGGGCCACTAAATTGTAAATTTGAAAATGAAATTCAGCGATCGGGATCGGGCAGGCCAACGAACTCGACCTGTCTTTTGCCAAGACGAATTTTTCTGCGTTGGAACGAATTCTGCGTCTGGAAATACACCCTATATATATATATATATATATATATATATATATATATATATATATATATATATATATATATATATATATATATATATATATAAAATACAACAAACTATTTTTATATTTCGGCTTCTGCCTTTTTCAAAATCTATGAAAGAAGAGAAAATTTTTTGAAGGATTGTTTACGACGTCGACGGAGAAACTCGAGTTACTATGTATATGCATAAATACGATGTAGCAGAGCTGGAGGAACATATGCCAGAGGGGACTCACATTATCCAGTATGCAGACGACATCTGTATCTACTGTACTGCCTCTGAAATCAGCACCTGCAAAGAACTCTTAAACTCTGCTGCGTCAGCTGCTTTCAATTTCTTAAATAACCTCGGCCTGAGCATCTCACCACAAAAATCAGTTGTCTGCCCATTTTCTCGCCGCCGTCGATTATTGCTAGGAGAAACTGAACGGCTCGGAGGTCTCGACATTCCTTGCAGGCGACAAGTAAAATTTCTTGGAGTCACACTCACAACCACACTTAACTGGAATGCACACATTACCGCTGCTATCCAAAAGACTGAGCCATATCTCAATTTAGCTAGGGTGTTCACACGTGCTAAATGGGGAGCAGACCCTAAAATAGGACTGCTCTTCTACAGAGCCACCACAAGGGCTGTACTAGACTACGGCGCAATCTTCTACGGATCTGCTTCCAGAACCAGTTTAGAGAAGGTGGACAGGGCACAAAACAAAGCTCTCCGAATTGCCCTAGGGACGTTACCCTCAACCCCAGTCAATGCTCTCCTTGCAGAAGCAGGAGAACCTCCTTTGCACTTGCGCCAAAATCTTCTAGCAGACAGGCACCTTCTCAAACTCTACAGCAAGGACCCAAGAGAATATGGGAACATTAGAATACTTTCGATAGAGAATCTTGTTGCCGACTACTGGATCAGAAAACCCTCCCCATTACTTTGCCGCAGTTTCATGGACTTTGGAAATGAAATGCAATGGGTAGCCCAATCAACTATCCCCCGCATCTACACCATTCCGTACTCCTTTTTCAAACAACCCTTTGCTGCTATGAAAATACCTTCCAATGCATACTCTTCCAGCTCCAGCTTCAGGGATTATCTCCAATCAAAGTGGCCAAACAGCAGACTTATATACACTGATGGCTCTCGTCACAGTGGAGGCACGGGGAGTGCCTTCTTCGATCCAAGCACTCGGTCCTGTCAAGGCGCTCGCCTCAGGAGTCACGCCTCCAACTACACCGCAGAAGTGCATTCAATACTTATAGCCCTCGAACACGTCTCCAGAACCAGCGATTTGAGACACACAGTAATTCTCACAGACTCACTGAGTGCTGTGATGAAATTCTCATCTCTTAAACCCTCAACCGCTCTGAACGTTATTGAAGCCGAAATCCTAAGGAAGATCTCTAGCATGGACCAAAAGGTGACAGTATGCTGGGTAAAGGGACACGCAGGTATCGAGGGAAACGAGATTGCCGACCAAAAAGCCAAAGAAGCAGCTTGCCAAGAAGAGCCATCACCCGTCCCTACATTCCCTCACACTGACCTTAGACGCCGGTCCTATTCCAAGCTTCTCGCAGGAAGCAGATATAAGTCATTGTTCCCAGTACCAAAACGCAGGCCTTGGTTTCACGAAATCCAGGGGAGCAAGCCCGTCGTTTTACACCACATTCACCAGACTGCGTACTGGACATGCCAAAACCAATGTTTACCTCCACCAAATCGACCCATTCAACTCCCCCATGTGCCGAAGATGTCATAATGAAGAGGAGTCCGCAGAGCATGTCATACTGGCCTGTGAAAACAACGCATCCATTGGAGCACCATACTGGAAATTAATTTCCCAACACACTGCCAATCCATTCAATTTTGACACCATCCTCGCCGAAAACAACATTGCAATTTACGAAACATTGTATAAATTCCTCGTTAAAGTAGATGTGCAATTGTGATAAATCATTGCGAACTATTGAACTATTGAATCGTGAACTATTGTGCTATTGAACTGAGAATATTGAACCATTGAATTGCAAACTATTGTAATGAATTATTGTGTACTATTATTGAAGTACAAAATTATGCTCTATTGTAACGGCTGAAAGCAGTAATGCGACGCCAATAATAAAATAATTAAAAAAAAAAAAATACGACGTTAAAATCTAGGATTTGTGTTCGTTGATGTATGAAACGGGTTTTTACTGGGTCCCCGTCCCCTCCCTCCCACTATTAAAATGTTGAAGCAATCTTAAATAGCTCATTTTTACTTTGAAAATTTGCTAAAACGGTTAGGAAGAATGAAATTATGTGAATTCATCGGAAATGCCCCCTCCATTTCCTGCACCGATAATAACTTTGATGCTCCCAAGGTATGTTGCATAATTGGACTGGAATCTAGATCCCATCCAACCAAAAAACAGTCACTGGGAAAATGAGAACTGTGAATACAACACAGCATATGTGGTCTCTTGTTGGTGGTGTTTCCCACACTGAACTTTAAACTTGGGTGCCTCACTACCGAAGGATTGGAAGCTGCGTTCGTGAAGACGAAGTTGGGAACCAATGATAAATCATATATAATAAAATATAAAATCATATAATTATATATATATATATTTGTTCTACTGAACAATATATTTCATGAACTTAAATTATAGAAATTTGACAAGTACCGATAAAGATGAAAGAGTGATTTGATATTTCGAGTAAATTTTCGAGTTATTCAATTTTTAAGAATTTCTTTGTGATTTCGATCTCAAGTCACTAAAACGGCTACAACAGAGAAATGAGAGAATAATTGAGGAAATTCAAATTTAATTATACCATTGGAAAGAGTGTTGAATTTTTTTATCTTTCTAATAGAGCATGTTTTTCAAGAATGACCACTTTTTTCATACTCTGTAGGACCAGTGAAATTCTTCACGTCAAATTCAGCCTGTAGTCCTAATATTTGCGTCAAATTTCAGCTTTCCAACGGTGAAGTCAATTTTACTTTTACTTTCCTAATTAGGGGAGAAAACTATGTTTTAATGTTGAAAAACATTGTTTTTCAATAAAATCGAGGTTTTTCTTGAAAAATGACCTTCTATGAACATAAGAGTTTGGGGTCCGTTTCTATGTATTTTTTCACGCTGGATCAAATGGTAACGTGCATATCTCCCCAACCCTGTTATATCCAAATTTTACACTTTATCTTTCTAGTTTCACCCCTAAAATCACATAAAATTTGTCATACCAATTGAACTCAAATTTTTTTTGTTAAAGTGTAAAACTAGGTTATAACGCGGCTTGGAAAATTTGCAAAAGTTGCCATTCGATTCAGCGTGAAAAACTACGTAGATACCGACTCGTACCGACCAGCCGACCCAAATTCGTTCATCGACTTTCGATCTGCTTATGACATTCTCAATCGTGATAGGCTGTATGAAGCAATGAATTCATTCCAGGTACCACACAAGCTAGTGAAAATGATTGAACTAACGATGCAGGGCTCTGCCTGCTCCGTAAGAGTTCAGAGTTCACAAACCCCAAATATCCCAAAGAGCAATGGGTGGCGCCAGGGTCATGCTCTGTCTTGTTTATTGTTTAACCTGGCACTGAAGAAGGTTATCCATGATGCAGGGATACAAAATAGGGAACTTTATTTTATAGATCCGTTCAGATTTTAGCACATGCTGACGATATTGACCAAGTGGCCCGCCGGGAAAGAGAGCCTCCGCACTAATAGAAAGTGCAAGCACCATGGGTCTGAATATTTATGAAGATAAAACAAAGTAGGCACATGGTAACAACTGCAGGCCAGCGAGAGGAGTACTTTAAGGTGGATCGCTATTCCTTTCAAGCAGTTGACACCTTTATTTATTTGGGCTCTATCATATCCCCAATGCCAGAAATCAAGAATAGGTTGACTGCTGCAAATAGATGCTATTGGGGCCTCAAGGAACAGCTCAAATCGAAACTCCTCACACCTCAAATGAAATGTGAATTATACCGAACCCTGATCCACCCTGTTTTGACTTATGGTTCCGAAACTTGGACAATGGGAAAACAAGGAGAGTTGATGCTAGGAACGTTTGAGAGAAAGATCCTCAGGAAAATATTTGGAGCGGTACGTGACGGTAGGGTCTGGATGAGAAGAACCATGAGCTAATCGGCCTATATAAGGACATAGATGTCGTGGTGTTCATTAAAATTGGACGTATTCGGTGGGCTGGTCCAAAGAAATTATTTCATGGGAAACCCGGAGGATCTCGAGGAAGGGGAAAGCCATGACTTAGATGGGCGGACCAAGTTGACGAAGATGTGGCACGTACCGGCTATAGAAACAGGAGAACAATGACTGCCAAACGGGAAGAATGGAAGAATGTTGTGGAGCAAGCTAAGGCCCATACCGGGCTGTGACGCCAACAAAGAAGAAACAAGAACAAAGAAGAACCATCTTAAAAAATTTATATGGTCCATTAGGGAGATGGAAAATTCAACACTATTTCCAACGGTATAATCAAATTTAAATTTTCTCAAGAAATTAAGGGGGTTATGGCTGTTTTAGTGAGTGAAGGGCACTTGGTACCCCAACAAACATTTTTCAACCTTTTTTGGTTTATTATTTCCAATAATAAGCCTATGTGATCGTGTAGCGAAAAATTTTTATAACCCCCCCTCAAACTTTTTCACTTCACGTTTCAAGGTGCGTAGAATCCAAATTTGAAATGTCCGTCCGCCGTCCGCCGTTCGCCGTCCGGGCCATAAAAGGCCTAAGAATTTACTTAAAAAACCCGTTCTTTCACACATAGACTCCATTTGGGGTCTAGTTGGTCCTAACGTTTAACCATCCAGATCGCTTTACTCGCATAGATGCTATGCTAAGTGTCTTTTTCGAGGCTTTGAGTTTTAGACGTGTTAGACGCACGCCTGGCACGCTTGGCAGGGGGTCACGGTGGGTGGTGAGGGGGGTGAGCGGGGGGTGGAGTGAGAGGAGGCGCCGCGGTACCATGAGGTGTGTACAGCGTTCCTTCGAGGCATGAATATATGTTTTTTTCTAGGTCATATTTGAGTGTTAATACCAATGCTTTTACTACGCATATTTAATAACATATCCTCTCGACTTTTCGTACGTACTTAGATAATGATATTATTAAGGCAATAACTATTTGAATAGATAGGAGCTCAAATCGAGAAATATAAACATGCGTATATAATTATAGAAGTATAGGTTGTGGCAACTCGAAATAGGACACGCCGAGGAGTCTGGACGAGCCTTATGACGTACGCAAGCCAACTAAAACTACTTACGATCAAACTCAAATGAAAAAACAATAAACCATTGTGAAATAATTTGCAGCGTTTTCTTTTTTGGTCTTAAATAAAACTAGATTCACTCTTGAACATGATAATATATTGCATATATTTACAAAATTCAAATGTCTCACAAATTAACTTAGAAGTAGCCCGCCTCATAGTCCGCTGCCCCTGCTTCTTCAAATTCAAAGAGCTAGGGAAACGAACTAAATCACTCGCGACGAAGTTGTGGAAACCCATTTCAAAACGGAAGTTAGTGAAAATCGTTGTCTATTTCTACGAAAAATAAAGAGTTACAATGTTAAATCGATTTCGACGGTTACAAACAAACAAACAAACAATGTTATTTTTTGTTACTGATGATGGCCTAACCGTCGAAATCGATTTAACATTGTAACTCTTTTTTTTTTCGTGGAAATAGACGTTTTTTACTAACTTCCGTTTTGAGCTAGGGATAGTCGATAATATCCAAAATACTGGTACTTACTAATCCAAATCCTAATTTCTTCTTGGAGGAAGATAACCAGCTTGAGTCGCCGGATGAAGTACTAGGAAAAAGAGGGGTTTCAGAGAAAGAAGTTCCAGGAACGGAAGGATCATAGGAAGCCAAAGGATGAGAGCCGGGAGAAAGACTTGAGCTGGATGGTAAGTGGCAAATTTCGGATGCAGAATCATTTAAACGCAACTTCTTGGAGAAATTCGAGATATGGTTGACCTTCTTGAATATTCTTTTACTTTTCGTCATTGCGTATAACACTAAAGGGCCGATTACACGAGCAACAAAAGTTGCGCAACTCCAAAAAAATTGCACTAGAAAAGTTGTACGCAACACAAAGCAATAAAATTGCCTCGTGTTGCGTCAAGATGTTGCAAGGAATTAATTGCACTGTGTTGCACCAATAAAGTTGAGCAATAGAAATTGCTCAATTGTTTCGTTTACACGGGCGACTACAGTTTGCGCCATGGACGGTGGAGAGGTGGCCGTCGCTGCTGCTGTGGTCGTCGTCGCTGCTGCTGCCAACCAAAGGAAAAAGAGGGGAATTTGGCAGCGCCAGTTTCTGAGCCAGAGAGAATGTGGGTTGGCTCTCACCTCTGAAATTCTTTCACGTCAATATTCGCTCATAAGGCCATGCTGCACAAATAAACTCCTATCTTTGCTACGTTAAAATTCTCTCATGGGGCAATGCTGCACCCCACCAGTGCAGTTTCACGTCAATATTTGCTCATAAGGTCATGCTGCACATATAAACTCTTATCTTTCCTACGTTAAAATTCTCTCATGAGGCAATGCTGAACCCCATCAGTGCAGTTTCACGTCAATATTTGCTCATAAGGCCATGCTGCACAAATAAACTCTCAATGTGATTGGCTGTTTCGTTCCCTATCCCGACCCAAGGCCGAAAAATTGCCGCAATAGTGCAATAATTTTCCAAACCCCTTGGACTTCATTTCAACACGATGCAACAGTTGCCGAGAGGGCTCGTGGGCCTAAAATGTTGTACAACTCCCGTCAATTAATTGCCTGCAATCTTCGGCAACTTTTTCGAGGAGAGAATAGTTGTCCAACTTTTTTGAAATAGTTGTGCAATACTTTTTTCTGCAATTATTGCCGGAAAAAATCGCTCGTGTAAAAGGGGCTTAAAACTATACGGACTAAACGAATTGCGGACAAACCGAACGCGGAAAGATGCACGGACGAGTGGAAACGTAAACAACATAGAATAACAGAACATTTTATCATTGTTATCATCTTATCATTCTCGTTGGTTGTTTCGTTGGTATTATGCTCTGACTGTGTGAAGTGAAGTCATTGAGGTTACTACGAGTAACTCATTCACACATATTCAAGTCATATTAGTTCACCTAAGCGTCGCAGAAGCGCAAATATCGTTACGTTTTCGTTTTATGGCTCTCCTGAAAAGTAGCATATTTTTGCGCATCAGACCCTCTATCTTGGGATCTACTGAACCGAATTCATTTTTCTTTCTTTAGAAAGTAATCTCTCAACCTACAGCATAAATCTGCGGGAATAGTTTATCGAAATAAGTTATTGTAATTACGGGACAGTTTATCTCCAATCCAAGTTACCTCAAATACCACCAATATTTCCGAAATTGGCCTCAATATTGTGATGCGGCAAATTAATATTTTTTCAATCTGATTATGCAGATCTTTAGATCTTTACAAGATCTATCAGTTAAAAAAAAGATCATCGAAATCGGCCAAACGAGTGCCGAGATAATGGGTCACGAATTTTGCCATTTTTGGGTGGGTACCAAACGTCGAAATCACGGAAAAATTCTTAAAAATTTAATAACTCGAAAACAAAGCGTTTAAAAAACATCTCTAAGAGGAACATTCTATCGGAAATTATTTACAAAATACATGGGTAAAGTTTACCGGATATAACACCCTGTATAGGGTGTTCCAAAAGTAACCCCCCCCCCCCCCCCATTCCGCCACTTTTTCCCACAATGTTCGAGTTATCGAAGTGAAACTTGGGGAGCGTTTTGGGGTGACTGATACTAATTTTTAAGCAAATAAGAATCAGTAAAATTCCAAAAGTTTTTGGATTACCCAAAGGGGGGAAGTATTTGGTACTTCGAAAAGAAGTTCAATTTTTGCCGAGCGACACCTCATTTTAAAGATTTTTTTTAGTGCTGAATACGATGGTGAAATGAAACCAGAATCGCGATATTTTATTCTGTATTCGGATTGGAGCTGATGAACCATGAAGAAGCGCAATTTTTTTTAAAGATAGTTACCTACCTCCTTTTAGGAAAAAAATGGCGCCTCTTGTTGTTGGTTCATCAGTTCTAATCCGAGAACGGAATAAGATATCGCAATTCTGGTTTCAAATTCAGGTCTCTTGCATTCGTTCATCTAGCAGTCTAGAGTTATCCGCCCTGTCCCACAAATTTTCTGAGATCTGGCAAATTTGAAGCCAGACATCAGTCGTACTATCTTGATGTCATGGAGTTGGAGCATTGTTGGAGGGTGGTTGCTTGACTAAAATGATAATGATAATGCATAAAACCTTAATAATATTTATTGAAAATAATCCAATCCAATATTCCACTATCATAATAATGGCTTATTTATTTTTTTCGCGAATATTCAACTGAAAAAATTTCAAAGATTTCGAAATTTGTCTTCACGGAAATCCAGTTTGGGGCACTAAAAATCGACTCCAGGATTATTAATGCATTTCAGACGATAATAAGTGTTGTTCCGGCCAATATCTCGCAACAGATAAAAATCCGTTTCGTTGCCGAAAAATTTAGCTTGCCGAAAGGAAGGATGAGTTCGTTAAGGAGCACGATGGTAAATTAAAAATGGCTAAACCCAGCTTAAAATTGTTAAATTCATAGTTTTTACAAAATATTACTTGTAAGAGGTTTATTCAATTATAAACTCAGATTATTATGAACAATCAGAAATATTTGACACAAAGTTAGCTGATAAATGTATTTAAATTTCATTGAAACTTTTTTTTTCACCGTAATAGAGTTCCTACTTTTATAAATTTCTATGCACACAATGTGCTCAAATTTAAAAATACATTGACATAAATATACGGCGAAATTTTACTAAAATTTGCTCATATGGTCATACTGCACGACTGGGAATCTTTCCTACTTTTAACTTCCATTTTTGTCGAAAACTTCGAGTTTACGACGTTCACTGTATCTATGACATATAAAAAATTATAGGTACCACCACAGATCTCTCTTTATATACTACAGTATAGATGATTTTTATTGGCCTTGCCCGTATTAATAATAAATAAATAAATAAGTGAGTTGAGGGTTTGATTGGAAATTCAATCCTTTGCAGCAAAAGTTGCTCAAAATCTAAAGAAACAGGGTACAGTGATGCATAAAAGCATTCCTGCATCTGAACGTAATTACTAACCAGTACATTGTGGGTCCCAACATCAACTGAAGTCAAACTCAGATCGGAAGTCAAACTCTTTATCTCCGTTTCGGGTTGACGCCCGATCTAAACTGACGGATCCTGAACATCTCTTCCGAAAAATCGGTAGGTTAGGGAGGTAACACAGACTGTCGTATGATACCGCATATCATATCGTCATCTGTAGCTAATATCGTTCGCCAGATCATGGTATTCTCGCATCACTTTAGATATCTGCATGGGTATGACCAGCTATTCTCTTGATTTCAATATTTGAGAGTTAGATACCGATGTTCGATGAAAATATTTGAGTCAATAATAGTGATGTTGAACATTTATTAAATGTACTACTGAGGGATGTCCCAAAACTGATTTCGGTGTCCCAACATAATACAACAATCGTATGAAACACTGAATAAAGCCTGACATTTTTTCATTCACTTGATTCGCTCGCTTTTAATTACTGTTCTAATAGAATGAATTTTTTTGGTGTTGTAGAAAGCTCGACTGGCAAGAATACGCATTGCAAAGGCCTCTTCTGGAGCTGCGTTTGTTAATAAGAAGAAAGCTGCTGAGGCTCGACTCGCCGCGCAAGAGTCAGGACTCGAGCTTGACGAAAATTACAAGGAAGAAGACATCTTCGAACTGCAACATCATCATCTACTGCGTTGCTTAGAGAAGACAACGGTAATTATCAATTGTATATTCGAAGTAGTTTCACGAATTTCCTGACTACACGTAAAGACATTTTTTCCCGTAACTGCAGGCTTTGGTTTGAATAGTATCAACTATTTTTGAAATCATTTCCCGCAAATAAAATAGTTTTTGATAGGCCACTTCAGAAAAAGATAGTTGTTCCACTTTAGTTCTGCAAATAGTAAATACAAAATCTCTTGAAGTCTCACTCTTGGAAAATAACATACGAGTAGGTAATTGATTTTTATTCTGTCGTCGATATTGTAATCCTTGGAGGGAGTAGAGATTTTACAGCAGAAAGCTATTTGAAGTCTCGTGATTATTAGTTGGAATAGATATATCGGGTATGGTAATAATGATTCCAAAATTTCAAACCAACTACAGGTAGACTAAGGTCCGAAGGACATACCTTGTATCATATTATTTATAAGTAGTACCTACCTTTGAAGGTGTATAATAGGGAGAAAAATAAAGGGGAAATATGAAATTTTAGATGCGTGCCAACAAATTATGTGTTTATGGTTTATATGGAAACGGTACGAAAATAACTATATTTTAATCAATTCTTATATATATATATATATAAATGTATATATTTTTAAAAGTATTTCAGTTTGTAGAACTTCACAATTGATCGAGAGGGAGAGAGAGAGAGAGAAAGAGAGTAAATTCGAATGTATTCAAATGCGTGTGTGGATTTTTCAAGCAATTGGTTCAAATTCTCAACGTTAACATTTGCATCAAACATTGAGTGCTCGCTCACGCCAGCAAGTAATCACCTAGCGCCTGCATTGACGAAAGAGGAGCAATTACGTGATTCGTTATAATACGTTATAAAGTTGATTAGATTTACTTGTACATTGTTTTTCTTATTTTATTCATTTGTTTATTTATTCTTTTTTAATTGTTCCTAGATGTGAGATAAATATTTTTTTGGCAGCAAATCTATCATGATATGAGTTCTATCATATAACTTATCACCTTGTTGGTACATACGTTTTCCAGACGTTCATGCCCTGACCTTGGCGTATATAAGGCGATGATGAGCTCATCGTTGCAATAGGAAAAATCTCTGATGAATGTAAGGGAAAGAATCAGATGTTTTCGAATAACCTATCTCAAAACTTGGATAATATATTGATAATTTGAGTTTGCCATAACGGTCGCATTAGAAAGTTTAATTTCCTCAACTTCAACATAGTGTTTTTGAAATATCAAGTATAGTTGAATGCCAATATTTAACGTCATTAACTTGGTAGAACCAACATTTTATAATTTTCCCTCGTAGTAATTTTAATTTGATAATTTGTTTTCGATCTCGTTGATGGTGTGAGCGAGTATAGTGCACGAAATATAATTTTCTAACTTTTTTAAATTTTAGTCATTTGAGTTGGCACGTCAATATCAGCACATTAAACCGTAAAAACACTAAAAACGATTATGTATGCTCAAAACAATGACTAAATAATAAAAAAGTGTCGTTTTTTAATACTTTTTATACGTTTTCTTACTTTTGCGTTGGGGGTGCAGAGAATCACATATTTTAAGCAACAATGAATAAAGAAGATATTCAAAAGATAAGCATCCTCGAAGTAATGTGTATATAACGCAGTAAGTCTCGGAAAAGTAAAATGACTGAGCAAATTAATGTCTTATAGTTAACGTTTTGAGATAGGTAACCCGTGCACTTAACCTTAACTCGGGTTATTTTAGTTAGTAACATTAAAGAAGAAGTGATTGCCACCATGAGCTCTTTAGGTACCGATTAGTTGGTTTGGCAGGTTGCATCTAACGTTTCCTGTACTTCTTCCCATGATGATCTAAAAGCTGCACTATTGAGACCGACGTTTTTGCACAACCTAATGCAAATTTGTCCATGCACTTTAGGCGTTCAAAGCGGAGTCGACTTTGTAGTCGTAAGTCTGGCTATGCCAAGAAAAGTTATAAATGTGTCAATGTAAGCAGGAATGTGCCTCAATACAATTCAATGTTCAGCATGCTCAGCACATAACTGTTCCTGTAGCTTCTACACATAGCTTCCAAAAACCTATTTAATCCAATGAATACAAACTCAAAGCACCCACTGCTTCTTGATGTATTTCAAACATTGAACAACCCATCTGTAACGTAGGTATATTATGTGTTATAATGACAGTGTTCGTTCTACTGCCTGGAAACCAATTCTTTGCACTTTCTTTCTTCTTGAAACTTTTTATAAATAATACGGAGATTACCGGACAGTATGTTTGTAGCTGCCCAGTCATTAACTCATGGGTTGTCGGTACGCCGCACCTTCCATTCCAGCGGCTTGGTACACCGGGTTTCACTATTGTATCATCAACACGGCAATATGCTAATCGAGGCCGCTATATATTTTTGAAGATTTATCTTTTATACTTGAATATCATGCATATTAATATAAAACTGGGGAGACCCCACACCCTCGTTTGACCTTGAGCCTCGGCCAAACATCGGAGGAACGAGGAACTCGCGTCATTTCAACAGCTCCAGATCTTATACAGCTGACTTGGCGGAGCCTTACACTTTATGATTGGTTTTTAGACGTCCCAAAGGGCCACTATTTCAAATTTCAGGTTCATAGGTTGAACGGTAAATAAATTAGCTCCAGAACATACCCAGCTGACTCGGAGCTTCAGACGGTAACATTCGTCTAGATGCTCCTAGAAGCCTCCGTTTCAAATTTCAGCTTCATAGGTTGATTAGCAAAGAAATTAGCTACGGATCTTACTCAGCTGACCTGAGAGGCTCCACGCTTAATGATTCGTTTCATAAAGAGGGCTAAGAGCCCTCCGTTCCAAATTGAAGCTTCATAAGTTGAAAAGCACAGAACTTAGCTCCGGATCTCACTCAGCTGATCTGGGGGGCTATAGACTTCATGATTCGTTTCTAGACGTCCCAAGTGTTCTTCATTTCAAATTTTAGCTTCATAGATTGAATAGCAAAGAAATTGGATCCGCCGCTACTTTACTCTCGTTTTTGTGACAATATTTTGTAACGTTTATCACTTTTAGGTCCCGGTAAAAGCGTGTTCCATACTAATAGCTTTCTAAATTAAAAAAAGGTGCATCGCTATTGTAATTATTTATGCCTTCAGAACATGTTACGTTTCTTATCCAGATCATTAAGTCTCGAGAAAAAACTATAATAAAACTACGCAACTTATCTTTACTGGTATCTATTTGGTCGGGATTGAAAATTCATATTGATTTAATTATGCGTGGACTGGCTAATTGCAGATGGACGGAAAAAATCGCGGACACCGCGGTCTCTTTCGTCAAATACATTATCAAACAAAACGTCAATTGTGGAAAACTATTGGGAAAATATCATGAATTATTGAATTACCCCCTTCATTCTTCCCCACCGATCAAAAAGTTGAATCTCCGTAGATTTATTTCATAACGTAACCAAACTAATCAATTAGACTAAATTAAATTAACTAAACTGAATTGATTAACTAGATTTATTTTACGAATCCTCATTACAGACTGAAATGTCGATTGAAAAAAAAAAAAAAACTGATGAGAATAAATAATAGAAACATCGATTCATTGGTATTACCACTCTTTATTCACACCCCCTCCCCCAATCGATTAAGAAATTAAAAACTTATGAAAAAGTCCAAAACTAGACTAACTGCTAAATTGAAAAAGAAAGAAAAAATCTCGAAAACAGGTTAAAAATTGTAGCCGGGCTGCGTTGACAAAATTTTGGCACACACGCATTGACATATACTCGTACCTTCCTATTATTTTTTCACGGATTTGGACTTAGATGTCTCTCACTATTCTTGTGTTATCTTTAAAACTTTTCGTATGATTTTCGTTTGAAATAAGTTGTAGCATCTTTTCATCTCCTCATGCTCGATATTTATGTGATAGTTCTGAACATTTTGGACCCGAATAGATCTTATTATGGGTAGTTACGGTAGCCATCTGCGCAACAACGGTAGGTACTCTAAATTCAGACCACACAACTAGCGCGGACAGCTTGTGCCTCCCAAAACAGAATTTTGGTGGAGTTTCGATTGTTGGTACTGGATAGTACTTTGGGTTGCGTAACACGAATCTGAGGTAAATATGTTTTGTTCCTAAAAATCTGTGAAAAAGTCAATAACAGTAATAACTCTGACACTTTTTACGAGAAAGTTAACCATATATGAATTTGAGGAGGATGCGTTTATAGGTATACATAACATGTTTCTAAAGTTATTTTCTGTGAGCAACCGTTGTACCATGGGAGCGCTACGAAAATTAGCGTCTGAAATCAAAAGCTGCCAGAATGGTGACCTAAAAGGGAAACTGACTTTGAACTATATTTATTTATTTTTATTTTTATTTTTATTTTTATTATTTATTTATTTATTTATTTATTTTTTTTTTTTAACACAATTTCAATTGATCTCAACGGTCCAAGGGCATCAACTTAGGTAGTTTTTTTTTACGATTAATGAAACGAATTGTGAAATATGACCTGATGGATGGGTGGGTTGGTTACATCTTAACAAAGGTACTTAGGCAAACAATAAAAGAATGCCTCTGAACCAATGATATCGACTGAAAGTGTGTTGAAAATTCAGTAATTTATTATACAAAGGCTTATAATATCTCTGTTTTAGTTAGCTCTTCTGCACAGATCACTGGTCTATAGATAGTAATTTAGTAATAACTGCATAGACCAAATATGAAACGCCTACACACGCTTCACCAGTCCGTCTATTGCACAAAACACAAAGCAAAGATTATACCTATTTTGTCTTCAGTGGCTTATAGGTAACACAAGTGCTAATCAAGCGAGACGCTAGTCTCGCATTCCCAAGCCAGACAATGCAGACGCGCCGAGTATAATAACAAATTGAAACTTCGGCCCAACTTTAGCCCCCTCCCTACCCCACCTTGTTGGTTAAACACCGATTTTCTATGCATATTCTGGGAGGGGTCCTACTCTGAGTAACCCGATACCAAATTCGTAATGGTAGGATGATTCTAAGTCACCTAACACGATGCGTCAAAACGCATTTTGCTTCCGAGTCTACCTAAAGGTTGCGGAAGCATTGTTTTCACTTTCGGGAGAAAAAAAGTTGATCATCTTATATCAATTTCAACTTGACTTTATCATTAGTAACTACTGCGTATGCGCCAATATGAAATCCTTGTAACTAGCTTATTTTCCAAAGTTTTCATCCGATCTGGATGAAATTTTCAGGGAATGTGCGGGCTAGGGTGTAGACGGTCCCCAGTCAGTTTCATTGTTGTGAAATCAATACTCCACTCCAGTGGCGTAGCTAAGCCATTGCTTATGGAGGGGCAACGGTCGAGGATTTCATTTTATTTAATAGTTTGCTATTAATTTCTAGCGCTTGTTGCTAAGTATACGAAGACTCTTAATAAACTGTCAACGTTCATGTAAGTAGGTAGGTGCTCAATGGCTTTTTGCAATGATCTGAAATCACGGACGCTTTCATATTCATAAACCTACCTATAGATTATTAAAGCATGATACTACTTAGAAAGAATATTATCCAAATAACTAATCAGAACGTGAAAAATTACGATAAATACGAGTAGGTACCTACCGATGAATTGAGGAGCACTAGGTTCATTATACTATTATTCTAGATTTACTGCATTCGAATTCATATACCTGTGTGGACTTGCTGTCTTACAGGTTTATCCTCAATTGTTACTTTCGCGTGAAAATAACTTTTTCTGGACAATATCATACAATTGTATTATATAAGCAGGTACCTACCTACACGAAATGAAATACAGGGCATGAAACCGAGATCAAGAAACATAAAAAAATGTAAACAAACTCAAACCTGCAATATGCTAGGTTAGAATAGAAATACCTACTTACTGCTACACTAGATTATTTTAATCTTTTCTATTAAACTAGGTATTTCATTCACCACTGCAGGCTTCTATTTATTGTATTCTTGCTTCATTTTAACTTGGACTTTATTAGTAAATTAATGGTATAATACAACGGGAAACTGTTTTGAAACAAACAACCAAGCTTGATCAAGTAGGCAGTAAAAAGTAGGGGAAGTTCATAGGGGAATTGGTGGATACTGAACAATGGATATTTTTCTAGGGAAAAATCGCATATGGGCTCGCCCCAGAAGGTAGTGGGGAACGACTTGATTTCAGTTTGTAGTATCCACATTTCCGTTTCGTTGACTAGGTGATTTTACTATGCCCCGTGGAGCTGTACAATATCCACGACATTTTGCCCCTACACAAACGAACCTAATAACAATTTCTTTATTAAGAGCGTCTCAAGACCGCTTGGCAACCAGAATCGTATAATAATAATAGCAGCTGTGTTTTACTAATTACATTCTGTAATTGAAGGTGTTAGGTACTGAAGTTGGAAGCGTAAAATAATTGATTTGGCCATATCCATACAACAAAATTCTGCATCCTCTATAATTTATGGAAGGGCTCTGCCCACCCTGCCCCTCCTCAAACTACGCCACTGCTCCACTCTGCTCATTCTCAAACGTAAATTCCATTAGGCTCCATTTTTTCACTCCCTAGTCTTCCGATCTCACTCAAATTTGGATTATAGTTGGGAAACAACGATTCGATCATCCCATGGCATGCGCCTATGTGAAATCGTTGTAACGACGTTAAGTTCCACTGTTTTCATCCGATTTCGATGAAATTGTCAAATGCGCGGGTTAGATTGTAGATGGTCCCCTATCAATTTTATTGTTGCCAAATCAATACTTCATTCTACGCCTGCGCAAACGTAAATTCCGTCATGTTCCATCTTTTCACTTTCTAGTCGTTCGAGTTCGCTTAAATTTGGATGATAGTTGGAAAAAGATGACTGGTAAACGAAAAAGCCACACCCAATTTGGCAGCTCTTTTTTTTTTTTTTTTTTTTTTTTTTCTTCTTCTTCTCTCACCTTTTGCATTTACCCCACCGTATTTACCAGGTTTTTTTTCTTCTTCATTCCTTTTGTAGGTTTCCTCACCTTATTATGAGGGAAGGGTGGGGGGGTGTTTATTCATTTACCCCACCGTATGAGTTACCAGGGATCGCAGATTTTAACTGGACCGATTCCGATGGAATTTCGGATGTAGGCCACATTTATCATGAGGAAGTGCCTTTTGTAGGTTTCCCCCTTCTACGCTCAAGTGGAGGGAGGGTTATGAGGGAAGGGTGGGGGTGTTTATTCGTCCATCTGTAGCATCACGCTCAGTCAAGTGGGGGGATCGTCCCAGTGAGTGAGGGAATTTGTTCAGGGACCCCCAGAGGATGGCCAGCAGATTTTAACCCTGGAATGTCCCAGCTAAATTTCCAACACTTAACTCCCCGGTGGGGTGTGTCAAACCCCAACTTTGAAAAATGTTGGAAAATTCAAAAATGACTTACACTTGAATCAAATTTTATTTTTATTCTGTTATCAAGAGTGTAATAAAACATGAAGTAGGCACCTAAACTCATGACGAAAAAAGTAATAGTAAGGCAAACCTCACGCTCTGAAGAAAAAAATAATAGCAGAAACGTATACCTCATTGTAACAAAATTTCAATATAAAATTAGCACATTTTCATTTAAAAACAAAAATAAATAAAATCTACAAAACAATTTTCTGAGATTAGTTTGATACCACTGACAAAACCCAAGAACTAGAATGAAAAGGTAACATAAAATTGGCACCAAGCAATAGGATCAACATTCTCAACACTTTGAAGATCTATGATGTTCACAGAAGAAACATCAAACTAGTTTCTCCAAAACTGTCACTTTTGACGCTTCTTGATCGGAGGCAACTTCTTGTAACTCTACATTATCTTCCGTGTTTGAATTTTCTCCACTAAAATATACATCTTCTTCCTCCAACTGTTCCAACATGGATCTAATGTCGTCAGGATCCGAAAACTTGTGTTTTTCAGCCATTTCTAACGATGAGCCAATAACAAAACTGTGGGATCGCCCACAAAAATAACACTAGCTATAGAGAAAATCACAAGCTGTTAACTCCCCGGTGGGGTTCGTCAAACCCCAGGCACAAGAAAGTACTGCACTACACATAAGTCTTGAACGTAGTAAACTGGGAAAAGGCAGAAGCCTTTAGGGAAGAAGTGGGGGGTGATATAGAAGGGGGCGAGAAGAGCCAGACGTATGGGATTCAACATGATAAACTGACTTCAAGTCGCGATTGGGGTTTGACAAACCACACGGGGATTAACAGGGTTAAAATTGAGAGTACACTGTGATACCCTTGGTATCCGAACAGAGGGGATGGGTTGGAGGGAAGAAAAGAGGTCGGATTTCAACGGGATCAACTCCTATTGACACCACACCACCCTGGGTACACTGTGAGAGGTATCCCTAACACTTTCAGAGGTGGTGGGGGGAGGGGCGTCCTAGGGTCGGCGGTGGCAGCACGACACCATGGTGTTGAAGGATATTTTTTGAAATTGAGCAACTGGCAATTGTTGTATCTTTTTGGACAACAGCCAATTATCTACTTGGTTGGCTGTAGACGAAATCAGCCGGTATACACTCCACTCCTTAACTCCATAACCGCAAGAAAATGTGTGATATCCCCCCAAAAAAAGATGCTCCGCGTACAAAACATGCCAAGCCACTAAATGCATATCATCCAATTTGTGCCAAGCACACGCCTAGGGATAACAGCATACCACTTGCGGTCCACCTATTCGCTACCTTTACATTACAACCACTCCCGAACGGCTTGCCCGATTTTCGTTATTATTCACATCACATCTACGTAGCGACAGTTCGGTAAGTCAGCTAGAAAAGAGCCTGTTGGAAAAGGTGGTCGACTGATTATAACCCAAGCTGGTAGCGCACAAGGCTTCATACCAAATTGCTTCCACTCGTTTCGCTGGGGGAAAAAACCTGTGATTACCATCAAGATATGAACGCCGATGTGTTTCGTAAGTGGATCATTAGCCTTCTGAACAACATTGCCCCCTACTCGTCATTTTAATAGACAATACGAGTTATCACAGTATAGTTGCTGATAGGACGCCGACTACCGCTTGGAAAAAGACGACGCCCAGGGGTGGTTGCAGTTAAAAGGTATTCCCTAACCGTCCCCTCACTCAAAGGCGAATCGCTCGGTATCGTCATAGAACACAAGCCAAGATTCAAATCTTACGTTTTAGACGAAATTGCGCGACACAGAGGTCACAGGGTCATTCGGCTACCACCTTACCATTGCCAGTTCAACCCCATCGAACTCATGTGGTCCCAAATAAAAAATCGAGTGGCATCTGAAAACCGTGAATTTACCCTAAATACAATCGAACGACTCACTACATAACCTGACTTCTCCAGACTGGTTCAACGCTGTCCGACACTCGAGTAAATTGATAGAAAACGCTGTAGAAAAATAAATAGTTCTGGAGCATTGCACTGAACGCCCCATCATTCACCTGGAAGACGGTGATTTCAACTCCGACAAAGACGCATTCGATCGATTTTTTTTTTTCCAGACGACGAAGGCATAAATGAGTTGCCAGAGCATGAACCAGAATAATAAGTAGGTACCTGTTGTATCGTAATATTTCAATCTCTCCACAATGTACCCGTATTTCTCTAAATATTACGTTAATGGCCTACAAAAGTTTAAGAAGTTTCAAAGACTCATCCCCATTATTATACTCAAATCCTCAACCCTTCTCTCCCTCCTAATCCTTTTCAATCCTCCTAATAGGTAGCCTAGGTTGCCCTTGGCTCACAGCCCTAGATTCAACAGGCAAACCTTTTCAAGGCTGGTTAATGCTACTACCATTATAATTACCTATTTTCAGAATATTTCGTGAGGTGAGTTCTGGTGTTGCTGAAATTCGTGGAAATGACTCCACTTCTAGAGTTTCTGAAAGAATGATGAGAAAATAGAGCATTACCCCGTCAGGAGTTATTAAAAATAGAAGAAAAATGAAATGTTCGAAATGCTATATCCGAAAACTGCCCCTACAAATATTTTAAAGAGGTGATGGAGATAAAATAGTTTAAAACGAGTTAAAGTCAATATGCTTATTTTATAAATGATGACAAAAGCGGGCAGGCGTAAATATTAAACCAATAGTACAAAAACTTGAGAGAAATCAGTAAATGGGTGTGGGGGGGGGGGGGGGGGGGAGGCTGGTTGTTGACTTGAGAGTTGAATTGACAGGAAATCGACGATCTTCCTATTAGGAAAATGATGTGTTTTTAACTGACTTCAACGAAAAAGGAGGTTCTAGATTTTATCGATTTTATTCTGAACAGTATTCGTTCAGTTCATGCCTCAGATTCATGCATGAGGGTAGACATTAAATGCCTATATCACCAGTTTAAACGATCAAAAATATATTTCTGTCTGGTTGATTCATCGTTACATTATCCATTTCCCTAATCCTTAACATGAAATGATCAGCAGACTGTTGAGAACTATACGATTATGTTATAATCCGATTGTACCTGGAAGACTTACTACGTTACAGTTGTTTCCAATAACGTAGATTCAACTGGTTAATTCAAGATTCCCAGATCTACCTACTTACTCAATCCGGTCCTCTTCTACCTTGAAGTAGGTATAGAAGTTTCGGGCAAAGAGTTCTCCATCCCTTTCTGTCCCAGTTTTTGCTTGCAGCGTTGGACCTAGGTACCTACACCTTTTTCTTGAAAGGTCATCTTCATATTTTCCCAAGTTGTTCGGGGTCTTCCATGGAGCCTCCTTCCTTCCATCTTTGTATTATAGCATTTCTGTGGAATATCGGCGTCATCCATTCTTTGGACATGATCACACCAATGGAGCTATGCGTCTTTTTCTGAGGCCAATAGAGGCTTTTGATGCATTGCGCCAAAAAACGGACGGGATAGCGGAGAATGTGCAGGAAAAAAAATGAAAGGTACCTATTTTGGAGGTAAATTAATGAGTACTACCTGCGTTCCTGGATGAATTAAATACCTGGAGTACCCCAAGATGCGTCGCCCTGGTGGCGGCGACAGGTCTTGATTCACAGACTCTTGGGCGGGTTTTGCGGGAAAGATAGGAAGGAAGAAGAAGCGCGGGACTTTTGATCGAACTGTCAAGATTATTTTGACGAGGGAAATGCGGGTTTGAAACTACCGAAAGGGTCGATTTTGCGGTAATATAAGTTTTCTGGATCGAAGGATCAGGTAAGAGGTCGGTTCAAGAAAATCCGAGATCAGACTGTGGAAAAGTATGGTGAACTTGAATCAACGGAGAAAATGGAGGAGAATGAAACAGTGTTGCCCAACAAATATTATTATAATATATTATGATTGTTGGGCCCAATCGTTAAGTTCGACAATAATATTTATATAATAATGGACTGTAAATTTCAGGGTGTACAGTCTCGTTAAGGCGAAAGAAAAAAAATATTATTGAAATAGCAAAATACGGATGAGAAAATCGAAAAGTGACAAATTCGTTACAAATGACGAATATACACACAAGGAAAATTAGGAAATTGTTCAAATTTGGGATGGGAAGCCTGCACTGACCTTGATTTGGGAGCTCACGTGCTTTCACTACGGTGGAAACTGCAGAAAATGCTGAATTTCTGGCACGACGAAGTCCGATCAGGTGAAGGCAGCTCGAAGAATATCCGAATCGAACAGAATTTAATAATGAAATCGGCGAACAAGCGAAAAGAGAGAGGGAGCAATAGTTGCGTTAGGAGAGAGCACGCGTTAGTTATGTGCAAGCGTGGAAGGATAGAGGTGAGTAGGTCCGAGAGGGGAAGAAGGTTTGTAAGTACTCCTCACCCTTAGCCCACAGATAAGAAAGTAAACATAACGGCGGGTTCAAACAATGATAAAATATAACAATATTTGGGAAATTGCAAAATTGCACCAATAAACCATGTGTTAGAGACAATAGTTACAATACATATACGGTACACTAATTTTTACAAAACTATCAAGTTTTTTCGCTGCAAGTATGTACAAAACCTATTAATAACTATGAAAATGATTACAGTACCTATTTTTAAATACACAATAACATTATTTGATATGAGCTTTTCTAGTTTCTTGGAATATTCATCTACTAACATTAATGTGGTCTTTTTGTGTTTTTGATAAGTAATTTTCAATAAAATGTTCGCGAAAATGAACAAACCTAAAATTCCTAAATAAACTAACGACGAGAGTACCACAAGAACACTGTTCATCAGGCAAAATTAGCAATAGAGTAAATAGAATAGAAAGCTCCTAAAGAGTGGGTATTTGAAGAAGCCAGTCAGATGTTTGTAGGCAGAATGAGTTGGCTGTGGGTGTACCCACCCTACCACCATTGTGTGTGACACCTGACCCACCTGTTACTGTGTCAATTTCCTCGCACGGGAACGAGGTACGAAACAACTCCAATCCACCCTAGTGGCAGATAGAGGAACCTCGTCCACCAATTTCGGAAAAGCTCCTAAAGAGTGGATTTTTGAAAAAGCCAGTGAGGTGTTTGTAAGTGGAATTAGTAGGCTCTGCCTGTCTCACATAGGTTTATTAACTTCAGAGGTCTTCCCACACAAGTGTACTCTTATTGTGGTGCTAATTATGTTTGGGCCAACAACCAACTGAAAGAGTTCAACTTATTTATGGTTCAACTAGGCAACACAATCTCAGGTAAACCATTGATCCCTTCAGTATGGAATTTCAACCCACCTCAAAGCTCCCATTTTGGTGGTATCTGTGAAGCAAGTGTTCGCGCACTCTTTACACTAATGGTAAAGACAGCTGGAGCAGCCCCAAATACCTTCGAAGAATTGGCGGCACTTTGCCAGGTTTGAAGCGATCATAAACTCTCAACCTTTGTACCCACTTAAAACAACATAGAAAACCTGGTCATTAAATGATGTCATTAAGTGATACTGGTATAAGTCCAAAAATGGCAGTTTTGAGTTATATATACTACTGTGTACATTTTGACGAGCTCTACATGCGGCTAGTATCGGTTTAATCATAGGACAAAAAGCGACCGGTAGAGAGCAGGATAAACCAGTATGATTCTGGTCAAAGTCTTCATCTAGCGTCGGGGAAAGGTCGGTCTATGTTAGTCATGTTCCAGCTGTCAACGAACGAAGATGGAAAATTCTGTGTTAATAGTGGTTCATCCCGACATAAATCACTATCGATGCGACAAACCAGGTATTTATCCTTTATTTTTACTGCAATACTGGTCTATTTCAAGAAGTACCGCTATTGAACCAAGGAATATCAAGTTTCTTCGTGTTTTTCACTGTTGAAACGGTACATATTTTGCAATGCACCACTATTCGCCCAAAAGATTAGTAGTCGTACTGAGGGACCCTGGTGATTAACTCGCGATGTACCAATATTGTACGAAGGAAAAAATCAAGGTTTGTTGTGTTTTACCGTGTTAGTGGTACATCATAAGATTTTTATAATTATAATTATGTTAATCAAAAACAGAAAGGTGGAGAACCTAATTAGAAGTAGGGCAGTATTGGTAGATGGTATATTCATGACACAGACCACAAAGAACCGAGAAAATATAAATGGTGTGTCTGTAGTACGCCAACAAAGTCATAAAAAATCTTTAAATGCGATTTCCCAGAATTCATGTTTTTGGACTTATACCAGTATCACTCCCAAGGTGCGATTTCTTAGTAGGAGGCCAACTTCTTGCATATCCTGAACCTTCACACCCAGACCAAAAAGAATACATGTTGTTACGCTGGAAGTTAGTGAAGAGAATGCATCAACAGTTTTGGGGTAGATGGCGTCTAAAATATCTATAAACTCTCCAAAAGCGTCATAAGTAGACTAAGGAAGTCCCGAATATGAAGGTGATCTTGTGATCCTAATCGAAGACACCATGGACGTTATGAAGTGGCCGACTGCAAAGGTCTTCAAAGTTTTTCCAGGAAGGGATGCAGTAGTTCGCGTTGCCACCATTAAAACAAGCTATTCCTCTTTCAAACGTTCAGTCCAAAAACAAATTCCTCTCCTTCCACTCACCGCTTCCGCTTATGAATGTTAGTTGCCAACAATTTTATGTTATGCAGGGGTTGTTTTTCATTATACAGGGTGTCTACAGAAATTTTGGGACAAATTCAAAGAATCGATTTTAGAGTCCATTTCTGATTGAAAGTTGCTCATAGAGATTTCTTTTTAAACGCTTTGTTTTCAAGTTATTCAATTTTTCATTTTTTCGTGTTTTCTACCTTATGACATTAAAATGGCCATAAAGCCCCTTGGAATCACAATAAACTCAAAACTAATAAAACCTTTGGAACGACCGTTAAATTTTCTATAACCCTGATATAAAGTATAGTTGTTTTAGTTAGTTTTAATTAGATAAAAAAATGCCAAAGTACGAAATTCGAAAAAATGTTTAAAATCGATGTCCGGTTCGGGAATTTTTCGGCGTGAACTTCGGAAAAAACTGCTTCAAACTGTCGGCTTTTGGAAGATATTGTCAATTTTACTTTTACTTTTTAATTGGGGGAGAAAAGTATGTTCGTATGTTGAAAAACATGACTTTTTCCACGAAATCGAGGGTTTTAGTGAAGAATGACCCTCTATGAAAATGCGAGTTTGGGGCCGGTTTCTACCTATTGTTTCACGCTGAATCAAATGGTAGCATTAGTAGATCTCTCCGACTCCGTTATAGCCGAGTTTTACACCTTAACTAACTAGTTTTACCCTTAAAAACACATGAAGTTGAACATAAAACATAAACTAAAAATTTGCGAATTAAAGTGTAATACTCGGTTATAACAGAGTTGGGGAGATCTGCAACTATTACCATTCGATTCCGCGTAAAAAAAATACGTAGAAACCAGGCCCAAACTCGCATTTTCATTAAGGGCCATTTTTCACTAAATCCTTCAATTTCGCAGAAAAACCAATTTTTTCAACGTAAGAATATACTTTTCTCCCCCCAATTAGCAAAGTAAAAGTAAAATTGACCACACCGTCAAAAGCTGACAGTTTGAGGAAGTTTTTTCCGAAGGGTGCACCCCGAAAAATCCCCAAACCGGTAGCAGAAAAACAGGAGAAAAAAAGGTCTATTTTTGAATATTTTTTCGAATTTTGTACTTTGGCCTTTTTTTAACCAATTAATCTTAAAAATTGAATAACTTGAAAACAAAGCGTTTAAAAAGAAATCTCTATGTGCAACTTTCGATCAGAAATGAGCTCTAGAATCGATTCCTTGAGTTTGTCGCATAATTTCTGTAGACACTCTGATTAGGTATACTATACATTTAATAATGTTTCGTAGTTCATATTTGTTTTGTTCAAATATAGTGGGCGGAATGTTGATGAGGCGTCGGGGCGACTATGCTACCGATCATGTTGTGAAATGTCTGTGTTTACTCGCTCTGTACACGTTGAGTGGCCGCAGTATTATAGGCGTTGACCAGTAGCCTCGCGATGTGATGACACAGTGCGACCTGACTTTCCCATCCCCGTCTGTTCGGGGAAATATTAGTTTACGAGCAATACCTAGTCAGTCGAGTCCAAGTTCCAATTGCGAACGTTTACTCCCCCGGCTCCACCACGTCTCCCAAAGCTTTTGAGTGAACATCCCATTACATGGACAATATGATAACCTTTTAGCCTTTAGTTGTATAATTTCAAATATTCCGCCACAAACTATTCAATAGGCTTCTTTTTGGAAATTTATTCAAAATTGTAAAATTAATTTTTCCAGTCGAGTGCGGAAATCATATTACCCGAAAATCCCTTCCTTCTCAACCATATATCTGGGACAGGTATTTCTGAAGGATGGAGTGATGTTACGGGCGTTGACCGGAAGTGTTACTATGTGATGAAGCTTGACCTGATTTTCTGGTCCCTGTCCGTTCGGAAAAATATAAATTTACAAGCAATACATGGTGAGTCGAGTCCAAGTTCCCACCGCAATTGTTTACTCTCCCAGATCTCCCACAAATCCCAATTTTGTGGTGGTACCTCTGTACATTTCTCATACTTAAATAGATAACGATAAATAGTGGTCATAAACATGTGTGTTTACATCATAACACCATATACCCGTACAATCCCACAGTCTAATACGTTACACTGGTGTCAGAAGTGGGATCGAAGTTCAAAGATCCCAGTCGAGTCCAAGTTCCCACCTCACAACAATGATGGGCTCATTTAGCTGAGGGGATACGGACATTTAACCCTGCCTCCAGCCCATATGCCCTCACCCCATTTTACTGTGGAACATTAAGAAATTTGGAAGAGAAATTTGAAAATATCTTGTGTGCCCTTTTTGAGCGGTATGATGAAGAGAAAGCTACAGCATGGCGGACCGAGTACTCAAATATCAGGTCCAAGCCCATTCACATGTTCATCAAACTTACGTTGTGCAAAAAAAAAAAATATATATATATATATATAAAGTATCACTGGCTAATTTAAAATCCGCAACTACACCCTCACCACCGAACAGCCCGAAAACTGTCAACCTGTGATCGTGGTTCTGGATGGGACAATCGGGATCGAAGGTCGTGGAAACTGATAAAAACCGCGAGCTTGCATTTAAGGGCAGGGGCGTACTGGAAGAGGGAAGGAGCACAGGCCCACAGTATGAATGAGAGTTTCAGCTCTAGACATTGTTCACGCGCTTAGCTCCGAATCATAACATTCCATATTATACCGCATCACGCTTCAACAAATCGTGTCGTATATTTGTATTGTTCGAAAATTGTCTCGCATCCTGCCTAATCGGATCGCATCCTAAATATCGGATACCTACCCAAAGCTGGGGACTCGTCTTCATTTCCACCGACGTACCATCCTACGTACGTTCGTTCCTATAGAAGTTTGATATTTTCAAAGACTATATGGATGTAATTTATTCTATTTGCTCAAGGTGAATTTATTTTCACTTTCCTTACTTAACTCGAAGGGCGAAGGGAAAGTTTTGCAATCACCCTGAAAATCAATTTCTGAAACTCATGATAGTATTTTGCTCAACCTGAACCCATATCTATAGGTTTCATGAAAATGTATGTATCAGTGTATGTGTGTGCGTATGTATGTAACTCGTGTACACGATTGCGACCTTACGGTACGGCATAAGAAAAATCCTAATTCGGGGTTGGGTTTTCATACCCAAGAGCTAGCTACTGTAGAAAAATTGATCATTTTTAGGGGGTTAAAAAAATCAGAATAGGGTCAAAAAGTCCAGTCATGCAGCATGACCCCATGAGCTAATTTTTGAAGAAATCTTCTATTATATCGATTTTTGACTGATTTTTCAACTTTAAAATTTTTGAAAACTTGATACATATTCTTATAGGAAATTTTACGCTGATTCCGAATATACCACATATTAGTATGCTGAAAAAATTATTTCGCACAACAAATCGCAAAAAACATGCGTTTTTGAAATTTTTGACTACATTTTTGAAAATTTCAACCCGAAGATGTAATCCGATCATGCTGGCCAACGAACTTGAACTTTCGTTTTGTGTCCTTAACATTTTAAAATTTGTTTGAAGTTTCTAGCACAATTCTACGGACAGTTATCGTCTGAAATGACACATATATACATACATACGTACATACATACATAAAAAAATGCATTTAACTTCATAATATGATTCAGAATAGCCTGAAACGGATTTCTGCATAAAATGTTTTCAAAAATTCACATTCTACAAATTTTGAGGCGAGAGCAATAGCTTAATTTTCTTCAAAAATTCGCTAAAAGAACTATTATCTTGTCAGTGTTCTGTTCCATTTCCGAAGAATGAAGTCGTAAAAAAATCTGAATTAACGTTTTTTTTACTTTTCTTACTTAACCCGAAGGGTGAAGGGAAAGTCATGCAATCACCCTGAAAAACAATATCTGAAACTCATGCTAGGATGGGTATTTTGTTCAACCTGAACCCATATCTATACGTTTCATGAAAACTAATTACGCGGTCAACAAACTAAACCATGTTGTTTACATGAAAATGTATGTGTGTTTGTATGTGTGTATGTGTGTAAGTATGTAACTCGTGTACACGATTGCGACCCTACGGCAGGACATCGAAAAATTTCAATTTCGGGGTTGGGTTTTTATACTCAAGAGCTAGCTACTGTTTATATATTAATATATCTCTTCGGTTCGTATTGATGTGTGTTCAGATAAGGGTTAGCTATACTCATGTATTGTGGGAGTTGCAGAAATTTTTTTTAAGAAGATCGCACGGCTTTTGTATATTACCCTTCGGGCGGGTCGGAAATTAGTAACCATATACCGCAGCAAACATTTAAAATGAAGCATAACTTAACGAGTTTTTGTACGACAAAACTGTAATTGAGCTGGCTTTTCAAATTGATTCGAACTTCAACACATCAGGCGAGCAAGAGTTTTCAATATTGAATTTACTCTATTCATGTTTAATATTCTATTCTGCCGAAACCAGGAGTTTGTTGCAATTTTTAGGGATGGTTAGAAGACAGTTATCACTTTCCTGCCCGCCCGGAAAGTAAATACAGGAAGTCATACAATCAGCGTTCGTCGGTCTCTTACTGACAGCCACCTGAAAAACCTTTGGCCTAATGGAGTCAATGATGCAGTAAATGAATAGCAGTAAGGAAAGTAGTGTGAAGCCTCGCACAAGATGTTTTTCTCTTATCATTCGAAGCTCCCTTGGTAGTTTATTTTTCTCAATGCACCTTTATTCCAATTTTCAAACCTTCCTCCACGTTTTATAAACAATGTACTAGGTTAAATTTTTTTGTTAATTTACTTCAACCCCTACCAAGATACGCTTCTCTACAGTGAGACTAGTTATCAATGAAATAATCGAAATCC
This sequence comes from Adelphocoris suturalis, assembly GCA_030762985.1. Taxonomy (NCBI): domain Eukaryota; kingdom Metazoa; phylum Arthropoda; class Insecta; order Hemiptera; family Miridae; genus Adelphocoris; species Adelphocoris suturalis. Next base: position 7,890,405 of record CM061051.1, on the reverse strand, counting down.
AGAATCATGTCAGGATCTTCCATTAATGCTTCATCAATATTGTGAAAGTTCATAGTTGCCCTTTTGCTTAGGGTTCTTCGTTCTTCAGGATTTTTTCTTCTCTTCGGAAAAACTTTGGAAAGGTATGATGGCTGCTTGAAATAATGGTTGGCACTGCATCGTCTATCGATTTAATAATTTTTCATGGGACTTCCAGGACTAAACCATCAGCCAGTTTCATCTTGTCACTTCTTATAATAAACCGTTCATCAAAATTATACAGGGTATCCGAGAAAACGACCCCTACTAAAATCGTTGATAATGGGTCAAAAAAATATAAAAATTTGTTTCAATCTCAATGTTTTTTTGTAAGGATCTCAAAAATGACAGAATTGTGCATTGCATACGTGCGCAAACGTGCGCAATTGTCATCAACTTCGTCATTTTTAATGAGAACCCCCATTTTTTATTGCAGATTTGAATTTTAAGAAAAATTTCATGAAGAAATGGCAGACCACTTGATTTGTTAGGTTTTCACAAACGGGCGCAATTATGCTCCAAAAGTGCGCATTTCCGCTTTAAAGTGCAATAACTGAGTTTTTGAAGATAATTGCCACGTGTAATACATGATTTTGGAGTATTTTTTTGTACTGAACCTCATAATCATGTCCATTTATTGATATTTGCAACACAAACTAGGAAAAACACCGAAAACCCTACATTTTAGTACGCTTTGCGCTTTGTGGAAATTTTTTCGCTGGTAAAATTTTTGGTATTTTCCCAAGTTCAGCATGAAAAAATACTCCAAAATTATGTATTACATGTGGCAATTGAGTATGTTCAATAACTCAGTTATTGCACTTTTAGAGCAGAAATCCGCACTTTTGGAGCAAAATTGCTAAAAAATCGAGTGATGGTTGTAACAGAGAGTTACCTCCTGAGAGGTCCATCAAGCTCCCGTCAGAACACAAGAGATAGCGTTGTCGGCGTCCCGTTGAGGAATCAATGGGAACCACGCGCTGTTCTCGATCATTTTAGACAGCTGGTTTGGCGTCGGATGGTTTTCTGGTGACAGGAATATCAACCTTCCCCGAACATGGCTCATTAAAAGCTATGACTAGGGGTGGTATCTCTCTGACGGGATGCCTCTTTACCTCCTCTACCTTTTTATGAGGATTTAGGCCCCCATTGCACCTCTGGGGGGGGCACCTAAATTCCTTATATGGTAGCAGAGCGTGGTTTGGATTATGCACGGCTGACGCCTAGTAGTCCAATCCACTATTTTTTGGGGCGTTAATGTTTCAGAAGAAACATGGCCCGGGGTTCCAGAAGGAATTCCCATTATCACCCTTTGGTATATAAATAATTTCATTGGTCTTTGAATTATAATTTCTCTTTCATTCCCCTTTTATACTTTATATACCATATTTTCTTTCAATTTTATACCACCTGAGTATTGCTATAATGTCAATTACCAGGTTAGTGCACAATTTAAGTCCCCATAGTTGGGCAAATTCATTTTATATTATTTCAATTTCATGCCACCTGAGTATTGCTATATGTCAATTACCAGCTTAGTGCGCCATTCAAGTCCCCAAAGTTGGGCAATTTAATTTAAAAGTCCCCAATGTTGGGCAAATTAATTTCTATACCGGGTGTCCCCAAAAACGTCCCCCCCCCCCCTGCTAAAATCTTTGTGTGTGGGCCAAAAAAAATTTTTTTTTTTAATCTTAATATTTTTTTGTAAGGATCTCATAAATGAAAAAATTGCGCAGTGCGCAATTGCGCAAATATTCGCAACCGACATCAACTTTGTTTTTCCAAATGGAAACCCCTATTTTTTATTGCAGATTCGAATTCTACGCTAAATTTCATGAATTTAGGACCCCTCAATCGATTTTTTTCATGGGGTGCAACCCGCTCAGCGAGCGCTCAAAACTGCTGTTGAGGACGTTGTTCGATCGAAAATAAATTTCAACCATCGACGCTTTCTCTTCTCTCGAATAAGGATTCACGGGACGCCGTGGCATGATGCGATAAACATAAACTAGCATTGACTGAGCTCGTATCATTTGGATCTGAACTACAAGCTCGACTTTTCACTTATCTTAAGCGACCTTTTGCCACTTCCGAGTAGAAACAAGGATCAGGTGATTGTTTACCTTCTCCACACACTCTACTTTTAATTTCTCAAACACAATAAAATCTAATGAGAGATGACCCCTTGGAAAGAGGTTTCCGAAAAGACAGGACGGTTTTGCCCTTAAAAAAGCAGCCTTTAAAAATAAAATTGATTTTTCGTTAAAAATTCGATGAAAACGTAGTCAAATCAAAAAACGGCCATTACCACGTGATTCAGGGTGAAAAAATACAGAAATATCATGTGCAACACTTGGGTACATCGTACATTCACTTTTTGGCGCAACAGTGGGGTTGCGCATTTTTGAGCGCTCGAATAAAAACGTCCCCCCCCCCCCCCTGCTAAAATCTTTGTGTGTGGGCCAAAAAATACAGGAATATCAACCTTCCCCGAACATGGCTCATTAAAAGCTATGACTAGGGGTGGTATCTCTCTGACGGGATGCCTCTTTACCTCCTCTACCTTTTTATGAGGATTTAGGCCCCCATTGCACCTCTGGGGGGGGGGGGGGGGGGCACCTAAATTCCTTATATGGTTAATTTCTTCATGAAATTTCACGTAGGTCTAACTCAAATCTGCAATAAAATACGGGGGGTTCTCATTTAAAATAAAAAGTTGATGTCAATTGCGCACGTTTGCGCATGTGCACAATGCGCAATTTTATCATTTTTGAAATCCTTACAAAAAACATTAAAATTTAAATTTTTTTTTACCAATTGACGATTTAATCAGTGGGGGGGGGGGGGGGATTTCGGGGACACGCTGTATATGCACTCCTTTGAAGATTTAGATGGAACGAAATTAGCACTTCGAATTGCTACTATCCAACCATCTTATTGGGAAACCTTGGTAGAGAAACTGAACATAGGTGCATACCCTCATTGTACCCCGATCTGCAGTTTCGGAACACAGCAGTTTGGTATCTTGAACAATGATTTCACGGGTCACTCGCGGTTCCACCATCGCAAATTATTTCGCGGAAGAATACTCAGAAAAACAATCTCTTTATTTAATTGAAGAGATTTTGATGAATATTTCGTAACACTCGACTTTGTGTGATGTTGAAAGTGACATCCCATCTATATATAGGTATCTCCTACCTAGAAACTTGATGGGAGGGTAAAATTGGTGGGGGGGGGGGGGGGGTAATTGAGAATGGTGCAGCAAGTTTTGCTAACAAAAAGGATAACCTATAGGATATCCTCAAGACCCTTTTGTCTAAATCCCTAAAAGATAAACAATGTACTCAAGGCATATGAAATCGATCCAAAGGTGGAAATTCCAGACATGAAATTCTATCTGAATGCTACTGACATAAGCTTCTTACATTAGAAAGCATGGGGAGGTTGTACGTGTGGACTAAGAAGGTAGAATGTAGAAAGATAAGCTACCTTCTCGAGGAATGTAAAGTCGGTCAAATCGTCCTTATAATTATCTTCAGATGAAAAGGTGGGGTTTTCGAAGGTTCATATTGCAGGTAATAAGGCGTTACAAGCATCATTTTTTTCTAGCAAGGGAAGAGTTTTGTTGAAGCCAAAAGTCACTAATGGGGATTTCGAAGGAAGAAATATTTCCGAACAGATTTTTTCATTTGTTCATCAAGGTCTAAATTAATACCTACATCCCTACCGTACCAACTCATTTTTTTTTTTTAGAGTATTATCTCTGTGGTAAACACCAGACCCGTGGAGCTTAATCTCAGCTCCAATGTACCTTGGCATGGTGGGTGTCCCCCCCCCCCCCGGCCATCTGAGCCACCATGTATAAAAGAAAGCCAGGGAGCCAACAATAAAATCATTCCAACTACTGCAATCAAGTCTTCTCTATCATCCTGCCTACATGCTCATCATACTGGTGCACTCGACGCTACCTCTTTAGGATGTTTGCTACCCTCTCACGCTTCTGTTGACACCCAGAGGCCTTCCCCCGCTACCAACCATCTTGAAGACACCGATAGTCGCTCTTCCCGAAACATTCAAAATCACAGCGCTCTACTGATCACTTTGCCAGCCTCCCAGAGCTCCTGCAGTACAGCGAGTTTCCTGCCTTCGCTCCACGGCTTTTTCTCTCAGCATTGGCCTACCGTCCCGGACCTACCAGACGACTTCATACTACCGGCTACAGCACCTCTCTCTCCCGTGGCATTTCTCACTACACAGACCTGCTTTCTCGGACCAGCATCGAGCTTTTGCAGTACACACCGCGCCTGGCCTCTCTCTCCAGCTTTTTTCAAGCACTCACCACCTTCTGAGACCTCCGCCCGCTCTTCCAAGAACCCCCACTGCCTGTAGCCTTTTGCATCCCTCGGCTGCCTTCTCGCATCCTCCACTACTCTTCTGAGCACCTGCAGTGTCTACCTCACCACTCCGGCCTCATACCCATCGAGCCTGCCTCCTGAAATGAGAACACTCCCAGCCTTCAGGAAACGAATTAGCACGGGCCAACCAGTGGTAATATCCATGCTTCACACCTCAAAACGCTGTCTCTACATCCCATGCCAAAGTTCCCGAGTATCCTTCTTAGTTGACACAGGCAGTGACATCTCTCTCCTACCCAACACGCTACTTCGACGGACCAAGGAGTCTTCCCATGCCTTCTACTCAGAGAATGATGGTACGATCCAAACCTATGGCTCACGCCTCGCTTCAGTGCACCTACCTTCTCTCCCAGCTTACGAATGGGACTTCACCCTCACAGGTATCACCTCGCCAATCATCGAAGCCAATTTTCTAGATCACTTTGGCCTTCTTGTTGACTTGAAGAATAAACTACTCATTGACACTGCTACACAGTGTTTCATCAGTGGCACCATTGAACTTGTCTCCCCGTCCGACTCATGCTGTTCTACTACACATCCAGCTTCTCCGAGATTCAACAGGCTCCTTCAAACTTGCACTGCCCATCGCTTAAAAACAACTGGGCCCCCTTGTCACGCCCACCTTCATTGTCTCTCTCCTGCTCTCTACCAAAAAACTCAACAGTACTTTGGAGAGCTGCTCAAGGATGGCCTGATTTTGAGCATTCAGGTTCTCCATGGTACAGTCCTCTTCATGTAATTTCCAAGCCCAACGGCAACGTTCAACCCGTCAGAGACTACAGGGCTCTCAACTCCCAGACCACCCCGCATCAATACACCATCCCTCATCTGCATGACTTCACTAACTCATTGCAAGGGGACGATGATCTTTTCAACTCTCGACATCTCCAGAGCCTTCCTCCATTGCACAATTCATCCATCTGACATCCCTAAGACAGCTATCAACACTCCTTTTGGCATTTACCTCTTCACTAGGATAAACTATGGCCTCCAAAATGCACCCCAACCCTGGCAGCGTTTCATGCACTATGTTCTACGTGATCTCCTCTTTGCCTTCGCATTTGTAGAAGACATCCTCATCGCTTCAACTGATCCTACACAGCACTACTCTCACCTTCAAGTGTCCTCACAACTCTATCTTGCCATGGCCTACAAGTCAACAAAACCAAGTGTCAGTTGAACAAAGACTCTGTACAATTCTTGGCCACCGTGTCTCCTCCGATGGCATCTAGCCTCTCCCTAAAAAAATCTTTGCTCATCAAGAAATGTCCTACACCAAAGACCGTCCATGACCTACAGACCTTTTTAGGACTAATCAACTTCTATCGCTAAACTATTCCTCACGCCGCTCATGCTCTCATCCCCCTTCAATGGCTCATTCTGCATGATGCTCGCAAGAGAAATACACGCCTACTTTCATGGACTTCGGATGAAAAGGCTCACTTCATCACTGCAAATAAACTACTCTCTAAGGCCGTCTCTCTAGCTCATCATCAGATGGAACAATACTCCAGCCAGTCGAATTTTTTTTCCAAGGCACTCAATAATGCTCAGAGAAACTACTAGTCCTACAAAAAGAAGCTCCTCGTAGTATATTTAGGCATTACACACTTTCGAGAAGTGATTGAAGGCCATACTCTCATCGTTCTCAGGGACCACAAGCCTCTCACATTATTGAGAGCTTTCAACGATGTCTAAAAGATGCCATTAATGTGCTCCCCGTCTCCAACTCGCTGGGCTCTCGATCTCCCTGCAGTTCTCTTCGAGCTTTGCAACAGGCTTTCTGAGAACGACATTTCACCTTCCCAAAGCCTCTATGTAGTCACAACTTGCAGCCCATCAATCATTCCACTGCTCTGGCACGACTCATATAGAGAATACACGAAGACTTATTTTCCTACAATCATCAGAAATGCCAAGGCTGTCTTTTTCTGAGTCGACACACCCCGCACATCTCTTGTACCCGCCTACATTGGTTCTTTTATGGACCTATCTAACGATAGAAAGACTATCACTTACTCCGACTCTTCAGTAAGTTCTACTCTTTGGCAAAAGTTTGATGAGAAGTGCGTCTGTCCCCATAAGAACCTTTGTATTTACTGGTCTTCGTCCATTAGGTTGACCATTGCTCAGCAATGGTGGAGATTCGCCCAGGCTCGTAGTTGAAGTAGGCACTGCCAGCAGTCAGCTCATTCCATGTGCTCATGCTCACTCGATAGAAACAACTTACTAGCCGCCTGATAACTGCCAGCCTTCACATCGCCTCTTGCTAAAATGGATTTTTTGCCAACAGATGAAGAACTAAAGGACATTTGCATTAACATCCTCGACTCCCTCGTCTTCCCTCGTCTGGCCACTCCGCTGTCACCATCGCTGGAGGAAATGTTATAGGCTCAACAAAGGGGGTAATTGAAGAAGATCCGGACGGGAAACTGACTAATTCAGGCGATTTTAAAGATTCCCTATAACCTCCCTTTTTCATTGGGTCCCCTAAGCAGAAATTACCTAATAGGTGGACTCGTCATAGACATCGCTTGAAGGATTACCCATCCCACATCCAATTTCACACATTGTTACAATGGTTACCATGATCTCAGTTCATTTTGTTCAGATTTTCACAACCTTCAACAGTCATTTCACATGTGTGTTTGCCTCATCATTGGCTCAGCGTTTTGCTTCCTTAACATCACCATTATATCTCAGACTTTTGTCTCCATCGTCCGAAAGTTTCCACTCCAGCCTATATTCACATCTGTTCATTTTTTCTTATCGACTTGGAATACCTTTTGTTCAATTTCTCGCTCTCTCTTGCATTGGCTCTCTTTCCAGTTCAAGTCTATTTCGAAAGCAGCTTTGACTTCACAATAACATATTTCATGGCTTTGCCATTCTGTTATCTTAGTTTCCGCTTGGTAAATTGTAAACACTTCTTTTTCAATCAATTTTAAATACTTCCATTTTTTATGTTCTTATCGTAATTTAATTAATTTAATTACTACCTTTCACCTACAAACATTCTGTATATTGTTCACGGTTTACATACTACACATTTTAGTCAATTTATCACTTAGACGTATTTTAGTTCCTAATTTTTGCTGCTTCAAACAGTTTTCTTGTTTCTCTGTTTTGTTTGTTTTTATTCATGTCACAACGTACACAATAAGGCCGTTTTCCTCCCTATCTACAGGGCCCTATTACAATATGACTCATAAATCTAAAGCATATTGGCAAGTACCTAATGCATGCATTACAGGGGCGTCCCTATGTCTGGTTTGTATATTATTTTGAAGGAAATTGCAAATTGATCGTGATCTTACTGGATGTACCCTCTCCATTATAACCTAACAATAATGTGCTGTGAGGAACAACCATCCCCCCCCCCCCCCCCCCACACACACACACACACACACACACACACACACTTTTTTTTTTTTAAATAAATAAATCTCCCCTCAAAGACGGAGGGCGCACACCATTAAATTTAAAAGATAAATAAATAAATAAAATAAAGTAGGGAGGACGCCCAGGTTTACCCGACGCCGGCTCTAGGGATGAAGGAAGTCGCAGGAGGAGGAGGAGGAAGAAGAAGAGAGGGATGAAAGGAAGTGCCCCTGTATAATGACCACCAGTTGAGGTAAGAGCCCCTGAGGACGCGAGTGGTGACACCACGGAGCACTCCTGCTGAGATGCCCAACTCGAGTAACTCAGTGGCGCTTTTCTCGCGCGACACCCTGCGCCATGACACGGCTGCAGCCATGACCTTGATATTTTTGGTCACCACTCCTATTAGCTCGAGAATTGCTTGCCGCAGGTTATTTCTATCATAGTTATTTATTTTAGCCCACAAGGTCTGCTCCATGCCCATGCTGCCACTGACAACCTGGACATCCAGGATTATGGGAGACCCATCGGGCTTGATGGTAACGATATCCGACTTTTTGTCCCGGTCACTCGGCATGTGATAAAGTCTCTCTCTCTCTCTCTCTCTCTCAACAGCCCAACCGCTGGATGACAAAGCGCCTGCTATCTGCTTGGCAAACACATCCTGACGGAGAATGTGGCCACCGTGAGTACGAGGACACTGCTGCACCAGATTGTACAGATTCTCATTTTTTACCCCAAGGGGCAAGCAGGCGCTGGCGGCGTAATGATGGTATGCTGGCTGAGAGAGAGGCAATACCGAGCCCATCGGCCTTAACTGGTGCATGAATACAGGCACTCTGGACACCAGGTGGGAAGCGTAGCCAAGAGCGCACAGCAGAGTGAACTTCACGATCTAACTCAAGCAGCCTCCCCGCAGTAAGCCTACCAAAGACTAACCCATAGGTTAGCTTTGGCAGTAAGTACGTGCGAAGGAGGCGCAACTTCTGCTGTGGCTTCAATGGAGCCTTGGTGACACGTGCTAACGCTCCACCAAGGTTTACACAGCTTGCGGTTACGATGGCCACACCCATAAAGTCGACCCCAAGGTACCGCCAGACCTCCTACACGGGATGGGTGTCTGCCCTAAGACAAAGCACTCCTCATCCACCACCTTCACTTTATATTGGCAGCCCAACGGGACCAAGGAGACCGACCCACACTTAGAAGGACCAGACCACACCTGGATAGCTGCTCAGCAAAGGCGTTGAGAGTGATCTGCAAGCCCTCGCGGGTTTCTGCGAGTAGGACGATATCATCGGCAAAAGCCAATGCACCTATTCACACCCCTGTGGCGAGATCAAATCCTATTTCATCTGGCACCTTACCCAAGGCCGTGTCCACGATCTGGTTGAAGAGGAGTGGCGACAGAGGATCACCCTTGCATACCCCGCTCCCAATAACAACATTCCCTGACATCTCACCTCGTGCCTCGGGGACCCTCACACCTTCATGGTACCGACAGACAACATACTCAATTAAAGGAGCAGGTGCCCCGACACCACGACGAAAATGGCTTATAGTGTCAAAGGCCTTAGCGACGTCCAGAGCGGCAAGATGGAGCTGCCGTTTTTTGATGCGGGCCAGCGAGATGACAGTTTGGAGAACTGTTAGGTTCTCCGCTGTGCCATCCGCTGGCTGAAATGCTCTCTGGACGTCACCAATGACACCAGCCACTTGGAAGCGAGATGCCAGAATCTTTTGAAAGTGGCAGAAAACTACCCCGACGATATTGAAATCGGGTGGTAGCCTCCAGGCCCGCTTCTCCCTTTCTCTGGGATGGAAATTGTCCAGGCACGGGTCAATACTTTCGGGGGTCTTCCAGATAGTAGCAACAGGTTGAGGATGAGCAGCCTAACATTCTTTGGAGCTTTATTCCAGCATCGGGCGAAAATACCATTGGGTCCTACAGAAGTGGAGTTTTTGACACGGCACTTATGTGCCTCGTCATGAAGCACCAGCTTGTACATGATGCTGTGCAAGGAATCCCTGGTGGAAGCTGGGGGTACCACCGGCTCACCAGGGTTGTGGCTGGGAGCACTCAAGAGTGGCTCCCAATAGTCCAAATTGGGCTGCTGGGGTAGGGTAACTGTTGGTGTTTTTATCTCTTCGGAACTCCTTCATATCCCTACCCGAGTCATGGTCATACGTCCCCGTCTTGCAAAACGAGCACCCTCTGGGTGAACAAACAGAGGGTGGCAAAATGACCCAATGGCGAGCAGGGGGGAAGGCTCCTGAATGAGCCTCATAACCCCCGCCGGCCCATTGGCTTGCGGGGTTCTAGGGGAGGCGCTCGGGGGCGCCCCAGGCAGGGGCGTCGGCCATCCTCTCCCACTTCTTCATCCTCTTCTTCCTATCCTTCTCCCTCTTCCACGACGTACTTTTTTTTGCCATAAAAATGGTACGTATAATTAAAGATTTGTTTGCACTTGAAGAGCTCAAATTTCAAAACAATTTAAGATAATTCTAGAAAAGATAATTTAAGGAAACATTACTTTTTTTCGGTAATTTAAGAAAATTTGCTCATATGATCATGATGCATGACTGGTACTTAACAATTTGTTATAATGATGTTGATTCACAATATTCCAACATTATAAGACCAACCGCAGCTTTCCACGCCTAATAGTAGCAGAAATATGACACTTAATGGGGTTCACTTTTATTAAAATCCTGATTCTATGCTCTTCACTTAATCATCATTCGACTGGACTATTAGTCAAACATGGAATTTAAGCTGTTGTTTGATTTTCGAACGCCTCTTCAGATCTTCTCTTTCGAGTTAGTTTCGACTACAGGAGGAAAATTGTGAACGACTGAAGTCAAAATCGAGCGTTCCTCTTATGAAGTAAAATTTCGTTTTAATTTTCAACGCCCCCGGGTTAGTTGTGAGAAAGGGATTTTCCCAGGGAATGGATGCCTTCGATTTTAGAGCGAGCCCAACCTTTCCCCTCGGATGTGGTAGGAAAAGCTTCCGGACTATTTTGGTGGTTACCTAAAATCCCTTTAAAAAAACTTCGTCCACCCTCGTGGCTTAGCCCTTCCGACTAGTGAACTTTCGGGGTACATTTTCATTACAGCCATCAATTACATTTACACTCTTGATACATTCAATGAAACAAGCAAAACGGACAATAACCATAGACTAACATACGGTATATAATAGCATAGTGTACCGTAACAGCTAACATACAGTATAATATATATGCATAGCAATAGCAATAACAAAATACAATTTCCACACACTATGGCTACTACGTTTGAGCGAGTGTACTTTTATAAATTTCCCTTCGTTTGTGTCATATTTAAAATAGAGCTAAATCAATATAATTTTAGAAATATAATGATCTACATTAATCCACAGCATCACCTAAGTTCTTCGAAAAGCACGTCACATATTTGCCAAAATCAAATCTCATAAATTTTTCATTGGTCTAATATTTTTTTTAAACTTTATCAAGCCCGCGACCGGATTGTTAGATAGAAAATTGTCGACATGCTGTTGGTGATTTTCGACGATGTAAAAGTGCACGTTTTTTGCATGAAGTTTATGCCTTGGAGTGCGGAAGGTGATTCACCCGCGATATTGACGGGTTATCAAGGGTTTCACCAGCGATATGGACAAATCATAAATCATCGCAGGTCTTATCAGTGTAAATAATTGAGTAGTTTTCTCGCTTTTCCGATTTCGGGGTTTTTACCATAAATTTACTCTACATTTACTTCTATTCTGAAAAGTTGTATCATGAAACGTTTTATCGTTAGTAGGGTGCCTCAGAATGCTAGTGAGTCTTCCAGTCGTCAGTATCCATTCTTTACAAGTTGTCCGTTCTCTGAATTAAGAGGATTGAATTTAGTTTACCGTACGATTAATATTATTTTCCCTCTAAGAGCTTAAACACCTTTGCAGTCTCACGTTGCTGTTCCATCATCAGCACAACATATTAGCGGGTGTGATTGTCCTCACCAAAAAACTAAATAAATAAAAAATAATAAAATAAAATCAGACTCATACTGATGGAGTAAAATTAATAATACTGATTACAATACCTTCTAGAAGCCCATCGATCCCCCATGAACCTTCTAACTGGTATAATATTTCTGTTTCCGATGTTATGTTTTTGAGCTATGCTTTTTGCATGTTCCGTCGACCAGCATGATATGTTGTGGTTAAAGATTGTTTGATGTGTAATAGGTGTTACCGAAATTAAGAATAATTCAGTGGTAGTGGTGTTCTATTTGTCAACCTCAATCACTTGTTTTATTGTTTGTTACCGTACAAGATGATTTAAATGAGCATAATACACAAGTTTATTACTAAGCTGGACATGAGTAGGAATGGAAATATGCGTTTAAATATTCGATTAATTATAATCACCACCAGGGTTTACGGGCTAGTAGGATCGACGTGGATTTACCAGCCCATGTATACTGCAGATGCATACGAAATATTTTCATCATTCATGAATGAATGATTGTTGCCTTGAATCATGACTTCTACTAGTTCTCATGCAATTTAAAAAAGAAAAGTGTTCAACTACTAACACTAACTACTAATGGTACCATTAGATCTCATCGATATTTTTAATAGCACCCGATGAGAGCCATACTCACATATTTATTACCGTAGATTATTTGATTTTTATTTGAGTTACCGAACCCCCCCCCCCCCCCTAAGAAGGTTTACCCTTAAAAAACACATAAAATTAAGCATAACAAATGAATTAAAAACTGGTTTGTTAAAGTGTAAAACTCGGTTGTAACGGAGTTGGAGAGATATGCGAGTGTTACCATTCGATTCAGCGTGAACATATACATAAAAATCGACCCCAAACTAGTATTTTCTTAGGGGGTCATTTTTAACGAAAACATTCGATTTTATAGAGGAAACCACGTTTTTCAACATAAAAACATACTTTTATCCCCCAATTAACAAAGTAAAATAAAAATTGATTACACCGTTGGAAAGCTGGGGTTATGATGCAATTTTTTGGCTTACAGCATGAAAATTTCCATCCAGGATGTTTTGAGAGACAAACTTTGAAGAAAGTGAAAATTTTAGGAATTTTAAAAGTTGTTCACTTACGGATTATTTTACCTCCATTTATTCTTTTCAAAATTTTTTAAAACGTCATTAGGAAGGAAATCTTACGTTCTTTTCAACGGTATAATCAGATTTGAGTTTTGACGGAAAATTTAGGGAGTTATGACAGTTTTAGTGACACACCGCCGAAAACACACAAAAAAATCTTGAAACTGAAAAAAGTCGTGTTAAGCGTGAATTAAAAAAATATATGTGATAGGACAAAAAAGTCTCAAATTAGTAGTAGAATCGAACTCTAGCCGGTGGTGCGCCCGAAACTGCGACGCCCTGTATATACATACATACATACAAGTATGTACATACATACAGACACGACTCTCCAAAGATCAGGGATCGATCCTACAACAAATTAACAACAAAAAGTGCCTCCTAGACTTTTTTTAGAGGCTTCGTTTCGGTGTGATTTCACTTTTAAAACATTTTTCGTGTTTGTGACCCTATGTCACTCAAATGATCATAACTCCCTAAAATTGATAAGTACATTGAAATTTGATCATACCGTTAAAAAGAGCGTTAAATGTCCTATCTCAATAATGCCGAAACAAAAATTTTTTAGCACCTCCGATAGCTAAAAAATGAGGTCAAAGTCATAATTTTGAAAAGTTGACCAAATTTCACCTTTTTTTCAGTTTTGATTCCGCTTATTGACTTTTTTACTGTAGTGATTTTGGAATCCCACCTTCAGGAAAACTACTTAGAATTTTAGCTTTCCAACGGTATAATTAATTTTTATTTCGCTTTGCTAATTAGAGGAGAAAAGTATGTTTATCTGTTCAAAAACATGGTATTTTCTATGAAATCGACGGTTTTTGTACAGGGTGCGGCAGTGAGGACGGACAGTTTTTAAAAAAATCATAAAATAGTTAAGTTTCACTCAAAAACAAATTTATTGATGCATTCAGGTTCGCAAGGAAATAGCATTTGAGACAGTCAAGTGTGAAAAATCACATCAGGCATGTGGTGGCCGAAATTGTTTATGCAGTGCTGGAGGTGTTCTTGGGCGTTATCTCCAACATACTCTCTCAACTTGGGCGACTTCCACGCGAATTGCGTCCTTCAATTCGTCCAGAGTTCGGGGCTTGTTCTCGTATACTCTAAGCCTTGAGGTGTCCCCATAAGAAAAAATCGCATATGGATAAATCTGGGGACCGAGGAGGCCAATGAACATCGCTAAACCTGGAAATAAGGCGACCAGGGAAGAGAGGGCGAATATCGTCCATTGATGCTCTGGCTGTGTGGGCGGTCGCCCCATCCTGCTGGAACCACACACGTCGGGTTGGAACACGTCGCCGTCATAATTCAGGGAAAAAGAAGTTAGTGATCATTACGACGTAGGGTTATGTTGGAGAGAGTCTACACGAACTTCCAAGAACGCCTCCAGCACTGCATCAACAATTTCGGCCACCACATGCCTGATGTGATTTTTCACACTTGACTTTCTCAAATGCTATTTCCTTGCGAACCTGATTGCATCAATACATTTGTTTTTGAGTAAAAATTAACTATTTTATGATTTTTTTAAAACCGTCCGTCCTCACTGCCGCACCCTGTATAAAATGACCACATAAAAAATTTGAATTTGGTGCCGGTTTTTACGTGTTTTTTCACACTGAATCGGATGGTAACACCTCAACTCTCCTCAACTCCGCTATAACAGAGTTTTACACTTTGACTAGCTAGTTTTACTCTTAAAAACACAGAAAATTGAGCATAACAAATGAACTAAAAATTCGTGAGTTGAAGTGTAAAACTCTGTTATAACGGAATTGGGGGGATCTGTAAGTGTTACCATTCGATTCAGCGTGAAAAATTACGTAGCAACTGGCTCCAAACTTGCATGTTTTTTAGATGGTAATTTTTCACAAAAACCGTCGGTTTCATAGACAATACCATGTTTTTCAACATACAAACGTACTTTTCTCCTCTAATTAGCTAAGTAAAATAAAAACTCGTTAGCAAGCTGAAATTGTAAGGTAGTTTTCCTGAAGATGGGAATTCAAAAGCAACATAGTAAAAAAGTCAATAAGCGGACTCAAAACAGTGAAATGATGTCAACTTCTCCAAATTATGATTTTGACCTCATTTTTTAGCTATTGAAACTGCTCAAAAATCCTTGTTTTGGCATCAAGGACATAGGAAATTTAACGCTCTTTTGAACGGTGAAATCAGATTTTAATTTACTTATAAAATTGAGGGAGTTATGACCATTTTAGTGACATCATGTCAAAAACACGAAAAATATCTTGAAAGTGAAATTACTCGGAAATAAAGCCTCTAAAAAAAGTCTAGGAGGTACTTTTTGTTGCAAATTAGTTGTAGGATCGATCCCTGAACTTTGGCGAGTCGTCTTGTCTGATACACCCTGTATGTATGTGTATAAATAGTTATATATATATATATATATATATATATATATATATATATATATATATATATATATATATATATATATATATATATATATATGTATATATGTATATATGTATATATGTATATATGTATATATATATATATATATATATATATATATATATATATTCCAGCTCTGTGGCACCCGAAACAATGAAAACAGCATACGAAGTGGCACCCTCATTTTTATGGCACCCGTATAAGGGTGCCACATTGTCAACCCCTCATATCTTACCTTAACTTCAACAATAAACACACAAACGATTTTCTCTATTTAATTTAGGCTCTACTGGATGATAAGGATTCATAATCACAATGTTACATTGATTCAGTGACGAACAAAGAGCCTTTGAAGTTTGAGAGGTGGGTGCCAGTTGAATGGATTATGGATCACAAATATACAGCTGTAGTTCATCGTTTTTCCGCGTGCTTCGCCGCTGTCGGGTGTTTCGTGTATATTATAATATACATAATAATATACACATTCTATTTTGCTTACTGAATGGCTACCGGAGATCTGGCTGGGTCGGCCATTGCTCTAAATAACCTCGTCTTCTCCCCACCTCTTCCTTTTAAAAAACAAAGAACTAAAACAACTGGAACGCTGTCTCAGGGTTGGGCGTGCGGTCGGGCGGCTTGAGAGCCTCACCGACCATGTGTTGGACGACTACACAACTACTCCCAGTCAGAGGCACAGGAAAATCTAAATTTTCGTTCGATTTTGATGAAATTTTCAGGGATTGTGTTGGTTAGCCTCTTTATGTTCCCCTATGAATTTCATTACAATCGAATCAATAATGACGTGTGAGCAAGCTCAAACGTGAATTCATAAAATAACGTCGATTTTTTACGATCTATAGGTTTGATTTTGTTCAAACCCGGAGGGTAGTTGGCTATACGTATCAGAAATATGCTCTATGAGTTTTATTGCGATTGATTGAGTAATGACCATTGTACATGCGCAAAAATAAAATTGTTTGACACTTATGAAACTCGGAGACCAAGGGACTGATTTTTATGGAATTTTCTGGTTTTGTGTGGGTTAGCTTCTTGATGGTTCCCTTTAAATTGCATAGTTGTCGGATCAATAATAGGGTGCGCGCATTCGCAAACGTCAGATTCTAACAACGTCGATTTTTTACGATCTATTGGTCTGATTATGTTCAAACTTGGAGGGTAGTTGGGTAGAGGTTTCTAGGAAGGTTTGCCATGCATTTTATCGCCTTATTGATATCAACTTGGTTAACACACGAGAAACTCTGAATCTAATTGACCGAATACTCTCAAGGAGTATTAGGGGACCCTAGATGATCTTTTATAGTCCTCTTTTACGTAATATCATCCATTTAGGCGAATTTTTGGGACTTTAGAAAATCTGGAATGGAATAGAAAGTTCCAGTTATGCAACAAAAAGTAAAATAAAATTCAAGATCATCTCCACAGAAGTATTTCAAGATGGTACATACGTGATGAAGTAACATCTTTTATGCATTATTCCAGTACCTAGTTATACGTTGCTCAAAAATGGATGATGCGCCGCGAGTGGTCGCGGAAAGTAGGGGGGATACTAGAGCGCATGGGAGCGCGTTCCATTTTGACCCTACTAGTTTACGAATGGCCCAACGCAAACAATCGTTTTTAGGCTCAAATTATTCGTTTTTAAACCAGCTATATTTTGGTTATTAGCAAAATACTTTTAAAATTATCAGGTTTAATTTAAAATAAGGTAAAAACTGAAAAAAATTCCTTTTTTCTTCTCCTCTGTTAACTAGAGACAGGTAATGTGAAACTTTCCGTTTTTATTATTTTATTATTATTAATAATATCTTTATTATTATTAACAATATCTTAATCAGTTATTTATAATTCTCATCACCAATTACCACATTAATTTATTCATTCACATTTATCACATTCATTTGTGTTAACCTGCTGTGAATGTTGTTTATCTGCAGTCGACTTTTCGGAAGTAGTTCGAACTATTCCCATTTTTTCTATAAAATGTACGGGTTTTCTTTTGCAAAACAGTTTGGTCATCGTGGATATAGTTTTTATGAACTACGATAATTTATTTTCTCCGAAATTGAGATTTAATGTGATAATACCCCCTAGGGATCAACCTGGAAATGTAACTCTTGATCAGTGCCTACTCTTTTTTGCCAGAAAATAACAGAAGGAATACGTAAGAACGACATTAAACCATGTATTAAAAAAAAAAAAAAAAAAAAAAAAAAAAAAAAAACCGAACGATAGACTTACGGTTCTACAGTCACATAATTTAATAATGATTAATTTTACACATTATTAGTTCAATGTGGTTACTTAACAATATTAGTTTATAATTTACCGTAATAAATCAGCTTTCCTTGACACTACAGAGGGTAAGGGATCATGAGATGTTGTGATAAAATGAGAGCATTCCAAAAAGTGGCGATTGTTTTCCTGCTATCACTAAGGGAGTTACACTTCCCTACTAACGCATTGGTTGTACATGAAAATCAATATTTTCGCCGTAACGTAACGGTAGGAAAAAATGGAAACGTCCTGTTAATCATTATTAAATGATAAATTGCGGAACCAGTATCCACAAAGCATGTAGCAAATCAACCAAATCTTTTATTGATGACAATGATATAACTGCGTTTATCTGTGAAAATTGCTATGAAATAGTTATTGACGAAGGAAGCAGGTTTGACCCCCGCTTTCCGATCCAAATTTACAAGACGAACAATTAGCCGAAAATGCGGATTCACTGAGTACCTATAGGAAAGTTCGACCACATGCATTGGTAGGTATCAACATAACATAATTGATCAAATAATAAGAACATGCTTGTAAATATTCAAGTAGGCACTGCATAGGTACCGTCTACGTGCCACTATGTAGTAAAGCATTGTTCTACATTTTATTTACATTTTAAATTTTATTTAAATGATTCTTTTTAATAAAATTTAAGAATTGAAACATTCTCCGGAGAACTGACGCTGAAAAACGCATGAAAAGTAACTTTTTCGACAAGAGTAAGAGAACGTTCCACACATTCCTTTGCATAAACAAAGTGGTGTGGTGATAAATTGCCTTTTTGGATTTCATATTTACTCAAGGCAGGATCCAGTTTTGAGAGTTGACAATCGAAAGCACTCAACCAAAAATATGTAAGTAATAATTACCTCAAACAATGAAGCATCTAAAGTGCAAGGTACACAGGAAAAGTTTACAATTATACTGAGAGAGTTCGTCAGCCAATTGAATCTAGCCTCATCTGCGCTGTTCTCTCTCTCTTTTTTTTTTTTTTTTTTTTTTTTTTTTTTTTTTTTTTTTTTTTTTTTTTGAAATCAACGTTAAGTACAAATGCTCAAGATTTTTTAGCCGAGTTTCTGTAATTTGTCTTCCAACTCCAAGTGAGGCTAGGCGTCTATTGGTTTATAGTGTTTTAAGGTAATCACCTCAGATATTTTAGTCAAAATTTTGCTTGTGGTGTCACACACACCCTGTGAAAGCATGAAGGGCAGGGAAAACCGCTGTAGCTCACAGCGGTCAGGAGCTAGACAAAAGTTCGGCTGCGATGCCGATGAAAACCCATGGTGAAAAACGATACTGAAGTACCAGAAAACCAAAAATTCAAACCCTAAAATCAAAGCGGTGCATCTCCAAAAACGGCGCATGAATTGAGAATGTATCGGTTACAACATTTTTTGACGTTCGATTATGACCCTAGCACAACGATAGGGTGGTTCAAAAAAAAAAAAAAAAAAAAAAAGTTTTGGGATTTCTTGTCCCCAGAGCGCTGCTTGAAGATAAGTAAAAACCGAAAATTTCACCGAAAATGCTGTCGCCTGGTTAAGAATTGTTCTAGAAACATGGTAAGATGGTCGGATAATATGCTTTGGCATGTTCTGAACATGATTCCGTTTTTTACTATACTTTTCCGCCGATGATTGCTTCGTTTATCGGCCATAAATCTCAAATTAATAGTAGGGTCATAGACAAATTCACCCTAATTTCACCGGAAATTATGTCGCGTTGATAATTTAAGGTTCTGAAATACCTTGCGCCGATAAAATTTGGTATTTTCCAGGATACTCGGTACAAAGCCGTTGGTAATTTGGCAAGGACTTGAACCGGCATTGTACTTATTTGCCAATTATAGCGGCAAAATGGAGAAAATAGTTTAAAAAATTCCAATTTTTCTGTAAAATTCCTTAGTTCCATCGGTTTTCCGGTGTCAAATTCGAAGTTTTGAATTGTCTGAACTGTGATTGGATCGTTTGAGCGTAGGGTTACCTATTGTCAGCGGTATCGGTCACGTGTAAAAGCTTGTACAATGGTATCGGGTCGTTAAGCGAATAAGTACAATGCCGGTTCAAGTCCTTGCCAAATTACCAACGGCTTTGTACCGAGTATCCTGGAAAATACCAAATTTTATCGGCACAAGGTATTTCAGAACCTTGAATTATCAACGCGACATAATTTCCGGTGAAATTAGGGTGAATTTGTCTATTACCCTACTATTAATTTGAGATTTATGGCCGATAAACGAAGCAATCATCGGCGGAAAAGTATAGTAAAAAACGGAATCATGTTCAGAACATGCCAAAGCATATTGTCCGACCATAATAGCATGTTTCTAGTACAATTCTTAACCAGGGGACAGTATTTTTGGTGAAATTTTCGATTTTTACTCATCTTCAAGCAGCGCCCTCTGCCAATTTACCGGATAACTAGTGGAAGGAGCGTAAAATAAATAAGTTCATCGTGTTCAGCGCATGCGAAAATCCATAAATTGACCTAAAAAAAAAAATTGAAATCCGTCCTTCAAATCATCACCTCGCCACCAATTTAAAGGTTGATTTACGATAGCGGTCGATAACTGGCCAAAATCGACCCAGGTAAAGTGATTAATGGATTAAAGTGGATTAATATTTCTTGTTAAAAATTTAGGAGTGTCATCCTGACATACCGAGGAAGCAAAAAAAAAAAAAAAAAAAAAAAAAAAAAAAAAAAAAAAAAAAAAAAAAAAAAAAAAAAAAAACTCGGCGCTTTGCGCCTCGGCGGGGGGCTCCGCCCCCCTGCACCCCCCGGTTTATTTCTTTTTCCATACTCTGTATGAAATCATAGGAACACAGAATGTGTACACCAGCAAATCATCAGAAATTAACAAGCGGTTGCAATCATGTTCACAATATCAATTATTGAGAATGATCACCTGTGTGTAAACAATTATTCATATAACCATGCTCATAACTCAGCTTGTTGGCCACGCACTTCGCAGTAGTTAACATAATATGGTTGGATAAATCGAGAGCTTTCGAACGAATGGTCAACGAATTTTGTGGGATGAAAAACGACGAAGTACCATTTCCCTAGCAACGACTCGGTTGTACGTGAAAATCATTATAAAAAGGCGCGTAACGGTTTTTTCTGTCGGTTTTTTTTCGGTAGGTCATCGCAAAAACACATTCTGTGTTAAAAAAAAAAAAAAACAATGGGGACAGGAAATCCCAGAACTTTTTTTTTTTTTTTTTTGAACCACCCTATCGTTGTGCTTGGGTCATAATCGAACGTCAAAAAATGTTGTAACCGATACATTCTCAATTCATGCGCCGTTTTCGGAGATGCAACGCTTTGATTTTGGGGTTTCAATTTTTGGTTTTCTGGTACTTTTATTTTTTATTTTTTTTAATTTTATTTATTTGGCATTACGTTCTGTATACAGCCATACATATTTTTATTTACAATTCAAGGCTTGTAGTAAGTAAAACAATTTTCTTTCATATATTAATACTACAATTTAACATAAATTTAAAAAGTTCTTTATAAATTATGATATTGCTTGATGATAAAATGGATAAAAATTCCAAATTTACATTTGTTTTTGTGGCTAAAATATTAAAAAAAAGGTGTCTCTCCCGTTCATGGTCTGGACAATCCATTATCAGGTGACGTAGAGTTCCATCTGGATGACCACATTTTCCACATTGTGGGGATTCCCGTTGTCCGATTTTGAACAAATAGGCGTCACATATACCGTGGTTGGTTCTTAGGCGAAGTTCTTATCGTTATTCACCATGGGTTTTCGTCGGCATCGCAGCCGAACTTTTGTCAAGTTCCTGACCGCTGTGAGCTGTGCGGCATAAGCTTTCAGTAACGATGTAGCAGCCAATCACTCGTGGTTTTGATATTTAACGATAGACCCCTGGATCCGTGACTTTTCACTTTGTCCCTGGTTTCCGAGTAGGTACTAACTGTCACGATTCACCGGGTCAAGTTCTGTTCACTCGCTAAGTATATAGAAATGAACTAATGATTTTAGGGATTTTCTACGTGGGTTTACTATTTTTACTTATTTACTTTCGTAGCCTTTCGATCATAATTTGAACTCAAAATATTTTATGGACAATTCATCGTACCAGTCAAAAACAAAAGCTATTCTGTGAACATGAGAAGAGAAATTAATGAAAAGTGATGTATTTAAAATAACACGTTTTTGTGTTGGCAGTTGGGACTACACTCAAAATTGGATCCTGCCGCTTTTGAATAAATCAAAAAGTAAATCAAAAATTTTTGAGTAAATCAAAAACGGCAACTTATCACCTCGTTTCGTGACGAAATCAGCAATGCCCAAAGACTCCATACCGTCTTGTTTGTGCAAAGGAATGTGTGATGGAACGGTCGATTGCACTTATCGGACAAGTGACGTTTCATGCTTTGTACTGTGTCAGTGCTCCAAATAATGTTTCAATTCTAAAATTTTGGGGAAAAGAATAATATAAATAAAATTTTAAAATGTTACTAAAATGTATAACAATACTTTAAGAAATGTCGGTATGTAGGTACCTGTGCAGTGCCTACTTGATCATAGCTGCTCTTACTATTTCTTCAATTATGTGTTGATACCTACCTATAATTCGACATACCTCGATATACCTATAGTTCGATGGATGTGATCCAACTTAACTTTACAGGATCTATACATCTGAAGTCTTATGAATGCCTTATGAATATTTGAGTTTGAGTTGAGATTCAATTTCTTTTGTTTCTCATCGTCAAGTGGTATGGAATTATTAGTCTCCTTGCCTATTTTTCTCGAGATTTGGGAATTTCAAATGAATGTGATAAATGGTGATGAAAATTATAAATAAATAAATGATTGTATAGGTAATAATAATGTTTAAAAAAACCGAAAATGTCACATTACTAGTAAATTGTCTAGTAAATAGAGGAGAAAAAAAGTTGATTTATCTTCAAAATACAAAGGTTCATTATTGAAAATAATAAATCCAAATGCGACATTCAACATAAGGTCGGATTGTTTCGATTTTCGTAGTTTTAGAGTCAACATGTATAGTAAAAACCCAAGTGTGCTTATTCCAGTTACTTGGGCGACCTAAGCTATTGCGAAAAAACATCGCAACTTTCGAACTGTTTTCTATATTTTTGATCTTACGCCAAAACTAAGCTAGTTAGCAAGGAAACATCTATTACTAATATTCACGGCAGTTAAATTCTACGTAGAATAACCTATTAAAATTTGAAATATGAGTAATCATGTAACCGCTTGTAAAAAACGGCACTTTTTTCAATTTGGGTGAAATGTTTCACTTGGATTTTTTAAGAGCTTTAGTCTCAGAAACTGTCACACCAATTGAAAAACATTAGATGAAAGTCGTAAATAGTCTAACTTTGTAACTAATGGGTACCAAACATATTAAATTTAATTTATTTTTAGCGCATTTATGACAAAAAATACAAATTGTCCACACACGACTCCCGTCGTACACCTGAGGTGGTTCGTCTAAATAAGGTTAATTTTGGCATTACTACTCAATCTTAAACGCAATTTAATTATAATATCCTTATAATACAGAATTCAATTAGTCTCGCTAATTTTATTATTAGTGAATTACCTAGATATAATTTTACGAAATAATAATTTCCTTAGAAAACTATCACGTGTTAGAGAAGGAGCGGTCTAGTGACAATTTTGAATTTTCCGTCATAAAATGACATGTATTATATGAGATGAAATTCATTACATGTATTACATGAAAATGAAATAAAATGACATGTGATATAAAATTCAGATATAGAATTAGATGTCCTACGACTTTCATTTGATAAGACACACAGACTGGAGAGCAGTGAAGTTGTGGAAACCCATGTCAATACTATAAATTATTTAAATTATTACACTGCAAAAAAAAAAAAATTGAAGGCGAAGCTGGTACTGGGGGTTTTTGAAGGTACTGAACCCGAATCCGAAGCCCGTTTTTCACATAGACGTCTATTTTTTGAGAAGGAGACGTGTAGTACAAACCCCCAGGACCAGTACCTGTGTCGTGAGGGCATGACCTTGATTTTTTGGGGGGAGGGGGATAGTGTTATTAAAAAATAATAAACAAGTAGATCAGTGCTCACAAAATGAGAAACATGATGGCGTATTTTCTTGTAAGGAGATCCGCGTGAAATAGTAGACGTTTCCTGCGTTGAATTAGAGACAAAATGGCTTGGGAGCTCAATCAGCTGATCAATGACCTCTTAGTCGTCATCAACCCCTGGCACATCTTCATTTCCACAATGTTACAGATTACACCCATACCAAGTTTCATCAAAATCGGACGTCGGGAAGTGGCATTTAAAACGATTTTAAGAGGACATACATACAGCATCAGCGAACAAAGTGAACACAATAGCTCATTTTTTCTTTCTTAAAAGAAAATGCGCTAAAAATCAAATCAAAATATAAATCAGATCAGATATAGTACAATAACGACTGATTATATCATTCTAATAGTACGCAATCAGATTCACAGTATTTGACCAGGGGATACCAACGGATTCTGCCTCAGGTTTGTTATCTGTAATGGAAAATAATAAACCTTTGTGTCAAGGATTTACAGTGTTTTGACTTCATCTTCACCAGTAAGCCAGTGACGCTTCGATGGCAGACGTGTATTTCCAAGTTACCTATTGAACCAATTAATATTGGCCGTAATTTGAGTAATATGTATACCTACGAGTTTCTTTTTGACCCCAATCCAAATCAGTGTTTTTGAACGACGTCTACATTGGCGAACCGGCGATATTCGAGTGGCAGATTTGCATAACTACAGTACATCTACATGTACATCTGACTCATATTTCATTTATTTACCAATAAGTCGATTGCTGACCCAAAATTTGTGTTTTTGGACTGCGTCCGTAGCAAAGACCTAGCGATACTAAGGTAGCAGACTTGAATTCACGTAACCTATCAATATCCTGGTATGATGGGCCACAGTTTCAGCGATCAACAAAACAGTCGTTTCTGGGCGCTCAAACTCTTATATTTCAACCACATCTGCATGTAACACCCATCCACCTTGAGATAGCAGACGACCATGGTTCAGTTGGCCATGGATGAAAGTGTTAAGGGCCGATATGGTTCCTCCTCTAGCTGTAAGCCATATTTTCGCAAATTGAGATCTGTTTTTCTTGTCGCCATCGGTTTTGGACTAGTAGACGTGCATATCTTATACAAACTCAATTGAATACTAACAAATTCAATAATTGGTCCGTTTCTATAGATCAGTTTCCCCTTTTCAGCCGAGCTCCTAGTGGCATTGACGGTTATCACCTATATCTTGTACATTGGCTGAATTAAAAGATGAGGCGGTGTCGAAGGGGAAAATTAGGCCGGTGCATCGACAGCAAGATAACACCCGAACCAGCAAAATGCTCGGTAGATGCCTCCTCCCTTTAGTTGTGCATGTCCTCATCCGCATTTACACGCAGTTGTGAAGAAGTTGATAAGGGTGGAAGTGGAAGGTGACGCGGATGTTGCAGTAGGCATAAGAAATACCTGTTTAATGCTTGAAAGCAATTTAGATGAAACAGCCAAAATAATTCCTATGAGTTTGTGGTGGGTTTAAAATGAATTTGTAATTCACATTCGACCACAGTACACCAAGCATAGAATTCTATGCTCTTCTTTAAGTTTTTTAATGTCTCAAAAGTACTTTGATGTCCCTCCTTTTGATATCGCCTGTCCTCGGGCGATCACGGTCATCTAGCTGAAGGAGATAACATCGTGCGTCGTAGAATTTAGTAGATATATGAACTTTGTCGAGCCTGATTTTGCATCCGGAGATGTTGGCATTACGGGCAGATGAGGTTGGAGATGCTCCCGATCGAGGTTGGTCCTTAGCATCCAAACCAGACGGGAAATTGGAGGGATCCATGAGTTTTGCTTCCGATGGTTATGCAGATTTAAATTCGGATCAAAACGGTGTGTCAGTTATCAACTTGAACCCTGATAGCGAAGTCAAAAACGCCGATCTCCATTTTTTTGTCCAGGATGATATTGAAGGTGGAAGTTGCGGAACTGTTTACAATACATGCAAACGGTCAGTGAAGGACAGTTTTCGAGTTTCTGGGCAGCCGGTAGACGGCTTTTACATTAACCATACAAAAGGGTCACTTGACTACGTTAATCATGACCTTGATACCTTGAAACTGGGACATTTTCTCGCTCCATAGGGCTTCTTACAAAAGGGGCATGGATATTTAAGGTCGGATAAGAATTGGAATTTTAGAACTGCTCATTTTATTTTATTTGTGTCTTCCAGTTTTTTTCATAGATTTGATGATTTTCTAGGAGCCCCTGTGGGTTAGAAATTGCTGATCACGTTCTACGTATTGATGGGAATTCGGCAAAGGTGGAACTGAAATATTTTTTTTACAATGTCAGAACGTGTTTTTGGAATTTCAAACGATTGTCTCGAAACGTATAGACAATTTTCTTTCGTATATCTGGTTAAGTGTTACCTACTAGTTCTTAAGCAACCAAGAACTACCCACAAATATACTATTTCATTTTCGTTATGAGGTCGTGTACTCCAAATTGAAAAGTTAGGATTTTGTCCACTAAAACTTCCATTTCTTTAGACATCTTGAAGTTACGGAGGAGAATGTTTCTTCTCACCTTTTGTGCAATACACACAAATTGCAAGTGTAATGATGGGCTGGGGTAAGAGAATTTTTGGCCGAGGTAGAACCTCGTAGTTGCGCTACCATTTCCATCGTTTAAGAGGAATGTTCATATTACCAAGGTAAAAAACATGCCTGTGAGATCCATGGAAAACATCCGGAGCCATAATGATGGGGATGAACTCTTTCTCTCCGGTGAGAAGGACGGCACTTAGTTGTGCACCAATGTACTATATGGTGATACAACGATGGTTCCGCGTAAAAAATAACGATTCTCTTAAACGAGATAATGTTTTTCTGAAAAACGCATAAAGACGGTTTATTAGATAGGTAGGGAGTTGATAAGTGATAATTATTATGGTGAATGACACCAAGAAATAACATTGATTACATAGTTACATAGTATTGTACTCAGGTGCTATGCCGTTATCCCCCCCCCCCCCAACTGCTTCACGACTTTCGCGACTGTTTCACTTATCCTATACTCTTAAACGAGAAATTCTTGTATACATCATCAGGGGATACATACCCCCCCATTTCGACTCGAAAACACAATCTGCACTGGTCAATCCTCCGGAGTGATCTCCGTGGTGTTCTGGGCCATTCTTAACAACGAAAGTTGCTTATATCTGGCCGTAACTGTGGAAGGTATAAAAAGACCCTTCGCTTACTGGCTGTAGCTCCACAAAAAGAAATTTTTATCCAGGTTTCATAGAACCCAAAACGATTTCTGTGGGCAAAATAATTCACATTTTGTTGAGAGAATTGGAGCACATTTAATACCTTTAATGCCTTTTCAAAGCTTATTAAAAATTTTGCTTGCTGGTTGTGGTTTTTTCAATATCCACATTCAGCGTGTTTAGTACCTGCACTAACAAAAGAAGATATAGAATTACAAAATTAAATTATCTAGGTACCTAATCTGCTGGCAAAACTAAAAGTCTACGAGATTTAAACATTCTCCTTCCCTGAAGCTCAGTCTCTGGATCTTTGACCATAGTTTGTTTACCTCAACAGAACCCAGGAAGACCAATGGAAGTTGTGAAATTCTTGGTTCGCTCTTGTTTGTCCGCTATTATAAAATGGTTGATTTGTCTGCTGTTCTGAAGGTGGTTTGGCAACGTCGCAGATATCAAAGTGGTCGCCACTTAGTCCGTGATTTGTAATTGTATATCTCGGTTGGCACATATATATAGTGATATGAAATTTTCTGGAAGATTGCCACAGGTATAGGTAACATTGTGGGATTCAGTAAATAACCATTAAAATGAAATAAAAATATCCTTGCTGTTTTTAAATGTCATTCGAATCAATATACACCATAAAATAAATATATACACCAGAGAATAATGAGGGTGCCTCCTAACTTCAATATTGTATGGGTGCCACAATGTTAGAATATTTATTTATATACATATACACCAGGGAATAATGAGGGTGCCACATTACTTCAATATTGTATGGTTGCCACATAGAAAGGTGACTTGAAATTCTCAAGAATGGTGCCACAAGTATAGCATTATGGGATTCAGTAAATAACCATTGAAATGAAATAAAAAGTATACCTTGCTGTTTTTAGAGGTCATTTGAAGCAATATACACCATAAAATACATATATACACCAGCGGATAAGGAGGGTGCCTCCTAACTTCAATGTTGTATGGGTGCCAAAATGTTGCAATATATATTTATATATATATATATATATATATATATATATATATATATATGTGTGTGTGTGCGCGCTCGTGTGTGAGTGTGTTTGTGTGTGTGTGTGCTCGTGTGTGTGTGTGTATACGTGTGCGCGTGGGAGATGGGAGGTCGCCCGCACTGCTGCTGACCTGGACTTTGTCAGGCAGCAGTTGTTGTGGTGTGACCGAGCTACACCAACTGCTCCAAAACCCAGCTCATCTGCTGAGTTCGCTGCTGCACTACATGAGCCAGTAGATGGTAAAGAACTCCAACAGAGCTCTGAATCCCTCATTTCTTACCAGTCAGTGGAATGGGCTTCAGAGGGCATTGGGACCCGGGACAATCGCCATTTTCGTGCCGTCCGGGTGGCTATATTAGCCACCTCGGTGAGGTGTTCACGGAGTAGTCGTGGGACAGTGGACACCCTTTGCCGTGCCTGTCGGGGTAAAACTGAGAATCTGTATCATGTGCTGCAGCAGTGTCCTCCTACTCACGGTGGCCGCATTCTCTGTCACGATGCGGTTGCCAAGCAGATAGCAGGTGCTTTGTCATCCAGCAGTTGGGCTGTTCAGAGCTGGATATCGTTGCCATCAAGCCCGATGATTCTGCCATAATCCTGGATGTCCAGGTTGTCAGTGGCAGCGTGGACATGGGGCAGATCTGGCGGGCTAAAATAAATGAGTATGATAGAAATGACCTGCGGCAAGTAATTTCCGAGCTAAAAGGAGTGGCGACCAATAATATCAAGGTCATGGCTGCAACCGTGCCATGGCGCGGAGTGTGGTGCGGGAAAAGCGCCACGGAGTTAGTCGAGTTGGCCAACTGAGCATGAGTACTCCATGTATCACCACCCGCGTCCTGACGGATTCTTACTTGAACTGGTGGCCATTGTATAGGGGCACTTCCTTTCATCCCATTCTTCTTCCTCATCCTGCAACTTCCCTTATCCCTAGAGCCGGCGTCGGGTAAACCTGGGCGTCCTCCCCACTTTATTTTATTTTATTTGTTTAGTTTTAAATTTAATGGTGTGCCCCCTCCGCCTTTGAGGAGAGTTTTGTAAAAAAAAAAAAGTGTGTGTGTCTGTGTCTTTCTAACGATAATTCTCCTTCGGATTGAGATACAAAGTCCGTTCTTTCGCCAAACAAATCAAGGTTTCCAAACGAAAGGATGAGTTCGTTGGCCAGTATTTCGGAGCAGATTGAATGGGTCAAATTTCATAAAACGTATTAAAAATCACTGAATATGGGTAAAAACGGCTAAAAATCGTAAATTTATATTTTTTAGCAGAATTTGGTCAAAAGAAGTTGTCAATGATGAACTAGAACAATAAAACTTTTGAACAAAATTTTATGCTAAAGAATGTACCTTCTTGAATTTCATTGGAGTCCATTGGACGCCATAGGAGTCTTTCCTCTCATAAAGCGTTCGGACGATTCTGCCTGCTCTGAGACTTTTTATGATGTAGTAATTTTGATGGAGTTGCTTTTAAAGGAAGGCCCTAAGAATGGCCACTATCCAATCAAAAATCATTAAACGGGGTCAGAAAACATGCGATGAAATAGAGTTTTTCAAAAACCACAATGTGAATTTTCGCTCCTCAAGCCGATTTCTTAAAGGTTTCATTGGGAATTCTCAGGACAAGAAGGATTATGTTGCTAAGAAAGTTGAAGATTCGGTCAGGTATAAATCGAAATTCGCATTAGCTTCGAAAAAGCCCCATGCAACATACGCAGCTAATGTCAAATCTTTACAGTGTGAGTGAATTTCGCAAAGGGTGACAGGAGGAACTAATGAACCCTAGTTAGATTTTTACACGGGAAATTAATAGAGCATTGATTACAACTTTAATGGGGAGAGAAGTATCGGAATTGGAGAGGAAGCTGTTTTGCTTGATTACATGATATTGAAGCCTTGCACTAAAGGACCCGGCAGAGACTACACAAACATTTCAAAACTCTATAGATTCCTATTCAGTTTTGAAGTTCGCAATTCAAAGTGGCTGGCCAATCAACATCAACGACCATAATGAGAAACTGAACTTGGTGAAGAGGGAGAAGTCTGTGCGTAGAGATCATGCTGATAAGGCTCAAAGCATTTCATTTATAAACAAACATTTTATCTCAGCTACCTGGTAAACAACCTTGGTCATTGCGGAGAGTAATACGTGGAAAATCCTCCCAATGGCTTTCAGTAACACAAACCAAGAACATCACTTTGACATATATTAGGGATCTAGGTACCCCCAGAGGTGCAATGGGGGCCTAAATCCTCGATAAAAAGGTAGAGGAGGTTTACAGTATCCCGTCAGAGAGATACCACTCCTACTAATAGCTTTTAATTAGCCATGTTCGGAGTAGATTGGTTTTCCAGGGATCTGGATCGCCCATCCAACGCCAAACTCAGCTTCTCGAAAACACGGGTATCAGCGTGCGACGCCCGTTGTTCATCATTCTTTGAGACCCCGACGGGACCTCTTTGACGGGAACTCTGTCACACACAACAGCCACCCAATTCCGTGATGCCATCGCATTGAGGTATTGAAAGGGACCTACGGGTCTACCAGAGCGTTGCGACGGATGTGAAGAGGAAATTAATTAACCCATGCACTGAACTGCCAAAAGGGCGAGCAAATTAAGCATGGGCATGACAACCATCGTGATGATTGCGCCAAGTTAGCTAGCCTAGCACGGGGAGGTGTGGCAGCAGAGCCCATATTGCGAGAAGCGGAAAATGGATGGCCAGCACTCATTGCAAACATTGCGATTCAAGGGTTGTGGGAAGGTGAGAGGAAGGCGTTTCTTGACAACCGCTTCGTAAATGCCGACGCCTCTTCTTACCTCTCACAAAACTGGGATACTACTGCAAGGTATCATGCACGCCAAAAACACCAAAAATATGACAGAGCCGCAGAGGATATCGATAGGGTCGATCACTCCACACATTTGTTCATGCGATGGTGCATTGCACTACGAATTCAATGCGTTTCTAAAGAGAGTGGTAGATCGGTTCGGTGACAAATAGTACAAGCCCTAAAGTCAAATAATATTGAATTGGGCACTTATAAAAGTTCGATTTTCTATTATCCGGGCTGTATCGTTGCGTTTGAGGGGAAGTAGAAAATTTATTAAATTTGAAAGAGCATTGCCGAACAACAGCTAAGATGAGAATTCATGACTAATTGATGATCAGAGAAGAAAACGCTGAAAACAAATATCTTCCTTTATAATCTGATAGAAACACAATCTAAAAATATATCAAAAACATTCAACATAATGTAGTACGATGATTTACGAAAATTCGCTCATACGATCATGCTGCATGATTGGAATTTTATTCTTGGCAATGTTTTTCAGCATAATTTTGTACATAAATTTTGTTATGTTCTAGTTCATTGTTGATATACATCTTTTGACTATCATTCTGCTAAAAAATATAAATTTAACGATTTTTAGTCGTACTTACAATTTGAAATGATGTTTCGAGCACTTTTTTGAAATTTTACCAGTTTAAAACTGCTCCAAAAGTGCTGGCCAAGGAACTCAGTCTTCCAGTTGAAAAGCTTGATTTTTTGGAGCATAAACAGAATGTTTATCTCAATCCTGATTTTTTAATTTTAAACTTTTTTAAATTTTATTTTCATTTATTTATTTATTTTATTCATTTTATTTTTTATTTTTTTATTTTATCATGTATTTATTTTAATTTATTTATTTATTTATTTATTTATTCATTTATTTTATTGTTTATTTATTTTATTTCGCGAGAGCGCACACATACACACGTGTGTGGTTACAAGGACACACACACTTTTTTTTTTTTTTTTAACAGAACTCCCCCCAAAGGCGGAGGGGGCACACCATTAAATTGAAAAATAAACAAATAAAATGAAACAGTGGGGAGGACGCCCAGGCTTACCCGACGCCGGCTCTAGGGATAAGGGAATTTGCAGGACGAGGAGGAAGAATGGGATGAACGGGAGTGCCCTATTAAAATGACCACCAGTTCAAGTAAGAGCCCCTCAGGACGCGGGTGGTGATACCACGGAGTACTCCTGCCGAGATGCTTAACTCGAGTAACTCCGAGGCGCTTTTCTCGCACCACACCCCACGCCATGACAGGGTCGCAGCCATGACCTTGATGTTATTGGTGGCAACTCCTTTCAGCTTGGAAATCGCTTGCCGCAGGTCATTTCTATCATACTTATTTATTTTAGCCCGCCAGGTCTGCTACATGTCCACGCTGCTACTGACAACCTGGACATCCAGGATTATGGCAGACCCATCGGGCTTGACGGCAACGATATCCGGCTTTTAGCCCCGGTCACTCGTCATGTGATAAAGTCTCTCTCCCTTTCGACATCCCAACCGCTAGATGACAAAGCACCTGCTATCTGCTTGGCAACCGCATCGTGACGTAAAATGCGGCCACCGAGAGTTCGAGGACACTGCTGCAGCACATGATACGGATTCTCATTTTTACCCCGACAGGCACGGCAAAGGGTGTCCACTGTCCCGCGACTACTCCTTGAACATCTCACCGAGGTGGCTAATGTAGCCACCCAGAAGGCGTGAAAATGGCGATAGTCGCGGGCCCCAATGCTCTCTGAAGCCCATTCCACCCACTGGGTAGAAATGGTGGGGGATTCAGAGCACTGTCGGAGTACACAAACACACAAACACAAACGCACTCACACACACGCACACACACAGATATATATATGTTTATATATATATGTATATATATATATATATATATATATATATATATATATATATATATTGGTATATTGGTATGAAATTGGCAAAAATGGCTTTTTACCCAAAAACTGGCCAAACATGGCACTTAAGGATGGCGCCATGGCAAAATGGCACTTGAAGGGCTCTGGTTATTAGTCTCCGATACTTGAAACTCCCTTCCAGCTAAACCCCTAACTTAAGAAAACTTCCAAAACTTAGAGGTTTAGCTGGAAGGGAGTTTTAAGTATTGGAAACTAATAATCAATCACATAAAACACCTTTTCAGTACTTGAGTAGGCATATTAACAGGCGCTTACGAATAGTGTAGGCGCATTTTAATAGAGTCTTACAAATGGTGAAGGCGCCGGGCACAAAAAACACACTGGGCGCGGGGGGAAAACAAAAAAAGTCCAGTCATGCAGCATGACCCCATGAGCGAATTTTTGAAGATGTTTCATGCAAATATTACAGATTTTTACAACTAGCGAACGGCATTATTCCGATTTTGGACTGATTTTTCAACTTTGAAATTTTTGAAAACTTGATTCATATTCTTATAGCAAATTTTACGCTGATTCCGAATATACCACATGTTAGTATGCTGAAAAAATTATTTCGCACAACAAATCGCAAAAAACATTCTATTTTGAAATTTTTGACTACATTTTTGAAAATTTCAACCCGAAGATGTAATCCGATCAAGCTGGCCAACGAACTTGAACTTTCGTTTTGTGCCCTTAACATTTTAAAATTTGTTTGAAGTTTCTAGCACAATTCTACGGACAGTTATCGTCTGGAATGACACATACATATATACATACATACGTACATACATACATACATATATACATACATACATATATACATACATAAAAAATGCGTTAAACTTCAGAATATGATTCAGAATAGCCTGAAACAGATTTCTGCATAAATTTTTTTCAAAAATTCACATTCTACAAATTTTGAGGCGAGAGCAATAGCTTAATTTTCTTCAAAAATTCGCTAAAAGACTCTGGGTTCATCGCAGTTGGCGGCTTTGAGTAACGAAGGGAGAGTTTGTAACATAATCAGGTCATTGAAGTTTGATGAATTTTCCCAAAAATATTAAAATGAGAGATTTTGCACATTTTGTCTTTTCTATGATCGTTTGATGCCCATCCCATGTTTTTATTTTGAAAAACCATCACTTATGTTAATACTAAAAAAACCGTAGGTGTTTAAGTACAATTCCTTACAAATTTTCGTGATTTCTTATTGGTCGATCCCAATTAGCGAATTTTTGAAGAAAATTAAGCTATTGCTCTCGCCTCAAAATTTGTAGAATGTGAATTTTTGAAAAAAAAAATGATGCAGAAATCCGTTTCAGGCAATTCTGAATCATATTCTGAAGTTTAACGCATTTTTTTATGTATGTATATATGTATGTATGTATATATGTATGTATGTATGTATGTATGTATATATGTATGTGTCATTCCAGACGATAACTGTCCGTAGAATTGTGCTAGAAACTTCAAACAAATTTTAAAATGTTAAGGGCACAAAACGAAAGTTCAAGTTCGTTGGCCAGCTTGATCGGATTACATCTTCGGGTTGAAATTTTCAAAAATGTAGTCAAAAATTTCAAAATAGCCTGTTTTTTGCGATTTGTCGTGCGAAATAATTTTTTCAGCATTCTAACATGTGGTATATTCGGAATCAGCACAAGATTTCCTATAAGAATATGGATCAAGTTTTCAAACATTTCAAAGTTGAAAAATCAGTCAAAAATCGAAATAATGCCGTTCGCTGGTTGTAAAAATCGGTAATATTCTTCAAAAATTCGCTCATGGGGTCATGCTGCATGACTGGACTTTTTAATCTAGTTGTATGTCAAACCACCAAACCTGTATAGTTTTAAATTTCATTACGGAAGGGAGAAAATGGAGTCGGTAATGTTTAAATATAACATTAACATTGTTTATATATATGTTAATATATATATATATATGCAACCTTTTTGTGAAATCAGCCTTTTTGTAAAAATCCTAGCCTTTTTACTATACGCCGCCTTTTCGTAATAAAAACGTTTGAATGATAAACTACACACATCATTCTGACTTATATATCCAACTAATCTGAATTTTTACTAAGGGATTGACTAGGTACTTGATGTTATGTATTCTTCGGGTCCCTATGTTTTCTCCCCGCTCGCCTAAATTCCATCGTTTTACTCCCCAACTCAAACTCCAAATCTTGTCGTTTTACTCCCGGGATTGCGTTGGGCTCCCGGAATGAAACAGGCGTCGTGCACGGCTCCTGACGTTCTACTCCCCAGATTATGTGAGCTATTAGCGTTACCCAGGGGACACCTCGAGGAGGTTGCTCACGTTGTCCCCCGTATCAGTGGCGAGAGCCACTTCGTCCAATCATAATAATAGAAAAAAGGATCAATGGCAAGAGCCACTTCGTCAACATAGATAGATGTACAATGAAACATACAATGAAAACAATTGCAATGTGCCCCTAATGTCGTCTGCTCTCATTTGAGTCAAAGGGCAGTGAAAGTTTGGCTGAAACTTTCTGAACAAACTTGTACAGAGGAAGGCCTCGCTGCTGCCTGTAGATGAGCTGTCGGATCCACAGCTTGCTTTTTGACTCGTTTAGTTTGGGGGGTCGTACGTTCGTCCGCGTCTATGGCTATATTCGTGTAAACGACAGCTTGCACCTCAACCATCTCTTCACACACACGACTTCAGACATGGTTGTATCAAGACTGTCGATTCGGAAAATGAATGTTTTCATTCTGGGAGTAGAACGTCAAGGGTCACGAGATAAGAAGCAACAAAAATGGACTAGTTGGGGAGTAAAACGCTATCACCGGCGGGCGACCTTTCACTTTTCCTGTTTCATGGGGAGTAAAACGTACGACCCCCGTATTCTTGAGATACGAGCTTGCGAGCATCCAGACCACCAAGCTAAGGTGGATCAAGCTCAGCCTTTTTGTCAAATGGAATAGGTTGGTTGGTTTTTACAAAAAGGCTGATTTCACGATAGGGCTGCGACATATACATGTTGTGGGCTGGTCACATCATGACGTCTGCCTACTTTTACTAAGCACATGACATCCATTGGATGCCCAAGTGATTCAACCATTACTGATGGAAGGTTAGGAGAAGAGAGGGTTGAGGGTAGACGTGCCCTCACCACTCCGTGCGCCCACATATGCAGCCAGACCAAGTTGATCTACCGGCGGGGAGTTTCGCGCTTGTGCTTTTATTGCGTTTAATCATTTCGTCTATCTACCTAAAGAGTTATTGCACAGTTTGAACTTTTAAAATCTAAGAAGTGTTGTTAGTAACCATGAACCCATTTAATCTTGAGGACAGAGATTGGGGATAGACATATGATTTAACTGGCGTTTCCAGACACAACATATATTTATAATTTTGTTTCATAAAAAATTTTCTACGTTTTTCAAAAGCAATGTGCTCTAATGATATATTTTGACATCGCTCACCCATTAAATATATTTGAGAGTAAGAATCCTGAAGCAGCAGCGATAAGAATTCAATTTTGACGGATTATCACCGCAAAACACGGAAAAAAACATTTTAATGTCATTTTGGTCACAGTATTCCTAACTTTCCAAAATTTTCAATAGTGAATATTACTTGAGTTGTTGTTCGTGCAATAGAGATTGACGTGAATTTTGGACTATTGGCCGCATTTCTCTAAATTCACCTCTAACTTCAAAAATTTGGCTATAGACTTTCCCATTGGTCAAGAAAAATTCTTTCCAATCCAAGCCTAGCTTTGTGAATCATGTAGTCATTCAGTTCAGGTTTTTATTGGGTACTATTCAAATTGTTCCCGAATACAAGGTGTGACCAAAATGTCCCATATACGAACTAAATCACTCGCGACGAAGTTGTGGAAACCCATTTCAAAACGGAAGTTAGTGAAAAACGTTGTCTATTTCCACGAAAAATGAAGAGTTACAATGTTAAATCGATTTCGACGGTTAGGCCATCATCAGTAACAGACAATAACGACAAAGTTATTGTTTGTTACTGATGATGGCCGTCGAAATCAATTCAACATTGTAACTCTTTATTTTTCGTGGAAATAGACAACATTTTTTCACTAACTTCCGTTATTTCCCATATGTGACCAAACTGACAAAAACCTTCTCATAAAAAAGAGACTCATGGTACTTATCAAGGGGGCGAATGCAAAATTTTAAATGAACGGCAACATTTTTATTGTGGCGGTGTGTAGCTAAGTGTACACACGACTCTCCGTTGATTGTAGTGATTTTATATCTAGTTTCAAGTTAGTGACTAGCGGCCATAAAACGTATTAGGTTGCAGGTCGAACTAGTTTTCGTCCAACTTGCAGTGTTAATTCCGAGTTCGTTCATTATGTCTCAAAAGGGTGTTGGACCTTCTGGGGGTTATGTCAACAAAAAACGCGGCATCGGACAACTTCGCAGATCTGGAGCTGACGATATCAAATCCAAAGATAGTGTAGCACTCAAAATCGACGTTGAAGGTAAAATTCGCGAAATTATGAATGATCTCAAGTCGCGAGTTATTCTTGATGACGAGAAGGTTGCCTCCCTTGAAACTTGGCTGAGTTCTGGTATGAATGGCATTATGGCTCACCCCTATCTGATTGTTGAATCTGAAGAATTTAAACGTTTAGACGACTCTGATCAAGCTTCAAACCAGCTAATTATATGCCTACACAGAGTTCCAGAAGACTCTTCCGGTAATGAGGATGCAGAACAGCAAGCTTAAAATGTCATCAATTAGCTCCCCATAAATGAGCCTCTTACTGAATCCGCTATTGCTCGAGCTCGCCGAGGAGGGAAAAAACAGATTTCGAATGTCAATAACGCTACACTTGCACGTCCAATTGTAATTAGTTTTCCTCGCTATAAGACGCGATTCGAAGTTTTCAGCAAGAAGTACACTTCGAAAGGCACCTAAATGCTCATTGCCGAGGATTTGACGGCCGCCCGTAGGCTTTTATACAAGAAGTGCTGGCATATTTTTGGATTCAGGAATGTTTGGACCAATTCGGGAATTGTTCTCTTCAAGCATGACGAAAAAATTTAGCTGTCAGGAGGAGCTAGATAACTTTTTTTTTTTTTTTTTTTTTTTTTTTTTTTTTTTTTTTTTTTGAGGCATGGAATTAATGCAGTTTGCAAAAGCCAAGAAAATATAAACTCCAATTATGCTTTACCGTACTCAGAGAGGCTTCATTCCAAAACTTCACCATCTTGAGTTGAATTGTAAAATAAAAAATAGTAAATAATAATAATGCAAACGAAGCATAATAAAAACAATTCAAGGACAGAAAGACATTTTTTTTTTTTAAGTTTTAAACTGTCCGAATAAATAATTGTTGCAATGTAAGAAAGGCAGCACACGGTTGCATTCTATGGCAGTTATATAAAAAATGGACTTACTACTCGATTTTTGGACGTATAGCAACTGCGCAGAGTCGAATATGGGGGGGGGGGGGGATCGGAAATTTCTTGTATATTGTGACCTACATGAATTCTACAGGTCGTCTACCAGCATTTTTCACTTTGCATAAATAGGTCGTACGACTCATAAGGTGGCAGATCTCCGAATGGATATATACCATGCTGAAGGGCAGGGTTGTATCCTCGGAGTTGGGGGGAGCAACTTTCAGTGCCATTCCAAGTAGGGGATGTCCGCAGGGCGGTGTGCTCTCCCCTCTGTTATGGCTACTCGTGGTAGATGGCCTCCTACAAAAACTCAAAGACAATGGCTTTGAGGTGGTAGGATATGCTGACGACATTGTGGTCATTGTCAGGGGTAAGTTCGAGGAAACAGTCTGCGAACGGATGCAGATGGCGTTGGATGTCGTACAGCAATGGTGCACGAAGGAGGGGCTATATGTGAACCCTGATAAAGTGACCCTTCTTCCGTTTACAGAAGACGAAAGGTTGACATGCAGGTGGTCTGTCTGGGGGGCAGGCAACTTCCCTTCTACACCAGGGCCAGATACCTGGGAGTCACCTTTGATCAGAAGCTACCCTGGACGCCTCACATTAAGAGGGCCGTGGATAGATCCATCTTTGTTATGGCGTCGGGCCGATGCATGTTAGGAAAGACATGGAGCTTGAGCCCAAAGATGACCATGTGGTTATATACTACAGTGGTCAGACCGATGCTGACCTACGGGGCCTTTGTCTGGTGGACAAAGGTCAGCCAGGCAACGGCTGTGAGTCAGCTGGCAAGACTGCAAAGGATGGCGTGCATTGGGGTTACAGGCTCCATGCACACGAGTCCTACAGCTGCACTGGAGGTCCTTTTGGACCTTCCTCCTCTGCACATCCACGTAAAGAGGGTTGCCTTCCTGCAGGGAGTGAGGTTGTGGAGGAATGGCTTTTTAAAGCGGGAATTTGGGCGTACTCACCATGTAATCATGAAGGAGGTTGCAGTGGATGAGTCATCGCTCAGTATTTCAGACCACATGGCGGAGACACGGAACTTTGATCTCCCCTTCAAGGTCTACATTCACAGTAGATCAATGTGGTCTGAAGGGAGGCCCCAATTCGAACGAGGAGCTATAGTGTTCTATACAGATGGCTCCATCATGAATGGTAGGGTCATTTTTGGCCCACGAACGGAGATTTCAGAATCTCTGGGAACAGTCGCCACCATTTTCCAGGCAGAAATATATGCCTTAAGCTCCTGCGCTGACAGACTGGTGAGTCGTCAAGTGAATGGAGCAAAAATCTACATTTTATCAGATAGTCAAGCAGCCTTGAAGGCACTAGCTTCTTTCACCATCTCATCGAAGCTGGTGTGAGAGTGCTTGACTAACCTCAAGACCCTTGCCAGGAACAATAAGGTTACCTTGCTGTGGTGCCAAGGGCACCAGGGGGTGGAGGGGAATGAACAAGCTGACTCTCTTGCTAGGAAGGGTGCTGCTTCTCTCCCTGTGGGCCCAGAACCCTTCCTGGCCACTACGGAGAGCTTTCTCCTCAGAGAGCTCACCAAATGGGAGAGTAAGAAGAGGCCCACTGGCTCCATGTCAAGGGCCAGAGGCAGACGAAGCAATTTATTCACTTCTCTAGGAAGAGAGCGAAGGAGCTGCTCAGCCTGGGGAGAAGGGAGCTGCGTATGGTTGTGGGGCTGTTAACTGGGCACTGCCCACTTAGATACCATCTCCATAAAATGGGCAAGTCAGACTCCACTCTCTGCCGCTTTTGTTGGGCGGAAGACGAGACGGCGAGTCATGTGGTCTGCCATTGCCCTATATTGGCAAGACATCGCTTTTTGAATTGAGGCAGAACCTCCATCGATCCCCAAGACATTAAGACGGGGGAGATTAAGACTCTCCTCGCTTTTGCCAAAACGTGGTGGGGAGGGATTGACTTCCCAGCTGTGGCTGGCATTGGTGATATGGACTGGGGCTGCGACTCAGTAACTTACCGACTGTGGAGCACTCGGATCCCAGGTAGTGCCTGATGGTGGGCAGGAGTGCCGGAACTAGAAAGATAGTGCTTGGTTTGGCAGGGCTGTCGGTATCAGGCAGATCTAGTGTCTGGGATGGGGAGGGGGTACGGCCTTCTTCTCCAGCTACAATAGGCCATTGCGGCCTCAGTGGCTTTAAAAAAAAAGTGGCAACCAAATACTGAATATGACCGTCTAGTTCGAGGTCGTATCACTAGAATAATTTTATTTTTAGAATTGGGCAAGTACTTTTAGTAGTTCGAGCTATCCTTGTTCATCATTATGAGTGAATGTTATTAGGGCAACTATGAGTTCCGAACGAGATAAAATTACAGAAATGTGGGCGCGATTATTTGTTCCACAAAGACTGAAGTCTTTAAAATTTGAGGTTAATATTCGTTGAGGTTAAATTTGCCTAGACTTAACTAAATGCCTAATTTGGAGCCATTAGCTATTTAACGGAAAAACAGGCATTCCATTGAAATTATTCGCAAATTAAAAAATTGTGAAGTAAAAAAAAAGTTTCTGGAAATTTTTATGCCTCTATTCAGTACCTTCATCGCGATCAAAATAATTATGATCAGCATGAAATTTACAATAAGAATCTCTTGTAACATTGCCATGTCCTGAAAAAACGCATTTCGTCCCACTGTACAGCGGAAGGAAGTGGTGTTGTATTAGCAACTGCGCCGGGCATGCATGGACAATGTTATGTAGTATTACGAGGATGAGATCTCCTCGCTGATTTATGTATTCTATTAAAACGTTCTCTTTTTCTGTTTAGTCAAGATAAATATATGAACCTAATAAATGTTTTCACTGCATTTTTAATTAGAAATTGCGTACCTCCCTAGTCTATCCAATCGTTGCGGATTACCCATAGTATGTAAAAGCTTGATCATTTATTTCTATTTTTATTATTTTCTTTTTTTTTCAAACTTTCACGATGGAAGTGCATTTGGATTGAATGGTAACATTGCTTTTGTGAACTATGCATCGAGTGGGAAGGATGAAATTGTGGATATTTCAGTAGAGTATCTTACCCTCGACCCCGTTGTTCACAAGAACCTCTCGTCCACTTGAAGAACGAAGCGAGATCCGGCCTTCAATAGTGTGTGTGTGTGTGCGCGCGTGCGCGTGTGTGTGTGTGTCTGTGAGTGTGTCTGTTCCGCCTTACAAGCCAAAATTATAGGCTTATCGACTTGAAATTTGGTAGGGAGATCCATTAGACATCTGGAATATACTGTACAGTTTTTGGTGCCAATCCTCTCGGTCACAAAGCGAACATTATCCGCTCTCTGACTAAATTCAAAATAATTTTTTTCTATAGAAATTATGATCGAATATAAATTTATTTATTTATTGAACGGGTGAGAGGCCCAATATACAACAAGATAATTATGGATGATTAAACAATACAATTAGTTACCTATACTGACAAAGCTTACAATATAAAGTACAGTTTAACCACAATGTAAATCATAGAATAAAGAAGCTTACTTAACATTTAAAAAGTTTCTGAGCTTGCAGAACTGATGTTAAATTTCGGGACATGCATTTTTTCTTCGTCATCCCAAAATTCAGCGACTCCACTCATTCAGGATGTAATTCACGATATGCAATCAACATTACCATAGACATTCCAACCCCACAACGTCACTCTCAATGCAATAATTTTCAAAATTGAATATCGGCGCAGTTGTGAAGTTTTAGGGTGTGACCAAGGGACAATGACCAAAATGACGAATTTCAACTCCAAAGTCAAATGCCTTTTAACGAAGAAGTAAATTTTTTTCAAAAAAGCAATGGCCAAGATAGATAGCATTAAATACAAACTAAAAATTAAAACAAAACTTAAATACTAAAAAATTAAATACTAACTTGTTGAAATTGTTTGAACAAAGTTAACTACCTACCATGTGTTCTGGGGACATCAAAGTATCCCATCAGGCGAAACAAGGCCATCAACATCTCAATGACATTGGTCTGGATTAGCCAGAAACCTATAGAA
This sequence comes from Adelphocoris suturalis, assembly GCA_030762985.1. Classification (NCBI taxonomy): domain Eukaryota; kingdom Metazoa; phylum Arthropoda; class Insecta; order Hemiptera; family Miridae; genus Adelphocoris; species Adelphocoris suturalis. The sequence goes on along the minus strand of CM061051.1, from coordinate 7,848,151 downwards.
TGTCGAATATATTGTCGATCCTTTTAAACGCTGGCCAAGCAACAATCCCCAACTAACTTTCGTGTGTGTTTATAGGACATGCTTCAGAAGTTTCAAATTTCATAGTTCAGGGAGTGATTACGGCGGAGGATAAACCGATTAGGTAATCGATATGTTATCAGTATTTTCATTTAATTTTTTGTTCGATCCAGATTTTTGCCAGGCCATGCGCTATGACATTTTTGAATTTAAGATTGTTCGGGGTAAATGGAGAGGTAATTACAATAAATCATAAGATCACATTTTTCGCATCTGTGTTTTTTTTTTTTTTTTTTTAGATCTTGGATCTTGGTTGGAGTGATGGAAGAGAAATTAACCGTGCTTATCTCATATACTCCACCGATTTTCATGTGATTCTCTTGCTCGAAAGATATGGCCTCTCTAGGAAACCGTTCCCGGTAAATTGAAATAACATAGAGATTTGTAGGAGGGGGTTATTTAGTAGAGATGTCATTAAAACGTAATATTTTCATCCTATTCCTTGAAATTTCTTTGTTTGGTTTCGTAATGTGAAAGCAGTTCAAACTTCTTGATGGCGGTGATGAGCAAGGAGGGGAGTGGGAGTTGTGGATAGCACAATAATTTCGTTATAATAGAGAGGGTACATCCAGTAAAATTATCTATAGAATACAGAATATTATAGAATTATCTATTCGCTATTATCATCAAGCTCATATAAGAACCAGATGAACCGAAGACCTGATGAAATGCATCCATTACCTAACAATATGTGTTATGTTGTGCATTCCTGATTAGCACAAATTCCCTATAAGATGGGATCATTCAATAATTTATAACACGTAGAACTTATTTTTTAAGAAGTGGAGATATGAGCACGAAGGTGAGAAGTATTTTCTCTCTAACAATGTTATTTTCTTTCTTTTACCTTCAGTCTTTCTCCAATCTCTTGTCTGACTCCTTTGCTTAATGATGCTGACTATATGTTGTTATCCTATTCCATGTCTCTTTCTATCATTTCACCAATGATGTTATCAGGCGTGTATACCCCTAGGTTGTGTATGCCTCACGTTGTCCCAATGGGGCCATGCGAAAAACGAATAATGGTGCATATATCGTCGCATTACTTCTTACAAAAACTGCAGTATGCATCTCTACCAATATTCATCGGGAATGACTGGAAAAATCATGATCTGTCAAAAACTGATCTAGCACTGCCAGTGTCAATCACAATTCTAAATTTATTTATTTTAATGAACGGAAGAACCCGGCCGAAATTCATCAATCGATGATTTCTAGTTGAACATTGTGTTTCCTAAAAAAGGTTTCGCTGATTGAGGATTTTCCGCGATTTTTTCGTTTAGAGCTAAGGTTTAAAACCGTTCAAAAGAATCATGAATTAAGTATCGAAATAGCATAAATTTCTTGGCTCTAAATGTAGCTTTCCCCAGGGTCATATAATATTGGTGTTTCGGTGTCATCGTGTAGAAATTAGAACTTTTAGTCGAGACGGACATTCCCCACCCCCACCTCCTATATTCTAACCCCGTAATTTGGGATATTCCAATCACCTGTTGAAAGCCTGATATTATCTAATTGTATAAACACAATGGTAACTATCAAGGATATTTTTTTAATATAGAACTGACAACTATAATGAAAAAAAAAAAAATAATAATAATAATAACTAGGCTGATCATAGGAGATCTGTTATAGATCCAAGCTGAACATATTTTTACTGACTATGAAAAGATAGCAGATGCAAATTATCTGAACCCGTGCAATCCAATATTAAGAGCTTTTAGCGAATTTTCGTAGAAAATGAGGCTATTGCAATAGTTCCAAAAATTTTAAAATAAAAATTTTTGAAAATCATCCACATCAAAATCCGTTTGAGATATTCTGAAACAAATTATAGAGTTTGACCTTTTATATATATATATATATATATATCCATCCAGAAGATAACTTCCCATAGGATTGAAATAAAAATTCCGTTTTTGCTTCAAAAAATCATACATTCCAAAATAAAGGATGAGATTGTTGGCCAGCATTTTATGAGCACATTAAATTGGTCAAATTTCAAAAATATTGCTTCAAAAATTACTAAAACTGGGTTAAAACGGCTTAAAATTGCTAAATTTATATTTTGTAGCATCATTTGAGTCAAAAGAAGTTTATCAACGATGAACTAGAACATTAAAAAATTTAGGCACAAATTTATGCTGAAAAATGAAGTCAAATTTTCATTAATATTTGCCAAAAAATGTACGAAACTGCAAAAAAAGATAAAAATCCAAAATCATTTTTGAATCGCAGAATATTATTTAGAACGAGTTTTTTTTTTTTTTTTTTTTTGCCATAGAATTGGTAGTTAACAATTTCTTTTTACTCAAAGTGCTCAAATTTTCAAAACAATTCAACATAATATAGTATGATACCTAATTAACGAAAATTCGCGCATACGATCATGCTGCATGACTGGAACTTTTTATTTTATAACAAAGTTCCTGAGATTAATAAAAGAAAAAAATGAATTTATTATATTCAACTTGTATCAATGAAAATTTCGTTCACCGACCATGGACACGTATCAGGTGAATGGAGAACATAGGAAACCGTAGGAAACTATCATTTTGACCATTGCGGCTTGATTGTTGGCAGGATCGAGAATTTGTTGAACTGGAGGTTCCTTTCAACGGCCAGCCCAAGAGACCTGGGTCTCCGTCGCCGCTCATCAGTCCCACACACTCAGCCGGCAGTCGAACCGGGCTGTTACATTCCTGTTGCGGACGGTGCTGCACCCAACGATACCAGGTATGCCACCACTGAATTACACGATGGACTAACCTCATTGCAGCAGCTTCTTCCTATTCATCACTTTGTTCTTGAGATTGTGGGATTTCAAAGATAAACTCCGTTGTCGTCGCGTTGCTTTCTCAATAGTATAGGTAGTGACAGTTGTATTGGCTTGACTAACATTGTACTAAAAATTGAAAATATCTATATATGTACACTCTTACTCCTACAAACGTTCAGTAGAAACTGATGAAGCAATCACATTACCAAGGCAAGCGCGATAAAGTTTAACACGCTGGATTTTCTTATCACAATCATTGTGATCTGCTTTTGCCAGTACATAGTGATATTTCTATAGAAGCTGTTGTAATGTGTGGCCTATGTCAACTATGAAGTACGTTCATGATATAACTGTTCGACTGACATAGCTTGAAAATTCCAAAACTGCGTTAATACAGTGGAGCATTTCTTTTCCCTTATCGTTTTTATGGCTTTGAGGAATTCTTAATATTTACTACAAGTAATTCCGTATCCTTGAATGTTTCTTTATTTGAAACGTTGTGATTTGCTGATAACCACCCGATTGCTACTTTGAACCATTTGGATTCTTTATGTTTTCTCAGTACTATGCAGCTCTGGTAAATTCACAAATATATCTCACCCCATCAATATGTGCCTGCTTTTCATAAAAACCAGAACCTTGTTTTATGATAGCGTTCCTTGAATTTAATAGATTCCCAACCCCTTGAGCTTTTATTTTAGTTTATTTTATTTATTTATTTTTTCAATCCTCTTCCAATCATTGGTTTGTCTTCTAATCATTGTTTCTAAGTCATTCATAAGGAATACAGGTTGAGTCTTGTGTTGTTTCTCAGCTCTGATCCAGAAATTTCCTATTCAAAATACAGGGTGCGGCAGAAAGGGCTCCCCGATAAGAAATGCTAATTAAAAAAAAAAAATTTTTTTTAAGTAGCTAGATACACAATTTTTTTGTCATTCCTAAATTTTACGTATAATGCAGTTTTATTTTAATTGGTTTTGAAAATTATATTACTTAAATGCTTCCCTCCACCGGCGATGCACAAATTTATTCTTTCACGAAAGTTTACAATGAAAGATGCCAAGAGAACGAGAGGTGTGGGCTGATGCTCCGTCTTGCTGAAACCTCACATTTCCCACTCCATGTTCAGCAAGAAAGGTCACATGAAAGAGAAACAAGGTCACAAGAAAAATTTTCAGCAGGTCACAGTAACGATCAGAGGACCCAAAGGACTATTGCAAATTTCGTGAAAGACTAAATTTTTGCATCGCCGGTGATGGGCAGCATTTAAGTGATATAATTTTTAAAATCACGTAATATAAATGTGCATTATATGTAGAATTTAGGGATTTAAAATAAAGTATCTAGCTACATTATTTTTATATTAGCATTCCTCATCGGGGATCTCTTCCTGCCGCACCCTGTACTTCCTAAATACGAGTTATACAGTAGTACGTTCAAAATGTGTGTACTGCGCTCGTAACAGTAGGGTATATCAGTATTACACCCAGTTATTATGATGCTAATCATCGGGCCATTAATTAGTTTACGATTCCGAACTACATTTTTCAGTTAAGATTTTATTTTTTATTTATTTGTTTTTTAATCTAGGGTTATCTAGGGAGACTAAATATAGTTTATATATAGTGTTATCTTTTCTAAATGTTTCAGCAAAGCTCAATTTTTGATGTAGACTATTAAAAAGATTATGGATCAATATAAAGAGCAGTTCAAAGTAGTGATTTGGAATTGTTATTATTAATAACGATCACCTTGCCTTTTTTTTTCCTTTTTTTCTTACAAACTTAACACACTTTAAAACTACGCAGCAATATTTTAATTTCCAATTTCATATCAGAGTTCGTAGTAAATTGGCTTTGTTATAAATAGGTATTATCAATGCCTTGTATTACCACTCATAACTACTTATGTATATATATATATATATATATATATATATATATATATATACATATATATATAACATACACAGTATGCAAGAACAAACATACGATTCATTATTAGTTTTTTTTTTTTTTTTTTTAGATTTGTTCTATCATATTTTGAGGAATTGGATTATACAATATCCGGTGTAGGAGAACTTTTCGAAGTTCTGAGTTATGTAGGTATTTTTGCATATCATAATGGAACATCGATTTGAGTTAATCTTTCAATTTTTCTTAAGTAAGTATATGTAATTTGTCCATTGTTATTGAAATTCTGTGCTAGAGTATTGTACATAACAAATCAATTGTAATATTTCGAAATTGGAAATTCTAATTAAAGTATTCTAATGTATCCATCCCGTTTTTGAATAGCTAGATGGTTTAATTACATTTGTAGCAGGATAGAATCTTTCTATCAGTCAAAACGATGTTATGATCTCCGAATTAGACTAGTAATTAGGACATGATAGTACTTTTACTTTAACGCTCGATTCATTTATGTTGTATGCTGAGCAAGATTCGTATTTTTGTATGTCTTAACGTATTACCGACCGGCAAATTGATTCCATGATTGCATTCCTTTGCACTCTTGGTAAAAAATATTTAAATCAAAAATAAAATGCTCGTTGGAGCAATCATATTAAAACTTGTGGTTGAAGTGTTAATAATTCGATCAAGTTTATATCGTCAGTAGAAAGTAATCATGTAGATGGTGAACTGCCATACCTTTTACTTTTGATTCAGTGTGATAAGTAGTGCTTCTCTCAAGATCTTCGATTACAGTTGCTTGAAGGGTTTTAAAGTGTAAGCTTGTGTATGTTGTGTATATTACCGTTTTAATTTAACAAAAATGTCTAGAGTGAAATCAAAAGAATGACATGTAGAATCCGATCTTTAAAATTAACTAAACTTAATTCCTTCACTGATAACTGCAAACCTTATTAATACTTTACTATGAGAGAATACTTTACCGGATTTACTTTCTTTTTAATAAAATAAGAACCAAAAAACTTATCAGTTAGATTTGTCGTCCCTTGGTCGACCTACTAGACAATCGTAGAACTTAATATTTACTAAAGTAAGCTTGGTGATTTCAACGTAATCTTGCTACTACATTACTGGACGTTACCTGCTTTTTCCACTGACCTATCTGTCACTAATTTCCGAATTGATAAAAGGTGGCAACTTAGAACGAAGAATTATGTTTATCGTATATCACTTCATACCAATTGGTTTGGGTCAGCATTGACCCCCCCTCAACAACATACACTGCCAACACAACTCAGCATCTCATGGATCGTCACATTTTGCACTGCGACGTTTTGCTTCTTGACTACCTAATAAAGTTTGGATTCGGATGGGGGGAGGAGCTCCATTTACATGTAAGATATTGAGTAAAATTTTTGTTCAGCCAAAGGACTGGAACAAATCTAGTTTTGTCTCTTTATTTATTCATTTTCAAGCCATTTTTTCCTTGTGTTTCTCTGGTCTCGGTACTTTTTTGTGTGAAGAAATATAGGTGTCAATGTTTAGTGGTATAGATACCACGTACGTATACGATAGGTACGAACCTACGTAATGGAGTTAAACTTTTCTCATAATTCAGTTAAGGTACTCTTTTGTAGACAAGTGAAATAGGACTGCAGTGCCTTTAGAGTAAAAGTTTTAATCATAATTTTCATCACTAATAGCTTCAGTTCATTGCATTTTTCTCAAGTATTAAACCATCTATAAAAAGCTGTACACATTTTATTAGTTGACCTGCGTTACTTTAGTTTTCACCTTGAAATTTTCTCTCGTTAGTCCCACCTCATATATTATTTTTGGTTAATTACTTTCGTTCCGGCCCAGAGCCGTGAGGCAATGCTGGGTATATTATTTTCAATTCTTGATATCACTACTACCTATAGTTAGAAACATTTCACTATAGGCACATAAATAAATATAATGTCTGACGTGGATCCGTATACAATGGATGAAATTTGGCCATCTGCCAGAAATTTCTAAAATGGCTCTGAATCATCAAACATTATTAGACACACTGTAGTTATCCAGTGATTTTAAGGAAATTGACGGGGTAAATCTGGATAACCATAATCTCAACTCATAGGTAGATTACTAAATAATGATACATTCTTTATCGCGGCCACTGGCCACCTAATATTGATCTCACATCGTTTTGTTCCAAAAATCGTAATATTTTCAAAGTTTCAAAAATTTGATTGCTTTATAATAGAACACCCCCCTCACCATCTCTCTCTCTCTCTCTCACTCTCTTTCTCTCTCACTCTCGATTTTTTCTCTTTTTTGTCAATCTTCTTTCTCCCAAACTAACTTCATGGCATGTTTGTAGCCTTTAATATATAAGTAGTGCATGAGCATCACTCATGTGGAAAAATTGGTTGTAAGCTTGTACAAATCAATGCACAATGAGGGATACCCGCATGTTTCTTTTACAATTTTGAATGAAAGTAGTTAACAATCTAGGAATAGGACACTATGGGACAATATGTAGTTTTCTTCTTATGATTTTTCAGTTTTGGAAAATGGTACCACTTCATTGCACTCCTCCCACGTGGTCAGTCATTGACACCAGTTTGCAACGTTTCTTTATTTGGACAGGTCGAATTATAAAAAAAACTTTACAAAACAGGACTTTCTGTCCTTAAATTGGTTTTTTTAATTGATCTCGAACACTTATCCCCAGGAACTGAGACTTCTTCAGGGAGATGAGAATTAAATTCAAAATATCGAATTTAAAATTGTAAAATATCTATTGTTTTCTTTTTGCGATTAAAATCTTTTTATGAAAACTGATTTTTTAAATTTTAGATTTTAAATTTGATTTTCATAAACTTATAACTTCATCTTCGATTTTTATCGCAAAAAGAAAACAATAGCTATTTTACTATTTTAAATTTGATATTATGAATTTAATTTTCTTCTTCCTGAAGAAGCACCAGTACCTGGGAAGAAACGTTGGAGATCAGTTTAAAAAACCAGTGCAAGGACAGAAAGGCCTTTTTTGTAAAGTATTGACACCAGTCACGCTAGGCAGGGGAGGGGAGGGGATTCCGCCCGGGCGGGAGGGGTGAAAATACGGAATGTTTCGCCAAAACTTTGAAAAATCATAAAAATAAAGCTACTTATCCTAGAATAGTGCGAATGATGTAAAAATTCTCAGAAGGAAATCTACTTTCTTTTAAAAACAGTCAACGCAAGTTTTTTAGACCCATGGGCAACCCTCATTCCATGACAATCGTATAGAGGAGCCCATCATGGTTACCCACCACAGCACACACCAAACCAATATCCTCTCAAGATCCAGATAATCAATACTTCATACATAACTCATAATGGTGATCAATATAAGTAATAATTATCAATATCGTCACTCATCAAAACTAATTCTGTGCAATTTTGTTCATCACGCCCCCGTTGGACTTGTTCTGGTTTATAATTATTGCAAGGGTTATAAGAGTTTTTTCTATTCATTGGTATGAGATCAAAAATATTGCTAGACAACAATGTGATATTTACGTTAGAGCTAAAATTATCTGGATTCACGGGAGATAGGTAGGTACCTTAATTGTGAATGGAAAATAGTTTTTTACAAACAATTTTTAATCATATGTAAGTTTAGACTGAGAAATCATTCTGTCTCATATTAGAGTATAATAATAAGTCAAAGCAGTGAGTGATAAATAAATAATCCAGTTATACAAAGTGTCTCATTCATCTGGCCCGAACGTTTTTACAATAGCAACATTTTAACAAAATGTGTAACTATTTTGAGCAGCTGAGGCCCTGCAGTGCAATGCAGAAACAACAACAGTTTCAGAAATCATTGTGAACTAAATCATCCGTGTCTAAGTTTTCCCATTTCCATTAAATTCATAATTGATGGAGAAGAAGCTCTGACCGTTTCCCTGATGATTCAAACAGTAATTTTGAGCCTTGTTGGTTCTTAGAACAATATAATTCCTCTGAAAAAATAAGAAACGTTGCCCTCTTCTCTTCCTTCAAAAATGTTCTTCTATTCCTTCAATGTTCGTTAATAGAGCATTTAACATATGGTATGTCTATGCATTGTCACGAATTTTTCTTATTCATATCTATAATTACGTGGTTTCAATTAGCAAAGCATTCTCCAACCTGATCCTACGTTGAAGTACGAAATAAGTCAATTCCAGGTTAAAAGTCCGAAACTAACCTTAAATATGATCATGCAAATTAACACCTTATTGGAATTATAGATTTAATGATCTCCCCATGAATTAATTTCAATTCAATATGGAAAATACTTTTTCGGTAGTACCTCAGGAATCGGAAAAGGAAACCAACGTCGATAATACTTTTAATTGTTGTTTTTCATGGACTGAGTTGACAGAATATTAGAGAGGAAGGAGGGGGTTGTCTTGTTTCTGTGATGAATCATAAATCACCGCCTCAGTAGGACTAAATTAGTAAAACCTAGGCCTCAACCTGACTTATCAACCAACAAAGTGGGCAATCATTTGACTCAACTTCCCATAAGATAATTGTGGGTCGTAGTAGATCTATTGGAAGAAGAATGGTTATTGCTAAGCCATAATTCGTTGTTAAAGGTAAAGAAAAAACTTTTACATTCGATTTTTTCAGATTTGACGCGGAAAGATATCTCTATAGTTCCCAAACAAAAATCGAGACATCATGCTCTCCAACTGTCCAGTCTACATCTTCCAACATATTTTTTATCTGTGTCTCACTAATTTTTGATCGTTAAATCGGTATTACTATTATTATTTATTAATTGTTTCCATCTTTACCCTGATAAAGTTGTTTTTCTCCATACTTGCTCAGCACGTTCCATTGCACTTCTGAAGAAAATGTGATAACCCGATATTACCCTCTCAATTTTTGACTGAAATCCTTATTCCCCACGATCATTACTGTATTCAGCAATCAAAGAATTTTAGAATGCTTTTCATTTTGTTAATGTATCAATGTGTATGATCTGAGTATTATATTTACGTTAGTTTCATTTACTAACTCGTTTAATTTAATCTATCCTCTCTATTTAATGATCCCTTGGATGATTATCACTATATTACCAGCAAACTCTTGAATAGGCACCATTCCTGTCACTTTGATTAACCTTAAATATCGTCGTCCTTATTTTTTAAGTTCCATAGTTACCAACTTTCGTAGGAATAGTAGGTAACACTGAAACAGTAGAAGTTCATTTTTTTAAGCATGCATCAAATACGCTAGGTACCTGCGTAATGAGAAGCTAACAAAGTTGCAAATCCTCTAAATATAGTAATTTGCAGTTCTTAATGATGCATAACATCATTTCATTATTATTTTATTTAATGTAAGAAGATTTTTATGAATAAGTGGCTTATCTAAGTAGGTAGGTATCGCCTTCATATTTTGAACAACAATAGAAATAGCGCTCATTATGCTACCGTTATATTTGAATTTAGTGCTTTTAAAAGCTCAGTCTCCGATTTTTTAGTTTTGCGGATGATAGAAATATACCAAGAACCTTACCATTTCATTCGGGAAACAGGTTGGCCATGTTTTGGATCAGTTCCTTCATATCAACGTTTCTCACTTAGGTAATGAAATTCATATCGCATAATAAATGGTGATAATATGTGCCTATGCCTGATGGACAAAATAACACTACTTTGTGGTATTGAACATAACACATCATTTCATTTGAATGTCATTCATTATGAAAACAGTAATATATTTTTTTAATTATTAGAGAGAATGGAAATTGGAATTTTCATCCCTGATAAGTTCCATGGGAACTGAGTAATCTGATTGATATTTAGAATACCTTAATGAATGCGTTCAATTAAGAAATTTGATCAATTCCAAAAATGGTTGCACCTTTTTAAATACTCTCCAGTTAAAATCCTTACATAATATATGTTGATTAATTTTTACAAAAGCATAATGAGAATCCCTGCCAGGGCATATTTGTCTCCATCAATGCTAGCATAATTTATGTAGTCCAGAATGTTCAACAGACTACTATTTAGTCGCATAGTTAAACCAAATTTCACTCTTCCGGCTCAAAAACCTGTGCTTCTTTACAATGTAAAAAAGTCCAGTCATGCAGCATGACCCAATGAGCGAATTTTTGAAGAAATCTTCGACATTTCAGTCGCTATTGATCGTGTAGAGAAATTTTAGTTTATGATTTTGATAGACAAACATGGAATCAAATTATTAAAAATAATTAGGAGGTACTCTTACTTCTATAAGAGTAGTTCAATCTGAATTCGGACAATGTTTCATGCAAATATTACCGATTTTTACAGTTAGCGAACGGCATTATTTCGATTTTGACTGATTTTTCAACTTTGAAATTTTAGAAAACTTGATACATATTCTTATAGGAAATTTTACGCTGATTCCGAATATACCAGATCTTAGTATGCTGAAAAAATTATTTCGCACTACGAATCGCAAAAAACAGGCTATTTTGAAATTTTTGACTACATTTTTGAAAATTTCAACCCAAAGATGTAATCCGACCATGCTGGCCAACGAACTTGAACTTTCGTTTTGTGTCCTTAACATTTTAAAATTTGTTTGAAGTTTCTAGCACAATTCTACGGACAGTTATCGTCTGGAATGACACATACATATATACATACATGCATACATAAAAAAAATGCGTTAAACTTCAAACTATGATTCAGAATAGCCTGAAATCGATTTCTGCATAAATTTTTTTCAAAAATTCACATTCTACAAATTTTGAGGCGAGAGCAATAGCTTAATTTTCTTCAAAAATTTGCTAAAATAGTCTATTGAAATACGTAGCCTGAACCCTTCTGGTCAAATAAACATAATAAATAGATGCCGTCAAAAAACCAATGGTACCAGGCGTGGCGGCGTATCGAAAACTAAGGAGTGATGCACAATCTCAAGTAAAGAAACATCATTTTCGTGCGCAAGAATCTCCTCTCAGATTGGAATCTTCTAGATCCCAGAAACGTAAACAAAAACATTAGGAAGTCAGAGACGTTGAACTTATTTTTTGGCGTTTTTGAAATGAAATTGAATTGAAGAGTCCAAAATAAAACAGCAGACACGCTAAATACAAAATAGGGCTGTCATTCTATTTGCTCATGCGAATACCGTACCGTTAATCCAATTGCAGTAACTATCTAAAGTATATAAGGCGGTGGAACTGGTTGGATATTGTCTTAGGATGAACCCGCAGGATCCTGGAAATTTCCATAAGAATCACTACATTAGTAGTTAATACTTGGTATAGACCAATATCAATTTTGCGCACGCGCAATAGTTATTAATCTAACAGTCGCAATATGATTCAAACGGAATATTCCTAGAACAACTACCCCCTATGTTTGAATGAAATCGGATAGATCATGAAAAACCGATGTTATAAAAAATTCACGTTTGCACATGCGCATGGACTACAAATAGTCCAACGGTAATGGAATTTATTGGATATATTTTAGAATTTAACCCGCACAATCCCTAAAAATTGCATAAAAATCGGTCCGTTAGTCCCGGAGTTTTGTCTGTGCGAATCAATTTTAGTCTTGCGCGTGCGCAATAGTTATTACTTAACCAATCGCGATATACATGAGACGGCAACTCTCTAGCGCATATACCCAACTACCCCTCGGGTTTGAACGAAATTCGACCAATAGATGATGAAAATCGACTTTACAAGAAATTTACAGTTGCGCATCCGCATAAGCTGCTATAGATCCGATGGCGATGGAAATTATAGGGGACCATCTACGAGCTATCCCGGGAAAACCCATCAAAATCGGTCTGTTAGTCCCGGAGTTTGGTCTGTGCAAATCAATTTTAGATTGCGCATGCGCGATAGTTATCACTCAACCAATCGTAAAATAAATCATACGGGATATTTCTAGCACATACACTCAACGAAGCGACGCAGTGTTGCAAAACCCTCGATTTCAGGAAAAAACTTTCAATTACTCAAGGCTTCATGCGTTTGATATTACTTTCCTCGTTTTACGGTTGGAATGACCAATTCATTCAGTGTCATAACCGTGGGGTGCTACCCAAAAAATTTTTGGACTACTGTGTAAGTTCACTAGTCAAAATATGAGAGTTTGTTACTATGTATGTTGTTATGATACAATAATATGAGTTTAACGATTCTGTTTGGAAACAGAAATGATAAAACTCATTCAATTCAGTCTATCATTCAATGAAGTACCAAAATACACAAAATTATTGAAGCTTCAAACGAAAATTTTCGGGAAATTTTCAAAAGAAATGAGACTCAAAATTTAAAATCCTATTTTTTCAAAATTTTCCTCGTGGTTATCCGATATGAGACATTTTGAAATGATTGTTGGAGTTTTACGCGTTTGCATTTATTTACTTTTTTATATTTATGTGTATGTTTGTCATTTGAGAAAATTTCTCCCCTAGTATTGACATTGAAAAATGCCGTTCTTCCCCCAAAATACAACCATTCCAAAAATCAATTATGAGTTCAGCAGCTCTTTATGAGCGCAATAAATTTAATTCGAATTTTTAATATATTATTACTATGAAAAAATTGATCAACTGTAAACTAAAACATTTAAAAATTTGTACACTTCCGTTTGTTGGAATATGTACTTACTTAACTTAGTTTAAAATGTGAAACAAATTCAACAAAAACTGCACAAAATTATTGGTTATCCTGAAATTGGTTTGTGTAGCAGAATATTATTCAGAAAAAGTTGTTTTTTCCATAATTAAATTGTAATGAATTTTCTACATATACTAATTGGCCAAATCCCAAAAATATTATAATACGTGTAATGCGAAAAAAATGACGGAAATTCGCTCATATGGTCATGCTGCATCTTTGAAACTTTTTATTTTCATGTTTAAAAAATAAAAATCGATATTAAAATAATTTTTCCTTTAAAAGTCTTTGTTATATTATTTTTAAAGTAGCTCACATTTCAGGTACCTAGCTACTAATGTTTCACTAATTTTCGATCTTACTACTAAGGTACAGTGACTACTACTAATCGGATGTCTCTGTCCTGTCTGAGTCTTGAACGGCCCAATCAACCAGCCTGGGACAACATCAGGTGTATGCACATGTTTTTTTTTTTACGTTCCTTTGTCAACCGCACACTTTTCTCCATAACCATCAGCTATCACTTTTTTTTCACAAATAAAGCAATTACGTCCACATCTGGTGGAATCTGGTGATTACATTCAGAGTACAGTTACGATTCTATACTATGAATCGAAAAATATTGGAGACAACTTGTAGCTTAATGTAGCTGAACATCAAAGTTTAAAGATATGAGGGAACCGTGGTCTAACTCAATATTCAAACCTATTTTACTATTTTTCCTCGTTTCGTTAGCCGGTTTTTTAAATGATGAATCGGTCGAGTAGGGTACCAACGACAATACCGCATAACATATTTGATTAAAAACGAGTAAGTTGTGAGGGGAAAAATGTTTGAAACAAGCATAGAAAATATGGGTATTTTACCGATGACCACTAAATTTGAACTTTGGAGAATAAACTACTGTACAATAGAATTTTAATCGATAAACGGTTATCATATCTTGATTCTAAAGCTAATTTACTATAAGAAACTTCCATTAAATAATTTAAATTACCACTTTCGGAAAATGGGGTTTCTTCCACGTTGAACGAAATCTGACCATTAGATGATGAGGAGACGACATTATATGAAATTCGCGTTATCGCATACGTACACGCTAATATTGATCTTACGGCAATGAAAGTTATAGGGGACCGTCCAAGATCTATTCCACACTATTCCTGACATTTTCTTAAAAATTGGACGAAAACTTCGTATAGTTTTGGGAGTGACAAGGATTTACCACAGACCGAGAACCAGCAATGATCAGTAAGTTCTGAAACGCAAAAATCAAGTGGAAATTTTGATTTTGGAAGACCAAATTTTTTTTTACTTTAACACAAAGCACCCCTATCTTCAGTAGTGAGGATGCGAATAGTGCCAGACGATAAAGTTGGGGCAAGAGCTTAGCCAGATGCACCAAAGTGCGTCAAAATAGCGATCAATCAAACCTGAAAATGCGAGTATATGACAACTATACAGAGTATACAGGTGGAAGTTTGGTTGGTTGACACTGTCAAGAAGGGAGCGAGGAGGGACAAGAAGAAGTGGATTGATGATCAGCCCAGCAAAGCAGAGGAGGCAGTAAGAGTTGGGGATTTTGAGAATCTGTCCAGCATCACTAAGCAGTTATTCAAAAGACGGGGTCGGAAATTTCAGCCGGTGAAGATTGGAGGAGGAGAGCTACCCACCGCACCCGATCAACTAATACCTACGAAGAGGAGAGGACCACTTCCAAAGCTGCACTTGACTCTCTGTTCCAAGACGTATGTAGGCTCATATATGTTGTTGATAGTGTGGTAAGCATAGAGCCACTTTCCGTCGCTATAATCAAGAAAGCAAATAAGAAATTTCGATTGACAAGAAATCAGAAGTTCAAGATTCAGTTCAAAGAAAGAATAGTTCGGTAATAGGTGTATCATACCACTACAGTGACCAATGCAACATAAACACCTCTCCACTTTTCACGAAAATTGCTTAAGATCGTTAAACCAATGTTGTTTAGCAGAATATTACATAGAAAACAGAACATTCCGAAAAAAAGAACAGAATAGGAATTAGAACATTTAGAAAACAGGAAGAACACGAACAGGAACACCAATCACCAGGTACTAAGTTTTTTGGTAATCTAAACCCAATCGCCATCAACGCTTCTTGTAGCTTTCTGTGCATATATACAGTTTCATGTCAGTTCCTAGCAATAATGACTTAGTCATCAACTAAGCATTCTGTGCTGTCAGAATTCCAGTTCTCTGGCGGGTTGAAATGTGCAATTTTCAGTCAATACTTCTTTATTGGGTTAAGACTAGAACGTTGAAAGCCGCAGAGATGCGATGAATGCGGCTGGACAGACGGAAGCTGAGAATCCGTGGACCACCAAACTTTGTAATTAGTATAGCCTTCAGCTAAACTCCCTGGTGCGCGCGCAAGCTGCTGGTGACGGTAAAGAGGCACAATGTTGCTTAAATGGGGCATGTAGTACGTGGGCCCAAGCACAGTTCGTTGCAGAACTTAATGATAGGGGATATAAGTGGGCGTAGAGGAGCTGGAAGAAAGCTAGCCTCATGGTTTCCAAATACCAAAAGCTGGAAAGCAATTGACCGAGCATTCCAGCCGAGCTCACAGGTTCCGAGCTCACAGGTTTCTACCAGCAGAATGGCATCATCAGCAAATTCTATTAAACCCCCATATAGCTTACCCAAGACCCTATCAACAACTAGGTAAAATAGGAGAAGCTACCCTGACACCAAAACACAAAACTCCCAACGTTACTGACGGGCAACATACTCATTTAAACAAGCATGTGTGACACAATGAAGTTAATTGATTAGGGTGAAATGGCTTACAGTGACAAAGTTCTTAGGGCCTTTTGGTTGGTAAGGCAAAATTACGACTTGGGGAACAGTTACGTTCACAGCTGTGCCATCTGCTAACCGAAAAGCTTCAGGGATGTTACCTTTAATACCAGCTGCTCGGATGTGATCTCAGGATCTTTGAGAAGACCTTTGAAGATCTTTGAAGGAAGACCTCTGTTGATAAGGCCAACATTTTTTAGGGCCTTCCAGCCAGAAAGAACAGGTAAAGGACACGTAGCCTAAGAAAGCCCATTGGGGCTGTTGCTGTGTTGGAATCAAAATATTATTAGAGCTGACAGAAGTGACGACTTTAATATAGCTCTTATGCAACTTGTCATTAAGCACCACCATTCACATCATGCTTTGCAAGAAATCGCAGATGGAAACTGGGAGTACCATGGGCTCAACAGGTTTATGGCTTGAAGCACTCAATACTAGCTCCAAATACTATAAAAACTCCTAGGGCAGGACTGCTCATCCCCTGCACCCTCCAGCAGCTTTGCAGCCACAGGAGCTAGACACATTCTGCAAAACTTCTAGACCCGCTTGTGCAGTTACTATCCCAAACTGTGAGAAAACCCCCCACAACAAAGACCACGACTTAATCCCTCAAGTGATCCTGCCCCTTCAACAGCCCACTCCATCAGATCCTGCAAGTAGGCGCTTTCGATAATTTGGCCTCAACACTTCATTCTCCAGGATATGTAGAAGACCGGAGGTCTTCAAGTATACTGGCAGGATATGCTAGAGAGGCCCGAATGATATTTTCCCAGATTTCAAATTGTTTAAGCAGCTTCTAGTGGGGTTTCATGCTAAGAGATATGATGTTAGAAAGTTTATACGTGGGAATCACTCTTCAAGATATAAAATAATGTGTTGCAGTCCAACACCCACAGCCTCTGCTGGCTTTCTCTGCAAGTCCTCACAAGCATATGTGGCCTGCTCTAGTTTCTTATCGTCTTGTTTAAACTGTTTCCCTTTGACATGGAGCCCAAAGAAGAAGCAGAAGATGGCCCTACGCGACCCTCATTGATGGGTATTCAATGGCACCCCAGAAGAAAATGAAGATGATAGAGATGAGTTTGAATAAGAGGGAGAGAGTAACTGTATCAACAGGCCTATGGAGGTTATAAAGCTTATAATTTTATCTTGCCTCTAAATGACGGTGAAATGCAGACGAATTGCATGAAGACGGACAGCAAACCGATCGACAGGGACCTCTCGAAAGAAGGCGATTCTGCTCGGTTTGCATGACGGGGATAAATGACCATGACTTGGTCCCAAACATTTTTCGTTTTCGGGACTATTTTCGTAATTTGGCTTTAAAAAAAGTCTCCTCTATCACTGAAACTGGAAGGATGTGTGAACTAACGGGATTCCCACTTTTTTTCAGTAGTTATGTGATGTTTCAGTGAGTTTTGATCAAATATTGAGCCTGTGGTATAACCCGAAAATTGGACGTTTCTGAAATAATTATTGTTGTTTCCGGATTCAGCTTACCCTAAAACCCCAAGTAAAAATAAGCACATTTATAAAACTATATAAAGTTTTGGAAAAATGGTACCTCCTTTCAACTATTGAAAAAAAAAATAAAAAAAGTTGAAGTACGTTTGCTGACTTGTGGATACGCAATTGATTTCCCTCCTAAGATCAAGGTTGAGATATAAAATCCTTGCAGACCAAGAAAATAAGAAAGACACCTGGATCGATATAAGGAATCATAGAATTTAGTGACGATTTGGTGCCATACTGTTGAAGTCCGCTCTTTCATTCTAAACCAATATATTACGGTAATAGCACATTAATTGTAACAACGGAAGGACACACATACATCTACCTATATGTTTCCTATTGACATTGCGAGCAGATTAAGCAAAACCCTCGCATAGCTCAGTTCCAAACAAAATATTTTCGACCTATTGTTTAAATTCCTTTGATCCTTCAGGTTGTTGGGAAACTGAAAAAGCTTGATTTTCACGCCCCAGCGCCCCCTGAAAGCGCGCGTCTAAAATTGTAGTGCACAACGATGGCGAAGTTCGTTTCAACTTCGATTCGTTGATTCTGGAGGAAAAGGTCAGTGGGCAAAAATGTCAAAATAACCAAATACGTAGGTTACATATCATAAGGCTTGTCTGCCTAACGTCTCGAACTTCCAATCCCTGAAGGTGAGACATCTGTATAAAGAGGCGAATTATAATGCAACCTCGTGGTCGAAGATGGGAGAGAAGATGGTAAGTTTTGGTGGGTTCTTTGAGAAAAATCGGGGTTTAGGCTTTTAATAACAATCAGTAGGCACCGAAGAACTTAAATCTGCTGCATTTAAACAGAATGTGAATGATAAAAAATGTTATTCCGTAGGTAGGAATTTATTTAGATTGCCGATCTATCTTTCACATTTGGAGCTTGATGGACATGAATCTGTAAAAGTATAGTATACCCTCCAAGAACCTCCTTATAATAATAACTTCTGCAGTAAACGAACGGAACATCGATGTTTCATTCCTTCATGATAATTATAGAACGAAATATTGACAAATGTATGGAGTAAAATAACTTTAAAATTATGTATAGAAACTCAAGTGTTCTTCTTTTGTATTCTAATCAAGGTATTCGTTGTAATTTTATAATCCTTTGTAACTAATGATTTAGGAGTTTTCACATTTTTAAAAGTTACTTCTCTACTGTTAATATTACAGTTCTACACTGATAACATCAAGGTATCTTTATTTTAAATGCCTTGATTGTTGGTGATGATGAAGGTAAAACGAAAAGTTGGAATAGATGGAATATGTAGTGTAACTTCAGCAAGTACTAAGCCCTTCATGTGAAATTCTTTGTTAAATATTTATTATATTTACTTCACAGTTGTATGTATTATAATTTCGATTACTTTCCCAAACTGAATTCACAAATGTCTTTAGTGTAGGATAACCAACAACTAACGGCCTAGATTTTTAATATCCAATTCGAAAATGAGTAGCTGTAATAATGGCAAAAAATTAGTACCGATAATGTGAATTTAAAGGATAGGAAAAACTAAGTAGGCATCATGTAGGCACCATGTAGTTGGCAATCATGTAATCAACTAATTAGTCTTGTCAATTTGTTGGAAAAACAATATTTATATCCCTGCAATAGAAAACATTTCTTTTAACAAGCATTGATAAAAGTACTGAGGCCTCTTTGTTCGGTGCCTGATAAATTTTGAAAAAGTAAATAATTATTATAGTCGATAGGCTCATGATATAAACATTTTAAATCACCTGATATTCAGTTATATAAGTATATTATATACAGAGTGGCCCAATAAAGGTGTTCTTCAATTTCTCTAGAGTAGAAATAAAGAAAGAATAATAATAATTATTATTATTAAAGAAGAACCGATAATAATAAGTTAATAATGTATAAGATAATAATAAATAAGAACCGGACCAACGCGTTTTCTAAATATTTTGCGTAGATTCCAAAAACTACCAACTATTTTGTCTTTCCTTTTTATTACAGATTCATAACCTACGAAAAGCTCATGAGAAAATAACTCTTAGTAGGTACTTCAAGTTGGCTACTTCTTATATTGTTTTAAGAATTCACGTATTGGTTATGTGATGCTTTGTTATTTTTCGGTATCTATTGCCGTTTTTATAGAGAAATAAATAAAACTAGAGTTGGTCCAGTTTTTCAACCATTTTTTAATGTTTACTCTAAAGTAATTGAAGAGGATGAGACACCTCTGTTAGCCCGTCCTGTATACATTTTCTATTACATTTTCTTTGCATTGCGATGGGGATTCCGCAAGCATACTCAAAATACTCTAATCACTAAAGATAATTGATTATATATTCTCCTCGTTGTGCAACTTTATAGACTTTGTACGACTTTTCTTCTCAATAGAGAAGATAGAGAAAACTACTTATGAAGTATTTATAATTAATTCGTCAGAGAACTAAAATGTCAATCTGAAAATTATCGTCCTTCCAAATATTCAAATCAAGATTTCTGTTTTATGATTTGTTAATTTGTTATCACTCTCAGTACTGGTAGTTCGCGCATAACCTAATCCACTCTGGGATATAGAGAATCCATTAGCCCGAAATCACAGGTGGCCTCGCAGTAGACCGAATGACAACCCCTTTGCAATTCAAAATTATCCATAATGTTCTGAGAAAAAGTTCACTCAACATAGGTTTTTCAGATGAAGTTATGTCTTTGGAGAGATTTAGTGAGGATGTAAACTTAAGGAATGGTATCTGATCTTATTGGAATCAAAGTGATACATAAACGTCCACTAACGATCATAAAAGTCATCTGGAAACTATAATCTTACTGGGTATCGCAGAATAATTACTCCTAACTGATATGTGTCTCATGCTCAATTTGAAATTTACATTATTCAAAAGCATAGCAAGAAGTTCGATATTCTTACATATAAGTTGTTGGTGCTCAAGTTCGGGATCCTTCCAAAACAAACTACACAAACTAGAAGTAACCTATACAATGCGAAAAGAAATTATCACAAACCAGACAGTGTTTTTGTCTTTCCTTTGGTAAGAGCATTAAATTTTCTTTTGATAGACTATACCACCAAAAAATATGGTCTAACCATTAATCTACGTTACCCACTAAACGGTTTTGTTCCTATTACTACTACTAGAATGAGTTGGCATCGCCATTACTGATTCCAATGCTCATGTAATGGGATGGTGGGCGAGGTACACTTCCTCTTCTCCTGGTTTTATTCCCTGTTGAAATTTTCAGGATTCCACAAAGGTATAGCGCTAGAGAAGAAAATATAAATTAGTGGTGAAATGAGACACAGGCAGATTCCATCTTCATTTAATAATACAATTCTTTTCCTCTAGATGAAAATTTTGAAATTTCAATGACATGGTTCACATTAAATAAATGCCTGAATAAAGTTAAAAAATCTCGAGAGTTTTTCCCCCAGGTTTAGCGTTCCCAAAAATATGAATAAACAGAAAACAGTACACGAAATTTGCCCCGGTAAACAGTTATCATTGTCCAAGTTTTATCACTTTTACGTTGGAGAACTTCGAATCAGTGATCAGGATCTAAGTATCCAAAATACTTCTAATAGAAATGGGCTTTTATTTTTATTTATTTTTTAAATTTAATTAATGTTTTATTTTTAAGGGCTTCTTAAAAACTTTCTGTTCAATATTGATTGTATAATCCATTAATATATGGACCTTAAACTGGAGTGTTAACACCCTCTATGAATATTTATTGCTTGTATATTATCTGTTTATACTAATATTTTTTCTGTATAACATTATGTATATTAGTTTACAATGTTTCGTTCGGTGCTCTTTGAAACTTGAATGGCCAAGCAAAGAGGCCTCAAGATTCTTTATTCTAAAATACATATCACTTTCGATGTATATTTCAATTTTCTGGAGTTGTTTTGGAATGTAGTAAAATTTATAACAGTTCACGATGTTGCACTATCTATAACACGAACAGTCTTGTATGACTGTAGATTGATTAGTTGGTTACGACAATACTTTCCTTTTAATCATTCCAGCTACGCTAAGAGTAATTTAAACGTAAAATAATAAATGATCATGTTTGCCTGAATAACGTTAATTTATAAATTTAGAATAGTCCATTTAAGGAAGAATTGTTCTAAACTAGACAAATCATTCACTATGATAAAAAATTTAATTCCTCGAAGAAAAACGTTTTGAAACGAAGAGCAGATAGTTACCTACCTGTTAGGAAATAGAATTAGACAGATATTTCTGAATTTAATCACGCATAAATAGTTTCATGTTTCGATAGGTGTCGATAAACGTAACACTTATAAAAAGGATTGAGTATTGGATGAAGCTGTATATGGTTACGTAATTCCTGAAGACTGCAGGTGTATTTTCGAATCGTCAGGGCAATAAATACGAGGTTTATACATTATATCAATACTGCCATGAAAAAGTGGATAAATGCTTTAGAATTCGATTATGATTCCATAAACAAGTCAATGAGTTTTGAATGTTAAGTTGCTCAATTTGTCAATATAAATAAATTTCTAGTTAGTCTTATATCAATGTAAACTCTCCTTCTGTTTGCGAAGTTTCGAATCAGCTCTCTCGCTCATGTTTCAGTCTCGATCTCCTGAAGTGACCAGTATACTGACTAATTGAGTGTTAGGCACAATTTTTAATGGCAGAGCGATCCGCTCTCACCAAATATTTCAGATTAAACTCATCTACTTTTTAGCTGGATTAATTGCATTTTGATTAATTTGCAAAAGCTTACGTGATATTCTTGGCATTTCTCACTCAAAGGAGAATTGAGTAGAAGAAACCTTGGGTAGATAAATACATTTATGTGGGGGGAAAAGTTGAAAAACCGTTCAAACAAAATTGCAAAATGAAAATCATGAGAGATTTCGCTTAGTGTCGAAAATTATCGGGATGGAAACAACAAGCATTTTCAAATTAAAATTGTAGAATTTGTCAAGAAAGTTGAACAACTAAACTTTCGGTCAGTTTTTAAAACAGCACGTAGCATAGGCATCGAAAAAATTATCCTTATCAATTCATCGTCATTTCTCATTTCCTTTAAATGAAATTCTAAATTCGGAATAACAAACCCGTAATCACCACTATATAAAGACGAAAATAATAAAATACTACGATTTTCTGTGGGCAGAACTTGTAGGATGCTAATTCTAATCAGATAACATCCCTTGTGACGCAATCAAATATTAGAGTATGTTGGTAGTCTCTGACAATCCGAGTAGCCGTTGCATTTGGAATTCACAGTCCAATAATCTCCAACTAATTGAATGATGGTAAATTCTCCGGTTCGAAATATCGTTGTTGTAAATCCGTTTCATCGTAGTTATATTTCCAAGTGTTCCATTTTTTCTGTAGATCCAAGTTTTAGTAGTTTCCCATTTTAATAAAATTGGAATCTCTTCATTGTTACCATGGTTCACTTGTTACTCACCTCCATCGAAATTGAATGATCGATGATATTTTGTGTTTACAATAGATAATTTCCCATTTTCCTTGTGTAGAATGAACATGTACTTTCTTTGGTTTATTATATTTTAAATATATAATATTAATGCTAATGCAGTGATATTGTTTAGATTCACCCTGATATACTTCAACATAAATATGGCGTGCATTGAGATTGCATGGTGTCGTTTTCCATTGAGGGAGCAAGCGAAATGAATTGTTGATCATGCCACATCTTCATTTGGGCTTCTGCCCGATAATAACCTTTGATACCTGATCAAATAAACTAGACTGTACTTAAATGATAATGCACTTCATTAATCGAGGCAATAAACTTTAGAAAATTTACAATTCCACCTCTTGGTTAATGTTGAAGTTACATTCACCCTTTTCCAACTTTTTTCCTGAATCCGTATATAAGTATACTGTTTCAGCCAGTTATATTGTTCTACCACGTTCTGCATAGTACATGCTTTCTTTGAGCCGTCGAAACTTGGAATTCATTTTTATATTATTTGCTGCATTGATGCCAGGAAAACTGAGTGTTTTTAACTTCAACACCTGAACGCGATGGCATGTTATTAAAATTAACGCTGTTTCTGAACCGCAAGAAAGTGATTATGTCACATAAACTTGTATCCTTTTGTTTGACCGTAATGTTCCATATCGTACGTACATCATCTTGAAAGAAATTATTGATTCCTTTTACTGGCATTTCAAACTTTAATATTGCTATCAATATCAGTTTGAGCCTTACCTGAGCAAACCTTCCTGTGTACATGAATATATTTTAGAACCGTACATATATAATAGGCAGGTAATACTGATGTCATCAAAACTGCATAAAAGAACTTCAAAACTTCATACTTTTTTTGCATGCAACGATAAGCATGTAAATATGTGTATTTACAAATTTCTCCTAAAACAGCACTACCAAGTTCCTGTGCCCGTTTATTAGTCTAGCCTCATATAAGAAAAACGTCGTTCTATCAAGTTCTGGGCCATCTCCAACCTGATCTTAGAAACTAACTCCTCACATCCTCCCATGACCTCATCTTGTTACTAACCAGTGGCCACTCCAAGCGGTTTTGGTATTATTTTTAATCATCGGAGATAATTTTTAACTCGTTCAGGAACACTTTGACCGAAATGTTCAAACATAACCATGATGTGCCATTTTCAATAGATTCAAAATGTTAAGATAATTACCGTACAATATCCTTGATGTTAGGAGTGTCAAAAACAGCCCCATAAGTGACAACGTTTTCAACAAAAAATATGTTTTGCACATGGGGAAAATCTTTCAAGTACGTCATTTGATGGTAAATCCAAAAATGATCTTTGTCAGCTAAATGTTCAACGCATATTTAGTTCTGAAATGACGAGATAAACTATCGCCTCTACAAATAAAGTACTTCGCTAAATGTTTGACACTGTTTGGCAATCTGGAACAACTTATTGCCATCCAAGTAGTAACAATAAGTGAACTTGAAACATGTGAAGATACAATTACTTAATAATATTTATTTGGTATGTGTTGTATGCTATTTAAGAGAAAACCATTTCGCTCGCTCCGCCAATGGACTAAGCAAACTGCATGGAGTTTTTCCGATTATTTTGATTTTGATTACTTTCATAATCCATTTGTTTATTGGTGTTGAAAGGTTTCACTTATCTTAAATATTTTTCTTTTGGTAATTCATTTTATTTTAAACATCAAAAATATTGAGAAGTGCAGGGAGGAGTTGCGACCTGCCACGGACGAGCAAGCTGAATAGCTACAACAATCTTGGAGTCAACCGTAAGTTAAAAATGGCTTCAAATAATAATACATATAATTCCACCTAGTAATCATAGTTGGCGGAGCGAGCTAATATTCATTTTACTTATCAAAGTTTTCAATGAGCTGTTTACTCTGGAGTGTTCATTAACGCTGTTTCTAATTTTTATTTTATTAATCACTTTCTAACTGGATTACTAGATACATGAAAATAACAGAATAATCGCTTTCATAATCACGTTATTATATGTGTAATGATCAATAAGATTTCCTGCTAACTTGCTACACATTTCTTAGAATCACTATAGTTACGGCTTCTGCAATACAAACAGTTATTACATTTTTGGATTTTTGTAAGTGTGTATTTTTGGTTTAACTATTCACTACCACATTAGACTACTAGATGATTTATGTGATGTTATTCCAAGTCGGATGCGAAAGCGTTGTGATCACTTTTCAAGACCAAAATCCGTTGTGAGTTTCGCAACCCTCCGACTACTCATCTTTCATTTTATCATCAAAATTTGAGGTAATTTTTAGGAATTTTGTCACGTGTGACGTTCCCGTCTCAAACAAGGAAATTCGTCTACCTTGAAACCAGTCGTGAAGTTAAGCGAAAATTCTCAAGTGTTTTAGGTGCAGTAATATAGTGCGGGATATCTTGAACTTGAATAACCGGGGAAGGGAACTCTTGATGGCTGCACATCACGGTCAAGATTTTAACGGAGCTATTACATTCATATACCACTTTTCTATTCATGTCGGATATAGTGTTTTCTGCCCAGCCCCTTAATTCAAGTCCGTCGTATGACTTACGCCTAACTATTACTCAGTTTTTACAAGTCTCCAAAGTTGAGGAAATTATCCTTCCCGGTTGTTGGCTGGGGCCCGATGACTGTGAACATTTCCTGAACTGGAGCCATTGAACAGTCATTCTGTTTTTAATTTTCACTTTATTATTCCTAATTACCAATGTATCTATTTACTAAAGAGCATAATTAATCCACCAGCAAAAGTATTTGAGTAGTCCTTTGCGAAGGATGCTAAGTAGCTATGTGGTTTCCCAATAGACATTCCCTGGATTGGATCCCATACCCCCCCTTACACACACACACACACACTTTTAAAAGACTAATTCTTCAAATAAATGCATTTAAGGGGAGGAGTAGGATGGTTCCCGTCTCAAAAAAGAAAGTATCAACGGCAGCCTCAACTTAATCAAAAACATCCACATGCTCTCACTACATGCACATCAACAGTAACTTCAGTACCTTTTATGCCAGTGAAATGTTCTCAGTAGAAAATGGACCCTTTCGTTTCCTTGTTATAAAACGAGTTTATTTCGGTCGTTAGGTTCTCACCGAGAATTCACGTAATACTGATGTAGTCATTAGTCTTTCATGATCGATCACATAATCGCATCGGGTTCTAAACGGGATTCTAAACTAAGTTGTCAATAAATGTGAGGAGATCGCCTAGACACTGTAGTTATCTTGTTAATATATTTGTGTTTGTATGAGTTGTGTACAACGTAATCATTATTTTGTTTTATCTCAAGAACTTCTGGATCCGCTGTTATTCCCGCTTCCTCGCTTGTTTAGCTCTGTCACCTCCACTAGGCACCAAGTAGAAAGAAACCTTTCCATGGTCGCTTCCTCAACCTGAGGGAAGATCCTCAATATGTACATAGGCCACAACCCCGTCCTCTTAGCCGATCTGCCCCTCAACAGCCCGCCTCGCCGTATCGTGTAGGTAGGCACTCTCACATCATCAATAATGCCTACCTTCTCCCCGAGCCAACTGCTGCACCTTAGTTTACAGATCAAAAAAGAAAACTGAAGGTCCTTGGGGAGCATTGCTAAATGGCAGGCTGTTCGTCAGGACTGTACCCTGGAGAAGCTGCTCGAAGTGGCGCTTCACGCGAAGAGATTGAATGGCAGAATCGTGCGTTCGAGAAAATATTCCTGCAGAAATACATTAATATGACCTGCCCCATCGCGCACAGCCTTTGTCTTCTGCGCTGCTATTCGCCGCAAATCCTCCGAATTATACTTGGGCTGCTCTCACTCTGAATCAATTGTGTCTCGTTGTCTATACGGGGATTTTCAATATTTTTACACATGTTAAAATCACCCTCGTGTTGAAATTTTTTTTCCCTGTGATAGGCCATTTGAGAGAGCGAGCGGATGAACGTGCAGCCATTCTCATTCAATTCCTCGAAATTGAATTTATCAATAACGAACCAGAAAACACTGTTCTTGTTTTGAAAGGTTTCAACATTTGTTTCCGATTTGTTTTTTAATATTTCAACCCTTCAATTATACCTTTTAGGGTTGATCAAATGTGATCACGTTCTAAGGCCAGCATATGATTTTTGAACAAAGTTTCATACCAAAAAATGTTGAGGGTGGTTAAACATTCATTTTGTTACAAGGGTTTAATACTGGAAATAATTACCCAAAACTACACAAACATGAAACTAAGCATCAGTCCCCATGAAATGATATTGGTAACCCGCAACTGGGGTGTCCAATGAAGAATTTAAATACGCTACAGCAATATCTCTTTATTATCTGTGTGTTATAATTCCAAAAGCTTGCTTGGCATTAATGAAATGTTTAGCCAAAGACTACATGAAATTAGAACCTGTGATGAGAGAATTAATCAAACTATTGTTGATTAGATGTTGTAGGTATTCTGCGATTCGGTAACATGTATTTACTACCAATCTCTTCCTTTAATCGTTCCAACACTCCAGTTTTCAACGCGGACGATGAGGTGAAGCGATGAAGTGATGGAGAGGCGTGAAGAATTTCTAGCGAGATGGAAAATCCAATAGGTCCATGTCGCTCCCGTAGATTCACCCAAGATTTCACACACACGGTCATTCCACGTTCCATTTGGCGTAGAGAGTGGAGATATTGAACTGAACGATCTTCAGAGACAGGCTTAAATATATTGGTGCATCAACCTACGGTATTTTCAATCCCAGACTTAGAAACTCACAATCAATGCTTATTA
Organism: Adelphocoris suturalis; assembly: GCA_030762985.1. Classification (NCBI taxonomy): domain Eukaryota; kingdom Metazoa; phylum Arthropoda; class Insecta; order Hemiptera; family Miridae; genus Adelphocoris; species Adelphocoris suturalis. The sequence goes on along the minus strand of CM061051.1, from coordinate 7,820,098 downwards.
GATGACCAATTCACCAGATTCAGTTTTATAACAGCTAAATCAAAGAAAACGGTGGAAAACCCCCAATTTCCTTTCCTAACTGATAACGCAGTTCTAGTTTAAAGGCCCCTTTATTATCCTGTACCTCATTCTTCGAAGGTCAAGTTTTATAAGTTCTGAAGTTTTACTACCTGCATGTATAATCATTCCAACAGTATCAATGTAAACCACATCTGTTCACATATTTTGTTATTGTTATTAATCACAACATTCTTTTCTCTTTATCTGCTCAGAAACAGCGGAGGTGCGACAGTCCAGAATCAGGAATGCACGGAGATGAGTTGAACGACATCCAAATCCGGCTACAATTCACCAGATCTGAGGGTTCCAACGAAATCGCAAGCACTGTGGGTGGCAGAGGAGGCAGCAGGGCGGGTCCCAAAGCAGCCAACTCTTCATCTTTGGTTTCCATCAGCAAACCGAACTCTACCACTTCATCCAATATGACGGCCAGCGTTGTCGTCAATCTTCCAACATCATATCCAAACTCGGATATTTCTCCATCTTCCCCATCATCTCCGAATGAGAAACAAGAAGTCAGAATCTCATTTTTATAATAAATGAAGGAGTGAGTAGCCTTCCTGAATGTCGCAGACTGACTTGGTTTATCATTTCTGTGTTTCGTTTTCGCTTGTTAACGACAGCGAATCCGTGACTTCAGAGTTTTGACGGGCGGCTATGCTATTAATTACCACTGGATAAGGGTGAATCTAGTCATTCTCAGAGCCTAATAACCTGAGAGTGCTATATTATGCAGTAGGCAAAATTTGCACCGCTGCTTCATTTCTAAATATAATCAGTATAGAAATGAAAGCCGCTCGTCGTCGGGCAGCAGGGTATAAAAAGGTGGGATATACCCATCTCCATGTAATATATTCACTGATCCTTCGTGTATGAAGTTGATTAGATGCCTATCAACTCATTCTAAAAACACTGGTTTCTCCATCCGTTAGATCATCATCAATTTGTTATGAAATAATTATGATTCCTGTAGTTCCTTAGTTTCTCAGCTGCATTCCTCACGGCTGATATCGGACCATGAATATGTTTCAAAATTCCATTGAACAGCAAATTGAGGCATGTTTGCTTCATGTGCAATCATGTTTGGATGATTGTGAGAAAAAAATTAAATCATATATAATAATTATTTTTAATATTTTATATAAAATTATTATTATTATTATTATTTATTTATTTATTTTTTCGTGGAAACCTACAGCCAGCCATTCATGTTAATGGGGATTGCCGTACCTCGATGGTTTATCATGGAAGTTTTTTAACAACAGCCTGAGAACAGGGTTTAATGGCCCAGCACTCAACAAATATTGCTGCTCGGATGTTTTGTTGCTGAAAAATGACATATATATGTGTAACAGAAGAATTTCCTCTGTTTGGCTTTATTGCGATCATATATATACCGATATACTGGTATTGGCCTCAGAGAGCGAATGAGTAGAGAACAGTGCCTCTTAGTGAATTTTTCCTATTAATTATAGCTGAAATCAATCTCGATTTTGCCTCATGAAAACTATTTAGTGATATTACCCATGTCGTGGAGAAAAATATTCTCATAACATCAGTAAATCCATGATGGACTCCAAACACGGATTCGTGAAAACAGAGGAAGTGATTTTTTTTTTTTTTTTTTTTTTTTTTTTAACCAAAACTTTTTGTCGTTTTTAGATACTTGTTTTTGTTTTACAGAATTCAGCCATAGCGATGACCTCAAAATTCATGCTAAAGAAAAATCAAGTTTCTGAGAATTTGTTTAAAAAATCGATTAGTTCTGTGTTGATACAGAATACTAATCAAAACAAGTTTATCAACCATAAATTGGTTTAGAAATTCGTACACAAAACGGTGCTTATAGTTCATTAAAAATATATTACAATTGGTTGGAAAACACTTCATTTGAATTTTATGGAAGAATATTAATCAGAAAATGTTTCTGTTCCCATTCAGTCGAACTTTAAAATTTCCTGTTCACGCTAAGAGTTGAAATTTCATGAAAATAAAAGGCTGGGATTTGTTTTCATTATTCTTTATTAAATAAGAGATGAATTGGTATCGAAGAACTCTGTCATACAATAAACATTTCTGCTGTCTGTCTTTAATGTCGTTAATAATGGTTTCGATTTTTAATGAGAAAGATTTGGATTTTCGTTAGATTTTGAGCTGAATAGGTATTAAGTTATGGAGGTGAATTGGTATCGAAGAACTCTGCCATACATTAAAAATATCTGCTGTCTATATTTATCCCCTAGACACTAAACCATTTTTTAAGCAACGTATTGACTCTCCAGTTAATCTCAAAGACAGAAGTAAGAATGTAACGTGGATTAGTTATATGTTGCTGGCAATTGTGCCTGAAATTCGTAGCGCGTATTATTCGGTAGAGGGCAATTAGTTCCAGAAGCTTGATGAAATTTTATAAAATACCGTAAAGGGTAATGCGTGCACAACAATAACCTCCCTTTAAATATGAGGGTACCCACTCAGGGGGTCTTTCCCCAAGTGAATAAAAACATGAAGAAACAAGTACTAGTTATTAAACCAATAATGATATCTAATCAATAAATATAAACACAACCATCATTACACTGTAAAAGATGTTTGCACGAAGATTTTTCTGTATGAGAATTGGGAACCTACTCCATCCTCAAATCGTTCTCCCGATCACAACAATGAGGAATGACCGAGATGGTCATAGGCCCTCGGGGTATATTTTGATAATGATATTCCGATATATATGTTTCCCTGTGATTAGGTGGATTGAGCGAAATCTTCCTTACGACTGTTTGATTACGGAATGACGGTCATTTACCACACGATTGATTCCCTTCTTCACTTCATCCATCTGTTCCATTTTCAGAATGCATACTTCTCTCACAAGTGCTTTCCTACGACATATTAATGCAATTTAAAATATTTGTAATGTCAATTAGGAGAGTACGCATGGTAACGCTATGTTTTTCCTCGTGGTTAGATCCTAATGAATTTACCAGCGTACGAATGAGGTAGAGATATGTACGTTATAGGAGAGAATCTTGGTGTCGTACCACGTTCAGCTCGCAATCACTATTGAAGGAAATTAAGACAAGATTTGTTATCTATGTTATGTGTGTAGGGCTAGCGGATAGGATGATTGACCGTGTACTGAAGTAACAACGTGCCGTGTATTATTGCTACCCATTATCCGACAGGGATATTAAACATATCAAAAAAAGATCCGTGAATGTGTTACAACTCTAGTACCTAGATATTTACACACATTAACTTTCAAGAAGAAAAAAATGTATGTACCTATATGTGCGAGAACCTCTACATATGGCAACAGTTTGCTCAATAATCAACCGCAGGACCTTCAACTATTAAAGCTATCCCTCAAGTGCGACATCAAGATACTCGTATGTACCTATACGAAGACGATAACTTGTGTTATAAATACCTACTCGATAAGGTTAAATCGTCTCATTAAAAGGAAAAACATTGATAGTGTTCATTGTGAACGTATTATTCAATGTTTTAATCATTATGATGTTCAGTGAAGGCAGGTAAATTTCAAATAACAATCCCAGGAAACGCGTTTCATTAAAAGGTTTTATTACAGTTTCCTGCATTTATCATAATTCCGTCACACAAACGTTTCACTCTTCGTTCCCAACATTTAATTAATAGGCTAATGGGTGATAATGGTAGATTTTTATTGGGAAACATGCAATTTTTTAACGGAATTTTGGAGGATTTCTGATTAAAAAGCAATTTTTCTTGAGATTTTGCTCAAGAAGCCCCAAAAATAAGCCACACCGAGCGAGCGAAGCGAGCAAAAAAACTAGGCTAGTAATAACATATTTTTCACCTCAAGCCGACTCTCCCAACTTTGACACGTTCAGACGAGATAGGTTCGTCTTCGATCGACCTAATTATCGTTGTTTACTCTGGTTAACCCCAAATGACAAAGCATAGTCCATCGGAACCAATTCGAAACCTAACTTTTATGCGCTATTTGCTGATCAGAAACTGAATACATCGAAATGTCGTTAGGTTACACAATCTCCGACACATTCCATTCCCCTTCATGTTTCAAACGTTTACTTCCCCGTCATCTGAAGTGAGGTTGTATAATCAATCTGATTATTAAAAATGTTACATATGTGGCAGATCGTCTATTTATGTTGGGGGCTATAGCCTCCAGAACCGAAATTCGAGCTTGTTCATCCAGATGCAGTTGCACCTCAGATTCAATCAAAAGTTACTTTAGCACTCGCACCCTAAAACTGTTGCTGAAAGGAAGGCCATGTTAAACTGGGTGCTCAGAAGAGTGGTTCGTCGATCCCAACCCTAATAGTCTGACAGCCGAGGCCGATAATAGGAAGTAATTTTAGGAGAAGACTTGAGATTAGATTTTGAAAATTTAGTCTATGCTGAGTGAGAAAATCTTTGTCTGCCATCTCAAAATCGTTGCGATACGAAATTGCAGCCTCATGAAGATGGCTATAATTGAACATTTTAGTGTTTTTCTCCAATACTTCCCTAATTATGCATCCTACAGAAAGTGTTATACGTAGCGAAGATGTAGAGCATGCAAAACAAGAGATTCGACCCCAGAACTATAAATTGTCTCCTAAAAAACATGAATTACAAACGAAAATCGGGCTGATTTTGAGTGAGTACCTAGGTACTCTTCTCCCTCGTCTAGACTTTTGAACTAGCGACCTTAATACTGGTCTGATGTAAATATGACAATGCTCATTCGCGACTCAGGATTGAACATTTTCCAAAGTTTATATTGATCAAGTTTTAAACTATTCCTCTCGACTTAAAGCATAACTCATAAAATTTTGCGTCTTCTTACAAATGAAACTCGCAGAGATGGCGTTTAACGTTGTACCTTGAGAGCATTTGAATGCTTAATGTGGATTTTCTTGGAAAACCCCTGGCCTCACTCTTTATAATGAACAACTGAGTTCATAGTAAACAGGGTAGACCACTTGTCCACGTTCATGATCATGATATTATTGTCTATCTGCATTGCCTTGAGTGCTCAAAAATCCTGTGGCATCAGTTTTTCTTCAGTCTGGAAGCCTGATACCAAATTTACGTCCAAAGTTCGCCGCCGCAGTGACTCCAAGAATTTTTCCAGGAGGAGTGAGCTGGGAAAGGGAATGGGTGGCATGATGGCTTTAGATTCGTGAAATCGATTTAGGGCAAGTATTTCAACCTGAGGACGTTGTGGGATTCCAGACTCCAGTGTACTCCAGTAGTTCTGCCATTGGAGGGTACTGACAATGAGTATATCCTCGTGCGAAAGCCATGTTATCCATCCTTGAAGACCAAGTCCCTTCCTTAGCAAAGCGCGGTCTATCCAACTCGAATATCTAGAAGATAAGTTGCATATTTATGGTGCAATGGGTCGTCCAATTACCCAGAGGTGCAGGAATTTTACCTCCATCTTCCGTCCCCTTACCTACAGCAGCTCCCTGATAGTTTTACTATTTAGCGCAGAATAAGCCCGAGAAATTATTGAACCACCCCCTTACTTGCACTCTGTACTTTTTTTTTTTTTTTTTTTTTTTTTTTTGTGCGAAATTCTACGAACAATTCGGATCTGCATTTAAAAAGTCGGGTTCCCATTTAAAATACCAAAAATGTCGTTTTATCCCATTTAGATCAAATTTGACCCATCGGAAATGTGCTAGATTGATAGAAACTACTCAAAACAATTATACTAAATCGATTAGACCAAATCATCTGTAATACCAAGTAGAAGGTACCTATAAAACCTAACATTTTCATGGCGAGACTATCAAGAAATATTTTAATAAAATCTGAACTTTTAAGAACTTTATCAACGTGAGGCAACATTAAGCTTCCAGATTAACAGCACAAACATAGAAAATATCTATATCAGTCAGTGTCTCAGTGTACACTTCTGGTAACTAAATACTATACTTTACGAATACCGTTTTATTCGTAAAGATAGCGTTGAACAATAAACTAATTTTAACTTGAAGAAATCCTTGGATACGCTCCTTGTGTCTTGTCTGTTCAAAATGCTCTTGGTCAACAACTGCATCCGCAGCTCCATCCTTGAATCCCAGTAAAGAGTTGGCGGCAGCTGAAGTTGAGTATGCAAAGTAAGGCTGACGCGGTTTCTCTTCTTATTTTTGCTCAAGATGTCCGACTGATGAGGAAAATGCTTGATGCCACCTCGGAAGGCAAGTTTATGGCGGAAAATATTGGAAATAATTATCCCGGTAAAAATGTTCCCGGAAAAAACTTTCCAATTTCATACTAGCTAGATACTTTCCCAGTCAAAATATTCGTCTAAATCTATTGGTCTCAGGAATAGTTCTTTTCGCCGCGTCTACTTTTGGGAGCTACAATTTTCCTTCATCGGATATTTGCTGTCATTGCTCTGCGTACATCCTTCCAGGTTGGTTTGTAGTGTGGATGGAGTTCAACTTCGCCTTCCACAGAGCTATCATATCCTCGGCTTCGGCTACATTTGACTGGTGGTTGTGATCCGTCGGCATGCAAGGGTCGCTGCCCAACCCGTCCCTTGTTCTTACAACACCCTTACACTGGAAAAAACGTGAAAAGCAGCGAGTCTCTCCTCACGCTGGCCCATCTAACACCATTCTTCAATTATTCGGACTTCCAAAATGCTTAGTCTGCATGCCGGAAGCACAGCATGCCGGTTGCCTTTCGTCGCTAGATAATAGTTAACAACAAAGCCTCTTACCAGGAGATTGTCACCTTACTTCAGAACATCCTCAACTGCGTCTTTGTGGCCGATTCTCGTTCGGGAAAGTTTTTCCGTACTGCCTTTTCGGGTGGGAAAGAATTTTCCTATAAAGTCTCAAATGGGAAAGTTTTTTCCGGGAAAGTTTTTACCGCGTGCCTGACAGGGAGGTTGAAGTACTGCTTGTGTTCTTTCCTCCGTAACTCAACTTCTGAGCGTTGCAGAGACTCGAATTTGGTCTCAAACTGTTCATAATTCAAATTTGAACATGTTTAGGTACATTACTGAAGTGTTTGATGGGTATACCGACCGTGAGCCGTATTTAAAGTTTGCAAATGTAATCAAATTTCAGCTGTAAGAACATCTAATATGCTGTCAGATCTGAGAAAAGCCTTAGTTTTGTAATTAATACGACGTATGTGGGTAACATAAAAAGCTCCTCACTAATTCCAAACTATGTAGTAGAACAGAACATATTGTACTACATTAAACACGAGTGTTTTTCGTCAAATGATGGTCTAGATACCTAAACTGCGAGCTCATTCATCTTAATTTTCACATTTTCCCGAAATTTGGTTGAATTTGAGGTTCAATCGTATTATGTTTAAGTGATTTTCTTTTGGCGTTCATTTATTAATTTAATAGACATTAATGGAATAAGTAGTTTATCTAGAATTCCAACCGCCTATTGGGACTTTGCAGAATCGCTGACTGACCCGAAATACTAGTTATCATTGAAAAAATCGAGGCGTGACAACACCCACATATATATATAGTTTCTTCTCTGATTATACGAGTTATCCCTAATTCAGGAATACATAATCTTAATTTGTTCATTCAAAATTTTAATTTTTTACGGTCACATTGACCAAATTAGGCTTGAAACGGGCTTGACGCCTGCACGAATTGAAGACTTTTCTGTCCTTGCCTGTTATCAATTAGTGTCTGAATATGTTGAACTTTATCAGCTTCACAAAGATGATTGACAAAATTTTCCGAATTGTTCTAATCAAATTACAAAATGGAATGTCAAATGAACTCAAATCTTCTTGAAAACTGTCTATTCGGCTGAATTATGCTTAGGAGAGCTAAATTAAACTTTTTCTGTTCATGCCTCTTATCACATAATTGTTGACATTTTTTAAATGATCAAATTTGTGAGATTTATAAAAAGCATCCAGAAAATTGTTAGATTCCGTCAATTTATTCATTTGAGATAAGGTCAGAGTTAATACCAACAAGTTTTGTGCTTGCCTCCAATCAATAATGTTTTGACACAATTTTTAATTTGTTCTGTCAGATTAACAGGAAGCATCCAGAAACCTTTTAGATTTGGCTGAATTATGCACTAGAAGAGCTGTCTGTGGAACGTAGCTTTTCCTGTCCCTGCTTCTTATCAGATAATCTTAGACATTTTTTTTTTTTTTTTCCAATTTGTCAAGATAAGACGCGGCCGTACTAATCGCTGTACCTCCGGTCGTATGAAACCTTCAATGACAAGTGAGTTGTTGTGGCGTATGTTTTGTTGGGCAATATCCTTCGTTTTTGAAGAATTTCTGTTGGGGTTTGTAGACCAAAATCGTTATAGATTGTTTCATTTCTCACGAAATCTGGTGTATGAACAATTCTCTCCTGCAGTATATACTTACTGTTTTGTTGCTGTTCAAGCCTCCTAAATTGTGAACGAGAGCATGTTCCCCATATGCTTATAGCATACGTCCATATTGGCACAATTAGTGTGTTGTACATTATGATTTTATTTTGTACTGACACGTTCCGGCTATATAATAGTGATTTAAGGCAACATACTCTACTTCGTACTCCTCTAATTATCTCCGAAATGTGTTTGTGGAATTTCAGTCGCTGATCGAGGTATACACCGAGATATTTACCTATCCCAATCGAGGTATACACCGAGATATTACAAGCTATCCCAAAAACCAAAAATGTCCCTCCCTTCTTGCACGGGAAGCGTTCAGGACGTGTGTGGAGGCCTTCCTGCTGCAGGAGTCCTGCAGAACTCGTCGGATGGATTTCCCATCGGACCATCCTGCGGTCCGGGGTCCCCCCACCCTTTCAACCTGCTAGGCCCGAGCGTGTGTGGAGCTGCCGGAAGACCTTCTGGGTTTTGTTAAAATAAGGAGCCATTGGAGAATGGAGAAACGTATACTGGCGGAAAACCTTCGGTTTGATCTGGGAATGACGGATCGTGTATGGAGAACGCACTCTGAGGCAGGAGAGCGAAGAGGGGAACTTAACTTTTAACGCTTAACTTTTTCCTGGAAGCATCAGACGTACGTTCAATGAATGCACTCTTGCTAATAGTGTCATCATCTCTCCTGCTAAGACTTTTCGATGTTTGCTATAGTTTTCGTTTCATGCTACTGCAGTGTTGCCAAAATTTCTTATAAGCGGTACTTGCGCGTATGCGAATATGACCATTAACCATGACCTAATTTTATCCAAAGAGAGAAAATAATCGAAAAGGAAAATTTTACTCACGAGAAAACTTGGATTCATATTTAATATATGAGCCTTAATTTTTTCCTACTGTTAAATAGTACATAATTAACTTAGAATATTGGAAACCAATGTTTAAACACAACCTGTAAATGTACACTAACGATCGTGGTGAAATTACATACTTACCAGTTTTTGTAAAAGACGTGACAAAAATGTTCTCAGTGTTGACAATTTAGTTAAGAGCTAATCTGAAATTCAGATTTGATGGCCCAATGTTTGGATGTCTCTTTCTTGCCTAAAATGACATAATGGTACTTGAAAACAGTACCTACCTTAGCAAAAAACCAAGTAACGTACCTACCTACCAAAACGTGGAGAAAAAAATTAGTTTCTGTGTTATTTGTTGGTTGTGATCGCTTTTTATCTATTGTTTTAGAAGTATAAGTAGAACTCGGATACGCTATTATTGCTAAATTAAGTTCTACATATCGACCCACAGGTATTAAATCTTGTGACATTAATTTATCGGGACAATGGAAGTAGAAATATACCGGGCGCCAGCCAAATCATTCAATTGAAAGTGAAAACAACTAAAATTGCATTCACATATAGTTGGTAAATTCAGAGCCTGATAGTATATATACTGAAGGCAGATCAGAAATCGATTAGTTCCATAAAAATTACATGTTACCCTTAAAATGTTGGTAGGTTCTTAATGAATAATAAATTACATGTTTCGTCAAAAAGGAAGGTAGTGTGTGAATATAATGTACATCAACCGTACAAACGCAATCCAAAGAACAATCTCAAGATGAGCCCAATACTGCTCTAAACAATTTATTCGAATAAAAATTATATACAAAAGCTTTTGAGGGATAAAAGACTGTCGTCATTCAACAACATAGTGTGACTTGCACCTACGTACTAAATCACTCGCAACGAAGTTGTGGAAATCCATTTCAAAACGGAAGTTAGTGAAGAACGTTGTCGTCTGATATTGTTCTTAGTTATTGTTTGTTGCTGAGGATGAACTAACCTTCGAAATCGATTGCAACTCTGACCATTGTAACTCTTTATTTTATATTTTTATTTTTACTTTATATATTTATTTTTTTATTTTATTTTATTTTTTCCGTGGAAATAGACATCGTTCTTCACTAACTTCCGTTTTGTACCTACGTCCTTATACTTCTATTTTTAACATATCAAAAGTTGAAGTATCAAATTCTGAAAAGAAACTACGACGTGTTCTTGAAATGTTATCAAAACAATTGTTGAGGTAATATTTTGAATAGATGAATATTTGATTGGAAAAACAATATTGAGATTATTTGCCTTATCTCTTTAAAACAGATCGGAGAACAAAATAGGTACGGTCTGGTACAAAAATGAGTAATTGCGTGGGTGCATCTTATTTTCTTGTTTTTCTACAGAGTTACGTTTTTGCTATTGTAAAATATTTTTCTAGCATTAGAAAATAAAATGGAGTATAAGAAGAATAATTTACTTACCGTTCGATGAAACAACAGATAAGTACATAGAAATAAACGGTGTATAGTTACAATATTTGTAATCTTCATATACCTACCAATTTATTAATACAAAACGAAATGTGTTCGAACATTCCTTAATATACCTATACTTAATATGTAAATAGCCATAACAGATATCTTTAGATCAATCCCCAATGAAAATGTTACTACTGTTACCAATTATAAACATTCAATTTATTGTCAGTTGATTTTCCCATTAGAATATTTTATAATATGAACTTTATCTTCATTATATTTTTCTGATAACAATATTGACAGAAGTCTTTTAACAATTTGCATTAGCGGTGGTTCGCTAGATCCCGCTTTTCCTTTGACGACTCTAATGCTCAACACAATTATAGAAACCTGATGAGTGTTACGTAACCCCACCAAATCGAATAGCAATTCCAGATTGGCAGCCTATCAACTGCTCCACGCGCCTACATGCAGATCCACAGAGGCTCATAAGTAAGTACGGTAGGTACACATTTTATTCTCAATAGAGATACTATTCACTTTCGAACTTGGAAGAACATCCCATTTTTAGTGGGTGCCTACTGCCCTAACACAATCGGTGAATTGGTTAGAAATTGTTGATCTAGCCACAAGAATTTCATTGTAAATGCCACGAATTTTTTATTGTACATTAAATTATTCAGTTATATTCATTTGATATGGATGGATATATATTAATTCAATAAGAACTTCGGTTCATATTTTCAATAGTTCTCAATCATACTTGAGCTCTGACCCTAGCATACTGATTAAAGGACCCCGCACATTTCTTATGAAATTCGGGTGTCATAGAATTCTTATATGAAACTATGCTCATAAGATAGCTTTCGATGCGCCAAGCAAAAGTCTCGATGGGCTAAAATAAAAATGGGTGACAAGATTTTGCGTTATACCCAATATAAGCACTAGAAATTATTTACAAAAGTATAACTATTTCCAGGATTTTTGAGATATCAAAGTGAAACATGGAGGGCTGGGGTGCATAATTCTAGGTTTTAAGCAGAAAAAAATCAGCAAAAAATCCAAAAATTTTAGGGTTACTCAAAGGGGTAGATGGTAAAATTGTTTTCCATTTTTAGCCGGGTGATCGTTTTAAAAATTCTTCAGCACTGAACAAGATGGCTCTCTCTCTCTCTCTCTCTCTCTCTCTCTCTCTCTCTCTCTCTCTCTCTCTCTCTCTCTCTCTCTCTCTCTCTCTCTCTCTCTCTCTCTCTCTCTCTCTCTCTCTCTTTTCCCAAAACTCAGTATTACTCGCCCAAAAAATGCCTGCCAAGTTTCATCTCAATATCTCAAAAATTGGGGGGAAAAGTTAAGGGGGGACGGGGGGGAAGGATTACCTTTTTAGTTACCAGAAGAAATCAATGAACAAGGTACAAAAGGAGTTATCATCTATACTATTTATAAGAATGAAACTCCGTCTGTCTGTTTGTCTGTTTGTCTGTCGTGTCTATGCACGGCCAAACGGCTGAGTGGGCCGGATCTACGAGTGGGGGGATCTTCTTGGGATTTTCCGATAGGGTGTATTCAAGCGAATTTAAAATTTTCTAATCCCACCCGAACCATGGGCCGGAGGGCGGGAGGGGGGTCGAAGTAAGAATTAATGTGCGCTTTTTGGACTTCCCCGCTTCCCCTACCCCTCTAAACGGCCGTTGACAATTCCGGAAAAATACGGGTTTCGTAGGTTTTTGAACGAGGAAGACGACGGCGCGATCGGATCGCGAAAAAAGTATCGGGAAATGCGTTAAAAAAATGCGAGAGTACGGACCCGTTTTCTCGAAAAGTCCGCCGAAAAACTTGGTTTTTTCCGATTAAAATATACCCCATAAAGGTACGTTTTTCGGAACGGTTTTCGCGGGCGAAATACAGCTTTGGGTCCGCCGAATCTGAATCCGAAATCGGATATCGAAAAAAGTGACGTTAAGTCGGTCAAATCGCGAGCGGAAGCGAGAAGAAGCGTTTAACATCAGAAATTAATTTTGCCGTGTTCGCGAGAAGGCTCTACGAAGTCAGGGGTTCGATGAGGCGGGGCTTGCACCTTCCGGGAACGGGTTGCGAGCAGGTACACGCACTTACGTCTTGAAGGGTATACAGGTATACCTTGCGAGCGAAGCGAGAGCCATGTCAACAGAATAAATTCGGATTTTTTCCTACAAATATACAGCAATACCTTGCGAGCGAAGCGAGCAACATCCCCGAATAAACTTTTTGTGGTTCCACGTAGTTTCATAAGATTTAATTTGTTTGTAAGAATTTCCAACAGAAAAAAACGTCTGCCAAGTTGGGTGGGCAGTATAACTTCCTCAAGCGAGCGAAGCGAGCAGCATCCCTTACAGAAGTTAAACCTACCCTTAGGGATCTATCGTTTGCGAGCGAAGCGAGCAACATTCCCTACATGCCACACTTTGCGAGCGAAGCGAGCAATATTCCCTACATGCCACACTTTGCGAGCGAAGCGAGCAATTGAATGGGGGGTCCGGGGGGCTTGCCCCCCGGCTGGACGTGGAGGCGAGCGTAGCGAGCCGGAGCGGCTAGTATAGAATAAGAGTAAAATAACTATCGTAAGATAGTAAATAACTATCGCTTGTGGTCATTCGTGCAGTTACCAGACTGATCTCGTGTAGTTATCAAATGGGAAAATTAGCTATATACTCGTACATAGAGAAGGAATTCTTCAAGGAACAAGAGGGTCTTCGGTACATCAAATATTATAGGCTCTACATAGGATGATTTTACATTGTTGGATGGAGTGCAACAAAACAAAAGGATGTATTTGGAGATAATAATTTAAAAATAATAATTTAATTTAAAAATAATTTAAGAAATTTAATTGGGTAAATAACAAAATAAAAAGAGAAATTGTTTATTTTCTGGCTTCACTTCCACCAGCCGGCGATAGCCCAAACCAATTTACAGCCTCAGTAAAAGGTGGGGAGCCGATCAACCTCACCTACACGTGGCTCCATGGGACGGTCGCCCACCCGGGATCTCCACGAAGGCGTTGGGACGGGGTCAGGCCAGTCTTCCTCCACTATCTTTCTCATGGCTGCTGCCAGCTCCGGCGGGGCCAATGGGTGTCCAGAGAGAGCTAAGACGGCGGGAGGGACGACACAAGCATCAGCCGTCATATCACGCAAGTAAGCCAGCTTCAACCGACTCAGACGGACCAGGGACCGTCGACTGAGCTGGTCACGAACCTCGTAAATTGCCTGAGTCAACTGTCGGGTCACCACACTGTCTCATTAGACAGTCATGGAGAGTGTCCATGGAGTCTCCAGGTTTTTCTCTTGAAAGGGAGTCAGAAGTGGTGGTTCATTACTTTGGTAGCGCTCAGGTGAACAGGGTTTGGGTCAGCTCGATTGGGATACCGGGAACGGGGTTTGTCAGGACAGAGATCTACGCCCCTGTATCCAAGTGCAGTTCACGTTCGTCCCCCTGAAGCTTGACTCTCACATGCATCTTTGCCTTGAGAGGGGAACTTACCGCTGGCAAACTGACATGGAATTGCTCATGTTCTTCAGCAGCAGACTGAGTCGTTGCCTCCAGTTGGGTTACGTTCATAGATGGATCTTTGCTCACAGCAGCGGCCAGCTTGCGGCAATCTCTTGCCACATGATGTGACCTCTTCTAGCAGTTAATTTCTTTGTGCCCATAGTATCCACAAAAATCGCATATATCGGTGGTCATTTCTTGAGGGCAATTTACAGGAAAATGGGTTTTGCTACTGCGAAAAACGCCCAGTTAACCAGCGCCATGCCCTTGGGCAGGTCAGTACACCAGTGTGGGTAGGGTCTGTGGAGGCGGGACAGCACGATATCCCAGATTGAACCTACAAGGGCACCTCGCAACGAGGTGGCTGACGTCCCAACACCTAAAACATTTTCAGAGGGCATCATCCACCCACACACTAGCTATCCCCCAACGGTCGATCATGGGATCCTCCGTTCAGAAGGGCATCTGGTAGTGTCGTCGGTGGGCTGTTAATAAACATTCTCGAGTATTTGGGAGGTATCCTTTTAAGGAAAGCTTTCACAGAGCGGGTGCCTACCCAGGTTCATGTTTGTTCAGGAGTATGCTTGACTCCCTCAACCTTAGCATCTCTGCATGCAGTGCATATACTCGGTCGGCAAAATGTTGGAGGTTATGTCTGGAGATCCATACATAACCCCTCCACATACATGTCCTAATCCTCTGGATCCCAGTTGTCCAGTTCCTACAGTGGGGAACGAGGCATTTGTTTGGCTTGTGCCGGAGGTCGTATTTGTACTTGTACCTGCATGGTCTCCTGCAACTGCCTCATTGCGTCGGTGACGACAGAGTGATATTTGGGTCGGTAATGTTCTTGGTTTTTTATAAGACACAGTGAAAGAATGGGTAAATTCGAAGAGCACAACAGAAACAGTAAACTGATGATGACTGCTGGGCCCCCCCCCCCCCCCTCTTCTATACAATGGTCCTATCTGGGTCAAAATCAGGAAGGTGAGTTCGGTATACTAGGTGGAGTATGCAGCGAGACGCCCGTACCACCCAAGAAAATTTTTGCGTGGAGAGTAGATAGCGAGGGGAAACCACTTTTTTGGGACAACCGTACCAAAGATAGAGATATACTAGAGTGAGTACAAGGGGCACACCTAGGGTCCAAAGGTTAAAGATTATGCAGGTAAGTCAAAACAATACAAGGGATTTTGTGTATAAACAAACTATCAAAACAATAGGGATAGCACGTGGTAGCTGGGATACCTGTACCACTACCCAAAGAAAAACGTTGGTACGTGATAAGATATAACAAGAGAAACATGGTTTTTACTAGGGAAACAAGATCAAACATCACCGAGATCTTCATCCACTAAGATAGATAAGCTATCAATCAACATGTGGTTGGGGGACGTTGTGCCATCACTAATTAGTTCTGACTGGAAAAAGGCAATGTTTGGAACAGGCGTCTCCAAGGCAAAGATGAGAGGAAAATATCCTGATACCTACGTAACCTGGTGTAATAGTCCCCAGTTATGAAAATCAAATAATGATTGCTACAAGGCCATAAAACCACTCTTACTTGAGTGATTCCACTAAAAGTGGAGAAATTGTGTCCAGCACATTTTTCTTAGCTTTGAGTGGGAATTTCGGGAAGAGAAAAAAATCATTTGACACAGAAGATCTTTCTCTGCACTGGATTTTTTCTTGTCTGGACAAGACTAGCAGTTGTTAGCTTAGGGAAAATGCCAACATAGCCGATTTCTCAGTCCCCTGGAGTGTCCCCAGCCATAGGTTCACATATTCTCAGCCTTATCATAGTTAACCAGTGCAAGCTTTTGAACAACTACTATAACTCTTTCTCTGCATATAGTCAAGTAACAAACCCTTTACTGTGGTAATTTTTAAAGTGTTAGCTCAAAAGTTATGCATATATATTGGTGTGTCCCCGATATTTCTTCTCGTCCCCCTGCAAAATCTGGCAAGCACCGAGGAAAAGACAGTGTTCGTATTAAGGAAATTTTGAAAACAAAGGTTGGTAGCTATGATCTCCCAGATCTGACATCAACCTGGCTCTCAGCTCGGAAGTGCTTGTGGTGGCCAAGAGTGAAGTTTACGTGTGGCAATATTTGTGAGTATTTTCATTCATTCTTATCCCCCTGTTGCAAACAACTTTGTTGTTTATTAGGGTAGATATTGTTTTCATAATTTTGACATATTTTTAGAAACATGCATGGAGGGGGGAAATGAAAAGCACATGATTTCTCATTCCCCTGTGTATAATTTCCCTGGTTAATGAGACTTTTGGGCATTTCGGGGGAATGATAAATTCACAGGGGAATGATAATCCTCAATCCAGTTTTTGCATGTTTTTGCTGTAGGTACTTCAGCTTCTTTTCATTATTATCGTTGATGGAGCTAATACATTATTTCTCCTCTTCATAGTTTGAAGAATGGAACCAAGGAAGAGAGTGCTTCTCTAAAAAACATTCCTGTGTTCAAATAAAACTAGAACCCTCGAGAGAATGAACTTAGTTGAAAGTTTGTTTATTACGAGCAGTTATTGTTCACATGCAGTTACATACCTACCTATTCATAGCGCATTTTCTTTTTGAAAAATCGTCAGGGCCAAAATACCTCAACCAAAATTTTGAAGTCCGTGTTGAGGAGGGAGAATGGAGGGGGTAAATTGATGTTGAGCAGCTACACTACATGCAGACACATCGTTACATGGTTGTCTTGTTTTCCCCCTAGTGAAATTTGTGTTTTGTGTCTCAAGTTAAAAATGTCTCAATGAAATTAGCTCAGTCAGCTGATCAGAAAATACCTAATCATTGCAATCGTCACTTAGTGTCCCAGAGAGTCTCCCTTTCAAATCTCAACTTCCTAGGGGTAACAGGAGAGATTTTATCTCACTCAGCTAATTAGGAATGAGCTAATAATTTCAATCGTCTCTTAGTGTCCCAGAGAGTCTCCCTATCAAATCTTAACTTCCTAGGGGTAACAGGAGAGATTTTAGCTAACTCAGCTAATTAGGAAAGAGCTAATAATTTCAATCGTCTCTTAGTGTCCCAAAGAGTCTCCCTTTCAAATCTCAACTTCCTAGGGGTAACAGGAGAGAGTTTAGCTAACTCAGCTAATTAGGAAAGAGCTAATAATTTCAATCGTCTCTTAGTATCCCAGAGAGTCTCCCTATCAAATCTCAACTTCCTAGGATGAACAGGAGAGATTTTAGCTCACTCAGCTGATTAGGAAAGAGCCAATAATTTCAATCGTCTCTTAGTGTCCCAGAGAGTCTCCCTATCAAATCTCAACTTCCTAGGGGTAACAGGAGAGATTTTAGCTAACTCAGCTAATTAGGAAAGAGCTAATAATTTCAATCGTCTCTTAGTGTCCCAGAGAGTCTCCCTATCATATCTCAACTTCCTAGGATGAACAGGAGAGGATTTAGCTCACTCAGCTGATTAGGAAAGAGCTAATAATTTCAATCGTCTCTTAGTGTCCCAGAGAGTCTCCCTTTCAAATCTCAACTTCCTAGGGGTAACAGGAGAGATTTTAGCTAACTCAGCTAATTAGGAAAGAGCTAATAATTTCAATCGTCTCTTAGTGTCCCAGAGAGTCTCCCTATCAAATCTCAACTTCCTAGGATGAACAGGAGAGAATTTAGCTCACTCAGCTGATTAGGAAAGAGCTAATAATTTCAATCGTCTCTTAGTGTCCCAGAGAGTCTCCCTTTCAAATCTCAACTTCCTAGGGGTAACAGGAGAGATTTTAGCTAACTCAGCTAATTAGGAAAGAGCTAATAATTTCAATCGTCTCTTAGTGTCCCAGAGAGTCTCTCTATTTGATTTCAACTTCCTAGGATGAACAGGAGAGGATTTAGCTCACTCAGCTGATTAGGAAAGAGCTAATAATTTCAATCATCTCTTAGTGTCCCAGAGAGTCTCCCTATCAAATCTTAACTTCCTAGGGGTAACAGGAGAGATTTTATCTCACTCAGCTAATTAGGAAACAGCTAATAATTTCAATCGTCTCTTAGTGTCCCAGAGAGTCTCCCTTTCAAATCTCAACTTCCTAGGGGTAACAGGAGAGATTTCATCTCACTCAGCTAATTAGGAAAGAGCTAATAATTTCAATCGTCTCTTAGTGTCCCAGAGAGTCTCCCTATCAAATCTCAACTTCCTAGGGGTAACAGGAGAGATGTAATCTCACTCAGCTAATTAGGAAAGAGCTAATAATTTCAATCGTCTCTTAGTGTCCCAGAGAGTCTCTCTTTCAAATCTCAACTTCCTAGGGGTAACAGGAGAGATTTTATCTCACTCAGCTAATTAGGAAAGAGCTAATAATTTCAATCGTCTCTTAGTGTCCCAGAGAGTCTCCCTATCATATCTCAACTTCCTAGGGGTAACAGGAGAGATTTTATCTCACTCAGCTAATTAGGAAAGAGCTAATAATTTCAATCGTCTCTTAGTGTCCCAGAGAGTCTCTCTATTTGATTTCAACTTCCTACGATGAACAGGAGAGGATTTAGCTCACTCTGCTGATTAGGAAAGAGCTAATAATTTCAATCGTCTCTTAGTGTCCCAGAGAGTCTCCCTTTCAAATCTCAACTTCCTAGGGGTAACAGGAGAGATTTTATCTCACTCAGCTAATTAGGAAAGAGCTAATAATTTCAATCGACTCTTAATGTCCCAGAGAGTCTCCCTATCAAATCTCAACTTCCTAGGGGTAACAGGAGAGATTTTATCTCACTCAGCTAATTAGGAAAGAGCCAATATTTTCAACCGTCTCAGGGTCAAATTACCTGTCATAATTAGTTTGAAATTGAATTTAATAATCGAAATCACCACAATAAACACATAATTTTGAAGCCAAATAAATAATAAATATCAATACTTAAATGAACTAATATTCAAATAAAATAATGTATACTTTTGCAAGTCTGCGACAACCTTCCACTACAGCCGATTTTTAATATTTCAGCAGCAAAGATGTTTAGAATAGAATTTATTTACATAATATTTGGACAGTAGGGGAAGTCGTCGTACCTTAGGACAGTTTTTTCAATTACGTCTTCTTCCCGAACAAATGTTTTTTTATCAATCAAACGAAGGGTGTATATTTTACGTCTAAGCCAACAATTCAATAATATGCGTCAATAATAATTTGTAAAACAGTTTGAATACCTAAAAAATAAATTTTTCAAATTTTCTATTTTGTCCCAAGGTGGGTGTGCACCTTGGGACACACTAGTTTGAACCATGGGACAGATTGTACCTTGGGCCAGAAGGGGAAATTCAACAGAAACCCGACATATTTGATCAAAATTTTTAATTTCAACAAATGATGAATCTGAACAGTCAGAAATATTCCTCATCAAATTTCAGAGATCACAATATGGTGAAATCAATGCTTCTTTCAACATGTAACTATCTCATATTAGACCAGTTCCTTTACAAAACATGTATAGTTGTTACATTATGCATCAAAGTATATTTCATAGCATTTTTAGGAATCAAGAATTTATTTTTCAAAATAGATCTTTTTAAATAAATCACAACGAGGCAGCATCCCAGTTCTCTCACTAATCTGCAGATGTACCTAATTATGAATCACCTTTTTTCCTGCTACTTTGCCAATGCTAAACTCTCTCACTCCCAAGAGCCTGAGGTCTTCCAACGCTTATGGATTAATATTGGACATGCTGAACTCATTGGAGGCAGAAGAGGATTGAACGTCCATGAGATTGAGTTATTGAAACTAAGCTCTTTTGGTTTTATTAATTTTGGCAGCTTTTGATGGTTTCTTTTTTTTCTCTCTTTCTATCTCTCTCTTGTGAAATCTTTGCTGCTTTTGGAACTCCAAACTAAGGCATTGATATGAGATGCGTGGTTCATTCTCGGTTCCTCCTTTTGCCCTGCCTTCAGAAACTTTCAGGGAATGGCCGTACGTCGAGTGTTGCGGTAGAGGTTAGTCCCAACAACTTCAATGTTTGTGGATCAGATGAGGGGTTGTTGAAATCGCGCTGGGCGTCAAGTGCTGGTGCTCAACCTTCGCTTGTATTTAGAACAGTTTTCCTGGTTGCACCCCGCATAGAGAGCTTTTGATGCACAACAAGATGGAGCCTTTTCATCCAGGGGCCATTCCACCACAAAACATTCAATTCCTTCCTTTGATTGAGGAATCTGCGAATAAATGAACCGAAATCCTTCTTAGAATGGACTGAAAAATAAGATTTATAATGTATCTCTGTGTCCCAAGGTACAAACCTCGACGTGCCCCAAGATACAAACTGATCAAGTATTCCAAAAGTCTAAATCGTGGCTTCACATGAATTTGCAACATCTTCAAAACCCCAGAATCTTGAAGCAATCCTTGGATGGATGGAAAATTGTTCAAAGTAAGAGGAATTTTTACTTACTGTCTAGTGAGAAGATCATTGATGAAGACAGAAAAAAAATTGGGCGACCGGTGAAAACAATCAGTGCTTGCCTTAGTCACATGGACTGAGATAATGGATCAGCACGTACACAATGTTACCATTTCATAAATCAATGAATGGAGGGCAGTCAGATTTTTTTCCCCCTCTTTTCCAATTTATTTGAGCGTTGCCCCGAGGTACAAGCGTCCCAAGGTACGAGGATTTCCCCTACAGTAGTTACAAAGTTGAGGTGAGCACAATACAGATAATTTGTTAAACACTGATTGCAGGTCTATCATTGCCTAACGGTAGTCTTAACCCGTGTTGCTATACGCAATGAGGCAGTTGCCTCATGTCATACTTTACATTTCGTTAGACAATTTTGTGAAACTTTATTTTCAATGTTGCTTCTTCATCAGAGACAGGTATACCTACTGTCCACGAATTTATATTTTTGATTATGTCAATCTTTGCACATAGATGCTGCTATACATAGACAGGGCTCAATAGTGAATCGCATTCAGGAATTCCTTCTTTTTTTTATTAATATCAACCAACTTAATTTTTTTTTTTTTTTTCAAGTTCAGCTGAGAATAGTTTTTTGCCATCTTCATGTAACATTCAAGGTTTCAATGAATGATATACATAATATACTGAGGACTACGAGTTACTTAACAACGATAGTCTACGTCTGGGGGCAATTATATTTCCTGCTGCTACGTATCGCGTTGAATACGCAAGCATACGCTGAGTGATCAATAAGTGAGGGTTTTTATGGCATTGCAAAAGTAAGTTCTTTATCTACAGTTGTCAAATTGTGAATATTTTCGCTGTATCAAATAAATTAACTGAAGTTGTTCTACGTGGTAAAGATTACATTATTTTAACAATAATGTTTTGAAGGACCTACTTGAAGTTTTTTTATGTGGCAAGAATAAGTACCCCTCCAGGCTATAATCCCGCATTGTAGTACTGACTGTAACATGCTGTAGTAAACTAACCTTATTTTTTCGTTTGGAAGTCATAGAAAATACATATTAATTTTTTTTAGTTTATCATATGTATAATCAATCTGCGGTTTCCTGGTTATTTCTTCATACAATATGAGAACAAGGTATTTGAGGTGAGTTAGGTACTCGATCGATTGCTTCGCATAACTAGCATATCTCAAGGCACCATAATGCAGTTTTAGATTTAAGTTGTTATCTTCAAAATCAGTTTTATTCCCACCACATAAGATTAATTTTGACTTTTTCGTGTTTGGTGTCAGATAATTTCCATAGAACCACTCACCGATGGACTGTAGTTTGCTCCAAAAGAAACATTTTCTCTCGTGGTTCCTTCAATTAGGTGATACCGCAGGTGGGACGAGCCTGTAACAAAATTACAGATCTAATTGCTCTTTTGTGATATTACTGTAAATTTCTTCGCACATTTTATGATGGGTGTCTTTTAATGGTTTTTATTACGATATATATGAGATCAGCATATTTGCAACCAAATGGTCTACAATCATTCTTATTGGTTTGTAAGGGGATAGAGTTAAGCGACTATTCTGTGCGCTCTAAAGTTACGTTTGTCTTTCCAGTCGTTTTTAATATGCTCAAATATAGTTCCTAATATATTCTCTCCATTATGGCTAGTGAGTTCAAGGTATGGGTGAGGAGTGGGAACGGTGGGAACTGCTTCATGGATCGGAATCAATATGAGGTCTTTTTTCATGAGGTTAAAATTCCTTGTATATTATCTTACGCGGTTGTAGTTCTTCAAATAGGATACCTATTAGAAGGTGTTGAAGTCATGTGTTTTAGGAAGTTTGTCGTTATTTTCAATCCTTAATTTTATCAATTCCATATAGGCGTTAATTAATCGATTAGTAAACCATTTAAAACCCTCTAAGAATAATTGAATCTGTCTTTAGTTCGTAAGACATTATGATTGCGCATAAGATCTCTACTATTTCATCTGTGAAAACAAACTCGGAAAACAGGATCGTTCTCGAATTAATATTGACCATAGGTATTTTGTGATCCTAACCCATGTGTACCAGGTACAATAAACCAAGATGTAAGTATACTTGAATTCGTTTTTTTTTTTTTGCGATCCCGATCTATTTACAGGTGAATCATAGTGAGCACATTGTGTGATACAATTTAAAATCTAGATCTTTTTCTTATAGACAAGCTATAGTTTAACTTCTCAACCTTTAGATTGAATAATCTTGATCTTCTAAGATCATTTCATATTTACGCGCTACCTTTTGACTTTCATTTTCAGGATCGGACAATCAAATCTTTTAAAATCTTGATCATTTTAGCACGCTACTCGTAGGCATATCGACATTAGGTTTGAGAATTTTGTTTATTAGAATCTTGAACTCAGAGGATCGATACGAACGGTAGGAAGCTTACACTAGCGTAAACCTGCTGTTCCTCGTCCTCTTATACACCGAACAGTGACAAGTAAGGGTCGATTCCCTCATATCCATGATGTGACGGGATGTGACGTACCAAATAATAATGTTCAGTGGAAAAAAAAGCCAGAAAGCAGTCCAGGTAAACAAAGTGTAAAAGACGGCGCATGTTCCCACATGTCCGGCAAAGTGAGGCTCCATGCCGCTCAGTGCCATTCAATGCTTCCGTGATGAAAAACAAAATACGTCGCCGCCGATATTTTGGTTTATTATTTCCAATAATAAGCCTATGTGATCGTATAGCAAAAAAAATTTATAACCCCCCCCCCCCCCCCCCCCCCCTTCTCAAACTTTGTCACTTTACGTTTCAAGGTGCGTAGAATCCAAATTTGAAATGTCCGCCCGCCGTCCACCGTCCGCCGTCCGGGCCATAAAAGGCCTAAGAATTGACTTAAAAAACCCGTTCTTTCGCACATAGACTCCATTTGGGGTCTAGTTGGTCCTAACGTTTAACCATCCCGATCGCTTTACTCGCATAGATGCTATGGGCCAAAAACGGGCGAAAAAGTGTCTTTTTCGAGGCTTTGAGGGTTAGACTTACGCACGCGCGCACGCCCTGCACGCTTGGCAGGGGGTCACCGTGGGTGGTGAGGGGGGTGAGCGGGGGGTAGAGTGAGAGGGAAACAGAGGTAGATAATAGAAAAGAGTGGTGAAAGCCCCAGAAATTGCTGGTTACTATAGCTGGCTATCTGATTCACCATTTGCAGCGTTTTTCCTTTTCACGTTTTCATGGATGGTATGAAAGCCGGCCCACTGATCACCTGAGGGGCCTCTGAGGTTAATTTCTTTCCTTTTCAATCTTTTTTTTTTTTTTTTTAAATATCATTTTCAACTTTTTGACGTTTACAAAATGCGTAAAACTGTGGGGTGGTAGAGCTCTGTAAACCATTTTGGGATGCGCAAAGCGCCAAGTTTTGATGATATAGGTATTTATTAAATAAGGGGTTCAATAACTACAGACCGATGATCTGCGTAGAAGGGCTACCCACTACAAAAATAACAAACCTTTCTGTACCTAATAATTTGTAGCGTTTTCAACCGAAACTGTTCAAATGAGACGTGAAATTGGTTCAAGCCTTCAGCCAGTAACAATATTTGGTCAGTGTGCCTTTCCTCCTTTTTCTCCGTATGAAAAGGGTGATAGATGACGGCAGGAAACATATCCTGGAAACATTTATCACTAAATTGATAAGTCCCTACAAATTTACACCTCCTTAGTTTGAAGGTTACGGCGTAGTCCGAGGGCTTTGGAAAAACTTTCCAACTATCCTTCCTTCGGATGACAGTACATGATGGCAGGAGAATCTCCTGGATTTGTCGCTCTGAAATTCCTTAAAATTTGCACACACCCCCCCCCCCCCCCCTGTTTGAACAGTGAAGGTAGAGCCCGAGGGCATTGGGAAAACCCTCAAAGAGTTACGGCAGACACCTAGACGGTCTGGAAACGCCTCCACTTTCCTTTCTATCTCCACACTGATCCAAATTTAAGTCAATTCATACCCCCCCCCCCCCCCCCCCC
This sequence comes from Adelphocoris suturalis, assembly GCA_030762985.1. Taxonomy (NCBI): domain Eukaryota; kingdom Metazoa; phylum Arthropoda; class Insecta; order Hemiptera; family Miridae; genus Adelphocoris; species Adelphocoris suturalis. The sequence goes on along the minus strand of CM061051.1, from coordinate 7,795,420 downwards.
CCAGAAGGGAAAAGAGTAACGTAGAACTAGAGTCATTCAAAATACAAGTTCCTACAATATGCGTACATAATTCCGCCCTTTGTTTTCCCATGTTTCGGATAGCATAGCTCTTCAGTACTCGGGTCTCCAAAGTGAGTAGGTTTTTTTTTAACACAGAATGTGTTTTTACGGAGGGTTATTTGGTTTGAAAATGTCTGTCCAGTAAGATCCCCCCGAACCCCACCGCTCTGTCGTGTCTATGCACGGCCAAACGGCTGAGTAGTGGGAGTGTACGAGTGGGGGGATCTTCTTGGGATTTTCCGAAAGGGGGCATAAGCGAATTTAAAATTTTCTAATCCCACCCGAACCATGGGCCGTAGGGCGGGAGGGGGGTCGAAGTAACGGTTAATGTGCGCTTTTTGGACTTCCCCGCTTCCTGTACCCCTCTAAACGGCCGTTGAAAATTCCGGAAAAATACCGGTTTCGTAGGTTTTTCTACGAGGAAGACGACGGCGCGATCGGATCACGAAAAAAGTATCGGGAAATGCGTCAAAAAATGCAAGAGTACGGACCCGTTTTCTCGAAAAGTCCGACGAAAAACTTGGTTTTTTCTGATTAAAATATACCTACCCCATAAAGGTACGTTTTTCGGAACGGTTTTCGCGGGCGAAATAAAGGTTTGATCCCGACGAATCTGAATCGAAGCGAGCCGGAGCAGCTAGTATGTTGATAATGGTGAGTGGAAACTGTAACAGAGTTACCTCCTGAGAGGTCCATCAAGCTCCCGTCAGAGCACCAGAGATAGCGTTGGTGGCGTCCCGTTGAGGAATCAATGGGGACCACGCGCTGTTCTCGCTCGTTTTAGACAGCTGGTTTGGCGTCGGATGGTTTTCTGGTGACAGGAATATCAACCTTCCCCGAACATGGCTTATTAAAAGCTATTAGTAGGGATGGTATCTCTCTGACGGGATGCCTCTTTACCTCCTCTACCTTTTTATGAGGATTTAGGCCCCCATTGCACCTCTGGGGGGGGGGGGGGCACCTAAATTCCTTATAAAACTCTGCTCAAGTGTTCTCTACAGAATGGGCAATCAGTACCTACTCAGTAGCCCTGCGACCCATCATTCGCACGAGTGTGTGTATAGATGAAAATATATAATATATTATAATATAATGCTCATATAATATAATACATAGTGGCAAGCATTATTATACTATTATTATAAATATTATAAATAAACCGGTAGGTAAGAAAGACCGGTACGTACTGCTCCCATTTCATTGATAGTTAGTATTCAGACGATAGTTGGATTGCTTGTAATCTTTATGATTATTTGACTAATTCATCAGGAAGTGGGTGTTTTAATTAAAGACACAATTGTCTCCTGGCCAGAGGGTTTTCCTAACCATCCCTACCCTTCCTTGGAGGGGATGAGCAGTCGGTCACGTAGGGCCAAAGTAATGGCTTACATGGAAAATCATCGAAGGAAGAAGGGAGATTTCGTTACTGAGAAGTATAATGAGTTGCAGTATGTGGACATTGAGTTGTGAAACATAGGTCCATGCCTAACATGCTTAACGACTTTTTTAACTTACTGCTCCCATTTTATTGAAAATTAGTAAACAGACGATAGTTGGATTGCTTAACGACTTACCTGAGCCTCCATGCTTCTATTCGTCTTTGGAACTCATAAGTTCACACCACAATTGGTCACAGGGTTGCCACCTTATCCCCGGGAAGGGTCTACGTCACGTAGGTCTACAATCCAAGGTGCTGGATTCGAAGAACGCGGAATGAACTTCGGCCGAACTTACCAGAATGCCACCAGCCCTCCGGGGAATCCCCGAAATACACATTCTGTGTTTCATTGGTTTGATCCTTGATCCTAACATCAACAATCCGGGGGTCTGGGGGTGTCCCCCAGATTTCATTTTACAATAAATGTACCATCATGAACACAAACCACTGGCGGCTAGACACCCCCAACGGAAACGTTTTTTTTTTTTTTTTTTTTTTTTTTTTCGAGATAGGTACTTCTTTATTAGCAGAGCTAATAAAAAATTATAAAACATTTATTAGCAAATAACTAAATGTATTGGGTTTTTTAGCACTGTTCTACGGATTTACATTGATATTGGCGTTTACCTATATTCGTGGACAACTTCATCTTGTTTACTGAGAATGCTTTTCCTCTTGAATTGTCAATTATCATATTTTGAATTGTACTTATGTATTAAAGAGAATTTGGGAACGAAATGTTCGCAAATTTAATTATAAATCTCCCCGGTTGTAACAAAAATGCGGTTCTGGCTCATTCTTGAATATTCTAAAAATTTACACTCGTCGTCCACCAACCTCCTATATAATGTTACTAACTCTCCCTCATTTCTCGAACCCTTCAAATGGGATAAACCCAGTGTCGTTTTTTTCCCATCTTTCACGTCTAAAAGCAATGCCTAATATAAGATTTTTACCTTTTTCAGTACACAGACTTGACAACTAGTTTGGTAACTGTGCCTTTCTGTTAGGCAAAGAAAAAAACAACTTGGTTACGTTGGAAGCTATTTAGTATCATGCATCACACATGTATGGTTGGGGTATGGGTCACGGCAGGAGGATAGCCAGATTTTTATTTTCTTCTCAAATAAAACCGAATCGAAATTTGTGAAAAACCTATAAACATATTTCAATATGTAGGTATTAATGTGCCTACGGAGTGCATGCTTCATCAAGCTTATTGAAGCATATTATCCGAGGTATCACAAAAGCTTGTTTGAATTTAAGCTTGTATCCACGGAATGAAGGTAATAATATATTACGAGAAATGTTAGGTTATGGTATATTTCGCCACAACTGATTTGAACGTGAACAAGCTAGATATAGGGAAAGTCAGAATTTGCGTTCATAAAGGTGAAGGGGGTTTCTTCTTCTCTGTTCTGTTCAAGTCGGTAGATCTACTCTTTGCACTAACCTCAGGGATAGGGCCTCACTAATAGCACCTCACTATTACGCTCGTCCGTTCACCAAGTATAGTAAACTGAACATGATTGATTTTCCCAACACGAACAACATCATTAGCCTGAGCCTATTAGTAGCACCCAAAGGATTCCGCCAATCTTCACAGGGGAGGATATATGAGAGATGGGCCCCGTGCTCAGGCGTGCATCTATCACGTCTAACACTCAAAACCTCGAAAAAGACACTTTTTCGCCCGTTTTTGGCCCATAGCATCTATGCGAGTAAAGCGATCGGGATGGTTAAACGTTAGGACCAACTAGACCCCAAATGGAGTCCATGTGCGAAAGAACGGGTTTTTAAAGTCAATTCTTAGGCCTTTAATGGCCCGGACGGTGGACGGCGAACGGCGGACGGCGAACAGCGGACAGCGGACGGACATTTCAAATTTGGATTCTACGCACCTTGAAACGTAAAGTGACAGAGTTTGAGGGGGGTTATAAAATTTTTTTGCTATACGATCACATAGGCTTATTATTGGAAATAATAAACCAAAAGTACTCAGTCACGCAACATGACTAATAGAGCGAATTCTAAAAAAAAAGTTGTGGATAACATTAAATTAGGCACTTAAATAATTCTGATCATTGAGGCCAACCATGCACTGAATAAAACTGAGGGGACAGCGGCATGACAAGATCGCGAAAAAAATTATGGAACACGCCGCCGAACTCAATAATTTGGTCAATTATTATGGGCATTTTTCACCTAAAAATCAATTTTTCTCACTTATTTTTCTCACACTATGTGATCGTGTAGCAAAAAAATTGTATAACCCCCCTCAAACTTTGTCACTTTACGTTTCAAGATGTGTAGAACCAAAATTTGAAAAGTCCGTCCACCGTTCGCCGTCCCCCGTTCGCCATCCGCCGTCCGGGCCATAAAAGGCCTAAGAATTCAGTTAAAAAACCCGTTCTTTCGCACATAGACTCCATTTGGGGTCTAGTTGGTCCTAACGTTTAACCATCCCGATTGCTTTACTCGCATAGATGCTATGGGCCAAAAACGGCCGAAAAAGTGTCTTTTTCGAGGCTTTGAGTGTTAGACGCACGCCTGGCACGCCTGGCAGGGGGTCACGGTGGGTGGAGAGGGGAGGTGGAGTGAGAGGAGGCGCCGTGGCACCTTGTGGTGGCTGGAGTGACCAGGGGCGTAGCAGAGGGGTGTAGGAGAATGGATATTTATTACTTTTACGTGTTATACCCATATAATACACCGCGGCACCATGAGGTGGGTACAGCGTTTCTTCGAGGCATGAATATATGTTTTTTTCTAGTCATATTTGTGTGTTAATACCAATGCTTTTCCTACGCATATTTAATAACATATTCTCTCGACTTTTCGTACGTACTTAGATAGGTAATGATATTATTAAGGCAATAACTATTTGAATAGATAGGAGCTCAAATCGAGAAATATAAACATGCGTATATAATTATAGAAGTATAGGTTGTGGCAACTCGAAATAGGACACGCCGAGGAGTCTGGACAGGCCTTTTGACGTACGCAAGCCAACTAAAACTACGATCAAACTCAGTTGAAAAAATAATAAACCTTTGTGAAATAATTTGCAGAGTTTTCTTGCAGGTTGTCCCTCACCTCTGTTTTCCATTTCAACCCATTTTTGAGTGATAGGCAACTCGCTTCTCATGATATTGTTTTTGAGATTTCTCGATTCGTGCCTGTGAAAATTCGATGTCTAAGCTAGTTAGTTCCCTTCCAGAGAGCAGAATGCGCAGCTAACCGCGCTCCTGTTTTTAATGTTGAGTCTACCTTCTATACGTTAATATAAGTAAGTGTCTCAAGTCGTTCTACAGCACAGAGTAGAGTATGAGTTCTACAGTAGAACATAAAAAATGTTTATGCCAGAGCTAGTAGCGGATTCTTCTGAAAATATCTCAAGATTAATGGTTCTCCCGATTCTATCTTTGCCTGATTCTGTCTGGTTTTCCCAAAGGGTTTTCTCTTTGAGTATAAATAATAGGAGGGCTATTGCGGTAGTCTTCAAACCATAGGAGCCGCTTTTTGTCACGATGGACCATGCAAACGACGCTACTTTCAAGATGGCCGTACACCGATCAGCTGATCTAATGAGATAAATCGTTGATACTGAATTCTGTGGTACCTATTATCGTTTTATATGAATCGTATTCGAATATGCTTACTCAAATTGTTCGACGCAGGATGTTTTGTGATTTAATTTTTAACTAATAGGTATCTACAGTACGTGCGTGGCGGGAAGCGTCATTTTCCTGGTCCAGCGAGACGCTAGCGGTACGTATCAACTGACAGGAAAACAGCGTTGAAATAAGAGCAATATGTAATTTATACTCAAAGGGTTTTCCTGCAGGAGCGTCTCCGGAAAACCCGATATACCGCAGTGAGTGCCAACCGAGCGGTTCTCGCCGAATACCTGTTCCTGCTCCGAAAACCGGTTGTTCATTCTTCTGCACTTGCTCAACGTAACAGCTCTTATCGGATGATGGACCCCCGTTCTCCTCGCAGTCATTCGTGGGCTTCATGGAAAAACAAGAAATCTCCGTCAACCCCCCCCCCCCCCCCCCCCCCCCAACCCACGCTCAAATGGCCAGGAGGAAAAATGCATTTAAATTTTGAAGTATGCATTATAAGTACCTACAAAAAACCAAAGCCCAATATCCCCGTCATTCCTCTCATTTGATCACGACACGTAGGCAGCTACTACCCTCTCTTCGGAGAACTCCCTCAACTTCATCTGGCATGGCACCTACGGCAATGTTATTAACATATTCGTCCAAATCATTAGTCATGTTTCCTCCGCCTCAGAGCACTCTCGATCAGCCACCTTCCGGGAATCATTATAAGTCAGGAATCACAAACGATATTCAACAGTATGGCTTGACTGCCGGACACAGAAAATTGTACATGCCACTCAACTCAGGGTTAGGCACCCTTCTAACCCCTCAAATTCTACTTCCCGGAATTTGAATATGGCTTTGGCAGCTGAATAATCTTCAACCCGTTACGTCCCTGCCGCCATTCGCTACCAGTGGGAAAACAGGTATTCGAAGCAGGAGCAGGTATTTGGCTAGAACCGCTCGGTTGGCACCCACTGCGGTAGATCGGGTTTTCCGGGGACGCTCCTTTTTCCTGTCTTTGCCTTTTCTTCTCCCAACTGGTGAGTGGTGATTGGGTGGAGCTGAGCTACATGGACTCAATTCGAATGGATTGAGTGGGTGGTGTACTGTGCGGAGGGGCGGCCGAACACAAGAACAAAATAAATCATTCAATGATTTGAAAGAAATACCTACTACAAAATGCCCCAGTGCCTAGATATTACGATGCCACTCTACCGATTACTTTTTCTGCTGATGCTAGTAGTTGCCATTCCATTAGAGCAATAGGTACCTACTCCTGCAGGGAGGACAAGCAGTAGGGTACAACTCCTAGTCACTAACTCCCCCTAAGAAAAATTATTATAGTCAACTGATGAAAGAAAAAACGTACCTTATAGAAGATATACATCGTCCCTACAAAAGTGTAAGTACAGTTACTTACTTGTTACTTATCACTTAAAACTGCTCGAGAATATGTGTGTTCAGGCCCAGAATTGAGAAAGACCTAACCGATTCTATTTGAACAACTTTACGAAAAAGATAAACAAGAAGAAAAAAGTCCCAGTGATGCAACATGATTGTGTAAGTGATTTTTTGTAAGTTTCATATTATGTTCATATTTATGTTTCATTGTTTTGAAATTTGTGCACTGTGAGAGCGAAGAAATCGTTAACTTACCAATTTTATGGCCATCATTATACCATGTTAAGTACCTACATTGTTTCGACATTTTAGCACTTTGAGTGCAAAGAAATCATTAGCAACTAGTTATATGGCAACAAAACGTATTTTAAATAATATTCTGCGATTCGAAAAAGATTTGGAAATTTTAGCTGGTTATGGAAGTTTTATCGATTTTTCAGTAAATAATGATGACATTTTAGTACCTACCTACTACCTTTTTTTGCACAATCTTTGTGCACGAATTTTTTAAAGTCCTAGTTCGTAATTGATGAACATTATTTGGCTAAAAGTTTGCTAAAAAATATAAATTTAACGTTTTTGTAAGCCAATTTTATTGATTTTTTAATTAATTTTTTGAAATTGGACCAATTTAATATAGGTAGGTACCTACTCAAAAGGTGTGGGCCAACGGACTCATCCTTTCGTTTGAAAAGCTTGATTTTTTGGTGCCAGAACGGAATTTTTATCTCAATCCTAAGGAGATCATCTGGAATGACACACATATATATGTAGGTATGTATGTATATATATATATATATATATATACCTACAGTAGGTATATTATTTTAGCACAGATACTAAATGAAAATTAGAAACAGATAAAGTCATTAAAAAAAATGAAAAACAATTATATTTTGACCCTCTGTCTTTTTTCAAAACTATTCACATTACTCTTTGTTTTGAAAAAGGCAGAACACCGAAATACAATTTTTTCTTAGAGTTTTTCTTTTAGGTAAATAACTTATTATTTGAGTCTAATTTATTATATATATGTATGAAGTTATACGGAGAACAAGAAATAATAAGGTACAAAAAGACTCAGGTCTGAACGTTTTGCTGTCTGAGTCATCGCCAAACTGGCGATACAGGTAGACCTCCAGTAAGGAAGGCAAGGGTTGGAACGAACGAGAAAGAAAAGGGAGAGGGAGTAATAGAAAATAAACCTAACAAAAACAAGAATGTAGTGTTTTAAACCATAAAAATAGAATAAAAATATTATTAAATGAAAACAAAATTACGAAAAAAAAATTCGATAGTCAAATTAAAAACAAAAATGCTGAAATCAAATCAAATAGGTACCAAAACAATTATGGTTCCTAGGTGTTAGTGTTCAAGCCTTCCCCACGTATAAGGCTCCACTGTGGCGACATACCAATTCATAAATACAATTGGGTGTTGTACAATCAGCTGAACCAACGAGGGGGTACAGGTTCAGGTTGTTGGGTGAATTAAACGTTTCCCCTCCAAAACCAGTCCACAAGTTTGACAACTTCGTCGACCACACGGGTACAAGCCACATACCTTGGGTTGAGCAACTCCGCCATCCGGTACACAACCCGAATGCCTGAGAGAATATTCCCAACATTATTTGGGCAATGATATGAGATATCCTGAGGAGTAGTAAATATGTCCCTCGTTTGAGCATTATTCAGCAAAACGGGATGTAAGGCGGGGCTTACACCTGACGGGAACGGGAAAAACCCGTCGTAACGGACGGGGAAAAACCGTCGCAGTGTCCGCGTTACACCTGACGGGCCACTTGCGCGGGCCCGTCGCTCCCACTCTGCATACCTCCATTTTTCAAACAACAAAATTCAAACAAATAACCGAAAAACGCCCGTCCCCGTCGGCGGGCGTCCCCGTCAGGTGTAGGACTAGAGATTCATTTCTACGTGTTGGCCCCTCCCGGCGGGCCCGCCCCGTCGGACGGGCACCGATCTCCCCGCAACATTCTGCGGGCGAAATTTTCCCCGTCGCGGGGATCGCCCCGCTCTCCGTCAGATGTAAGTCGATACACTTATTTCTTCGTGTTCTCCCAAAATGCGGGCCCGCAGAAAGGCGCGGGCCGGGCCCGCGTCCGTCAGGTGTAACGCGGGGCTAAGTCCTTCATTATTTTGTGAATTCTATGGACCCCTGGAAAAATCAGTGTGGTGGAGAAAACTTCACAATCCTGGGTTCCTATGCTGTGAGGTGAATTGTGATTAACATGAGCAGGATCTAATCACTGACAAAGAACCCGTGAAGAATAGCCCCTCTCCTGCAGCCGCCGGTGGAGTCCATCATTGAATGCAGCCCTATCCACTGGATCATTGCATACCTATCCTGTTGCGACGCATAGAAAAAGAACGGGGAACGCTACGTTTTGTGTGAGATGGGTGACAGCTACTATAGGGCTGCCATCCGTCCCGATTTATCGGGACATGTCCCGATTTTCGAGGTGTCCCGGGCGTCCCGTCATGATTTTTGAAGCGTCCCGATTATTTTTTTTGCTGTCCCGACTTTGCCCCGATTTTTAAAGTAGTTGAATCTCCGGAGTTTTTTAACTACATAAAAATGCAGAAAGATGTCCTTCGCTCAGTTGGCGGCAAAGAAAAATACGCAGACTGATTTTTGCATGATATATTTCGTTTTTCAGTACCTATGTAATATTTCGTTTTTCAGTACCTATGTGATATTTCGTTTTTCAGTACTTACCTACCTATGTGATATTTCGTTTTTTTTTTTCCAATAATGATGTTTCTCCAACTTTTCAATACCTATCGTATTTTTTTCCAAAAATAAAAATATTCGTTGTATTTTGTCAGTGACTTGAAGTATTTCTTGTCCCGATTTTCGTCCCGATTTTCTACTTAAGGCTGCCCCGATATGTCCCGACTTTTAGCTTAGGCTGTCCCTACTTACGTCGAAAAAATATGGCAGCCCTAAGCTATTATAGCTCAGGTACTGCTGGGGATTGGTCAGTTTTACGTAAATTTTAGTTCTGAATTAACCCCCCTCCCCCTCCCCCCAAGCCAACATCAACGTCCAGAAATGTGATAGACTCTGTGTAAATTTGGTGGGTGAATGGTATATAGCTTCTAAAATCAATTTGTAGTGTTTCAATTTAAATAGGAACAAATTGATAATGATTGTTTTCAAACAGTAACGGAATACTTTGATTTCTTGCCGCTACGCAGCGCAAACCTTGTTCGAAATAGCGAATGGTTCTCAGTAGAAACACAACCTCCACTTTTTTCAAACTCGTGTGATTGCAAGGTGATTGTAACCTTCAAAATCAGCTGAACGTTTTTATTGTTGATATCTACCTGTCCGTCAACGTTCAGCATGTATTTCGTTTGTTTGTTATGCTTTTATTCATCGGGAAATTAATGTCGGAATGTGAGTTTGATAATTCTTGTTGGAAACGGGTTACGTGAGATAAGATGTGAATTGAACGGTTTTCTACTGTAATAGTTATTCGCCTAACTTAGGTTGCAAAATGGATCTCAAGACCCTCCACAAGAGTTCATCTTTCAGTACATTCACTACGGGTAGTACTCACAAAATCGGTGCGTGGTTCGCGTTTTTGAACATAAGAACCAAAAAAGCATCATTGAAGTCATCGAAAAGTATCACTTTAGGTAAGTATGTTCATGAACAATTAGTTGTCTTTCTATTTCGGTTTCTACACTTGCCACGAAACCGATATTAATATGAGTATTGACTGGTCGTGCGTAATTATTCTAATATAAGGTTCACTAATACACTTCAACAATCAGGTGCCTATGTGTTGCTGAATATACCTGCCCGTCTGTTGAAAATTCACTATGGAATTAGGTATGTTCTGTAATCTGCAGCGGCCTAAGCTCTCAATCTTGGGGGAAAAAGTTAGACTAAAGGCATATTGTACGTACTTACTATCCATTAGTAGGTATGCTCGAAAACGACCCTATGTGGAACAGCTCCCATCTGTTAATGTTTAACCTAGAATATTTCAATCTTTAAAATATATTTTAATGTACATCCTTATAAGACAAGGTGACCAACTCCTGTTAATCATAAAGCAGGGCCTTCCTTAGTTTTCTAATTTGTTATAAATGGAGCTGCACAAAAATGAAATATGTATATGAGAATCGCAGAATAATTATTTTGCTCATTATTCAAAATTAGGGTGTAGTAAATCCGTATGTGTCTCCACTTTCAAATAGCTACAACTCCCCTAGAAGTGTTGGTGGTTTCCGAAAGTTGATCACTGTTAATCTTCTCTTTCATTCGTTAAGGCACTGGGTGGTGATCGGTTGGTTTTTTTTTTTTCTCTCTCTCTCTTTTTTCCCCTGCTAGGCTTGTTCGGTTGTGTTCATTTCTTCCTTTTTTTTATGTACGAGATGAAGGTCCCAAACCCATTGTTATCGCTGCTCCATCACGAAAGCCTATCAGGTCGTCTGCATTTCTCCACTTCTTCCTAGTTCCTCTAATGCACATGGACGTTGCAGGCTAAATGGCAAAGGAAACCCTCGCTGGTAGCCACCCGGTAACATGGCTTTGCGGTTTGGACCATCTGTCTGCCAACCGTTCTGCCATTACCTTGATACAGTTCGCCATTTGAGGAGCGAATATCGCGTGTCGTGCAAACCATTGGGGTGAAGGAGGATCGTCTTTGAATACATGCGTCATTATATTTCCTTTTTTTTCTTCCTCTGCAGACTTCAGAATTGCTGAGACATTGTAAGGCCAATCTGAGCCAAAACCGTGGACCATGGATAAAGCGGGGAACGAATTTTTTTCGTCATTTCCCACATATCCTCGCTGATTTTTGCGGGAAGGCAGCATCTTTTGGCGATTTTGACGGCACCATCATGTTCTACGGGCCCAGAAACGTAACTTTGTTACTGATGTAGAAAAGTGCTCTCGATCAAATTTTAATGTGGCAGCGGATAAAAGATCGAGAGCTTGGCCAAAAAACGGTGCATTAAAATGGGCTCCCGCCATCCAGCCCATGGTTTGATTGGGAGTAGAAAATTTTAAAATCGCGTATGCCCTCTCTCAGAGAAATCCAAGAAGATGCCCCCACTCGTAGACTCTCCCCACTCAGTTGTTGGCCCTGTGTAGCTAGGAGAGACACACACAAACAGAGTTTTATATTTATAATGTAACTAGCCTAGTTTTTTGCTCACTTTGCTTGCTCAGTATGGCTGTATCGATCAGATGGTCTTTACTGTTGAGTGGGACAAGTAGAATGATTTCAAATGGTGGATCACTAAGGGTGATTTGAAATGTGTAGGGGATGTTGCTCTCTTTGCTCACTCTCTGTGGGATGTATGGATGCGATGAGATATATAGTCCATCTCGAGTTCTTAGGAAAATTCCCGTTGAGATCTGACGTGTGTAGTCGATGTTGCTCGCTTCGCTCGCTAGGAGTGGGTTTCTCGCTTCTTGGGTGTAGGATGTATAGATGCGATGGTCTTTACTGTTGAGTGGGACAAGTAGAATGATTTTAAATGGTGGATCATTTGGGTGATTTGAAATGTGTAGGGGATGTTGCTCTCTTTGCTCACTCTCTGTGGGATGTATAGATGTAGTCCATCTCGAGTTCGTAGGAAAATTCCCGTTGAGATCCGACGTGTGTAGAAGATGTTTCTCGCTTCGCTTGCTAGGGGTGGGTTTTCTCGCTTGTTGGGTGTAGGATGTATAGATACGACTGGATATAGTCCCCATACCATCGAGACCTACAGCCCATGGTTCGGGTAGGAATGGAGAATTTGAAAATTGCTTACAATCCCTTTCTATAGACGGTCCCAAGGGAACAGCAAAAAAAAAGGTAATGAAGAACTGAAATAAAATAATAAGAAGTCATATAAAAGGGGCAAAACGAAAATAATGAATTGCTGTGTAATAATTTGCTGCGTTTTCTATGTGAGGAAGCAATACTGCCCACCCAACATGGCAGACGTTTTTCTCTGTTGGAAATTACTTTCAATACAATCCCAAGGGAACGGCAACAAAAAAGCTGAAAAATTAAATCTTATAAAACTACTATGAGGAACTACGAAAATTTCATAGGGTTTAATAAAGATAGCCCATTTGTCTGCGTAGAAGAGCCACCCAATAATTCTATACGTCCATGTTACAATATGTGAGGAAGCTATACTGCCCACCCAACTTGGCAGACAATTTTTTTTTTTTTTTTTTTCTTTTTTGTTGGAAATGACTCTCAAATGCGTCCCTTTCATTGATGTTTTTCAAGAGGAACCACGAAAGGTTATGTGGAACTACGAAAAGTTTAGTTTTAAGAACAGATCAGTACTATTTCTACTATTAGGGAGGTATATATATAAAAAAAATCTTATCTTACATGAAATGTAAAAATCAAAAAGCAGCTGAATATGATTATTATAAGTCAACTTCCCGTTCAGAATACCTACCCCATTTAGTAAGTTTTGGGAACTACTATTGGTTTCAGTGTGCAGACTCAGTTTTTGTGCAAATAGTTTTGTTCATTGATAATTTTGTTAGAAATATGGTTTGTGTTGGAAGTGTCTTTCAAACGGGAGACATTCCGCGATCAAGAGGTTTGAAGGCAAAGTTCAGAGTACCTACGTTTTGAAGGAATAAGAAGAGCGCTAGCTCAAAAACCAACGTTTTTTTGTCTACATGTTCGTTCACTACAATCGGAAAATACAATTTCATGCCTTGAAACCTGAATGGAACCATATTTGAACTTCAACGAACATTTTAAGACCAACATTTACTGGGTCTATGGCGGAAAAAAACGTAGTAGGGATTGCATTGTTTCATCCTTTCCCGCATATTCTCACTAGTTTCTCCGGGAAGACAGCATCTTTTGCCAATTTTGACGGGACGTGTTCTACGGGTCCAGAACCTTTTTTTTTTTTCGATATATTTATTGCACCAAGTAATACACTTATTAGCAACATTTCTTTGGCAACGAATAATTGGTGACTGAAACAAGACTGTGATACATAACACATCCTATACATCATTTCAGCTATTTAGTGTCTTCAATGAACACGATTTGCAGGAGCACTCAGCACTACACTCACTGAACAAACTTTCATGAACACATCACTCCCTATTACCACAGGTCGTGAGGTTTTCGTCTTTCCAGTCGTCTGAGCAGATCATCAACGTCCTGCAGCTTCATAACCTCCTTGTTGATATGACATTGGAGCCTCTGATGATGGGCTATCGCTGGAGTTTTTATTACTTCATTTACTGTGGGAATTTTGAGGTCGTTATTGGTCGAGTAGCGGTACGCATCGAAGCATGACCGCAGTACTTTGTTCTGGAATCGCTGTATAATATCACGATTACTTTGAGAAGTGCAGCCCCAGAGCTGTGCACTAATTGTCCAGACTGGCTTAAGGACCTGATTGTATAACGTTAATTTATTTTGGATAGACAATTTTGATTGTCTACCAATCAACCAATACATTTTTCGGAATTTGGTGTGCAATTCTGTTTTTTTATTTTTCACGTGCGCTCTCCAGCGGAGCCTTGTATCCAGAGTCATACCCTAATATTGGCATGAGGGATGACTCTGCCATTTAGATAGATTGGTATATTTTTGATTTGGCGGTTGGTAAAATCAACATGGAATGATTTTGCCTCATTCATCTTGATTCTCCACTTAATTCCAGAAACATAACTTTTTTGCTTACATACGAGGTGCTCTCTATCAAATTTTAAGGCAGCAGTTCATTAAAGGGCACTTCGGGGGAAAAAACGCGCATTGAAGGGGGATCTCACCCACCTCCCACCCTCCAGCCCATGGTTCGGGTGGGAGTAGAATGTTTTAAAATCGCTTATGCCCCCTTTCAGAAAAATCTAAGAAGATCTCCTCACATGTAGACTCCCCCCACTCAGCCGTTTGGCTGTGCATATAGCATACAGACAAATGGAGTTTCATTCTTATAATATAATCAAGATAAGATATATAAGAGAAAGAGATAAGAGATTAGGGGCTGAATTCATAGACAAAGCCTGAGTGTGTGTGTTCTCTCAAACTCTCCTAAATGGAGGGTCACCCTCCACTCCCCAGTTCGAATTCATAGTTGAGTGAAGTGGTTCACTCAGCAGTTAGAGGCACTCTCAGATTACACGAGTTTGACTGTGCAGACAGGGGACACAGCGCTTTTTCAACTCATGTTGGCAGCCCTGACAGTATGTTGTAGGGGAAGTTGCCCTGGTTTGAGGGAAAAGGGACAGGGAAATTCCGTCTCACATTCCCTACTGATCAATAACAGTTCTCAAAGATTACTCTTTTTTTTTTTACTATTATCCTTGTTCCTTGGGTAGACAGGGCATAGGCCTTATCAGACGACAAAGCTCAACGCAATTGGTCCTCCCACCTGGATCAGGCTACCACAGTTGAATTGAATCATTGTTGCTTGTTTGTTGAAGTGCTGATAATTTGTGTTTATGTATAGAGTTGTGTCAGAAATAAAGTGAGAAAATGAGAAGTCAATGATTTGCCTGTTAGTTTTGAAGAACAGAGATGTAGTTTAAATTAAGAAGAGTTGTAGGTAGGTATAATATGAGACTGTTGGGCCAAAAGAAGACGTGAGGTTTTGGGTGAGATTCAAGCAATCACATTTTTTTGGAATTCTCATTGATTGTACTATTCTGATGAATGGAAGGTAGGTTCCTACAACCTCTTTTCTGAATCAAACAAGTTTGCGAAACACTTCGTTGTTAATTGTATAACACTTGAATGGGATCTGTTGGCCAAATCAGACATGTACATGTACCTAACTACCGTTAAAGTATAGGTCGTTCACTATAAGGAGGCGCGTTTCTCCGAGAGGGGCTCTGAAGAGCAGGGCTGCGCAGTGGGACCCTTCCCCCACCCAACCTACAGTCCTACTCCATCTGAACCCCTCCCGTCTTTTGTGGGGTTTCCCAGGGAGCTTATACCTCAGATGGGGTGGGCTACCAGGTAATAGGTTGATAAGAGAGGGGATGTGAAAACTTCAGTCTAGCTGCGCGAACTTTTGCCGGACGGTTTGGAGAAACGCACCTCCTTATAGTGAACGACCTATACCTACCTACTCTCATGTACCGCTATTTTTGAATAAACTCTGAACAAAATAGATGGCATATGTCCTACTATATTACCAGTACCTATACCTAGGTGAAAATAATACTAAAATTTATCAGTTGACACATTCAAGTGACCTCGCACTGGATAGCAGGGGGGTCCCGCCCAGGCAGGAGGGGTGCTTTGACGTCGCCAGTGTGCAAAACTCTGAAAATTCATAGAAAGAAAACCACTCATCGTAAGAGAGTGTGGTTGATGCCAAACTTCTTAGGATGGAATCTTCTTCCATTTAGAAACAGTTAAGGCTGTTCGAACGCAAGGCGCTCACCCTTCTTAGCCGAGAGAGCTTTCTGCTGATCGCGGGTTGCCGACCCAGTTCAATGGTAGCTCAACAGGTAGCGCCAGTCACAGTCGGCAAGTGGGGAAGTCAGTATCTCCCCTTCCACCCCCTCACCGCCTCGCCGATACCGCCCCGCCCTCCCACCCTTCCATTCGGCCATCCTAGAACTTTTTTTCCAAACCCTCTTCGAAAAAGTGGGTGGCCCACCCAACTCCTTGGGGATCACCCTTGACCCGAATGCCCTTTCAAATAAAATGATCAGTTTTTGTGATTGATGTTCACAAAGCAAGTTTTCAACAAACACGATAATGGGAATGCTAGAAAAAAAGTTATAATTCATCTTATACATAGTAATTCTCGGTAATTTTCTATAAAGATTTATTAACTTTTTGTGTCTTTATTTATTAAATATTCTGCGGCGCAATATGCAGTTTGGAACTGTTCTTTTTTGTGCAGTTTTTACAATTTTTTAAGAAATATTTTTTAAATTTTAGTACCCTTTTCTGCATAATTTTTTTTGGATAATTTATTAATGATCTAGTTCATTGTTGATAGGTAAACTTCGTTTGACTAAAAGTTTGCACAAATAAAAATTCAACGATTATTAGTCATTTTTAACCATTTTAAAGCAAATGTTTTGAATTTGTTCGGTGCAAGAAAGGCATTTTTATCTCAACCCTTTGAGGAGCTATAGTTTGGCACATAACATTTATGTAATTTGTAATGTATATTTAATGTACATTACATATTTCATAGCATTTCCAAATCGACTTCGACATTTTCCAACTATAAAAGTAAGGAACAACTGTGACACTCTATAACATACAAATTACAAATACCTACATTCTAGAAACAAAACAAACTGACTGCATGGACAAAAAATGCCACATTCTTGAATTGGAATTGGAATTTTTATTGTTATGTCCATGCAATGCCTTTTCTATCCATAATCTACCACATAGACGCTCTTCTAAACTTTAGAGTGACATGATTTTTTCTGGCAGATTTCTCCTCCGATTCACGCCATGCCCGAATCTATGTGTAAAATGTTGAAACCTTTTCGGAAGGTGTCGAAACCTATTTGGAAAATGTCTATTTCTATTTGAAAAATATCGAAATCTATTTGGACAAGATCGAATTCGATTCGACACTGTCCATTTCTATTTGAACAATGTCGAATTCAATTTGGATTTGCTATAGGTATATACATTTTTTTCTCGCGTTAAACGGCACATGAATCGTTGAACCATAGGATCCGTTTCAGAATGCCTCAAAATTAAGAAAATTCTCGAAAATTATTGGAAGCAGTTGCAATTGCTTTATTTTTTATTTTTTTTTTTTTACGAAAATCTGCTAAAATGTACTTAAATTTCATAGCAATGGAGATTGGTGTCATTTAAAAACTATAAACAATTTCAAGAATCCAAAAATTTATATTTAAAGCTGAATATTATTTAGATTTTTTTTTAAACCAAGAAACGTATAAATAGTTTGTTAACGATCACAGTATATACAAATTGCTAAAATCGGTAATTGATTCATCTTAAATGTAATTCGAAAAAAAAAGAAAATTAGCTCATACGATCATGCTGCATGACTGGAACTTTTTTCTAATCACAGCTTGCGGATCAATTTCGGTTCCCTGCCCATGCCAATTCCAGCTTTAATCCGATTTTGATGAAATATTCAAGGATTGTGACGGTTAGTCCCTTAGCTTAATTTTTACAGTTTCCAACAGAGTTTGATAAGGTTTTCAGGAAATGAACGGGTTAGGCAGCAGATGGTCCCTCAGTTTTATGGCTCATGAATCAATAATTCACTCTGCGCAGTGCCAACGTTAAATCCATCAAACATATGATGGCCTATTTATCCGATCTCGTTCATATTCTGAGGGTTGTTGAGAAAAAACGGTTTGATTACCCTGCTAAAGTTCCATTACAATCGTATCATTAATAATTGCTGCTGCTACTAAATTTGTTGTAACAAACATGGCTTCTACAGATGCTGTAGATTGTCTTCAATGGACACAGTCCCCAACTTACTGATAGGTTCTATGCATGCGCAAACGTAACGTCTATCAAACATTGCTGCCTCGTTGCATATCTCACCAATTTTGCTCAAATCTGGATCTGAGAGGCGATTTGATCACCCCAATGAATTTAATCATGATTGTATATCTGTGTAATTTCAATCATGCGATTTCTACGAATGTGTAAGTTTAAAGAACAAAACGGTATTCTTTACGAGGTTCACATTTTACGTTCCATTTTATATTCTATTCCACCCAACCCTAGGAACCCACCATGGAATCTGCTGAGGTTTTCTAAAACATTTCAATGATCTATACAGTCATGATATGGAGATGATTGGTGTCACTCCCAACTGGGCAGATGTAATTGGTTGTTCCAAGTATTTTATTTTAATCCATTAGAAGATTATGCCGATAGCTTACTAAAAAGGTGCTATCTGGAGGGTATTGAAAGATGGGAAGTGGCCTAAAAAATATATAAAGAAAAATGAATGACGTCATAGGGGAACGACTACGACCTCACCCCGCGTCCACCTGAGGGGGAACCTCAGTGCCGTCCACCTATGGCTGCAATATTAATTTTCTTTCTGTCGGGTTTTTGTCCAAACCATTTGGGAACCATCTGGGAGCTTACCCGCACAATCCCCTATATTGATAGGGTTCTTCATAAGTAAATAAATGATAGGGTTTGGTTAAGTTTACATACTTCACCTTTTGGTAACACAAACATATTATACAATACAAACATATTGGTAATAATGCAAGCATTACAGGGACGACCCTACGAATGGTTTGTACATGATTTTGCGGATGAAAAACATGAAATAGCGAATAGATCGTGATTTTACTGGACATGAACATGTTACAAGCAGAACTGTTTTTACAAATTGGTTGAAAATATCACGATATATCGGTAATCCCCCCCCCCCCCCCCCCCCTTCTCCAACACTATGACATTCAATTACTGAGAATGGTTTCTCTGAAAAGTCTGATTCTTCGAGCAGAGTTTCCGAGTTATATGCAAAATTAGAAAGCCTCAATCAACTAAAATTTAATTTTTTTGACTTTAAATCACTTTTTATTATATATCATCTAACGTACCTACCTCTAATTTTACCCTCACCAATCGAAACTAGAGATTTTAGGGTACACTTTGGCGTTGAGACACATTCTCTGTCTGGTCTGAATAAAACAACATACAATTTATTTAAAAATGTGAAAAACGGCCTTCCCCGCTTTTTGAAAAGTACCGCTCTGAAAGGACTATCATGATTTTTCACACTTCGTATGACCTCTCAAACATAATCAGAAAGGTTGGTTCGGTTATCTGTCTGCAATCTAAAAATGGCTGGCACATGGACTATTAGCGAATTTTCGTGGAAAACAAAGAGGCTATTGCAATGGCTCTAAAAATTTAAAAATACAAATTTTCGAACATTTTCTTCCTTGAAATACGTTTTGAGGTATTCCGAAGCGAATTCTAGGATTATACTTTTGTTGTATGCATACAGGGTGTCCCATGGAAAGGTTACTATCAAGTAAAACTACTTTCGCGTGCGCCATTGTTTTTTCAAATGGGAACCCCCATTTTTTATTGCAGATTCGAATTCTATATGCATTTTCTTGTCGTAGTGACCCATCACGCGATTTTTTTCAAGTGCGCGTAAACGGGCTCAATTCTACTCCAAAAGTGCGCAATTCCATTCTAAAAGTGCTACAATTGTGAAAAACTGAGTTTTTGAAGATATTCAATTGCCACACGTAATACATGATTTAGGGGAATTTTTTCGTGTTGAACCTCATAATGATGTTCATTTATTGATATTTGCGACACCATCTTGGGAAAACACCGAAAAAACATTTTAGTACGCTTTGTGCTGTGTGGAAATGAGTAAGATAAGTAGAATTCTGGTCGATTCTTCAGTTCGCAAGTGGCGCAGGAAAGTATTTTTCCTGAGATCGACGTAAAAAATTATGAAGAATGGCGTTGTTCCAATTTTTCACGCTGGATTCAGGGGAAATGAAGGGGGGTGTAATCCTTCCATGGGACACCCTGTATATATATATGTATGTGTCATTCAAGACGATAACTATCCTTAGGATTGAGGTAAAAATTCCGTTCTTGCGCCAAAATATCAAGCTTTGCGAATGAAATAATGAGCCAGAATTTTTTGAGCACATTGAATTGGTCAAATTAAAAACAAAAATCTCAAAAATCGTTAAAATAGCTAGAATTGCTAAAAATGGTCGAATCCATATTTTTAGCAGAATTGTAGTAAAAATAAGTTTATCAAAGAAAACTAGAACATCAAACATTTATGAACAAAGATATGCAGAAATATGTACTTAAATTTCATTAATATCGATAAAATATTCAATATATTCAAATTATTTATTGATTCAAATTTGTGCAAGTTCTTTATTATATTCAAATAGTTTTATTAATTGTTTTTGCTTAGGTTCTGTTCCTGAAAACCCGAAAATTGAGTCTGATGGAGATCCTGAGGAGAATCCTGAACCCTGCCCTCATTTCCTGCCAGTACAAATGCGGCCGAAACCCAGAAAAGACAGTTTGATGTTACAGGTTTGTATTGGACATTGATCTCATTCGAATTTTACTGATTAACTTGCATGTTGATCGTGACTCTAATTATTTCTTAGGACATTGTATGCCTATTCATTATTCAGAGTTACAGGATTATTGAAACTGTGAATTTGAAACTTGTACTGAAAGTTTACTTAGAGGCGGGAACGTCATGCAGGGTGGGTAGGGGTAGGTATATAGTGGAGTGGTTGGATCGGTAGTGGAGGAGTCTGAAGATATTCTGGGTGGAGATTCGAAACTTTAAGCTTGAATTCCCAGGGTATTTGAGCCATCCGAGCTCATGAAACACCATTGAGAACATATTGTGAGAAGGAAAAAGGTTTTCTCAATGAATTATAGTAAATTTTGGGACTATAAATCATTACTCATTGAGACTTCTCGAAAGTTGAGAATTTAGATTTTTGTAACAGATTTTCCTGAAAGTTGATAATTCTAGAAATTTGAGAATTTATGTATTCAGTGGGAAATTTCATTGTTAAGATGATTTACCACCTTTGTTTTTATGTTTTTAAGGGGGTAAGTGTGACAGTGAAAGTGTTCAATATTGAGTTGAAAGTCGCTTCTTCTCGTGTTCTCTAGCGATTGGGGATGTAGTTTTGCTTGTTCGTTTGGGAAGGATATTCCCCGAACGCAACACAAATATGCGCTAGTAGGGGAAATGGGTTGTCACACCTCGCCTCTGTGACACATAATTTATATTTACATGAATATAATTTATATGACATAGAATATAATTTACTTTCGTTGATTCATCCATTCATCAAGCACCAACTAAAATCACTTATTCGAATTAATCTACAGATTCATACATGTGAGCATTGTGTAACTAGCCAAAAAACTTGAGCCCCTTTTGGAATCCTCAGGTCCCCCTTTATGGGTGATATTCTCGAGACTTGGACACTAGCGCATCCTTACATCGAGACAAGGCGAAGTCGAAGTTATTTCACCTTGTTGTCATGGTGACAAGTAAACATATGCGAAAATGCGCCATTTGTAGCCACAGCTGGACAACGGACAACAGCATAACATCTCTCACCTATTTCCGAGTCAATATTTTCATTATTTGTAATATGCAAGGTGATAAATTGTATGCAAATTACATCAAGTTATTATCAGGTGTTGACCTCAAACGCTACGAACGCAAGATTTAATCTGTGGGGTAGAGATCCATATGAAATGTGTTGGGGAGTTGACATACAAGTGTTCTAGATGATCCAGACATCAGCCGCAAAGATGTTGTGGATTACCTATCTAGTTTTAGAACTGTTCTTTGAATCAATTGAAACTAAAAATCTTTAGAGTACTGTGAAAGTGGTCTTGTGAAAGGATGTGTTATGAGAGCTCTGTTAGGCGGGATTAGTAAGTTGTATCACATGTGGAAAGGTAAGTACCTAGAGGTAAGGTATACCTACATACTTACCGTATAATATTACTTATTCATGTAGGTACTTCATTGATCAAAACGAAAAGTAGGTACCTACCTAATTACCTTTTTTGTCCATAAAATTTGCGTAACTGCAAAACTCGCGCAATAACTGCACTGCCAATGCCGTCTTTATGAAATCTTACTTTCAGAGGAATGCATTTCAAGGTTTTTTCCTTGCATCTGGTTTTTAATTCATGTTGCATATTCCCTGATTCGATATTTGACAAACTTGCTAATCAGCGGTTGTATTCGTCGGCAAAGCAACGACCCACCTACTTTGTTTAGGCACTTTAAACCAACAGCAAATCTGGTAGGACGTACGTACCTACCTAAGTAGTTTCGTTTCTTGGTGTAGCAACAACCTGCCTTGTTTATTTTGACAAACTATCCTTTTATTCATTCAATATAACAAGTAAAGCTTCCTCAGTTAAGCATAGTACTACGAACTTATAATAAAACGCTGATGAAGCTACCTGAGCAATGGCTAGGTACCTACACAGCAGTACAGACACCTGAGGAATTTTCAATCATCTTTTCTTTACTATTTTTCAGGTTAATTATTCTCAAAGCCTAAACGAATGAAGTTCTTTAGTTTTCTGACACTGATTAACTACAATAGTTAGTAGGCTCCTAGTCCAAATAAAAACTCGTTCACGTTAGATTGGTATTGTTGACAGCAATGTACAATCAATTATTGCGCTGGCAGGCATGATTATTATAACATTTAGTCGAATTGAAACTTTGTATTGCTACAATATTATACTTTTTCAAAACAAAACTGTTGAAAAATGGCCTTATAACCACGAATTATGTTGACGTGAGACTGCAAACTTCTTGTGAGAAATAGGTTGGTTGAGTAGCGATTCATTGACTTAGGTTGGTCTCATGGCCGACTTTGGTTGAAACGCGAACCTACTCCTGGCGTGACGTCATGAGAATATGGGCCATACCCATTTTTAAGATCTACAATGCCCTTTTTTTGTTGGACTGGGTCTGGCAACACTGATTCCAGTTTGTAGCGATTAATTAAATTGGTAATCATGTGATGCTTCTCGTTATTCATTTTTTTGGTTTGATTTTTCCCCAATAGCATGACATCAACAAACGGCGATCTCTACCTGCGGACCTCCACCTATCTCAACAATATGTAAACAAACTTGGTGAAAACAAGCTGTTAACAAGGGCTTCAAGACGACAATCTATGTCTGAAATTGGATTTGGTAGAATGGAAACCTATACCAAACTGGATAAACTTGGTCAGGTCAGTAAACTAAATTTAGCTTTTTAACGAATTTTTGAAGAAAATTAAGCTATTGCTCTCGCCTCAAAATTTGTAGAATGTGAATTTTTGAAAAAATTTTATGCAGAAATCCATTTCAGGCTATTCTGAATCATATTCTGAAGTTTAACGCATTTTTTTATGTATGTATATATGTATGTGCAGACGATAACTGTCCGTAGAATTTTGCTAGAAACTTCAAACAAATTTTAAAATGTTCAGTACACAAAACGAAAGTTCAAGTTCGTTGGCCAGCATGATCGGATTACATCTTCGGGTTGAAATTTTCAAAAATGTAGTCAAAAATTTCAAAATAGCCTGTTTTTTGCGATTTGTTGTGCGAAATAATTTTTTCAGCATACTAACATGTGGTATATTCGGAATCAGCGTAAAATTTCCTATAAGAATATGTATCAAGTTTTCAAAGTTGAAAAATCAGTCAAAAATCGAAATAATGCCGTTCGCTAGTTGTAAAAATCGGTAATATTTGCATGAAACATTGTCCAAATTCAGATTGAACTACTCTTATGGAAGTATCCCTATATAACCAATCCTAGAACCATGCTGTTTGAAACGTAGGTAGTAGGTGCTTGTTAAAAAAAAAAAAAAAAAACACGATCAATAGCGACTGAAATGTCGAAGATTTCTTCAAAAATTCGCTTATGGGGTCATGCTGCATGACTGGACTTTTTCAAGAGGAACCACGAAAGGTTATGTGGAACTACGAAAAGTTTAGTTTTAAGATCAGATCAGTACTATTTCTACTATTAGGTAAGGTACCCTATATAAAAAAATCTTATCTTACATGAAATGAAAAAATCAAAATGCTGCTGAATATAATTATTATAAGTCAACTTCCCGTTCAGAATACCTTCCCCATTTAGTGAGTTTTGGGAACTACTATTGGTCTCAGTTTGCAGACTCAGTTTTTGTGTAAATAGTTTTATTCATTGATAATTTTGTTAGAAATATGGTTTGTGTTGGAAGTGTCTTTCAAACGGGAGACATTCTGCGATCAAGAGGTTTGAAGGCAAAGTTCAGAGTACCTACATTTTGAAGGAATAAGAAGAGCGCTAGCTCAAAAACCAACGTTTTTTTGTCTACATGTTCGTTCACTACAATTTCATGCCTTGAAATTTCATTAGTCAATTAATACTTATAATTTCTCTAGTTTTTCCCTTCATTTAATTTCTATTTTCATACCTATGGTATCAGGCCTTTGCTTTTTTTTTTTTTTTTTTTTTTTTTTTTTTTTTTAAATCATTATTATACATATATTCTTTATTTAAGGGCATAGTTCCCAATTCTAATGTAAGGGCACAGTTCCCAAATATTATTTCCAGGGCTTACTTAGTTTCCAATTTAAGTCCCCAATGTGGGCACATATTTTTATAGCTATTTTATTTTCCTATTGGAATAAGTCTCCATAGTTGAGCAACCGTTTATTCCCGATTGTTCCAATCTTTGATTGGGGGTTAATTACCTGATGAATAGTTCATATGAAGATTCATTGACAATCCATCCTATTTCAAGTTCTCTTTTTTTATCCTCAATCGCCAATGCAGCTATTTATTAATGAGCATCAGTTCACAACCAGTAAACTATTCCACCTGGTTTACATACTTGCCCTTCAATCAAGTACCTATGTCTTTAAGGGGAGGAGTGTGACAGTTACCGTCAGATCCAAGAGAATGCGCGTCTATCCATTGCTCTCGCGCCCGGTTGAATGCGTCATGCTCGAGTTCTTAGAATGCTGCGTTTGGCGATACATGAGGATCCGAGAACCAGAAAATCAATCTTCTCCGAACATAGTATATACCGTTATTAGTACGCGTTGTATCTCTTATGGTACTGTCACACCCCCCTCTCTCTATGTAGCACGAATTTAGGCCCCTAGAGGGTACCTAAGTCTGTGATAGGTGCCCTCCCCTAGTCTTAGGAGTACCAACTCAACAGCAACTGTTGGTTTTAGTCTGCCCCGGGTATTTAATTTCCTTGGTACCCATCCCCCCACCCTCCCTGGGTAGGCACCTGTTGAGAGTCCAGCAACTCCACACAAGGAAATTGGCTATCACAGTACCCAAAAGTACACCGGAATTTCCTGCAGTACTAGCACTAGAGAACTTGTTAGAAGAAGCCGCACCAGAAGCAGCATAATTATTACTATCAAAGAGGGTGTTGCGAATGGTAAGTGCAAGTCCGAAACATGTTGCTGTTTACACTCATGGCATGTATGCAACAACTTACAGTCCTTCGTTTCATGTTGCTGTTGTAAGCAGTCGTGGCACCCAGTAAAAGCAGATAGGATCTATCTGTTGGTTAAGAGGCCCTGAATTTAGGACATCCAGAAATTGGATGATCTGCCTCACAAATATAACAATTCTTGGAATCTCACATAGTAAACTCATCGCTAGAAATTGTTTGTTTGGAAACTGAATGGCTGAATATTTTGTGTTTGAAGACACGGGATGACAAAAGTTACAAAATGAGGATACTATCAGTACGCGGGTGCTGATAACATGTAGATCCTAACAGTTGGAGATGGAGATACTAACAACATAGATGACTTGCTATCAGTTGGACAACTCCTTCAATATCCTTCACAGTATATGTAGGAAACAGTAGTTGGGCGATGAGCACGCAATTACTATTTAAATTAGGATCTCCGACCCTGTGTTCCCAATTGAATCACTATGATTTGAGCTCTTGGATCCAAATTTCTTTTGGTGGTAAATAATTTAATGAACGTGTTTATGGCCACAGTCTCTGCTGTGTTTTATCCTCGAACCATCTTCCTTGCAGTCAACTTTTAATTTAATTAGATAATGTTTAATTGTTGCAGGGTACTTATGCCACAGTCTTCAAAGGTAGATCTAGACTTACTGATTCTCTTGTGGCCTTAAAAGAGATAAGATTGGAACACGAAGAAGGAGCGCCCTGTACTGCCATTAGAGAAGTTTCTTTGTTGAAGGAACTTAAGCATGCCAACATAGGTAATCACTGAAATATAGTAGAAACTTTAGCACTATTGAAACCTGTGCGTCACCTAGTGTACATGACCCATCTTTAATCTCTTCTCTCTTTTGGCTCTCCTCTCTCAAAATGGTATATTAGTAGAATAGCCATGAGGGGTTCGCCACTGCTGTATTGAAGGATTTTTAGAAGATAATGTAGTTGGTATTGTAGTGTTTCAGAGTACCTGATACGACACTCATAAAAGCTTGTCACTTTCTAGTCTGTCACACTATCAGTACTTATGTTTTTACTCTGTATGCGTACTGTATGATGGTATTTATTTGTTAAATGGGACAGTGACTACCTACTAGCCCTTCTAGAAACATGCCCGCTTGTTGGAGTACCTGTTGAGCTTAACCTGCGAGAAGGTCTAGACATATGTGCATTTCTAGTGTTCTGAAATTTATATTATTGCTGTGATTGGAGCAAAAATTTGGTTACCTGCCAAGCATTTCTGACAACATGCCCGCGAGCCAAAATAGCCTGCTGAGCTCAAGCTATCTGAGTAATTTCTGAAATATGCCCATGGGCAAAAATATCCTGCTGAGCTTAACCTATGGAATATTCTCAGAGTGTTCTTTGGAGATTGAACATTAGGGTGTCCCTTATTTTTCAACTTCAAAATTTTGGGACGAATACATACCCTCCCATATTTTTCCTTTTGGTCTAAAACTACCGCCTGCAAAATACTTTCACCCTAAGACGATGGGTGGTACCTATGATTTGGGTGGGAGTAGAAAATTTTAAAATCAGTTATGCCCCCTTTTGAAAAATCCAAGAAGATCCCCCCACTTGTAGACTCCCTCCACTCAGCTTTTTGGTCGTGCATAGCATGTACAAACAAACAGTCGGAGTTTCATTCTTATAAAATTGTATAGATATAGGTTGCACAACGTAGTTTTAGCTTCAATTACTCAAGGTTTTTGGAAGTAGTTGCCTATGTAGTTAACTACAATTGTAGTTAACTACTACCCAACTCAGCTATGTATTATTTATTTATTATAATTTATTTCTTTTCTTTTTTCAGTGACCCTACATGATATTGTACATACTGATAAGTCCTTGACCCTTGTATTTGAGTATTTAGACAACGATTTAAAACAATATATGGATGAGCACCGTGGATTGTTCACCCTCAAAAATGTGAAGGTAAATTGTTTTGCTAATGTGCAGTAGGAATAAAATATTTAAAGTGTGTATGTTCTTTGGGTTTGTAGTTTTTTGTGCTTGTGTTGTTTGTAATTGTCTATACACTCTTATATATTTTATCATTTCTGAATGATATATTTGTTTACTAAATGTTTTCATAATATGAATTAAATTGATTCATACCGTGGTATACTGGGTGATTCATGCCAAGTTCAACATAAAACTTCACCTCCAATGAGCAGAATACCAAAATATAGCGTTCTGAGTATCACACACATTAGTGTAGAAATCGGTTGTTGAATTTTTTCCTGTGAAACGAAACTATAAACGTCCTTTTCTCTCTTTTTTGTAATTATTCAAAACTTTTGACGTAATTTTTGAAATATACATTAAATTTCACATCAAATGCTTGATTCTTTCCTGCAAGTTGTAAAAACAACTACAGACCTTCCTTAAATGAAGAGCAGAGCATCTGATTTGTAGTTTGTTATGCTGGAAAGTTAACAGCATAGACCAAAACTTCGGAATCGGGAATAGGGTTCACACAGACCAACTACAAGATTTCAGCGGTAAAATTATGGGATCTGTATATGCATTTATAGCAGTCGGAATCGGAATGCTCCCACATCGCATTACAATTCTCCCGTCATCAGGCATCCCTCCTCCTCAATCCATATTTCTTTGATTCTCTTGAACTGTCTAAGATCATCCTAATTCGTGGGGAACATCAAAATATGAGTGAACCTCTATCAGTGACGTCAGTGTTAGTTGTGAGGGGGGGGGGGGGGGGGCACTTATCGTTCTGTAATTAAAAATCTGTATATTCTACAAAAACGAATTCTGAAAGTTACGAGTACATTCAAGTTACCTCAGTGTTTCCCGAGTGAACAATCATTTCAAAGATGGAACCTAGGTACTAAGCCTTTACCAGTTACATGCAAAAAGTTTAATAATGGTCGTTTATAAGCATATCAATTCTATTATACCCCAATTACGATGTACTAGGGGAAAACCCCATAGAATCCAATTACCAATAGTAAAGAAAACGTTCACTCCTAACGCTCCATTTTATAGATTAAAGATAGTTATTCACTTTATTTATTTATTCAATTTTTATTTGTTTCTCTTTCTTTTATACACTATATCGGAAAAAAGAACCTTGCGATTATATCAAAACAATTGATCAACTTTCAAAAATATGAAAGAAGAACTTTTTCATAGGAAATTTATTAAAAAATAATATAACAAGAGAAGGAAACTAGTGCTACTTCTCTCAGCATATCGCTGAAGGAATAGCATAGTAACATGCAGTTAATGGCCAATCAAGAACGAAACAAACACATACTAGCTAAGCTGAGCGGCGAGTCCACTAACAATTCATATGTTTTACGTTCATTAGTAATACGCACAAAGTATGTAATAATACCTAATAAAATTTGAGGGATATAGTGTAAATGATTTGATGATGTAGGTATGTATCTTGATGTACCCATTTAACCTAATTTTTGACTAATGCTGACGCACCAACTTGATTATGCAAAATTTTTCTTTAATATGTATGTTTACTGTGGCAATGAAGTTCATTAATTCATTCATCATTATTTTCTTTGTTCAATGCTTCAACCGAAGCGATCGTAATATCCCGTAATCTTTATGAATAAAAGTACAGGGTTCTTTTTTCTTCAGTACGTTGTATTAAACACACAAACAGTATATTTTCCTATATCAACAAACACAGAAGTTTTCTTCAACACACATAAGTAACATCGGTATTAAAATGGCATGTGTTAATTTATCAATGATAAATTCACCAAATCTGCATCAGATCAAATCAAATCAAATCAGCTTTATTTTTTATAACACAATGTGCAGGAAGATTTTGTCGAAAATATCTATTACAAGCAAAACTAGGAACCAAAAAAATCATACATCATATTAAGTAGCCAACACAAAAAGGGAGAAATAACCATCAGTTATAAAAAGAAGTAAAGTACTGAAGTTTTTATGAATTGGTTACTTACCTCCTGTACTGATGAAGGGCTCCTCAAACCTATAGATTGAAGTCTAACATACTACAGGTATTTAGAATTTCTCACTACACCAAACGACTCTCTCTCTCTCTCTCTCTCTCTCTCTCTCTCTCTCTCTCTCTCTCTCCTCTCCCTCTCCCTCCAATCAACGTTATTTTTCCCTGCCTAAGTCCATAGCTGTGGTTTTCATTTATCTGTGCAACCTCCCCCTTCTCCTAATGTTTTATCTCCTTTCGTTGTCAAGGTTCTTTTGTACGTGTCTATACATTTTATTTTTTCTTGCAGATATTTTTATTCCAACTGCTGAGGGGGTTAGCATATTGTCATAAACGAAGAATTTTGCATCGTGATTTGAAACCTCAAAATTTGCTCATCAATGAGCGTGGTGAATTAAAGGTAAGTCCACAAATTCTTCCAAGCAAGATGGATGGATTACCCTCTTGAAAGAATATTATTATTTTAGGTACCTATGAATGTCAGTTTAACGAAATCTATCATTACATTACTGCAGGATCATTTTTCATTTAAACAAATCAACCTTCTGGGACCTCAGGTCCTTCATTGATGTTTTATCAATAAATATGGAATACAGGCGAGAAATAGTGTATCTCCAGCTCTGGTAATCCTTCCTCAGTATCCCCTCTGACACTTCCACTTCCTCTTTTAGCGAATTTTTGTAGAAAATGAGGTACTTTTCCGTTATATCCCCCACCAGTCTGTTTCACGACTTTCGCGACTGTTTCACGCACGCCCGATGTTTCTATTCTCCGGTAATGATCCCTTTCCGCATTTTAATTAATGTTCGCTCAGTTTGAGGGAGTAAAGAAGCATTGGTGAATTCTTGGAAAAACAAGAGCATAACGTCATTGATCACGGGCGCTGCGCGCTTGCGGTCCAATGTCTTCCGATGAACCGGTTTGTTTACTAACTAATCTCTTCACAAAGGTAAGGGACGGATGGTAATTGCAAAGGCAAGTTGTTACTTGATACCTATTTGTGCGAATTTATGTGGAGGCAATCAAACCATAGCCACGCCAATTTGTTTCAACAAATCCTCACCGACATCGGCAACTTCTGAAAACACGTTAATTCTTTTTTTTAATAATATAATTTCTTCCCACAGCTTGAAATTGTCACCAATTCTACGTAAATATGTAATCAAAGTAAGAAGGAATGCCTAGAAACATCGGGCGGGCGTGAAACAGTCGCGAAAGTCGTGAAACAGACTGGGGGAGGGGGGGATAACAGAAAAGTACCAAAAATGAAGCCGTTGGAATGGCTCGGAAAATGTTAAAATCACAATTTTTGAAAAATTTCTTCATTAAAATCCGTTTTGAGGCATTCTGAAACTATTTCTGAAGTTTGCGCTTTTTCATATATCGTTGGTGATATGAAAAAAGGGCGAATTCCACTTTTTCGGGAAATGACTTTTTTTCACCAAAGATCATGTTTAGGCAAAGTCCTAGCGATTGTATTTTCAAAGTAAACCAAACTTGGTCTTAGGCGACCAAGAACTGTTGAAATAGGAAATCTTGCAAAAAATCAAAACTCCGAAAATCGGTGTGTACTGCTGATGGCACCAATTATGTCCGGTGCCGAGAAAAATAAGTTTTTAAAAAGCAAAGATATCTGAAACTGACAGAACACTTGATAATTGAAGAAAAATAGGAACGGAGATGCGTGAGGTAAGAACGTGCGTTCTCGCATTGGCTGTAGGTTGAGCCTTATTCACCCAGAGAAAGGATATGCCTACCTATTTCAATTTATACTAATGTGGAATGATGATTTGTTTTCTTTTCTGCTCAATGTGTTGTTCATCTTACCATCAGAACGTTTGAAGCTATTATTCTTGCCCTACAATTAATTGTTGATTTTCTACAGCTTGCAGATTTCGGCCTGGCAAGGGCTAAATCGGTGCCAACAAAAACTTATTCAAATGAAGTTGTTACTTTATGGTATCGGCCCCCTGATGTTCTGATGGGATCTACTGAATATTCTACATCATTGGATATGTGGTAATGTCAATATTCATTATTAATATCTAGTTTTGCTCATGTAAATATCCAACATTTTCAGTGAAGCTACTAATCGTCCAGCTATTACTACGCCGTGAAGTACATAGAACAATTTCTTCACGCACCAAACTCCATCAAAGTGACCTCAATTACTTTGTTCTTTTTCGGCCCCAATACTAGATTCTTGTCCATAGCCTTACAACTGAATACTCATAATTTTTGGTTTATGTTGTATTTTTGAAAATGTTCTGCTCAAGGAAAAACAGTAATAAATTCGATTATGAAAAACAGTTATGAATTCGATTATTGAATACCAAACATGTTTTTGCTGTGCTACCCAAAGTAAAAAGATCGGGAATCATGCTAATTACGAATTCTCTTATAAAATGATGGCCTTTATAAAATAAGAAATTACTTAATCCATCACATTCTTTTTTCACTGCTTGGTATATTCGATCAAGGAATTTTCAATAACGAGCATGAACAGTGTTATAGATTAATTAAGCATTTCTTGATTAAGATCGTATAAATGGCTTTGGGAAGATGGAGTTGCTATGCGTGTGCCTAGCTGATGTTGTTGTTGTCCTAATGTTCTCCATAAATAGTTTCGCCTTTTAAATGGTTTATATACATTACTCTCCAAACCCGGGCCTACAAAAGAGTTAAAATGGTGTCAGAATTTAATTTAAACGAATTAATTAAAACCGCGACATAAATAAATTCAAACTGTTTGTGTTGTCAAGTAATAAATGTCAGATGCTATCTCTGCAACACGTGACTCTAGATTCGATGAATTTACGAGTCTCGATTTACGAGTTTCTTCAAGACTTTTCCTCACAAAGTAGATTTTCAGCAGTTCAGTGACTGTATCACAGAATAAGACAGTTGATATTTCCCCTAATATTGCTCTGTTAGAGATGGAAGGTAGTCCAACAGCTAACCTCTCTCGAAACTGGAAGGATTGGGTATCTTCCTGGCCATGACGAGTATCGAATATCATTTGTATCCATAAGAAAAGTAACTCCTGTGAATCGCATCAATATCCTTCAAGCCATATTGAAGGAAAGACCAAAAAAAGGTGCTAAAAAAACTACATTTTTAAACCTATTTTTGGAAGTATTTTGCTAATTACCTCCCTTAGAGTATTTTCCCAAGCATGAGGGGTACCTATCTAATATCATTTGTACTCACAAGAAGAGTAACTCCTGTGAATTTCATCAAAATCCATCAAGCCATTGATTGGGAGAAAATGCAAAAAAAGTGCTAAAAAATACGTTTTTTCACCTATTCTGATTTTTCAATCCCCTAAAAATGATCATTTCAAGCTGATTTTTCTACAGTAGAAACCCAAGTAGCTCTTGGGTATAGAAACCCAACCCCGAAATTTGAATTTTATTTATGTCGTACCGAAGGTCGCAATCGTCTATACAAGTTACATACACACACACATACATTTTCATGAAACGTATAGATATGGGTTCAGGTTGAAAAAAGTACCCATTCTAGCATGAGTTTTAGAAATTGATTTTCAGGGTGATTGCAAGACTTTCTAAGTTGGGAAAGAAAAAGTTGGAGATGTAATACTTGTAGAGGGAAGGGATGTGAGAAAAATAGAAGTCCAGAGAAGATTTTCCCCGTGAAATCAACCCATTGTCACCAAAATGATTTGAGAGAAGGTAACTGTGGGACACCAAGAGCACATAGAACTGGCCTCCGTTGATTTGATAGCTATTAAAAAAAGGAAGATTTATTTCACATGTAGTAATTACTTGACAAATTTGTCAGAATGCAAAGTGTAAAATAATGTGGTATAGAGCAGGTATTCTATCAGGTAATTGAAAACACGGGCTCAACGGAACGGAAACCTTAACTTGTGATGGTGTGAATGTTTTAAATTTGAAAAAAGTTTTGGATTCAGTTTTTTTTTATCTAACTTTCAGCATTGTAGCTCACTTTGTCATAAAATGTCAAATTCAACAGTTTTCTCACGAAAACTTTTGAAATTGAAATTGGAGTGTGCAATCAATTCTATGTTTATTCTGAGTACTCTGCCGTTTTTAGATTCAAAATCAAACGAAATCTCGAAGTTATAGTTTGTAATGTAAATTACCTCATTTCGAAGCACAACGTGGTAGCCGTTTTTGGAACTATTTCAGGGATCATTGGGTTTTAGCTTCATGTTGAACTCACTGAGTCTAGATAAAACTGTTAATAAATGACATGAACACCAGGATGTCATCCATCAATACAACACAAGCCAACCACTCTAATTGAACTAATATTTTTCTCACATATATATTGTATTGGTGTTAGAACTGTTTTTAACCACCTCATCGTGTTTGTCCTCTATTTATTACTTTATTTATTACCCTCTCAGACGCCATCCACTTCAACTTACCATGGGAGGGGCTGGAAGTGTCATCAGGTCCCCGTGAGGGGTTCTTAGCTTCAGTTTGACTCTCGCTACTGTTTAGAGTCACCCTTTGTCACATATGACTGTCCTGTGACTCTGTGGGCGTTTTAAGACATCAATGTTAAATTTCGGCTTAAATAACAATGTTGTGAAGGGGTTGGGATCGATTTTTGGTGACGGGTTGAAGTAGTTGAACATTATCTTCTTTGACAACTCGGAAACCAATTTTTCTTATCATCAAGTACGTCGTTTGCAGCTGCATGACCTGACTCACGGGTTTTACTTCCTACCTTTTGATCGTTTGTTAGGCATTTTCAGCAAGAACTTCTGGCATCATGTGGTGATCTGTACGAATTGCGAACTTGAAGAACACTTTTTTCAAACATAATAATGTTAAATACATTCGTGAAAACATGAAATTTACTCATTTGAAGCATCCATAGTTTTCTGGATAAGAATTTTATACATCATGTGTTAATTAAAATAAATGTCAAATGTTGATAATAGCACAGTAGATACCTACCATAAATCTCTGTTGTCATTCCTACTACTGCCTTTCTGTATGTATTGAGCTGCTGACTTGTCTGAAGTTACTGCTGACTTATATTTACGTTCTGTTTCAGGGGTGTTGGCTGTATATTCTTTGAAATGGCAAGTGGGCGCCCCTTATTTCCTGGGTCCACTGTTGAAGAGGAACTTGCTCTTATAACTAAGCTGCTAGGGCCATTAGAAGGACCTCCTCCATCCCCTAATGCCATATTGGATGTCCTGAGCATGCATGCTCCTAGACTGCTGCCAAACGCCCTTCATCTGTTGACATCATTCCTCACTGTAAGATCTTAAAGACATTTTAGACAATATTGCAGTAATGCTTGCGATCATTCTCAAGGGCAATATTATTTGTTCAGCCATATTGGACTTTGACCAGGGAAGATTTGTCGTACTTGCCGTGGTTCCTAATGTTTCTTTGTGGTTTGCTAAACTCGAATCTGAGGTTTGCATACAAAAGTTTTGCATGGAATATGGCAGAATCGCAAACAAAACAAAAAATGTTGAAATCTTTTTTTAGCGAATTTTTGAAGAAAATTGAGCTATTGCTCTCGCCTCAAAATTTGTAGAATGTGAATTTTTGAAAAAATTTTATGCAGAAATCCGTTTTAGGCTATTCTGAATCATATTCTGAAGTTTAACGCATTTTTTTATGTATGTATGTATGTATATATGTATGTATGTATATATGTATGTATGTATGTATGTGTCATTCCAGACGATAACTGTCCGTAGAATTGTGCTAGAAACTTCAAACAAATTTTAAAATGTTAAGGACACAAAACGAAAGTTCAAGTTCGTTGGCCAGCATGATCGGATTACATCTTCGGGTTGAAATTTTCAAAAATGTAGTCAAAAATTTCAAAATAGCCTGTTTTTTGCGATTTGTTGTGCGAAATAATTTTTTCAGCATACTAACATGTGGTATATTCGGAATCAGCGTAAAATTTCCTATAAGAATATGTATCAAGTTTTTAAAATTTTCAAAGTTGAAAAATCAGTCAAAAATCGCAATAATGCCGTTCGCTAGTTGTAAAAATCGGTAATATTTGCATGAAACATTGTCCAAATTCAGATTGAACTACTCTTATGGAAGTATCCCTGTATAACCAATCCTAGAACCATGCTGTTTAAAACGTAGGTAGTAGGTGCTTTAAAAAAAAAAAAAAAAAAAAAAAAAAAATGTAATCACAACTGATGAGTTTACTCTGTGCATGTATTAATAATTTGATTCCATGCTTGTCTATCAAAATCATAAACTTAAATTTCTCAACACGATCAATAGCGACTGAAATGTCGAAGATTTCTTCAAAAATTCGCTCATGGGGTCATGCTGCATGACTGGACTTTTTTTTTTTCTTGTTTTGGAAAGTAGAATGTGTTTTGCTAAAATTACCACTCTTTTAAAAGTAGACAATTTTCACTAATAATGTTTGTTTCTAAACCCCCAAAATTCACAAAAAAAAGAAAAAGAAACTATCGCTCTGTATTAGTGTTCTGGTCTGTGAGCCCAGTACTTGTGAATGTTGTGTAATTAAAACTTGAGCAGCTTGGTATCGTGTGGATGCTTCCTCGGTTGTCATATTAATATAGTATTCTTGGGGGGAGTGACTAGTAAATAGTTGAATAGTGTGCATTTTCTTAAATAAACAAACAATAAACTATAATGAATACCTACTAGCTATAACTAAAGTAAAACTGATACTTTACTATGTCTTACTTGCTAAAAATGATATGTATTGAATCATAAATTGATATAACTAAAGCTCAACTACTTACTAACTAAATCTTATCACTAATATTGTTGCACAGTTCTACTTACCTTGTCAATTCTCTCTCTCAGAAGAAGCCCTTTAAATTCTATTATTGCAGTTATCTTCTGCAGGTGCGTCCTCTTATCTTCTCCCACCTTATCCTCTCAGGCCCAGAATTTCACAAAGGGGGCCAATAACAAATTGACTTCTCATGCAACAAGTTTTCCTCCCAGATTGGTGCTTCCCCATAATTCAGTGTAAGGTGCTGTGTACCTCACTAAAAATCTAGTGGCCACTAGTTTGATTCATCAGTTTGAAATCATAATCTCTCCTGTGTGTATCACCTGGAGTAACATTGGGAGTAACTATTTTCAACTATTTCAACATATGTCTGGTGAGTTGTAATTTGCTACTTTCTATTTCCACAATTGGAATGGGAACCTAAGTTGGACACCATTGAAGCTCCTCCAAGAACTTGGCCTGCTAGAACCTTTGAACTTCAGTTCACTCCTCTGAGGAAATAATAATATTACTCCTTATTATCAACCTTATCGATCAAGATATTTATTGCCATCCTTTTGATTTTAGCTTTGGGGAGCTCCCTTTAGGGTAAATAGGTTACTCATAGCCTTCTGTTTTATTTAATCTTGTTTTGATTAATAAACCTATTTGGTTTTTCGGTGTTAGAAATCAGGAATCTTCTATTTTAATTACTCCCTTTCTTCACCAAACAACTACAGAGCACCCACAATCTTTTGGAACTCGAAGAAAATCTGTAGTCATACTACCGATAGTGGTCCTAACATCATATTAAAAAATCATAACTGCCTGATTTAACGTTCCAGGTACCCTTTATTTGTGTACGTTTCTCCTGGGTATCTGTCGTGTATCTGTCTCACCATTAACTATAAAAGTTGTGATCTCTTAACAGTACCTCCAGTTATTGTCTCTCACTCCCAAACTGATAAAGCATTGTTAGCTCTTTATTTCTGTGGAATCGAACTAATTTTTCTGTATATATATATAATTTTTATTATTATATTAAATCAGGGAGAGTAAATCAAAAAGTCTGATTACTTTCGTACTTTTATGTTGTTCCTTGTTACCATTTTCAGTATGAAGCCAAAGATAGAATGTCTGCTGCAGATGGAATGAAGCACCATTATTTTTCATCCCTTGGCCCTGAAGTGCACACACTCTCTGATGGTTAGTTCCACATTTTATTTATCAATTCCAACAAAATCACTCATGGATCTAATCATTTACCATGTTCATAGGTCAAGAGTTTTACTCAAATAATTCAGTATTTGATAAGGTGATCATACCTATTGAATAAAAAGGTATTGAAGAATTTCAAAATTTCTTAGTTTTCCCAATGTTTACCGAGGAATTGTATTGACAAGTGTGCAGTATAGAAGATCAGGTTGAAGTGAGATGTCGATTGTTCGAGCTGAAGTGTGTTTATTTGGTAAATTTCCCTGCCTTACTTAGGTACATAAGGAAGGTTTGTGGGAGGTCTAGAGTCAAGAAGGTAGAGCTTTGTGAAGTCAAGAAGTGTGGGTTCTTGTAACAACCTGGTACCGTCTGGAAGTTGAGGTGCTGTCCTAATCACCAATGGGGCCCTCTCTGTTGGATTTCATCACCACATGCAGTGTGTGTGACCATTGGTGGGACGAGGTTTGCACAGCAGTACTGTGCATTGGCGTTTCCCAAAGCAGTAGTCTATCTCCTTCAGCACAAGATAGACAGTGGCAGACTGACATGTGAGACTGTTGAGTGATTAATTTGGCCCGAGAGAAGTATTGCTGTCAACTCGTGGAAGGCCGTGGGTGAATTGTTGTCTAGTGATGGTGCGTGGTTTGTTGGGTGATCTTCTAACCACAAAACCTCGTCGCTTGTGTCTGGGGGTTGAGCCTTTACTGCCACAGAGACGGGCTCGATGAAACGCACCGTCCTC
This sequence comes from Adelphocoris suturalis, assembly GCA_030762985.1. Classification (NCBI taxonomy): domain Eukaryota; kingdom Metazoa; phylum Arthropoda; class Insecta; order Hemiptera; family Miridae; genus Adelphocoris; species Adelphocoris suturalis. The sequence continues at coordinate 7,757,270 of CM061051.1, read as the reverse complement.
TATTGGTGGTTATTGAAGTATTGCTGATGTATTTCTCAGAGGAAGAGGTCACCACGAGGTTGATAGAGTCCAGGAGAACTCGTAGAAACATCTGCTGGGGCGCTGAAGTTTCCTCCAGAGCTGGTGAATATAGGAAGAGGGGCTGACATCCTCGAGAGTGGCTGTAAATAGGAGCTTGGAAAGGTCCAGCTGTGAGTTTGTGGGCTGCTTCAAAGCAATTGCAGAAGGTGGTGTAGGGTGTAGCACTGGTGGAATCAATATCGACCAATAGTTTAGTTTCAGAAATGTGGAAGGTGGCAGTCTGTATGAAGTTCCCAGGGAGGTGGTATGAATTCTACATTAACTGTAGATGGCTGGGTGGGAGGCGCCAGGGGGGCATGGGATGAGTCACTAGCGGGGGTTCCCTCGAGGTTTCAGTGGATGACATCCAGCTTCCTAATGAACTGTCGGAATGTCGCCATTTGTAGTATAGGAGATCGAGGAAATCGAAATGAGGAGTGGAGTGATCAAGCTGAAGTGCGTTTATTTGGCAATCTTTTACAGAAGGATAGACGGTGCAATCACCCTTGGCTTGAGGTAGTTACAGAAAAGCAGAGAGAGATGGTCATACTACAAAGTGATTTGTAAGGGAGGGGGGGGGGGGTACTCAGCATTCACGTCTTTACAATCAATGTTGTTGGCAAGTATTTGAGTTTTCATTAAAACACATGTCAGGCTGGGATATGACCTGGTATCACTCAACGATATGTGGGCTCCACCTTCAGTTTGTTTGCATCAAAATACTTTGTTCCCTAAGAGGTGCAGTTAAACAGTAGTTGGGTTTTACAATCCCTATTGCGGATTCTTCTACTCATCAATAATGAGGCAATTGATCAATTATAGAATACACAAAATCATAGGGGGGAAATAGTGAGTAATGTTTCGAAAATGGCTAAATTTTTCATTGATATCAAGCTGATTAGTTTTCTTTACAAATTCCCTTCTTTCTTTGTTAGGCATGATCAAGTAGTCGTTAGCATTGTGAACTATTTTTCATTCTCTGAACTATGCAGTTATTGACCTTATCCTTATTGAATACAGTTCTTTCTATTGGTAGCAATGACAGGGCTGAGCTATAACAAAATATTTTTAATAAGTTTTTGGTTATAGAGTGGTTCATTAAAATGTACATGCGTTAAAAAGTTTGTCCTCAGTGCCCAGCACTTATACTTAGGCGACTGATGATAAACTGTTGTAATTGCAAGACTTTGGTAATGAGGGATTGGTTAAAGATGTGACCTAGCAGAACCTACTGAATAGGATTGAGGTCACCATGTGGGTAATGTTATAAAAATTAGAGAAGGGAGAAAAGGAGTCACTGGTTAAGGCACTCGCTGTATAAATATAATATTGTCTTTAAAAGATGGCTGGAATGATAGGCTCACTAATATAGCCTTTAGCTTCAGGCGAATAGGAACATTGAAGTACTGGGATATCTGGTATCATTTTATGGTTCTGTTGATAAAATGTCTTTAGGATCCAATCTGAAGATGTCGTTGAGAGAATAGGTTGGATGACCATGAAAACAGCAACATTGAAATTAGTTTGAGCTGGATCTTCATTGGATATGTTAATCGATGTTCTGCTATAATAAAATTGTACAATCTTGATAGAATCAGTGCAACACCAGTTTGGGGAATATATGTAAAAGTACATGTCTTGGTTAGCTATATAGTTCCTGCAACCTTAGGACACCATGAGTCAGTTCATGCAGGAGTTGGAGAATAATTCTTGAGAGATCATATCATTGTAATCTTGTTAGACCTCATGTTATATAGTTGCCGTTGTAGTTGTAATAGATCATTTTCATTTGATTGTGGCTAGACAATTTTGATGAAGTCTTAATTGTGGTATTGAAGTTCAAGACGATTTTGTAAGCATGTAAGATCCCAGTCTAGGAGTCTGTTGTGCTCTGAGTGGAAAAAGAGGAAAGAAGAAATTGAAGAATGATCTCCACAACCACAATATCTATCACTAAAACACATGTAACGCTTTGGAACAGTGAAATACAGAAGCAGAGACTTACTGGTTACTTTTCATTGACCTAGGAAACTTTCCCTTGTATATGTGTGTTGTATGTTCCAGCCTAGGAAAATTTACCTCTCATTCAGGGGTGGCTACTGATAGGAGCATAGGCGCATGTGCACCCCCAGTCAAACCAAAATAATAATAATGTTTCAAAATTTCTCCACTCTCATTTGAAGTTAGCTAGTGACAGAAGACGGGAAATCTGAATCTACGCGCGAAACAGAGAAAGTTGCGGTAGGGAGGGGCTGAAGGGGGAAGCTCACCCAACCTGACCAATCAGAAGCGAGCGGGAGCAACAGATCGCTGTTGCTCAACCTCAGACTTGACCCCATATCTCCGGACTGAGGATTTTCAGTTTGAATTGAAGCGGGCATGTGAGATTGACCAATCAGAGATGAGTATTTCATCCCGAGATGAGCATACTTAGGGACATGCTCTTCCGCTAGGTAGCGACACCGACACCGAGTACACCTTATCATTTTTATCAGTCACACTTCTATTTTTTCCCGATGTTATTTCATTTAGTGTTACGATTTTTTGAAGTTATTGAGTGTTGAGTAGATACTTTTACGATGAATAATTCAGTTGAGTTCGTCAAGTTGAACTGGTCCCATTTGTCAGTCGAAGAAAAGTGCAGGATTCGCATGCTGGCCGCCCCTTGCCATCAATCACTACTGGGACTATAGTAAACTTTGAAAATCAAAAATAATTCTGATTCGGTCTGTAAGTTTAACCCCTATAATCTGATGGATTTTATTTTTATATTCCCCATTATTTATCTAGATGATGACTAACCCTTCTCTTTCCCCATGAACCTCTCCTCTCCCTTTCCTTCCACTCCATGGCAAGATTTGTTTTCACCTCCACGATGGTTCTTGCTGGGCGGGTATACATTTCAGCTATTGTAATCATTCCTTGGGTTAACTCCTTTGATGGTTAAGTATTTCAGAATTTCTGTCTTCCATTTGAGAACATTTCTCGTGTCTGGTGTACGTATTTAGTATAAAAGCACCTCTACCGTCCCCGTGATAGCCCTTGTTGATCTCTGTGCACCCCCTGAGTTTCAAGACAGGAGCCGCCACTGCTCTCATTCCAACGTAGGAAAGTTTAATAAATGCTTAGGATGGTAACGACTTATGAGTCGAGAGTTTTTGCTTCTATTTTATCTTGGTAATAAGGTCGATGCTTCCAATTTACCTATTGGTAAGTAAGGTCTAACCTTGGAACGACTTCCATGACTGTGCAATAATGTTTAACATTTGTTCACTTGGGATCGAATGTTAGTTCACTCGGTCCTTTTTCAAATATACACCGATACCAAAGGATTTGTGTGATGATATTGAAGAAAAATGCTACTTTGTTCTGATGTCTTGTAAATTGTTTCATCTGTTGCAGTTGATTCAATCTTCAGCATCCCTACGATTCAGCTGTCTACTCAATCGAAAAGTTTATCCATAGGCCTTTCGTGACGCCAATTTGCTGAATACATGCCATACAAATGGGTCTTTGGGGTTCTGTTGTAAGTTTTATCGGGCCCTTCTTTGTATTGGACTATGATTTGATCCTTTGGCCTGTGCCATTTATTTGAATAGTTATTTATCATAAAGTCTTTCAAATTAGGATAGTTCAATTAATGTATCACTTCTTTTAGTTTATGAGGGAATGAATAAATAGTTGTGTAATATTGTAGTTTGGAGTTTGTTTCATTGGAACACAAGTTGCAATATGATTTGTTTCTTCTAATTGGGCTAACTAAGAAATTTCCTAAATGGTTATTCTTGTAACTTGTATAAATAATAACAGAAGATTGAAAACTCGTGATTGCAACTTGTAGCTCAATGATTACACATTATATATGACCCTGTGATGGTATCTGGTTTAGTTGGGTATTTATATTGTTCAATTCACTTAATTTTTGTGGTTCTCATAAATCTGCTAAGGGCGGGTATCTAGAATGGGTGTCAGGGGTTACCCCTATGTTGCTGAGTATAAGGCGTAAATAGAATGGAGGTTATTCCACGAGCACGGAGTACCCCTGCCCCAGCTGTGAGCGGAGGGTTCACTTGCTGATTGTCGGGGTAAACTCTGTGATTGGCTAGAGCCATTGGACGAAAGGAAGATGGCGCCACTTGTAAACTCTGCTCGCTTCTTCAATTAGCAATATAACTGCAATTGAAGTCTCACTTCACAAATTCGAGTTGGTACCTGCATTATAACTTCTGTCACCTAAAAAATGGACTTGTGAAGCATAGGCAGTGCCGTGCAGTGCAGTTAAGCATAGCAAGTTAGTGCTACAGTTTAATATAGGTAAAAGCAGGTCAAATGTAAGTGTAACTGTGCTTGCTAGTGCTTGATGCGACATCTTACAATTACTGTGTCAACTGCCAAACTTCATTAGTTACTGCTAGGAAGCGAATTGTAATGAATCAACTCGTCCGTTGCGAGCGGTTTTTGCTTTTGTGATGCACCATTTTGTCATTATTGGTGGAAACATGAGTGTTTAATGCACCATTGAACTAAATATGTTGCATTTTATATATTTTATACCATTGGTATATGAACATGTTGTATGGTATACCAATTATGGTCATTATATCAGCTGGTATAACCACAAGGGCAGCTGTCCTACCCCTGATTTATGATTCAGTTACGCTTCGTAGGTAACCCCTGACTCGATTATATCTTGCGGGTTTGCTGCCCCTAGTGTTATCTCTGTTTCTAGATACCCGGCCTATGTGGATCACCATTGCTGCTATTGGATCACCCACTGGGGAATGAATACTTGTTTTGATTTAGATTTATTTGTAAATAACTTCATTGCATTCATTTATTTTATTTTATTTTTTTTTAATTTAATTTTCGTAATTTATTTATTTATTTTTATTTTTTAATTTATTTCTTTTTTTTTTCCTGCGTGTTTTGTTCATTTTAGTTATAGCATTATTACAGTACAAGTCGATTGTTCATTGAAGGTATTGAAGTATGGAACAACTTGATGTTGAAGGCATTCTGATCCTGCATCATTTTATGATCGAGTTGTGTTCTCTTCAAATGCTTCAGAAAAATGCCATGAATATTGTATTGGCTGGATACTGTACAATTGTACGAACTGTCATAATGGTTTATTGAGCTCCATACTTTTTATTGGTTTATGGAGGGTATGTTCTTTACATATAATTACAAAGATTGTGTGGTTATTGGTGGAGACAATCGACTCTCTACTGAATAACTCCTTCACAGAAATAATTATGTAATTACGTTTTTGTCAATGTTGTAGTCATTTTGCAGACTGATTGTGAAGACCACTTATAGGAAAGTGGTAAGAAGTACTGACTATGTAAGAAGTTTAGGCGTCGTAACGTCTCTCTTTAATATTAGATGTTGTTTTTTGAAAAAATATCTCTACGGATCGTCACTACACAGTTTTACAGTAATAAATCTCCAAGAAATGGAAATATAACTGAAATTACCTTCCTTGGTGTTTTTGGGTGTGCTCAAGCCATATATATCCTCCCAAATCATGTTAGGATTATGTAATATGGACTGATCGAGCCGATTTTAGGAAAAATCATTGGATTTGTCCCAATTGACTTTGTGGGTCCAAGGTTTCCATGGGTTTGATAAGCTGAGTTTAATAAAATCATTCTCTAATTTTCGATTCAGTACGTTTAAAAAGCCGTTTTATGCATTTATTTAGTAATTTCCATTATTGATATCATTTTGCATTACACATTTTTCACATTCTAATTCTTTCCCCTCAATTCGAAAGTTAAGAAGACGAGTAAGAAAAGTGGGTGCAGAAAACTTTTAAAGCATATGTAAGAGTTCTTAACTGAGATTCAATATCATGTCATTCTGTCATCGTATGAATACTTTCATTAAAAATAGAAGTAATTTGTTGAAATCTGTGTCTGGGACACTTGGAGCTTACTTATACCATTCCAGTTTCTTAGGCTTGTTCAGACTTGGAGATGAAAAAGATCTAGAGTATGTTTGAGAGGGTTCTTGATGACTCAATTGAAGTTGCAAGAGATTGTAGCTTATTATACTATCATATCAACAAGATCAAGGAGTAGGAGGGAGGGGGGGATAGGCGTGGCGTTGTATGACTGAACCTTTTAGCTGTTCTTTGCCCTTGAGCATAGGAACCCAACCCCTAAAACGGGAATTTCTTCAATGCAAACAGATTGCAAAAACTCAACCAAATAGTTAAACAGACATTAATAAATGCATTAAAAAGGAGAGATTTTGAATACATAGGAGCACTGAATTGTTTGCTAAAGGGGGCACTCCAGGTGAAAAATGTCTCCTATTTCAAATGAAACCTAAATGCTCTCAGAAATTAAATGTTTACTACATATGCAGCCACTGTATAGTCTAGCGCAACACTTGCTCCTGTTACACCCTGACCCTAGGTATCCCCATGTAGACAGTACAACTAAATTCTCCCAACTACTGAATAGAATTTGTTTAGAGAATTTTCGTTGAAAAAGAAGCAATTTGCAAAGGCTTGAAAAATTTTGAAATTAATTAAATCGGTTTGGGGCATTTTGAAATTAATCCTAGAGTTCAGTATATGTATTTATGTATGTATGTATGTATGTGTGTGTGAATGGATGTATATATATATATATATATATATATATATATATATATATATATATATATATATATATATATATATAATGTCATTCCAGACAATAACTCTCATTGAAATTAGGGATGGGCAGTTCCACCGATTCATGGATTGGACCCAGCCGTTCCGATTCCAGGGTGGGATCGGGTATTTTTCCGTCACAGTCCGGGGTACCGATCCAGACATCCTATCCTATGTCAGATTTTTCCCTCAGAGGTGTCTAGCGGTACCCTTCGATCCGTTCAATGGAAGGAGGAAAAAATGTTCCATCCGTTCTAGGAATCATGAATCATTCCTTTGTCTTTCTCCCCGCTCACACTCTGCCTATTTCCCCCGACTTTTCAACCTCATCAGGCTATAATAAAGTTTCCAATTTTCTTACGATAATTATAAAACGCTAGTGGGAGACCACAAGGTCAAACAAATACGAAACTTGTCATGCTGCATCTGTTTACATATCATAAGTAGCTTGTACAGTTAAGCGCTGTATACTTTGTTCCTGAGACAACTTTTTTTTAAATGAGGTTTTTAAGAATATTTAGGAATAGCAGATAAATCAGCACATCACTCTTGCTCTTGTAAAGGGGCATGTACTCTGATCATAAAACTAAACAGTATGATTCTTATGATTAAAAAATCAGCTTATCTCGTGACTTATTCAAATGTTTGAAATTATAGTGGTTTACCCTCAAAGCATGCAAGAATCTAAAAAACTAATAGCATATCAGAAATCACACTGCTGTTGGCGGTGCTAAGAATTGTTGCTGATTACCTCCCTTGGCGGATCCTACTTTTGGCATATAGGAAATTTAATGCACACAGACACATGAGGAGCCTTCTTTGAATAACATTTGAATGCTTGAATACAAAGAAAAAATTGTGATATGGCTGACAAAAGTGTTTTTGTCAAACCCTCCTAGACTTTTAGAAGAACAATTATTGCAGTTTGCGTAGCAGCAATTTTCGAACATTAATGACAATTATGGTTGTCAATATATATTGGTTGATCGATGTATTGTATTTTTTTCTCTGTTAGTGTTGAAATGGAATATATGGATGATATTGGACGTTAAAATATTATGTTTTTTTGAAAACCTGTGAATAGTAATATGTTTGGTACTTTGGTTTCCAAAACCAAGCAATAGCTTCTTGAACCAGAAAGTCTTCATTTCGTGGTCGTTCAATAAGTTTTTAGGTTTGTTACTCTTCTATTGCTTTCCAGCTAAATCATTAGTTAATGTTCCTCACTCCCTAGAACATAACTTGGCAAATCGCTCGTCTTTCCCTGTCAGCGTTGCAAGTTAATTAGCTGCCTGCCACGAGCAGGCATCAGTTTCTAGTATAACAATATTTTGCAGGGAGTCAGTGAAATCGTTCTATTTTTTGAACTGAAAAAGTCTCACAATCATTGATTCTCTCTAAAACGTGCTTCTTCGTAGATAAAGGTAGATAAAACGTGCTATCCTTAGATAAACCATGTTGTAAAGGGCTTTTTGGTTAAAAACTAGTTTTTTTCAGAACTTTAGAAAAAAACAGAACCTTAGAAAACAACAAATACCCAGTGAATCGAGGCATAACTGACATAATGTTTTCTTTCTTACTCCCCTATACGTGCCTATACCACCATCCCCTCTAAAATATTGATTTAAAAAAAAAAATGAAGTAGAGAAATGCATGAAGAGAACATTTCTGAGCCCAACAGAAAACAAAAGACACTGTTAAATCTCACCTCGTGAACTTCAGAAGCGAAATTCTGGCGACACTGCGTTGTGCACATAGTAAAAAACCCCACCAATAAATTGAAAATTGAGACTTGGGCCGTCTGAGAAAGTTATGGTCTAAAAATACATAGTCACTCACATACACCATTGATTCTTCTCGTGGATAAAAGTGCGTTCCAAAACGGATTTCTGTGTGGTTCATTCTTCTCAAGGTTGAGAGTTCATTGTTATTCTCATTATTGTGTGACGCCATAAAAGGAGGAACAACGAATTATTCAAAAAACGAAATCCTGTTGTCTTGAGAAGTAAGGGAGTAGTGGGAAAGCAGAAATATACCCAAGATATATCCTCCAAATATATTCTCTGTATCCCATTAGTTCGAAAATGTATTGAAGTTCGTGAGTTGAAAATGAGACTTTTAATTCTCTAATACTAAATACTTATTTTAGGTAGCGGAAGCTTTGTGATCACTTTACACTGGTGAAAGAAATTCCCCCAATCAAAATATCCACTCACATTTCAAAATTTCGGCTGTTCTGAACAATTTTGATTCTGTGTCTGTCTTTTTGTCCACTAATTCTTGCAGTTGGCAAAACTGTACTATATTACCTGTCAATTTTGATGAAAATTCATAGAATCGTGCAAGTCGGTATGTTCCTATGAAATTCATCCTTACCAGATCAATTGTAGCAGCAATTTCAGCATATGTACAAGTGAAGTCCATGGAACTGTTAAACTGCAACAGTTGTCATGAATTTCATCGCTGCAGGACCAATATTCACCAGCAATCTTAACTCCTATCGTTTTCATCTGATTTCAATGAATACCCTAGGTATTGTGACTATTTTAATGGCATTTTCAGAGATTTTGCTTCTAAGGGCCTCCTATGAATTCCATTGTTATCATATCAAAGGTAGTCTCTCCGTGTATGCAAACCTGAAATCCACAAAACACTCTTTCTATGCTTTTACTTTCAGGATAAATGGTAATCTGTCACCTTCCACACTATTATTTCATGATATGTATAACTATTAAATACAACTATTATGCATAGTACAATTTGTAATATATATATATATATATATATATATATATATATATATATATATATATTACAAATTATATTATACATAATATATTGTACATTATGCATCATTATTCCATTTGTACATTATTGATTAGGACGATTTCCTCTACAATTGTGTTGTGCGCACGAGGAAGCTATGTGCCACATCCAACTTGGCAGATGTTGTTACCATCATTATCATTAATGTATTCTTACTATTATCATTTTCATTATTTATATTAATTTTTCATTATAATTACTATTATTTATTTTTTTTATCTATTTATTTAATTTTTGTTTTGTTTTTACTTAATGATTCAAGCTGCGCCTCAACCGGATGGTTGTTATTGCTGTTTTATTAGTATTCATTCATTTATCATGATTTATTTACTATTAATTTCATTTATTTCTCTTTATATGACAATGAACGTTGTATTTCAGTGTTTATCTCACCCATCTCTTACTGGGTCATAGAGAAAATTTTGAATGTGAAAGCATTCGTAATTTATTTTAGAGTTTGCATATCAATAACAAATTAATCTCATTTTTGTCAACACCCAATAGGGTTTAGGTGTTTTGGATTTTTTTTCTTTTTGAGCTTTTTCAATACAGAGGTTCAGACCAAAAATGAAAAGATATTTCCATAAACCTGAAAAGCGTAAGTTTGTGTTTTTGAATGCTGACCAATTTATAGTGCTCAAAAAATGCTGCCCAACGAATTCATCCTTTCCTTTGAAATGCTTTATTTTTTGGTGGAAGAAAGGATTTTTTAATTTCAATCCTAAAGAGGGTTATTGGCTGGAATGAGACACATACATAACTGTATATATACCTATTCATAACTATATATAAGTATATAAATATATATTATGAATGAAAAAGCGATAAAATCTAGGAATCGTTTCAGAATGCCTCACAACGATTTCCATGAAGAAATTTTCGAAAAATATTTTAAAAATTTTGGAGGCATAGCAATAGCTTCATTTTTTACGATGATTCAATAAAATCATCATAAGTTGCATATAAGGGATGGCAACAAATCAGAATTGGTGAAAACGTAGTTTTTCGAGGCTTTTTCCAATACGACTCCTATGATTTGAAACACACACAAGTTACTCTATGTAAATTAAAGTATCTTACGCCGTACATCCTGATCATTATTTTAGCCGTTTTGAAGCTATGAAAATGCGTTGGAAACATCGAGTTTTGTGATTTTGAGACAATTATCTAAAATTCATATTTTAGAAGGAATCCTTCATTATAAGAAAGAATTTATACTACCTTTGCTCTTGATTCCATTTGAAAGCTATGGGAATCCCAAATGTTGTTAACAAAGATTATGCTTTAGGCTTTCTACACCTTCCTCCATCACATGATCTTTGTCTAAGAACGTCCTATCCCCTTCCCTATGGGAGCCTCTCAAAAATAGCATGACGTGATATCGATTAAAATGCAAAGCAGCATCATGGTTATAACTCGTTGCTAGTATTCTTGCTATGCCATATGTTTGTCTTTATACTTCGTCCTCGTCTACAACGCCTGAAGATCGCAATTATTTTTTGGCTGCCATCTTCACGTTTCTTCAATTCTGGATTCATTCATAAATTTGTTGATGACGATGAAAGATTAACCATTAATTGTTAGATATTTGTCCAAATGTATAGGTGTAACAAAATCAACGTAGCCCTTGTCGCTTTCAGATTCGAACTTTGGGAGTTTGGAGAGCAACCATGATATGAAAGACATTTTTCCTTGAAAAGTGAGGAGTAGATATTCCCTGTATCCCTGCTTTTAACCTATATGTTGATCTTCATCAATGATATCAAATCCAAATGAAGTGCATAATTTCCAATCGAAATGCATATTTGAAACATTTAATGAAGAAAATATGATAGGAAACGATTTGCTATAAATTGATGAAGCTTCGATTCCTTGAAAGCCAAGCCTGGTAAGCTCAACCCATTTCTTCTTGTGTGTACCATCATTCTTTGGCTAAACCTTTGGTGTTTTCTAACTTCATCTTCCGCTACTTGATTGTTTTCCTGATTTTGGTTGTTTTCTATTAATAGGAAAAATAACTTGGTTCTGAGATTTGTCCCTTTGGGAATTTTATGGTGAACCTAATAACACTTGATGTAAGGGGAGGAGAACTGTGGGGGAAATCCCTCTTTTATCGAAGTTTTGATATGAGTTTGAAGTCCATCTGACTAGTTGTGCTGGCATTTAATGAGTGAAAAATTGTTTTACAAGCTCTAATGTAAATTCCTTACCGATTTAATCTTCAGTCCCAAATGGTTACTAATAAATGAAGAGACATAAATTAACTTATTCGTCCTGTATCGTTGGCAATAAGATATTGAAGGTTACAGTTGATATAAAATGAAATTGTTAGGAATGCCGAGCAAATGGTCTCATTTAGTTCCTAGCTCCCTCATCCAAAGATCTCTGTGGCTGAAAAGGTAAGCCAGAATATGTTGGTTCGAATCCAACCTGGGAATCATTTTGTACAACATTTATCAAGTGACATTAATTACTTACGTGTATCGTCCTCTGAGAACCACAAAAATGTATGTCACTAGATAATCAGACAAAAATTACTGAGCATTCTGCACCTCTTTTATATATATATATATATATATATATTTTTTTTTTTTTTTTAATTTAAATTTTTATTAATGTTTGTTAATATTTTCATGAACTGCAGGTATTGCTAAACTTGAGTTGAAAACGTAGGTATTGTCTGATTGTTATTAAGACATTTAATTTCTACTGTTGATTTAATTCTACGTAGATTGTCGTAATTAATGTACCCACATTTGTTCCGATTACCTATCTTTTTGAAACTATAATGACATGGTGGAGGGCTGTTGTAGATTACAATTATGGTTGAAATAGAAAACTCGAAATTGTCAAATTTGAAACGAAAAAGAAACACTTGCATAAGCTTTGAGGGTATTCAAGTTAGTTGCAGTAGGAACCACCTTGGGATACCCTCTACCATTATTGATGAAAAATGAAGATGTTTAGATATTATGAACTTAAAAAAAAAAAAAAAAAAAAATCCGTCTCCTCTTCTACTAACAAATTGCCTTTTATGCCAACTTAGTCACTTTTGCTGTGTTAAATCGCTGAATTTTCTAAACGATCTTTATGCACAGACTTCTGTACCTTGAATCAGTCTATGTCAAGGCTTCCCAAACATTATAGCTCGTGGATCCCTTTTTCAGGTGATAATCCACTGTGGACCCCCTATCATTCAGCCCACAGTAACTGTTGAAATTCAGCTCCGAGCCCATGAGGAGTGAAAGCTAATTCAGGTTTTTCCAATGATTTTTCCACTAACCCCACGAAAATCAAGAGTTTTAGGTTAAATGTAAAACAAATCTGCATTCCCACTATGTTCAGATACTTGTTGGGTTTACTCCCATTTGTTCAACACATTTGGCAAACCACAATTCTAATTGAGTGGAGAGGAATATATTGCAAATAAAAGCAACGTTCAGTGCAAGCTTTCATTGTACTTTGCTGAGTTTGAGCACTTTAAATCCAACCGAGGTACTTCATGTGATTCGTCATCACTTAGCTATCTCCCTCCTCATTCATTTCAACTGGTTGAATCCGACGAAAAAATTGCTCGCGTCTTTGATCCATAGAAATAATAAACTGATCAGGATGGTCTCACGAAAGGAGTTCAACATTGAATGATGACTTGATTAAAAAAAAAAAAATAAATAATAATAATAATAAATAAAAAAATTTTTGATTATTCTCGATGGATCAGTTATTGCTAATTGAGGTATACTGAGGCTTACTGTTCTTGCTTCTGAGAATTCGGGAAATTCATATGAACACACTGATGACCCAGGCTCTGATTACTACCTCCTCTGTCGGGAAGTACAATGATCGTTGTCTGCTGAACTGACATAGAAATGCATGTTCTTCAAGAGAAACAATTAAAACAACTATCCACGAATTGCTGTTGCTTTTTTTTTTTTCAAATGATGAGTACTAATTATTTTCCAGTTTTGGTCAAAGGTAGTCACGGGCCTCCTAGAAACAGCCAGCAGACCACACTTCGGGATGCCCTGATCTAGGCACATTATCTCATAGTCCAGCTCCTGAAACATATGGTAATGTGAGGCATCATTTCGTTGACCCTGCAGTGCCATATATATCCTGAATCGGAAGCATTCACCAAAAAAAATTCAAATGACACCTGTGCAATAAAACCGAGATGCCCTGGATTATTAAATAATTCACGACAATAACCCATGTGGGAGATCAATTCAATTTAATAAAGCAGAAGATTAGTTCAAAGCCAAGCACTTTTGGTAATAAATAAGTTCACAGCACACCTCGAAAAGAAGTTTGAAGTTCATAAATTAAAATTATCAAATTTTTCTGCACAATGAATTGCTTATGCTGAAAACTGGAACGTATTTAACCGAGTTCAACGAGAAGGACAGCCAGATTAAAACAAGTTTCAATGACAATATGTGAAGATTTGAAATACAGTACCTATTTGTATCCCATGGAATCAATTGAAAAGTCGTTAAAATGCTCATTGGATCAAGCTGTACGATTGGTACATCATGGGGGGGGGGGGAGGTTAGAAATAAACATGTAATTAAAACTTAAAGTTGATCAATTAATTAATTTCATGCAAGGGACTTTTGAAATTTCTAGCTTTAAAAAATGTATCTATACGAAATTGTCAAATAGGGAGAAAACGTGCCTAAAATAAGAACTGATAACTATGACAAAGGTCTGCCAAGGTGATCGACTCACAAAATCAAACTTATTGTAGTCCGTATTCAGCCACATTAAGAATTTCTTCACATGAAGCATGATTTCCCTGATTTTCCCCCCGCACATTAAGTGTTGTCCTTCAAACTCATTCTTAGTAATAAGTTTACGAATTATTGTTTTTCACTATCACAACTCTGACAAACCATCGAATGCCTATATTCAACTCCATGATCCGTGTTGTTCAATGGGGAAGTGATGCAGACACAAGAGATTTCTGATTCCTTCATTCTTGGTGGGCATCGCTTTTTGTAAACTGTTCTATTGAGATGTGAAGCATCACAGCTTGAAGTTCTCGATCTCTTAACCTGACTGAACCTTCTATTGGCTGCTTTGCAAAACCTCTCCCAGCACCCCCCACCAGCAATGGATCCTTCACCAATCTTGAGTCCTCAATACTTATCTTAAGAATACAAACAATACAATTTTTGTGCAATTGTCTACCTTTTTTAGTTTTATGAGATTAGAGCTAATTTAGTGCACAAAAAGTGCTGCTATCCTAAGTGACCCTTTTATGCCTTTGATGCTTGATTTTTAGGCGAAAGAACCGTGTTTTCAATCTCATTTTAAAGAGCCGTATCGTCTGCAATGACACACACGTGCATGTATATGAAAAAAACGTTACAACTGTCATGGGGGGTTGTTGTTGTTCTTGTCCTACCCAGGCACCCGCTGGTTGTGAGCACTAGTTGGTGTGGCCCATGACACAACCCTGGAACTGTTTCGGTTGATATAAATGTGTGTGCGCATGGTAGTTCGGATTAGAACCCCATTTAGACCAGAAAGCAAATTTTCTATTCCAATCACAAATTTTGATCTACTTGCCCAACAAATCTGTTTTACTAAAAGGATTGATATAGGATGTGTTAATTTTTGAGATGGGAGTGAAGTGAGGAGTATAATAATATAATCCGAAATAGTTCCAGGGTTGTAACATTTGTCATATGCTTACACTGCCATTCCAGACAATATATCTCTTTAGAATCAAGATGAAAATTTGGTTCTTTTTGTGCACAAAAATTAGCTAAAATTTCACAAAATCACTTATATATATATATATACCTTGCTTCACTCGCTTCTCCAAAATAAACACATCTATATCAATCCTTTTAGTAAAACAGATTTGTTGGGCAAGTAGATCAATAGGTATCTGTGATTGGAATCAAAATTTTGCTTCCTGATCTACATGGGGTTGTAATCCGCACAGCCTGCTTTGCATCTCGATGTGCATCCCCTGTACACCGATCACAAGTATAAGGCCAATGAGATGAGCTTGAGGGTGTCGTTTTGCAGAGCAGCTGCCAGAGAGAGGGCTCAGGTTAGGCTGAGAAATGATGGATATACGTATATATATATATATATATATATATATATATATATATATATATATATATATGTATATATATAATTTAACTACCTACTATTTGCATTTTGCCTTTGTTCATTTGGTAGATTATATAGATTGATTCAGAATGGTGCAAGGGGCTCACTTTTTCACTTTTGTATGAAATGGAGTTCAAGTGATATCTACCATCCATTGTTAGAAACCATCAATAAGCCTATATCAGTGTTACCTACGACTCGCACATTCATTCCTCATATCACACGTTCCTTGATTATTGCATGCCTTGGATGCTAGTTATTCTTGGTACCTACCAATCTGCTTCAATTGACACTATGCTGTTCAGCCATAATAATTTACTGAAATATTCTCGATAATGGCAATAACCACTGTTATTCTAGTAATCTAGGTTCCAGATTCCTACCTCATGAAACAATTTATCACATTTCATGAGTATAAACAAGGAGTATGTCATGATTAACCTTAAAGTAATGCAAACCCTCTGAGTTCTTTCTTGATTTCAAAATGTTTAGGTAATGAACCTAAATTATTCAACATTTAAAGAATAGGACCTGAGAGGAAATATGAATTAGGACTTTTTCTTTTCGTTTTTCAACTTTTCTGCATCTGAAGGCACCATTTTGTGCAAAAGCTGTCCTTTCACATCGAGAAAACGTCATGCATAGCGAAAGTTTAAAGTGCTCCATTTTCTGATGATGCTATCTAGCACAAAAGTCTTGCATTCACACTCCATTTGTTATCGTTTGTTATCGACCTGCAATAGGATGCTGTTCTAAAGAATATCCATCCTACTTCTATTTGCATCTGCCAAAATATTTAGGTACCTACCTAGTACGTCATGGCTACCTGTCTAGCTGAAACTTTTACGGTTTTATGGCCACAAGGTCGATTCACTTTCAAGATAAGAGAAAGATTGAAATTTCTTTGGGATAATATTTTGGAGCTTATTCCCGATCCTCAAAGATAAATCTCTAGATTTATGTTAGTCAAATGTTCTATTCAAAAAGTTGAAGAAAGAATGGTCCTGATGCTGAGGCCGAAAATTGTTGTTCATAGGTAAAGACTGGTTGAGATTATATTTAGGTTTATATCATTCTAAATAAAATCTTTGGCTGCCTTATCGAAACAGTTGCTATACAAAATGTCAGTCTCACAAAGATGGCTGAAATCGCTCATTTTCAAAGCTTTGTGCAATAATCCCGTTAATGCTATTTTTTAAAGGGATTACTCCCGTTCCTCCATTAACTCTTCTTTAGCCCTCCAAGGTGGGACGAGCCCTTACAGATATTTTCATATTCACTGAAGTTGTAGAGGATACAAAACCTAAGCGATTAGATTCCAAGAACTATTTGTAGATCATCTACTAAAATGAGGAGTTGAACAATTTAAAATCGGTCTAATTTTATATGAGTCTTATTCTTCTTCTATCTAGACTTCGCCTTTAAAAATCACTTTCCTAGTGATTTTAATATAAGTCTGAACTTTTGTGTGTCAGAGCTTATTTGAATCGGGGTTAAATACTTTTCAAGGTTTGTATCGCGCATGCTTCACAAGTCGGATCCTTTCACAATGAAGGCATACCTCAGAAGTTTCAAGTCTTATTATATAAAATTTGCAAAAATGGCGTTTTGTTGTGTTACCAACTGTTTTGAGTTGGCAAACTAAGGTCTTTATTTTCACTCAGAATGGTCAAATCAAAATATGATCTCAAACCATTTCCACCCGTGAATGCTCATTTTAGGCCTCGGCTCCATGGCAAGAGGGGAATTGTGAGTGTGATCACACACCATCTGTCTGAGACATTTATTTGTTAGAGCGTAGTACCGAGCTCTAATGCTTATATTCAGGTTCCTCTGAAACATAATTTTCCTGCTTTGTTGAAATTTATGAAATCCTATTTGTGTTGAAGGTGAGTGAGTTGGTCGGTGTTCAATACTAACTTCTCATTTAGTGCCTAGGTAAATGTTCCGTTCCTTTGTGTGATGGTTTGTCATGGCTTACTTGTTGGCTCATGTTCCTTGCTTTTGAAATTCTGAAGCATTTTTGAGATATATCTTGTTGAGTTGAATTGCGGTTCCTACATAATTCATCAAACCTTGATATTTTTTTTTTATTGAAGTCAACATCAGTTATCAAAAAATTGATTTTAGCCTTTTTTAGGAGTTGAAATACATTTTCCATTATCCCTAGTCCCTAATATACTTTAAGTACTACCTATGTATATTTTTAATTTGGTTTATATACATGAAGAAATTAAGCGATACTCTTTCTTGAAATATAGAAGTGATGATGGGCTGATATAATTATTCAAATTGTAGGAAAATCACTTATTTGTCAGTATATTCACTCCATCTCCTGTCCATATTTGATCCTTAGTTCCTTGAGAATTAGGGAGGACATTCAAGCTAAGGAGGTTTCTAACTAGTTTGAACCCTAAACCTAGTTTGAACTAGGTTTCAAACTTCTTGATTATAAACAAAGGATCTAATGGTAACAACGAAAACGTTATTTTAATATAATCAATACCAAACTCGTAAACCTATATAGATAGGTAGGTACTATTTAACGTGCTTAGTTTTTTCTCATTTCAGTGGTCTACCCGTTGGTTGAGTAGATAGGTAGGTACCGTTTTGCGTGGTAATTCAAGGTCAACTTGACCAGCACCCGCGTTTGACTCCATCCATATATTTGAATAGGAATTGATAGATTACATCGCTGCATTTATATGTTTTACTGTTTAATCATAAAATAAAAACTGTGTTACATCATTTCAACTGTTCATGACTGCGAGATTGACACTAGAATATGGCTGTTGGTTGTTTAAAATAAAGTAGAGGTACTTGTTATTGTCCATATATGATGGTCATGTGAGATTTTAGTAAGCTGAACTATAATGCTTTGGTCGTTTTCAACTGGGATGTTAATAAATATATATATTTTTATATCGTTACAATATATTGAAATCTTCAACTTAGGTGAGTGTACATTTCAAATGGTGCCTAGAGGAAGGAGGCCTTTATCTAAGCTGCCGTCTAAAAAAGTTCATACCTACAATAAATTCTGTATCTTGTTTCATATACTTATATTTTGCATGCAATTGTGACTCCACAGTTGTGCAATTGTGAATTCCTATTTGTACCTACTACTCAAATTTGTTTGCTATTACAATGAATGACGTATGTAGTACATTGTTGTACTTTAGCAATCCAAACATGCTGCAACACTTGATGTTACTGTCGTTAACTAATGTACATAGTATGTGTACCTATGAGTAAACTGATTTCTGAAGTTGTCGTGAAATTTCCTAAAATGAGGTACAAGTATCATGGAAGCGATGTATCATCTTCTATTTCAATCACATCCATTCCCATTTACAGTTCATCCTCTCTCTTTTATTAGTTTTTCAATTTTCCATTTCCCTAATGGTCTTATGTAACTAAATTCTAGAAGGGGGGGATAACTTGGAAATCACTATTACCTACATGAAGAGAATTCTGTGCCATCTCGTTGCGATTTCGTACAACCTTCTTTGGTTAGGTATTTTCATTCTAGTGTAAGTACTTCACTTGATGAGTTCAGAAATGCATGAGTTTACTGTGTAATAGATTGGTAGGTACAGGTTACGTTTACTTGCTTAGATTAAGAGAGGGAGATTAATTTAATGTGTTAGATTGAGAGAATATTAATGTTTGCAGCCTAAAGAGTTGCTTTTCAAAATTTTAATTAAAATTAAATAATCATTGATTATTGCCTTAATCAATCCACCATAAAGCTCTGTTATTCGCTTCTAATTTGTCATTTAATGAGGGACTGGCTTCATTGCTCTTGGTATGAATTTTCGGTAACATAATTTTGTGTACCTGGATAGTCGACCAAGCCTGAAGATTGGTCTGTCTTATGACCTTGTTATTTCGATAGTAGGCACACCGTCGTACGAGTATATAATAATTGAAAATTGTCATTATTATTTGTTTCAATCATTTGCTTTATTTTCACTAATTTTTTAATTCTGTTCTGGCAATTGTATATCCTCTAATTTCCTTTCGTGTTAATGTTGTTATTTCTTTACTTTTCAATTCGGTAATACATTCCTTCTGAGCGTGATTTTTCCTTATAAACCGAGGGATATTGTTCATTCCTACTTCAAAGTGTTACTCAGAATAGATATCATCTTAGATAATACGTACAATAAACCATCTGCTCTGATTAATTGTATGACTTCAATAATGGTTAGTCACAGTTATGTAGTTACAACTCAAATGAATCATCAGTTATTCATTTCGTTGGAATCAATCCTAGTCTTATATTGCCTTCTCTTCATTTGTGAATAAATTTATGTTATAACTTATGTTAAATGTTTGTCTCTACATCCTTAAGTCCCGAACATTCATGATTTTCAAAGGCTACTCTTCTTTAAAAGTTATGCAGGAAAGCTTAATAATACTGGTTCTTGGTTTAGAGTTGGAAGTGGGGTGAAAGATATTTTTAAGACGCTTCACCGCCTACTTATTCTACTTTATTACATTTTCATCAAATTTACATCTGACAACAACTGGGAAATACATTTTTCCAATTTCGAAATTTTGATGTATGCTCTAAGAAATCGGATGATCACTAAGACCACTTTGATCTATTTTAACAGCTAGTACCTAGGTAAGTATAAGTACCTACCCTACTTAAATAAAAAGACAAACGGTTTTCTTTATTCATTCTTGATTGTGCTAAGATTCTCTTTTGTATTTCCTACATACGGGAACATCAATTTCTAAGTATAATGTTGGTACAAACAAGTTCGTAAGTAAGTGTAAACAACAATTAGGTACTGCATGAATTTCTCCTGCCTAAGTTCATGCCAACCTTCTCGTAAGTATTTTTCCTTACGGTTCGGCCCAGTTATACTCGTATTTCTCTACACTGTTCACCTCGTTTATTGTTTTCACCAATTACTTATAACATGCCAAGGGATATAAACCACCACTTTTATGGTCCCGTTTTTAAAAATATCAAAATCCACTGATCGAGCTGATTGTATTTTTTTACTTGTATTGAGGTTTTTGATGAAAGCATTGCCTGGCAGTGCAGGAAGATCAAAAATGGCTCTCATACAGGGTTTTAAATTGTTTGATTGTAAGAAAACCTACAAAACCGGTATTTTTCCGGAATTTTCGACGGCCGTTTAGAGGGGTAGGGGAAGTCGAAAAAGCGCGCATTAAAACGGGCTCTCACCCCCCTCCCGCCCTACAGCCCATGGTTCAGGTGGGATTAGAAAATTTTAAATCGCTTATACACCCGTTCGGAAAATCCCAAGATGATCCCCCCACTTGTAGACTCCCGCCACTCAGCCGTTTGGCCATGCATAGCATGGACAGACAGACGGAGTTTCATTCTTATAGTAGAGATAGAGATTGGTCGTCCTGCCCTCACATTGCATGAAACTCCTACAATAGAAATATCTGCTAAATTAAAACGAGAATACGATTTCCTCAGGAACAAAAGATAAAAAGGTGTTAGCTGAAATTTCCAAAATGTATGACATTTCTTCAGAGATAGCACCAGGAACAGTATCTTCGTTTATTGTCCATTGTAACGATTTGCCACGATTGAAAGATCCATTTGAAATCATTCAGAATAGAATCATGTACCATAAGCTTATAACACATACAATTAGATGTGTTACGCTCCAGGAAAATAACTCTCACAGTCAAAGAGGTTTGATCACACTGGCCTCTTAGCTCTGATCGTTAGAGTGTTGCAACTGCGGGGAAATTTCTCGTAGTTGTGACGACGCGAGTTCGAACTCCTGTCGAGGTATCAAATATTTTTAGCCCGTTACATGGCGCAGTTGAAATGTGACCCGAAATCATACGAAACAATAATTAATTAAATCCCGCTCGAGCCAAAAGACTGTAAACATCACATTTCCTGTTGTTATGCCTTTCATTTCCTCACTCTCTTGAGTCAAAACACACCGCGACAATGACCTCACTCGACTGCTGACTTGTTCCAGCGAGCATCTGCTGAGCCTGCGGCCTGCAGTTTCAGTTCGTCATTCGTCCAACCCTTAACCAGCCGAGACGGCTGGTATTTGACTCCGGGGAAATGTTACGCTCCAGGAAAATAACTCTCACAGTCTAAGAGGTTTCGTCACCTGGCCTCATGGCTCTGATCGTTAGAGTGTCGCAACTTCGAAAAATTAATAATAATTTCTCGTAGTTGTGACGACGCGAGTTCGAACTCCTGTCGAGGTATCAAATATTTTTGGGCCGTTACAGATGAGAGCCTTCATTTGACTATTGACACGGTAGCCCTGCTTTCGATGAAATTTATAACAACATTAAGAAGAAAGAGCGAGTGGTTTTAGTTAATATACATCCCGTTGCACCTCCTAAAACGGAAATGAGTCTCCTGTAAATTCAAGTTCCAGTTTGGGATGGTGACCTTGAAACTTTTCCTAATTTTCGGAGTACTTATGTTCAATACTACCTATCATTCATGAAAGTAAAGATGCGCGCGCGCGTGTGTGTGTGTCATTCTAAGCGGTAACTCTCCTTAGATTGAGATAAAAATTCCGTTCTTGCGCCAAAACATCAAGCTTTCCAAATGAAAGGATGAGTTCTTTGGTCACTACTCTTTGAGCACATTAATTCAGTCAAATTTCAAAAAATGTGCTAAAAAATCACTAAAAAAAAAATCGTGATATTTATATTTTTTTATAAGCATTTCAGTCTAAAGAAGTTTATAATCATTGAACTAGAACAAGAAAGAACGGTCGCACAATATTGTGCTGATCATTGTACTTACTTAAATTTTATTATCATGTGCTGATAAATTGATAAAAACTTCCAAAAAAGCTAGTAATCAAAACTCTTTTTTGAATTACAGAATATTGTTTAGAACGAGTTTGTTTGCTATAAAATTGGTGGTTAACAATTTGTTTGCATTCAAATTGCTCTAATTTCAAAACAATGTAACGTACTGTAATACGATAAATCACGATTTTCATATGACTGGAACTTTTCCGTTTTTACTTATCATGAGTGTATACTCGTAGTTAGGTTCATATAGGAGGTCCAGGTACTCTAGAGGACCATCGCACGGCGGATGCAAGCATGCAAAAAATGAAAGCATTATTAAGAATGTTTTTCCATTTTTATATTGTTCCTAGATACCTTTAGACGTTTAGACATAAACTTAGGCCTTAGTTTCCCCATTTGGGCGTGCAGAAAATTTTGAGAAGGTATTGAGTGTGATAATTGGTCGTATGCTTGAAATTAAGGTTTTGGTGTCGCAGTTATTGATGATTGATTACGCCTCCGAAACTGGGGAAATTCCCCAAGACGAAATATACCATGTTTCGGTGTACCTGATAATTTTTTCACATTTTTTTGGTGCATCACCAAGAGTAAGCAATAATAATGAGGATTTTTGGAAAAATCATGTGATTTTTTAACTTTGATAGAGTGCCAAAAGTGCAGGTCATCTCCGGTCGTCCTGGGACTGAAATGATCCGACAACGTAGGTACTCATTCAAGTGTCTTGTGTATTAATTTGATCGCCGTTCTCCGCCGTCGGTGATCACAATGAACGGAAACGTTGAGGAAGGTAAGTGACGGCACCCGCCTATCAACTCCTGCTTTGACGAGTCAGTGTAAATAAACCACAAAGTGAGAACCTTGTCCCGAGAATGAATGTTACGGTTCATTCTTCGTCTAGAAAAATAGTTCTTTGGGAGCAGTCCTCTATCACTATCACATCATTCAACGTCAGCGGAAGCGTGGTACCTAACATTTAAACACACATTGTGAAAAATAAAACCGTAACATGAAGGTAAAAAAAATGTCTCTTGAAATTCCATATTCAGTGCTTTGCGATATTTTATTTAAGAGTGGAAGTGATTTTGAGAAAGATCTGCGCGAACGATACCCGAATTTGGAACAAAAGGTTTTACATCAGGTGAATAAAAAATAATAAAGTACCTAACCCATTTCGGTTATACTTACGTCCCTTCAAAATAATTATTCAGCTTGATTTACTCAATTACTTTATTTTGACCAGCGGTACCATATGAGTACTACTTTTATGACGCCATAGTCTCTGGGAATGGTTCATATAAAATAAACCATGCATTTAACTCATTCACAGGTGGCAGAGGAGATAAGAAATAGATTTCTGTCTAATTTCAACAGAAAGAGGAGAGATGTTGGCCACCGTAAGCCGAGGTAGATCACGGATTTCCATGATGAAAAGTTTTTAAAATTTTTATTTTAAAAATTTTGGAGCCATTGCAATAGCTTCATTTTCTAAGAAAATTCGCTAAAACGTTGCTATCCTATTAGCCATTATAGTTAGCGAGTCGGGAATGGTTTCAATCGACTCAGCACCAAAAAACATGAGAATCCAAATCAAGTTGAACCACTTGGCTCACCTAAGAGGTTTTTGACAAAAACTGCTGTTTCCATCCACTGTGCGTCGTGCCGTGGGAAGAAGAAGAGTGTGTTAGTGACACCACACTCATTATGAGACTGTGTAGTTATCATGAGTGTGAGCAGAATGATTGAAGGGAAATAGTTTTATTTTATTGGATGCTATAAATTTATCGTAAAGTTTTTATCGTAGTTACCCTTTATAATATTTTGTAGGTAACAAACTTGTACCTGTTATCATATTTGTTTACGAGTAAATATAGGTGATGAGATGAATTTATAATTTTTAAAATTTTGATCGAAATTCGGTATGGTTCAAATCGGATTTTTACGAAAGAACTTCTCATAAAAGTTGCTTTCAAAATGTTCATTGTCGTTGAGCTAATGAGCTTATTCTCCAGGGTCTCGTCACTATAATCATAAAATCGTAATGGAGAGTACCTACCTACCTACTGAACAAGAGGTTGTATAAAATCTGCTCAATGTGACAAAGACATGTTTTGATGTGGCGGATGAACCTGTCCTGAATCTATTCAAACTAACTGTTTCTTCAGGTCGGGCGGCATATTGATGAGCTCATTACAGCTGAACCATTGGAATCCGTCAGTCACATTTCGGTTGTTGACTAGGTTCACACAAGATGTCTCGAATGGATCAGACTGCAATCTTAGTCGTAGCTATGAGTGTAATTTTAACCCACGAACTAATGTCTGCACCACGTGAGTATTTTTATTCTTCTTTTTTATTAACAACTAGCTGGTTCACCCGTGCGTTGCACAGGTTGACTTGAACATTATCAAATAGCCTGTGACCCAAGTTAAAGTAATTCTGATAGATTCGCCCACTCAGATCTCCAGTTGGTTCAGTGATGTTCAAAACGCTTTATCCTCACCCCTCCCCTCACCGCTGGGTCAGATTTCAAAAATTTGAAAAAAGTAGTCTTTGACTTGAATTATAGTAATCCAAACATATTCGACAATCAAATCCCCAGTTCGTTCTGTGATGACAAAGATACCCCATTTCTCCCCCACCCCCTTCCCCTAAAACACCCCCTTCTGTGGGTTTGATTTGAAAATTTTCAAAAGGCCTGTGATTTAAGTTGGAATACTCCAAATATATACGACAACTCAGATCCCCAGTTCGTTCAGTGACGTTCGAAACGCTTTAACTCCCCCCAACCCCTCCCCCTCCATTATGGGTCAGATTTGAAAAATGTGAAAAAAGTAGTCTTTGACGTGAATTGGAGTAATCCAAACATGCTCGACAATTAAATCCCCAGTTTGTTCAATGATGACAAAGATACCCCATTCCCCCCTCCTACCCTAAAACATCCCCTATGGAGCAGATATGAAATTTTAAACCTTCTAAACCTTCTCTGAACTTCCACAAATAATTTGAGATCGAAATTAGCCAAATCGGTTCAGCCGTTCTCGAGTTTTAGCGAGACTGACGAACAGCAATTGATTTTAGCGAATTTTTGAAGAAAATTAAGCTATTGCTCTCGCCTCAAAATTTGTAGAATGTGAATTTTTGAGAAAAATTTATGCAGAAATCCGTTTCAGGCTATTCCGAATCATATTCTGAAGTTTAACGCATTTTTTTAATGTAGGTATGTATGTATGTATGTGTCATTCCAGACGATAACTGTCCGTAGAATTGTGCTAGAAACTTCAAACAAATTTTAAAATGTTAAGGACACGAAAGTTCAAGTTCGTTGGCCAGCATGATCGGATTACATCTTCGGGTTGAAATTTTCAAAAATGTAGTCAAAAATTTAAAAATAGCCTGTTTTTTGCGATTTGTTGTGCGAAATAATTTTTTCAGCATACTAACATGTGGTATATTCGGAATCAGCGTAAAATTTCCTATAAGAATATGTATCAAGTTTTCAAAAATATCAAAGTTGAAAAATCAGTCAAAAATCGAAATAATGCCGTTCGCTAGTTGTAAAACTCGTTAATATTTGAATGAAATATTGTCCAAATTCAGATTGAACTACTCTTATGGAAGTATCCCTGTATAACCAATCCTAGAACCATGCTACGTTCTTTCATATGTTTAAAACGTAGGTAATAGTAGGTGCTTGTTAAAAAAAAAAAAAAAAAAAAAAAAAAAATAATAATAATCACAACTGATGAGTTTACTCCGTGAAATATTCCGTCCTCCGATTCTCTCGGTCGCTCTCTTTAATGTTTTACGCTCAACTGTTTTACCTCCTAATTATTTTTAATAATTTGATTCCATGTTAGTGTTAAAAAAAAGTTATTTTCGTCGATCACAAAGGCTCATTAATGTTTTTGCGCCTGACTTTAAAATGCCCATGATGCTCCCCAGTCCTGAATTTAAAGGGCCCACTCGGACCAAGACAGCTCTCCTGTCCTGACTTATTTTGCACTCTTCCGTTCCACCTTTCTTTTAAGAAGCATTACAGGTTCAAAATTCGTTCAAATTTCACCGAATTTTGAGATAATTTTTGTTACACAATATATTATTCAATCACGTAAAAATATCCAGTATTTTTCTATATTCTACCGTTTTTCTAAACAGTTTTGTTCAAAAAATGAGGTGAAAAAATTCAACTTAATCATATCAAACTTAATTCAAATAATTCAACTTCAAACACAGGGAATCCATCACAAGTTCAATTATTTCTTCGTCCGTGAAAACACGACGATTTCTTCGCGACATTTCAAGAAAATAACACGGATGGAATAATACAAGACAAGCTCGTATGAAAGGGCAAGCGGTACTGGAGCTTCTGGGAGGAGAACGGTAAACTCTTCCTCCCCGCCGCCCAGTAATGTCGAATGTTCAATGTAAACACAGTCCATAGTCTTCCAACTAACGCTCGAGTCCAAAAAAACCATGAATGAATGGAGGAAAAATGAATGAAGTGACGTCATAACAAAACGAAAAGCAAACTGTATGTATGCGGAGCCCGGCGGGGAGGTGATCTAAGGTTGGACTGTATATATGCGGACCCAGGCAGTGACGTTCACCTAGGTAGCTCCACATATATGCGGACCCCAGCGCAAAAAGCTTATTGGAAGTAATATACCAAAAAGAGAATGTCATGATTTATCGGAATTTCCCCTTCAACACTCCAATACAAAACAACAACGACTAAATCCCAAGGTTTGTTGCATAACTGGACTGAAATCTGGATCGACCAAAAAACTGTCACTTAAATCAGACGAGAATAGTGAAAATATCAATCTGTATTCTCTCCCTTTCATAATGAAATTTGAAACTCCTGACGTGTGTTCCGAAGCTAGACTGAATTCTCAATTGAATACGAAAATCGGCAGAGAATTTGTCACTTTTTTAAAACGAATCTCATCTCAAAGGCGGAGGGGGCACACCATTAAATTGAAAAATGAAAAAGTGGGAAGGACACCCAGTTTTACCCGACGCTGGCTCTAGGGTGGGAAGTTTCAGAAGGATGAGGAGGGAGAGTGGGATGAAAGGAAGTGCCCACATAAAAAGATCACCAGTTCAAGTAAGAACCCCTAAGGGCCCAGGTGGTGATACGACAGTGCACTTCCGCCGAGATGCCCAACTCGAGTAATTACGTGGCACTTTTCCCGCAGCACACCCCCCATCATGACACTGTCGCGGCCATTACCTGATGTTGTTGGTTGCCACTCCTTTTAGCTCAGATATCACTTGCTGCAGGCCATTTCTGTCGTACTGATTTTTCTTAGCCAGCCAGGTCTGCTCCATATCCACGCTGCCACTGACAATCTGGACATCCAGGATATTTGCAGACCTATCGGGGTTAACAGCAACGATATCCAACTTCTTGTCCCGGTCAATTGGCATGTGATCACTTGGTCATATGTGACAATATGACGAATTTGAGCAATAAAATTAATAGTTAACATTTATTTTGCAGACAGTAAATTTCAACTTGAGCGTTGCTAAGTGATGGGAGGCCGAAAATCATAATGTGAATATCGTAAACGTTAGCGTCTAAGACGTCTAGAATAATTAAAATTGATTTAGCGATGCAAAATAGTCAATTTTTACCGAGTTGTGTCACAGCAATCACATGTGAACTCAGACATGTCTTGAATAGTGGTGGCAGGAAATAAAATGGATGATAACACAAAACATATGTACAGTGACTAACTCCTGTAACCCATTGCCATCCATTATAAAACTAAAGGAAAATGTAAAACAAATGGTACTATATTCATATACACAACAAATCAATATACAACAATTTATATACCCAACAAATCATTTAAGTTTGTTAAATGATTTATTTTACCTCACCACTTATAATCCACTTAGACAGGATGTACCTAACATCCTTCAAAATAGCGATAAAACAAGCATTTCGTTTCAACAATGAAAAAAAATACCAAGTAAATATCCGTTCTTTAATTCGAACAAAATGGACTAAATTGGTGGATATGAGTTCATAAATATGTCTGTTATTTAGGATGTCCAGAATAGATTTAAATCCTAAAACCTCGCAAACAATTATTAGGGAAGCAAAATTTTAATTTGCCAGGGATACTTGCTTTACCAGTCATAATATGACATATTATGTTCCAGTTTATATAGGTCGCCCATTTCGGTGTACCTAAATTTCAGGTATTGGAAATTAAACGCAGATTAAAATAGGTCTTAGACCTAAGAACCTGGGTTCGCAAACCTTTCAGTACGTACCTCATTTTGGACCAGAAAGGAGGTTAGAACCTTTCTGACCTTATTTGTGAAATAATAAGTAGCAAGTAGCAATAAAAAAATAAATAAATAAAAAAGGGAATCATATTCTCAGATGATTAATCTCTGCATCGAATGTGATTAAAGATCGGTTAGAAACTACATTTTTGGCGATTGCTTAAATTTGGGAGGGTGGGAGGAACAAAATTCACCATTTCTGACATTTTTATAAAAAATCCACAATTATTCACTCAAGCTTTTGTAATGGTTTATTAAAAAATAGTTGTGCGTAAAATCCAACGAGAACAAAAATTATGATGATGTCTCCGTTACCTACCTACCTACCTAATGTTGAATAACTAGGTACCTATTCCGTGGTAGGGATCCCTTGTATATGTACCAACTCAATCTGTTATTACTTCTTTGTGTATCACTACCTCGTTCATATGTACATGTATATACGTGTCATACGTGTATATATGTGTCATTCCAGACGATTGAGATGAAAATTCCGTTCTTGCGCCAAAAATCAAGCTTTCTAAAAGAAAGGATGAGTTCGTTGGTCAACCCTTTCTGAGCACATTAAATTGGTCAAATTCCAAAAAAGTGCATACAAAATCACTAAAAATTACTAAAAACGGCCAAAATCGTCAAATTAATATTTTATTAGAATTTTAATTAAAAAAAGTTTGTCAACGATGAACTAGAACATTTAAAAATTTATTCAAAAAATTATGGTGAAAAATGCACTAAAATTTCATTAATATTTGCTGAAAAATCTATTGAAAAAACTGAAAAATTGCCAAACTTCCAAAATCTGTTTTCAATCGTAGAATATGATTTAGAATGAGTTTATTTGCCACAAAATTTGTGGTTAACAATTTCTTTGCACTCAAACTGCTCACATTTCAAAGCAAAGTAACATAATAAAGTACGATAATCTTCGAAAATTCGCTCATACGATCATGACTGGAACTTTTTTTAAATGTTTTGTTCTTCAAAATTGATTTTTTTTTTTTTTTTTTTTTAAATCAAATCCAAAATTATCTGCAATGGTAAAATGAAACCAACATGCGCACGAATCTTAAAAAAAAAAATCAAGTTGATATTGCCACTAGAACGGCCACAATTCACTTTTGAATGTTATTCAAACTTTGAACGCTTTTTTTCTCGAAATGAGGTTTTCAGGATAACAGATTTTGAAAAATAATATCTTTGGAACAAATTAGGATAGAATTTTATTGAAAATACCAGTGTTTTCAGCAGGGTCTCAAGAATTCAGAAATGGCTATAACTTAATTTCGACATCCGGTAAGATAAGGTCGTTTTACCTTATCTACCTTATCTTGTCTAAGGTCACATTTATGGTTATGGAATCAAATTAAAATCGTGTCTTATTAATAGGTATATGAATTGAATTAAAAAAAAAAAAAAAAAAAAAAAACTGTGAACTTCGTTAAACTAAAACGTGTCTTCTACAAAATGTCGAGTAGATACCTACCTATTTTACTATTTACAAGATATTTACAATTGGTTTGAAACTGTAGACATGAATTTCTTTCAACTCCTACTTTCATGTCTTAAAGAGATTTTAATAGTAAGAACGGGTGCTATTTATCTTAATGATTCATGACTGAAAAGATGTCTGTGGCAATATTAGTACCTACCTATATTGACTTACGAGAATGGTCTGTACTTTCACAGTCTTGGCATAACTTTCGATCTCTTGTCTATTCACTTCAACTAGGAACGGGGCTGGGTTATGGGGTTGCCATATACACTTGGGTCCTTGCAAAATGTGACTCTAATTGTTGCCAGGGTTATCTGCCGGTGGCCAGGCCAAATGCGCGAGGATCTTATAGCTTGCTAAGCACAATGACTGCAAGTACAACTAATTGGCAACTACTGCACAAACTTACTGGAAGCTGGTGACGAACTGTGCGGTTTGGATCTCTGAGACCTGGTCAGCTAGAGCTGTCTGGCAGTGGGGTAGCAGTGTTGCTATGAAATAGGGGTGGGGCCCCTGTGTCAACATTGAGTTGGTTCCTTAGATAGGTCGAAGAGGCTGGGCTGGTGGGGTATCTAAGGATACTGGGGAAGGGGAACAAGTCAGTTCTTGCTAGGAGCATTTCTTAGAGGCTCACACAATAATTAATCAGAAATTATTGTAGACATTACCCCTCAATTTCTGAAAATGCTGTTGAAATGGGAAGAAAATTCAGGGATCGGGGGACACTCTAGTTGGTACGTATATTTTCATTAGGCAATCTCACTAGATAGTGTGGGGTTGGTACAAGTAGATTCAAAACTGAAAACGTTTTGAGGGAAAACCAGGGATGCATAGGACGATTTCTTTCAAATTCAGATAGGTATTGAAACTATTTTCCATAATGAATTCAATTTTTGTTTTTTTTTTTTTTGTTTAATAGGCATCTCAGTACAGGGAGATTCAATTTTTCGAATTTCTGGCATAACCAAAATTTATTAGCTGTACGGATTTTCTTTCACACTATTCATGTACGAGTATTTCCAAAAAATTCAAGACTTCAACTTGCTAGAATTGGGTAGGGATAGAATTTACAAATATATGAGCATACCCTGGACAACCGCTATAACGCCTAAAGCTTCCATATTATTATTTTAATAAACAAGACATTAATTAAATAAAAACTGTTAGTGATCAAATACAAAAAAAGGCAAGTGCTTAAAATAAAAAAAAAGCGCACGAGAATATTTATCAATTATCATGTTCTTCAGTTTCAGATAATGTTGGAACAAAGTATCAAGTATATTTTGATGACACCTGGAAACCAGTTCCGCTTCTGGCTGTATCGAATGTGAGCACTGTCCCACGTATCCCTCAAAGACGTTACGGACTGATTCCATGCGACTGTGCCGACTTGCAATGTGGATGCTGTGTCAACACGAATTTTTTCTCTACTCAGAGATCAGGTTAGAACGATTCCATGATAATTTAAAACAATGAAGGGCCTAGAGGATGACCATCACATTCCACGCGTTGCCTGAATTGTGCTTCCGTTATGCTGGGTGGCAAAAATCAGGCTTACTTTAATTAATCGCGCTGATAAGAAGGGTTTTAAGAAAATGGTATGGCGAAATTCATCTTTGTTAGCGAATTTTTGAAGAAAATTAAGCTATTGCTCTCGCCTCAAAATTTGTAGAATGTGATTTTTTGAAAAGATTTTATGCAGAAATCCGTTTCAGGCTATTCTGAATCATATTCTGAAGTTTAACGCATTTTTTTATGTATAAGTATGTACATACATATATTAAAAATATATAAATTTTTTTTTTACATATGTATGCATGTGTCATTCCAGACGAAAACTGTCCGTAGAATTGTGCTAGAAACTTCAAACAAATTTTAAAATGTTAAGGACACAAATCGAAAGTTCAAGTTCGTTGGCCAGCATGATCGGATTACATCTTCGGGTTGAAATTTTCAAAAATGTAGTCAAAAATTTCAAAATAGCCTGTTTTTTGCGATTTGCTGTGCGAAATATTTTTTTCAGCATACTAACATGTGGTATATTCGGAATCAGCGTGAAATTTCCTATAAGAATATGTATCAAGTTTTCAAAAATTTCAAAGTTGAAAAATCAGTCAAAAATCGAAATAATGACGTTCGCTAGTTGTAAAAATCGGTAATATTTGCATGATATTCAATATTCCAGCCCTAATTACTACCCTTTTCAGGTGATCAAAATTGATGTCGATGTTACTGGCACATCCCTTGCCGATTTATGATTTTTTAGCAAAATTTCATTGAGTTTGGTACAGTGATTTTGGAGAAAAGCTTTTCTGACAGCGTACGGTGGACGGATGGATTTTTTGCTTATATTTTCCTTTCGATTATTGGAATCTACCACGTATCTTGAAATATGAACCAACATATTTTGAGGAGGGGTTAAATTATTTTCTTTCTTGGTCGATTAAAAAGGTTTATCATTGAAAATAATTAACCAAAAGGGTGCTGAGAATAATAACTAGCAATAGTTCGGATCCCAAATGAGCTCGGAAGGCTTTCTGTATGGCCAATCTGCATCTTCTGCTACCTTCGTAGCCTCCCACCTGCCCGACTATCTTTAGATCTACCGTTTTCTCCACAGAAGAAACAGAATGTTTTCCTCATTGCCTCTTCAGGAAACCTCTTCCACTGTTGCGTTTATTGGTGAAAAATAATATTACAATCAAATCAGATATGCCAATCTTGAACTATAACGTAAAAATAGGTATGAAATAGCACCCTAGGGTAGGTACCTGCATTTTTCTGTGTGTAAAGAGCAGGTAGGTATACGTAAAATATGACATAGTGAACAAATGAGGACTGATGAAACCGGTTATAGGTAGGTACCTTCAATATCCTGTACTGTGAGTAGTTGAAGTAGTCTTGAGAACTGTTCATTGCTAACAAAAACCTTTTTGTTTCGTTTACAAACTATTTGAGCACAGGATTGTCGAATCTTTTATGTATATATAAGTATCAACAATGGATATTAACTATGAAGATAGTTGACAATGATAATTTGACGATAAAATTGAAATAATGAAAGCCGTTGGAAATAATAGGCTTTAATCAGCGAAAAACTCCTACATACAAAAACGGAATGAATTAAATTAGAAATTTGAGAATGGTAATTAATTGTGGTACTAAGCA
The DNA here is from genome assembly GCA_030762985.1 of Adelphocoris suturalis. Classification (NCBI taxonomy): domain Eukaryota; kingdom Metazoa; phylum Arthropoda; class Insecta; order Hemiptera; family Miridae; genus Adelphocoris; species Adelphocoris suturalis. The sequence goes on along the minus strand of CM061051.1, from coordinate 7,723,836 downwards.
ACTCGCTGAACAAATGTTATTATAACTACTAGACTATAACATTCTCCCCATCTAGATTTTCCTAACATAGTCTTTCAAATAGTTGGGAGGTCGTCTGTTCCTCTGAGATCTCCTCAAATCTTGAACTGGAGAAGTTTGAACTGTTTCTTCAGATTGGGGATCCAAGGTTTCTTCATCGAGAGGAAGCGGTGGGAGGTCAGACTGATCTCCGGATTCTTGATTGGGAGACGGTCTCAAAGGTTCAGGGTCCCGAGATACATTCGAAGTTCCAGGATCTGCAGGTGGGTATCCCTCAAACATGGATGGAGCTGAGTCTCCTATTGGGGCTAGGTGCCGATTCGACACAGTTGTCTCCCTCCCGTCAGGTAATCGTACGTACGAATACTCAGGATTGGCTTCCAATAGCTCCACCTCCATCACAGCGGGATCGTATTTACTGTTGGAGGGAGGACATTTCATGAGTAGAGGACCGGGAGCTGTAAGCCAAGTGGGAAGAGAATGGCCGTTGATGGATCTTCGAGGGTGATTGAACATTCGCTCATGCGGAGTTACATTTGTCGTAGTACACAATAAGGATCGTTCCGTTTTCAGACCAGCCGTACGTTAACTGGATGGATTTCCATATTATTCCGTTGTATTTTTCGACTTGCCCATTTCCCCGTGGGTTGTACGCTGTAGTCCTACTGGTAGCAATTCCTTGAGAAGTAAAAAAATCCTTAAGTTCTGCGGACATGAAAGCTGATCCACGATCCGAATGGATGTACGACGGAATACCGAAAATAGAAAACAAATTTGTGAGATGATTGATTACAGTAGATGCTGATATGTCGGAACAAGGAAAAGCGAATGGGAACCTAGAAAATTCGTCAACTACCGTTAAAATGTAACGATTTTGAGTTGTTGACGGGAGAGGGCCTTTGAAGTCGAGATTCAGTCTCTCGAAGGGAGAAGTAGCCTTGATGAGAATTCCAGAATGCTTGAAAAATCGTGGTTTGAGTTCGGCGCAATCTCTACAATTGGAAGTCACCCTCTTCACGTCTTCGACTGAAAATGGTAGATTTTTACATCTGACGAAATGGACCATCCGGGTAACACCTGGGTGGCACATAATTTTGTGCAACTCCAAGAGATCGCTAATTGAGGCGGATGCACACACACGCGATAATGTGTCTGCTACGATATTTTCCGATCCTGCTCGGTAGCTGATTTCGTATTTGAAACACGCCAGCTCAAGACGCCATCTCATGATTTTCTCGTTTTTAATTTTGCTCCGCCTTCTTGAATCGAACATGAATGAAACTGCTTCTTGATCAGTTACTACCTGGAATGGTCTACCAATGAGATAGTGACGCCACTTGCGTAGTGATTCAACTATAGCTGCAGCTTCCTTCTCCACTGGTGGGTGTCCGAGTTCAGAGCCCGTGAGTGTTCTTGAGAAAAACGCCACAGGACGGCCAGCTTGAGACAAAGTAGCAGCGATAGCGTGTTCAGAAGCGTCTGTTTCTACAGTAAAAGGCAGTTTTTCATCAATATACATAAGTACAGATTTGGAAATATCTGCTTTTATTGTTTCTATTGTCTGTTTCTGCTCTGAAGATAATGGAAATGATTTAGTGAGCACAAGAGGCCGGATCTTGTCAGAGAATTTGGGGATCCATTTAGCAAAATGTGAGAACATTCCCAAGACTCGTTTCAGATCTTTCTGATTTTCTGGATGTGGCATTTCCTTCAGAGGTCTAAGTCTATCCTCGTCTTGTTTAATCTGATTATCTACGATATTGTATCCTAAAAGATTGATGTTGGTCTGAGAGAATTTTGATTTTTGCTCGTTAAGCGTGAGGTTGTATTTCTTTGCGGCTGCCAAGAAAGCATTGAGATTGACATCATGTTCTTCTTTTGTTTTACCACACACGGTGACGTCGTCAAGGTACGCGTATGTTTGTTTTAAATTTTCTTGTTTGATGATGGAATTTATGAATTTTTGAAAAGCTGGGACTCCATTTGTTACGCCAAATGGGATCCTTTTGAACTGGTACAGGGCTCCATCAGCTTCAAAAGCAGTGTAAATCTTCTCTGACTCGAGGATTGGGACTAAATGATAAGCTGGTTTTAAATCTATGATGCTAAAATAGTTATTTTGAGAGACTCGTTCGATTATAGTCTCAATTTTTGGAATCGGGTAAGCATCTAAGAGAGTGTGCCTATTGATAGTTTGTGAATAATCAATACACATCCGTTTCTTACGTCCCTCACTCTTCACGACAAGTACCTGAGCTCTCCAAGGTGATGTGCTCTCCTCGATCACCCCATCCTCAATCAGCTTTTGAATTTCTGATCTGATGAACTCGGCGTCTTCTGTTGAGTAGGATCGGGACTTGATGGCGATGGGCTTACAATCCTCGGTCAAATTTGTGAAGAGTGAGACAGGAGGGAAGATAGCTGCTTCCAAGACGCATATTTGAAGTGGAGCTTTAGAACCACCCAATTTCATCTCGAGAGAGTCATGAGCTGCTAACGAATCGTGGCCTATAATTACGTCAGCACAGAGATTTTTCATTATCAATAATGTAGCATCTTTGTAAATATGCCCCTGAATTTCTACTTCTACTTTACAACTACCCTCAACTGTTGAAGATAGGGCCGAACTCGCCATAGTGATTCGCTCTTTTGATGGAGAAGTACGAGTGTTACACTTGTTTACTATGGCGTAGTCCATGAAGCTAGTAGTACTGCCTGTGTCTACTAGCGCAGAACAGCGGAAATTGTTTATCCTGACTGGAACGATTGCCTTGTGTAGAGTCGCTGAGGCAGCTGATATGGCTCCTAGAGAGCTAGTTGAAGCAATTTTTTTGGAATTTAGTTTAGTTTTGGACTTACAAACTATGCTTAGATGACCGAGTTTACCGCACTTTCCGCACTCCTCCCCGCTTGCAGGACATTGGCTGCGAGGATGTCGCTTCTTTCCACCACAGAAAAAGCAGAGCCACTTCGTAGGAATAGCAGCCATTGTCTGTCCTTCATCTTCCGTCTCAGCCTCAGCAGCTGCTGAAAAAGATCGAGAGTACTTTTGGGCGTTAACTTGTGCTAATTCTAAGGTTCTCGCTTGCTCCGTAGCTTGGGACAACGTGAGTGTGATGTTCTCTAGGAGACGCTGACGGATCTCGCTCGATGACAAACCTGTGATAAAAGAGTCTCGTACATAATCGTCCATGTTCTGCACAGCAGTAACAGCCTTGAAGGAGCATTCCTTCCCTAAAATGACTAATGCCTGTAGGTACTGGTCAACGGTCTCACCAGGATTTTGTCGGCGGGTCGCAAGGCAATAACGAGCGTAAATTTCGTTCTTAGGTTTTATATAAATTTCATCGAGTACCTGAAAGGCTGACGAGTAATCTTGCTTGTCTTTCACAAGTCTATATACGGCCGGTGAGAGGAAATTAGTTGAAACGCTTACTTTATCAGCATCTGCGAGTTTTGTTTCTTCATTCTTCTCAAGGGCCATAGTGAAATTTGTGAAAGTTTGCTTCCAGTGAGTATAATCCTCTTCAGCCGTAGTTGAACTGGAGTCAATTGATTGGCGTTCCGGACGCAGGTATTTATCCATGGTGCAGGCAAAATTTTTTTATTCTTCTATTTTTCGCTGATTAAATTGAAATAACGAAACCCGTTGGAAATGATAGGCTTTAATCAGCGAAAAACTCCTACATACAAAAACGGAATGAATTGAATTAGAAATTTGAGAATGGTAATTAATTGTGGTACTAAGCAACTCGCTGAACAAATGTTATTATAACTACTAGACTATAACAAAAATATTAAAAATGGTTGAAGGTGCGTTTTAGCGAATTTTTGCAGAAAATTAAGCTATTGCTCTCGCCTCAAAATTTGTAGAATGTGATTTTTTGAAAACATTTTATGCAGAAATCCGTTTCAGGCTATTCTGAATCATATTCTGAAGTTTAACGCATTTTTTTTATGTATGTATGTATGTATGTATGTATGTATGTGTCATTCCAGACGATAACTGTCCGTAGAATTGTGCTAGAAACTTCAAACAAATGTTAAAATGTGAAGGACACAAAACGAAAGTTCAAGTTCAAGAAAGGCCACCAGACGTGAGGACAATCGCTTGAGAGATTTTCCTTGATTTCTGTCACTTTAAGAGAGAGATGTTTATCTAGGTTAAAATGGCGATTTTCCTAAGGATTTCACTGTTTCCTTACTACACATCAAGCCGTAAGTATATGTAGTATTGTGATCGCTTGGAGAGAAATTAATAAATGGCTGGTAACCAATAAATGTGATTTCATAAGGCAGTTATACTGTAACAAACTTTATAAGAAATTTAGGTCCCCCCCCCCCCCCCCCCAGAGGTGCAATGGGGGCCTAAATCCTCATAAAACGGTAGAGGAGAGTAACAGCATCCCGTCAGAGAGATACCACTCCTACTAATGAGCTTTTAATGAGCCATGTTTGGAGTAGATTGGTTTTCCAGTCACCTGGAATCCCATCCAACGCCAAACCCAGCTGCTAAAATGATCGAGCACGGCCGAGGCGCCCGTTGTTTCATCAACAGAACGCCAACAGCGCTATCTCTGGTGCCCTGACGGGACCTCGATGGACCTCACAGGAGGTAACTCTGTTACAACTTCGAAAATTGCATAGTTTGTTCATGTTATTGCAAAAGAGAACCAATAAAGTTTGTTCACATCAAATTTTACTTCTTCAGCCATACTTCCCCTATAGCCCTGACATGACTCGAATAGTTAGGTACATGGTACGTATACACTGTGTAATGGTCCCTTAATGGCGTTCCGTAATTCATTACAACTGACTATTTGTAGAATAAGCCAGAGGAATAATGGGTTATAGGCATAAAAGTTATTTGTGGGCTACCAAACTTCATAATGTTGATTTTCAACTGTTTCTCCAAACAGCAAAACATGACGTGTTTTCAACAAGCTGTAGAGCCAATTTTTGTGGTACAGATTTCATAGTTAACTAGTGCATTTCGTAGAGAATTTTGTCTACTTTAAATGTTATAATAATGGCGATTTTCGAAAATTGCAAATTTTTCAAGATATTAGCAAAAAACTGAAAAAAATAGAAAGTTTGAGATTGTTTGCCATTTTTGAACATACGCCACACTCGGATCAGGGGCGAACCTCAAAGTCGGATTCAGCACCACGAAAAACAAGGAAATGTCGAGAAAAAACTTATGGGTTTTGTCTTGTAAACGCCTTTTTTGAAGCTTTGGTTACTGGACTCTGCGCACAGGCAAATGTAATAACCTTGAACAGACATAATTTGTGAGTTTTTATCTGATTTTGATTAAATCTAAACGATAGTTTGAGTAGCGTCCTTCATTTCCCTTTACGCATTTCATCCCTATGCACCTGTGCGATTGAAGTAACTTCGTTCCAAAATAAATCAGTGATTAAGTCAATCCTTCCTCAATTCAATGTCAGTCCTCCCTCATTTCAAGGAGCCGGATAATTTATTGGTCCTTAGTTTTTTTGTTTTTTTTTGTTTTTTTTTTTGTTGTTTTAGCGAATTTTTGAAGAAAATTAAGCTATTGCTCTCGCCTCAAAATTTGTAGAATGAGAATTTTTGAAAACAATTTATGCAGAAATCCGTTTCAGGCTATTCTGAATCATATTCTGAAGTTTAACGCATTTTTTTATGAATGTATGTATGTATGTATATATGTATGTATGTATGTATGTATATATGTATGTATGTATATATGTATGTATGTGTCATTCCAGACGATAACTGTCCGTAGAATTGTTCTAGAAACTTCAAACAAATTTTAAAATGTTAAGGACACAAAACGAAAGTTCAAGTTCGTTGGCCAGCATGATCGGATTACATCTTCGGGTTGAAAATTTCAAAAATGTAGTCAAAAATTTTAAAATAGCCTGTTTTTTTGTGATTTGTTGTGCGAAATAATTTTTTCAGCATACTAACATGTGGAATACTCGGAATCAGCGTAAAATTTCCTATAAGAATATGTATCAAGTTTTCAAAAATTCCAAAGTTGAAAATCAGTCACAAATCGAAATAATCAAAGATTTCTTCAAAAATTCGCTCATGGGGTCATGCTGCATGACTGGACTTTTGTTATGAGGTACCTACTTAGGTACCCATTATTATTTTTTAAATAAAGAAAGCTTCCTCGCATCTCTCGATTGTATTGATCATTTACGAAAAAAAAAGTCCAGTCATGCAGCATGACCCCATGACCGAATTTTCGAAGAAATCTTCGACATTTCAGTCGCTATGATTGTGTAGAGAAATTTTAGTTTATGATTTTGATAGACAAACATTTTCATGGCTGATATTTTCTAAGCCACAGTCAGTATTAAAGCAACATCAAGTCCTAAAACAGTTGAGCGTAGAACATTAAAGAGAGCGACCGAGAGAATCGGAGGACGGAATATTTCACAGAGTAAACTCATCAGTTGTGATTACATTTTTTTTTTTTTTTTTAACAAGCACCTACTACCTACGTTTTAAACAGCATGGTTCTAGGATTGGTTATACAGGGATACTTCCATAAGAGTAGTTCAATCTGAATTTGGACAATGTTTTATGCAAATATTACTGATTTTTACAACTAGCGAACGGCATTATTTCGATTTTTGACTGATTTTTCAACTTTGAAATTTTTGAAAACTTGATACATATTCTTATAGGAAATTTTACGCTGATTCCGAATATACCACATGTTAGTGTGCTGAAAAAATTATTTCGCACAACAATTCGCAAAAAACAGGCTATTTTAAAATTTTTGACTACATTTTTGAAATTTTCAACCCGAAGATATAATCCGATCATGCTGGCCAACGAACTTGAACTTTCTTTTTGTGTCCTTAACATTTTAAAATTTGTTTGAAGTTTCTAGCACAATTCTACGGACAGTTATCGTCTGGAATGACACATACATATATACATACATACATATATACATAGGTACATACATACATACGAGTACATACATGCATACATACATACATTCATAAAAAAATGCGTTAAACTTCAAAATAGCCTGAAACGGATTTCTGCATAAATTGTTTTCAAAAATTCTCATTCTACAAATTTTGAGGCGAGAGCAATAGCTTAATTTTCTTCAAAAATTCGCTAAAACAACAAAAAAAAAAAACAAAAAAACTAAGGACCAATAAATTATCCAGCTCCTTGAAATGAGGGAGGACTGACATTGAATTGAGGAAGGATTGACTTAATCACTGTTTTATTTTGGAACGAAGTTACTTCAATCGCACAGGTGCATAGGGATGAAATGCGTAAAGGGAAATGAAGGACGCTACTCAAACTATCGTTTAGATTTAATCAAAATCAGATAAAAACTCACAAATTATGTCTGTTCAAGGTTATTACATTTGCCTGTGCGCAGAGTCCAGTAACCAAAGCTTCAAAAAAGGCGTTTACAAGACAAAACCCATAAGTTTTTTCTCGACATTTCCTTGTTTTTCGTGGTGCTGAATCCGACTTTGAGGTTCGCCCCCTGATCCGAGTGTGGCGTATGTTCAAAAATGGCAAAAAATCTCAAACTTTCTATTTTTTTCAGTTTTTTGCTAATATCTTGAAAAATTCGCAATTTTCGAAAATCGCCATTATTATAACATTTAAAGTAGACAAAATTCTCTACGAAATGCACTAGTTAACTATGAAATCTGTACCACAAAAATTGGCTCTACAGCTTGTTGAAAACACGTCATGTTTTGCTGTTTGGAGAAACAGTTGAAAATCAACATTATGAAGTTCGGTAGCGCCAAAAATAACTTTTCAGCCTAAAACTCATTATTCTTCTGGTTTCTTCAACAAATAGTCAGTTGTAATAAATTACCGAACGCCATTGAGGGACCATTACACAGTGTATACGTACCATGTACCTAACTATTCGAGTCATGTCAGGGCTATAGGGGAAGTATGGCTGAAGAAGTAAAATTTGATGTGAACAAACTTTATTGGTTCTCTTTTGCAATAACATTAACAAACTATGCAATTTTCGAAGTTGTAACAGAGTTACCTCCTGTGAGGTCCATCGAGGTCCCGTCAGGGCACCAGAGATAGCGCTGTTGGCGTTCTGTTGATGAAACAACGGGCGCCTCGGCCGTTCTCGATCATTTTAGCAGCTGGGTTTGGCGTTGGATGGGATTCCAGGTGACTGGAAAACCAATCTACTCCAAACATGGCTCATTAAAAGCTCATTAGTAGGAGTGGTAGCTCTCTGACGGGATGCTGTTACTCTCCTCTACCTTTTTATGAGGATTTAGGCCCCCATTGCACCTCTGGGGGGGGGGGGGGGGGCCTAAATTCCTTATAAAGTTTGTCACAGTATAAATACCTTATGAAATCACATTTATTGGTTACCAGCCATTTATTAATTTCCCTCCAAGCGATCACAATACTACATATACTTACGGCTTGATGTGTAGTAAGGAAACAGTGAAATCCTTAGGAAAATCGCCATTTTAACCTAGATAAACATCTCTCTCTTAAAGTGACAGAAATCAAGGAAAATCTCTCAAGCGATTGTCCTCACGTCTGGTGGCCTTCTACCATTACGCTGTGGGGTCATTATGGAAGATGACCCTAACCGATCTGTTCAACCTAATTTATGCTGTTCTCAGTACAGAAAAAGTTATGGCAGGTCACGCTTATGCAAGATATGCTAGAGCCCATCTCCTTGCTCATTGAGCCTCGCTGATATTGAAGACTATTCAGTTTTCACATTCATTTTGATCTGAAACAGAACCAGTGGTGGCAGGTGGTGGTTGTGTGACCGATCAGATATTCTGAATGGATTGAGAATTTCTGTATGTACTCGTAATTAATAACGAGAATGTATAAAGGAACTTGTAACTCAGAAGTTCAACACGCAGCTTCAAACTTTCTCAAGTCGAGGTCCCACTGCAAAGCTTTGGTTTCAATACTTCCAAATGGTGACATTGATAGGAGCCTGGACCATCTGATGGACAGTTAAGCCCGCAGAGCCCTGCTAAGGCTACCCAACCTAGTAATTGAACTGGTTCACATGCATAAGTATCGCTGTTCCTTTTTCATATCCCTTCAATTAGGTACCTACCACAAATGCTGACTTACATTCTGCGTGGTTGTTTGGTGCTATATCTACAACATTTCTCTCTCTTTATTTCACAGGTGACACATCTGACACTTTTACATATTGTGCCCTTTGTTCATGTTATTGCAAGAGAGAACCGATAAAGTTTGTTCCCGTCAAATTTTACTTCTTCATTCATACTTCCCCTATAGCGCAAACATGACTTGAATAGTTAGTTACATGGTACATACACTGTGTAATCGTCCCTCAATAGCATTCGGTATTTCATTACAATGGACTATTTTGTGGAAGAAACCAGAGGAATAATGAGTTTTAGGCCTAAAAGTTATTTGTGGGCTTCCGAACTTTTAATCGCTACTTAACATCTTTTTCTCGAAACAGCAAAAAATTACGTTTTTTCAACAAGCTGTAACGCCAATTCTGGTAGTGTACATTTCAAAGTTAACTAGTGCATATTGTAGAAATATTTGTCTACTTTAAATCTTATAATAATGGCAAATTTCGAAAATTGCATAGTTTTCAAAATATATACAAAAATCTGAAAAAATTCGGGAGTTTTTGAATTTTTTTGCAATTTTCGAACACACGCTACACTTTGATCAGGAGGGAAATCTTAAATTCGGATTCAGCACCCCGAAACACATAAGGAATTGTTGGGGAAAAAAACATCTGGGGTTTTGTCCTCGGAAAACCCTTTCCTTATTGTATCCAGCATTATTGAAATTAATACGGCAGTATCTAGAGCTCAACCCGCACGATCCCAATGAATTTAATCAAAACCGGACGAAAACTATCACTCCTATGATTTTTACAGGAATTTCAAATTTTTGCATGCGTAGAGATTATCAATGACCTGGGTGCACTGAAACTGATGGGCAGAAGCGCATAAAGTTTTGCCTGTTGAAAGGATTAATGGCCAAACAAACTGACAGATGCAAAACAGAAATGATTGAAGATGGTCCAAAATTTAAAGCTACCATAAATTTTCATTAATTTACTTTTTTCTATCCGACTTCTTTTCTTCTTTAGGTAGACACATCCCGAATGGATCCACAATCCTTGCGCTAGCTTGATTAACTCAGAAGCAATGAAATACTGTAAAGCAATACCTAAGGTTTTGATTAAAATGTTAATCGCAAGCAAGAATTCGTTACTGAAATTACGAACACTCGTTTAAGATATTCGGAATACTTTTGCTCTATTTTCTGTTTTCTTAATTTTTTATTTTGGTTTCGCAGGTTGCATGAACATGACTTATGACCCGAAAGAATTTGCCATTGGAATGAACATGCTGTGGAATGGAGAATCAGTATACCAAAATAGTATATCAGGTGAGTGTCTAATTACAGTGGAAACATAAAAACGAGCATAAGTAGATTATGATGGGTATAGGTAGTTCCTCTCTCTCAATTCTTGCAAATGTTACACCTTGGGGACAGTTCCTGGGCTATCAGCTTTCAGAATATCCTTCGGGTGTAGTAGGTTAATCGCCTCTCCCCTTTGGAGGGGTAACTACTTTATTTCCATCGCCTCCTGGTCACAAGTATTTGTGGAAAACACAAATGGGTCGACACGGCAATCTCAATACATTTCAACTTAGTTGAAGTAAAAAGTACGAGTCGAAATGATTAGTTATAAGAAGTTAAAGTTTGCGCATGCGCAGAGACTACTATTAATCTAATAGCAATGAAATTTATAGGGGAACGTCTAGGAGCTAAACCGCACAATACTTGCAAATTTCATAAAAATAGGTCCATTAGTCTCGGAGTTTTGTCTGTGCTGATTAATTTTAGTTTTGCGAATGCGCTATAGTTATTACTCCACTAATCGCAATATAATTCATAGGGAGTTTTCCTGAAACATATACCCATCTACTCCCCGAGTTTGAATGAAATCGGACTGATAGATGATAAGAAATCGGCGTTATAATAAATTACCGTTTGCGCATGCGCACAGACTACTATTTATGTGACGGCAATGAAAGTTATATAGGGGACCGTCTAGAAGCTATACCGCACAATCCCTGGAAATGTCATCAAAACCGTTCCATTAGATTCGGAGTTTTGCCTGTGTCAATCGATATTAGTTTCGCGCATGCACAATGATTATTACTCTACCGATTGCGATGTAATTTATAGGGCCTTTTTTCAGAACATATCCCCAATTAGCTACCCAGTTTGAACGAAATCGGACCAACAGATAATGAGAAATCGACGTTATGAGAAATTCACGATTGAGCATGCACAGAGGCTACTGTTGATTCGACGGCATTGAAAATTATATGGGACCGTCTAGGAGCTAACCCGCACAATCCCTGAAAATTTAATCGAAATCGGACTGAAACTTGGTATAGTTTTGGGCTTGACAATGGTTTACCATAGACAGACATCAGGCAGACAGAAACGAAACCGAAATTTATCAGCAAGCTCTGAAACGCAAAAAGCAAGATAAAATTTTGAATTTTAAGGACACACATTTTTTTCGACTTCAATCACGAACACAAAGCATTCCTACCTTCGGTAGTGAGGAAGCAAAAGAAGAAGAAGGGAAAAAAAGATGAGCGCATCAGTACCCTTGCGTTTTACACGTTGCGCAACATCATCCCCGAAACTTCCTTGAAGCTCAACAAATACCGACAGCGGAGGCGCTCACCCTTGTGACGGTTCCCGCGAGATCCAAGGGAATGCGCTGCCGTCGCTCCGTTGTTTCCCAACGGGCGTTGTGCGCTTCTTCCCCTGTTTTCGAAAGCCTGCGTTTGGCGATGGATGGGTGATCCGGGAACTGGAAAACCTATCTTCTCCAAACGTAGCATATATATATGCTATTAGTACGAGTTGTATCTCTTATGGTACTGTCACACCCCTCTCTCTATGAGTGTGAATTTAGGCCCCCATTGCACCTTCGGATCGCCTAAGTTCATTACACCCTGAAATCTTGACGCGCGCATTATATCAAGCCTCGCGAGGAAGATTCGCACCGTCTAATGCCGGATCAACCTAGCATTTTTTCCGCATTTTTTCGGCATTTTTAATGCCTAAACGTGAAGAAGGCAAGTTCTTTTTTCCAAGGTCAGCTGTGAATGTTGAGAAGGAATAAGTGCAAAAACAGCGCATTTTGGCGGAATGCATTTTTATTAAATCTGTCAGGTTATGTCTCCTTGGGGTTTTTCATTGAATTGATACCTCCCCAAGAGTTATGTTTAGCATTTTTCTTGCTTGGAGGTAAAAAGAGAACATGTTCTAATTTTCCCAAGTGAGTTTAAAACTGCTCCGCCAGGATGCGCAATGGTCGAAAAAGCTGACCTTGGAAAAAAGCACTTCATCTTCTTCACGTTTAGGCATTAAAAATGCAGAAACAATGCGGAAAAAATGCAAGTGTGATGATACGCCCTTAAGGCCGGCTCATGATATCTGTTGGGTGCGTCATAAGCAAAACAACCGTTATTAAAAATTGATTAATTATTAGAATTATAAAATTATAAATTATTATCATTACCTAGGTAATTAATACATCAACTTCTCCCCACAGCACAAGATTGCTCTTCAAGTGGGGAGTAACATTTACAATAACGTATTATTTTTGTACAGTTTTTTCTCGGAATAAATGCACATAGTTGAAAAAAGTTGGGCGTAAGTAGGCCTTATCTTTCGATACTCTATCGTGCAGTCTCAAGAGTTCTAACCAGACTTCGGATGCCGAAGTGTACCTAATGACTTTCTTGAGAGTTTCTATCGTCATGCTTGAGGCGAGTATTTTCGGAACAGCAACAGCTTTGTATTGCCATGTTGCGCAGTTTGTTGTTCCTTCAAGGAGTCCAAATGAACACTTCAAATCCATTTGAACGAAGTTTCTCCAAATGAAAAGGATTAGCTTTGAAAGTAACAAATTTTTAAATTATACACAATTTCAGCATCCTAAGCCCATAGCCCATTGAAATTTACAAAAGATTAAGCTCTTGGAAAAACACTTATAATAATAAAAACACTGCTATTGAATTTATGAGACAAGAATGAACTTTTGTTGTGTATAGAAACAAATGTTTCTAACGATTCACATTAATAACAAGATGATAGGTACTTGATGACATAAATTAGAGTGATCTCATTACATCCGACTATCCACCAGGGAATCTAGGGAGATTTAAAATCGAATTGCATCCATATTGAAATTAATGTAATTGTTTACCTTACGGAATTGAAAATCAGCGGTCACATGGACAGGCAAAACACATGGAAAATATTCATAAGTATAGGTGCTACCTGTAGCGGTCGAAATATCTCTGAAAACTCATCACCTTTGTCGAAATTCATCTACATCGCCAATGTATGGTGCTTAGATAAATTGAAAACACACAGTAACAGAAACAATAGTATAGATTTATTTGTGATTTTAGAAGAAAATACATGCTAAACCATTCCATACAGTAGGTAGGTATTTCCATTTGTTACCTACTGTTGCAACACACATCCCTCTACGTAGGGAGGAATCAATGTGATAACATAAGTGACTAAATGGATAATTTTACTTTTACTTTCCAGCAAAAAATCCACCACCTGCTTGCATGGAGGCCCCAGTTCCATATTTGCCAAGCATCCAGTTCTGCATCAAGCTTTTTGACATTCACACCCAGGGCAAAAACATTCACATGTGTATCAATTTCGAAACACGAGTGGCTAGGGCACCTATTCTGGTATTAGAGTTCGATTGCGTTCAGATGGGAGTGGACGGAATCGACCACTTGAAATTCAATTCAACATCGCCAACTCCAGAAATGGAAGAAATAGCGTTTGATTCAGAGACGAACTCAGTAACAACAGAAATTCCAAAGCCAACAGCTAATACAGAGAGTAACCAAGATTCTTCCGAAATTTCAAATTCCACAAGGCGAACCGAGGTTAAAAAATCTCGTACTACCAAATGTGGTAATTAACGAAACAGTTGTAGAAATTTCAAGTTCGACAATAAATAAGACTGGCAGATTATCATGAGAAATATAGTTACAGTACCTGCCGAAATAGCATTTTTAGACATGATTGAAATTGCTATTACCTACGTGCAGTTCTGAAGCTACAACGTACATTCGAATGGAAGAAGTACGTAAAACGGGGTAATAAGGGTCAAATTCACACTTCACCTCAAATTTTCTAACAATAAAAAATGATGTAAAAAATTTCTTTTTGTTTCCCCCTCAGAGTCTTGGGCTGTAGAGTAGAATCCATAACCTAACTTTAGACCCCCATGAATGGTGGGGGATATATATATTTTTTTATAGTGTGACCCTTATTACCCTCGAGTTGGGGTAACAAGGGTCACACACTTGTTTTCAGAAGAAAACCTAGATAACGCATTTCCTGTGCAACAAGGGTCAATCATTCAAGTTTTAAAAAAACGGAAAATTGTTAAAATATTTATTTTCAGTCAGTAGGTTATAAAATCAGTCTCATTAACTCGTAATATGAAGAATAAAATATAAAAATAACGCTTTAATGAATACAATTGAGTAAAAATCCCACATGTTTACTTAAAAAATCACAAAAAAGAGACCACTATTTTTTTAACTTGACTTTTCGAACACTTGCACTTTTTAAACGTTAACATTTTCAAGGAACTTGAGTTTACAACCCTGATTTTATCAAGAAAATCACAGGAACATTGCTTAAAAATGAATAAAAATCTCGACTTGAAGCATTATAAAAAAATTAGGCGTAAAGTACCTACTATGCTGTCTTACAACATTTTAAAAACAATAAAAAAGGGATTAAGTTCAAGCTTCAAATTAAAATCGCCCCCTAACTTCGGAAACTACTTTGAGAACTTTCTCGATTTGATCAAGGGAAATATTTTCAATGTCAGGCACAGTGGGAAACACATATTTGTCGTCTGACCCTTTATAATTACGAAGAAGAGAGCAGCGAATTGGTTTGGTTTTATTTTTTTGGAACTCTAAAATTTTGACCCTTATTACCCGGCAACCGTTGAACCACAGTCCACAAGCACTATACCTAAAAAATGATTTAGGTAACACGTTACTAGTAAACACTAATATTTCTTCGAGATTGTCTACATTATCCTAGTCTACAATTGACTGCATGTATCACAACGGGAAACGGACGAGATACAAACGAAGTTTTACAACCTTCAAAAATTATTGATAACAACAGTGTCGTTAAAGTCAATGGTGAAACAGGGTGACCAATGTTGACAAACAAAAAAACTTCATGAATCCATGTTTACCATTACTGACGAATCAAATACTGTTAGTTTCAATCTCCCAAATCTGTCTGCCCAAATTGAAAATTACGTTAGAGTGAAAGTTTTGACCCGTATTACCCCCCTGACCCTTATTACCCCGTTTTACGTATATTATTTATGAAATTGCTATTACCTACGAGCAGTTCTGAAGCTACAACGTACATTCGAATGGAAGAAATATTCTACCTCCTTTGATAATTCAACTATTTTGTATCACACCATCCTCGTCTCACACTTGTTACTTCATGTTGTCACTGAAATTTTGAATATTTAATAAGTACATTTATTTTTAATGTTTATATTCTTTAGGTATATTTTATGTACATTCACATAAACGTGACTTAATTAGTAAGGCAAAATATCGCATTGCTGTTGATTCCTTGCATATCCATAGGAGGAAGTCTAACCATATTGCTATGCAATCGTAGAATATCTTAATAAATTACTTGTAAATATCTCAACTTACCTGAGTTTTGCAGTAGGCGCTATTGTGTCCGTAAACAGGGCGATTCCTTTGTCACGAATAACAATAAGTGAAAGTCGATTAAAAAAAGGGGGTGGAACGCCGCCAATCTCATTTTTTCAGTCACAATCCTTTCTCAAAATATGATTTTTTTTCCATAAAGAAACTTTTTTTTTCTAATTTTTTTTAGGTACCAAAATTTATTTTCTTCCCTTCAACCAATTTGTAATATCTGATCACATTGTTTAAATGAACGTAACATCTCCTATAAGAATCCTCAATAAGTACCATCTTCTAAAGGCTTCAACACCAGCTCAAACATGGAAGACTTTGAAAAAATAAAATTTCTGAAAATCTCTCAAATGTTATTACTTGGAAAAAAAAATGGAAATTGCAAATCTCATGAAAACTTCTTTATTCAATAGGGCTATCAACAGTGTTCTCAATTTTATTTTTATAGTGACATTTCGAGGAAAAAATTGAATTTGAAACTCAAAAAACGTGGAAATGTCGCCATAATCCACAATTCTTACGTTATACTGCTTCTTTAAAATTCGAAAATTTAGGTGCCGACTTAATTTTTTACGTTGAATCGAATTATAAAAACCCAAGTCACCCAGATAGAGTAAAAAAGTTCCTGTCATGCAGCTTGATCGTATGAGCGAATTTTCATAAACTATCTATCGTATTATTATATGTTACATTGTATTGAAATTGGAGCAATTTCAGTAGGAAGAAATTGTTAAAAACCAATTTTATGGCAAAAAATGCATACTAAGGAAAATTTGGCGGATTCAAAAGAGATTTTGGAATTTTAGATTTTTTGGCAGTTTTTATAGATTTTTTTTAGCAAATATTGATGAAATTTAAGTACGTTTTTCAGCATAATTTTGAGCAAACATTGTTAATGTCCTAGTTAATCGTTGAAAATTTAGTTTTGACTAAAATTCTGCTATAATTATAAATTAGTTGTCTCACTTAGCTCAGCACGCATTAATCACAACACCAGTGAGTTGAAAAAATTGGTCAAATAAGTATTAGAATTTTAGTTGATTAGGGTAAATTTAAATTTCAAAGAAAAAACCGGGTTTCTTAAAATAAAAAAATAAAAAATAAATTAAAAAATAAAATGAATTAAAATAATAATAATAATAATAACAAAAAATAAATGAAACCTATAGAAAATTATATGTTGAGAACGTATTTATAAGAAAGTGTAGTTGGAACCTTCTACCCCCCCTTTTTTTACTCACCCATTTTTTAATTTTTTAATTCCTAACAAGTGAATAACCTCAATATACCTATCATTGTGCACCTATCTTTTTTAATATTAAAACTTATAACTATATCGTTTGCAACAATACATGAACGATTATTGTGGCAACTTTTATTATGCTTACCTATACGCTCCCTTGTCGGTTTTTTCCCCTTAGGGTAGCTTATTTTTTGAGTTGCCCATGGGATGCCGCCATGGTGGTTCGGGCCTGGTCCGGCTTGGGCATGGCTCGGCCGGTGCCATACAGGGCGAGCTATAATATTTATTTTTTTATTTTTCTTCTCCTTTTATTTATTTATCACAGAAATTTATTTGATTTGGACGATTTTTGGCGGTATTTATTGTTATAGATTAAGTGACAAATTTTGTATGTTTATTGTACTTACCTGACGTTTGTTATATACCTGTGGTATGGATAACAATAAAAATTCTCTCTCTCTCTCTATACTTCCATTATACTTCTAGTAAGCTGCTAAACCTATGGTTACATTAAAAGTTATAGATGGAATAATTTTACCGGATTCGGCGGAAAGTATAACTTCACGTATGAATATACTTATATAATTGGTTTATGAAATGATGAGATAAAATCGTTGAATACTTGGACAAAAGGGAAGGCTCATTGTGCGGACGTCAGCATAAGGTACATATCCCGGGAGGCCATTGCGTTCAGTTGCGTCTCAATGGGTCTCTTAATCTGGGTATTAAAAAAGACTGAACTTTTTCCATCGAGCAATGAGGGATACCCGCATTTTTTATATTTTAAATGAAATTCTAAGGATACAGACACCAACCGCATTTTTCAACGATTAGTAGTTTTCTGTCTATGATTTTTGGAAGTTTCACCAAAAGCTACGTCATTGCGGGACCCCCTCCCTCTTCTCCCTGCCTAGTTAACGTATGAATTTCTCAAAACTTTGAAAAACTATAAAAAACATAATATGCTTCCTAATATTTTGCAGAGTTTTGAGAATGTATTCATCTTATATTCAGCTAAGTATATAATCATCATAGAGCGAATGGTGAGAGGATTCTCAGAATGTTCTAGTTAATTTGAAAATAGTAAACGCAAAATCTTCAGACCAATAATGGGTCCAATGGGCATAACCCTCATTGTATTTAAGAGTTAAATGGAACTCTTAACTTCTTGCCTAGTAAATACCTAATTTACTAAAGTGAGGAGTATGTTTTGGAAGGATATAAATTCACCCCGGAGCTTGCGGTCCCGCTGGGCGAATTTATAAAGAAATCTTGCCCCTCGGAGCGAAGGGTTCAGTGATGGGCGAAATTGGAAACAGGGATGCCATCTTGGAGCACGTGGTCCATCTGGATAAGAAAAGATGGGATGCTGGAAGTATACTCCTCGAAGTGTGAGGTGCCGCTGGGAGTAAGCAATGCTGTTACTATCAATTTCATGGCGAAAAAAAAAAAAAAAACTTGTTCTAAATAATAATTGCCTATTCAAAAAAAAAAAGATTTAAAGATTTTCTTGCAGTTTTAGCGAATTTTCTTAGAAAATAAAGCTATTGCAATGGCTCCAAAAATTTTAAAATAAAAATTTTCAAAAATTTTCTTCATCGAAATCTGTTTTGAGGCATTCTGAAATGATTCCTGGATTTTAACGCTTTTTTATATGTATATATATATATGTATATATGTATATATATAAGTATATATATGTATGTGTCATTCCAGACGATAACTCTCGATAGGATTGAGATAAAAACTTCGTTCTTTCGCCAAAAAATCAAGCATTTCAAAAGAAAGGATGAGTTCGTTGGACAACAATTTTTGAGCACATTAAATTGGTCAAATCTCAAAAAATGTACTTAAAAAATCACTAAAAAGGCAAAAAAAAACCGCTAAAAATTAACAAATTTCTATTTTTTTGCAGAATGCTACTCGCACAAAATTGTACTGAAAAATGTACTTAAATTTCATTAAAATAAGCTAAAAATCGATAGGAACACTTGAAAAAATTGTAAAAAGCCACAAAATCGTTTGTTCATTGGAATATTACTGACAAAAAGTTGGTTTGCTATAAAATGTATAATAAAATTTTTATTTGTCCCCAAAGTGCTCAAATTTCAACAGAATTTAACATAAATGTAATACGACCATTTATAAAAATCCACTCATACGATCATGCTGCATGACTGGAATTTTTTGTATCGATCTTTTTAGCACATAATAATGAAATTGAAGTACTTTTTTCAGAATATTTTTGTGCATAAAACTCTTAATGTTCTAGTTCATAGTAGATGGGATGTATATTTATTTTATTGTTAGAATATTAATGTTCAGTATATATATATATATATATATATATATATATATATATATATTCCGTTCTTGCGCCAGAAAATCATGTGTTCCAAACGAAAGGAGTTCGTTGGCCAGCATTTTTTGAGCACATTAAATTGGTCGAATTTCAAAAAATGTGCTAAAAAAAATCACTAATATGGTTAAAAACGGCTAAAAATCTTTAAATTCATAATTTTAGCAGAATTTTAGTCAAAAGAAGTTTATTAACGATGAACTAGAACATTAACAAATTTATGCAGAATTTCATGCTGAAAAATGTATCTACTTAAATTGCATTAATATTTGCCGAAAAATATATAAAACTGCAAAAAAGCTAATAATCCAAAATCTTTCTTAAATAGCCGAATACTCGTATTATGTAGAACGAGTTTTTTTGCTATAAAATCGGTAGTTAACAATTCCTTTTTACTTGAAGTCCTGAATTTTCAAAACAATTCAACATAATATAGTACGATGATTTGCTAAAATTCGCTCATACGATCAAGCAGCTAGAATGGAACCATTTGAACGTGCTCTGAAAAAATTTAAAAAATAAAAATAAATAAATGGGGCCGTCTAGGGACGCCCGAAGGAAGCGAAGCTTTATACCTATCACAAAGCGTAGAATAGAATTATGAGTATTTTCATACTCATAAACAATCTCTTCTAATTGAAATGAATTTCGTATAATTTTAATAATTTGCATCCTTCAATTTTTGCAACATCATTTTTATTGCATACAAGTTCTCACATACAATATATAACATACAAGTTCCAAATCATTTACAAAAGCTTAATTATCTGCCTGTTCATCAAGATCAGAAGTAGCTAATACATTAAGTAATTTCTACACCATTATTCTCATTGTTGTATTCTATGAAAGTGATGATTGGTGTCGTAGAGTAGAGAAAGAAAGACCGGGGAGGCCTCGGGTAGAATCGGGATCGTTCGGGACAGTTCGGATTATGACTGACGCTCGGGCCATGACGGTTTTCACGGGGAGACTCCCCGAGCGGCGAGATTTCCTAGCGGGGGAGGGGGGGGGGCGTCCGTATAAAAGCTTCACTTCAAAAAGAAGTTTTAGCCTAAGAATCGATTAATGTAAGTGCTAAGTTGTCATTTTCCATTCAAGACAGGAAACTAGTCGAATTGAGCAGTACATCACTGTTAATTTTGTAGACGAGATCACTTACAAGCGTTGGTTGCAAGTTGACCGCTGCTCCCCCAGCAAACTGATATAAAATAAATGCAGGCTTTCTGTAGCAACGTTTTGGCGATGTATCCCAACTGTATGCAGTGAAACACGACTATGTTACTCGGAAACAGTTCACATTCTATACACAAACTCGGGAATTATTAAAACTTGGAGAAATACCTATATATTGATAGTGACTGACTTCTTTGAAAATTACTGTTCTGAACTTCAGGGAGTACATTTGACATTGACACTTGACATTGACCTGTAGTCAAGCCACAATCCATCCATTTGCAACTACACCTTGAATGATGGCTGAGGCTCCTGATGAGTATCGTACAGTATCCGAGATGTCTGAGTCATATATGCGCCACACTTAACGCTTTTTAGGGGAAACTTGTTGAGTTCTTGAAGAACAAGATGGCCAATAACCTCAATACCAATTAAAAATTTAACATTTATCCCAGCCCTGCCTATTCGGAGCCCCCCCCCCCCCCCCTGCTTTTTGAAAGCCCCGGGAGTGTGATGGATATGGGTAGTGCTTCTCGATTCTTGAAGACGCTGCAACGGGATATTCCTGAGTTTACGTAACTTTCAGGATATCCTCTGGGTGTATCAGGTTAATCGCCTCTCCCCTATGAAGGGAGAGTTACTAAATTTCCATCACCTCCATTGTCCCACCTCTCTGAAATGATTTACATCCCTGACGATGCTGCAGGCAATACAAAAATCGTAGTAATATGCTGAACTTGGTCATGCATGAACATGATTTTCAAAAGAAAGGCAGAGTGGCATTATTTTTGCTCCCGCACACGAAAAGTTCCGAGTGCTGGACGCAAAGGAACAATCAAGAAGCTTGCAGTGAGTACCAGTCTTCAATGCCCCCGTATCAGAATCTAACGTCACACCAACTTTACGACTGGGCAAAGATTGCGATTCGGGAATGTCGCACTTGTACCAATAGTCCAGGCAACGAATGCAACGAATGTAGAGGGAAATGTTTGGAACACAAAATTTCACTTCATAGTTTTGTTAGGAATAGTATGGGAGTAAACATGTTAAAAATCGCCACTCCTAGCCCTGTGCCGAGGGAAGGAGGGGGGGTTGTATTTAAAGGTCCCATTTTTCATTTTTCGTTTATATCTCCGAAGATATGTGTCCTAGCGGCATGACCACTCCATAAATAATTAAAGCTGACAACATTTGCTACAAGGTGCACTAGTCAATTTTATCGAGATTGTGTATAGTCTTTGAGATATCAGCTCATGAAAATTGCTAATTTAAATTAAAAAATTTTTCGCCTTACAGTTTTGCGCTATTTTACCAGATTAAAAAAAAATAGCGGTCATATAATTGCAGAGCATTAAATTTCCTTAAAAAATATAAGTATTTTACTATTCTTGTTCGAATTTTAGAATTTCTCACCATTCCTAGTCAGCGTATTCATCGAAATATGTACCGTTATCTACACATTGTGCGTAATGTTTGTCTAAGTCACACAGATACTCATTCATGAACCCTGGGCTTGGGCTTACGGGCCTGATCACCAGGTTCTCTCTCATAATTGAAAAGAAATGGTAGGCATTTTAGTGGAAAGATCAAAAAATAAAGTGGTCTTTATCAAACAGTACCATTTTTGACTCAATTTCAACAATCTGAGTCCACTTCAATTGCCTTCCAGTTTCCTTGTTCCTTTTGTCAGAGCAGGTAGGAAGGGCGATTTTCGCCTTCAGCTCAGTAGTGAAACGATTTATGGAGTTGTTTCGTTGTTTCATTCAACGATGTTATGCGTCAACAATGAGTTAATAAGTGTTTTGTTTATGATAAGGAGGTGAGTGAATCGAGTGCTGAAGTTTCAAAAGTTAATGGAATAATTTCTATTGAAAAAGCATACAGTGTGAGGAGTGACAGAAAATTCAACCAACTAGCCAATTTGACTCCACTTCTTGTCCGCATTTTATGCACAAAAATCACTCGAGGGCTAACACGATTGTGTCTTTGAAGAAACAAGAGGCATCAACGTCAGTCAGTCTCAAACACCAGTGGTGTGGTCTGCAGTAGGTACCCAAGTTTGATTTCAAGACGAATTGTTTCTTGTGAATGGAGTTAGTTCAATATGACGCTAAGAGTAACCAGGAAAGACGAATGAAGGTGTTTTCAGTCCGCACTTTTGATATAGTACGAAAAGTATGTATGGAAGCAGCCACCGTAAGAAATGGTATTTGGGCTAAAGATGTGACACGCCTCCTTGCTTGTGTTAATGACCTCGTTGCTGCAGAGGACGTTTATCACGACTATAGCTTGAAATTCATCAAGCCCTTATATGCTTATCAGAAATTAGGGAATTCCTCATTGATCTACGTGACGAAAAACAATGTATGAAATGCATGCCTTCATCGAGAATAGTACAGACTGCCAATTCTCACAGACTGAAATTCTTGATGCAATTACTGGTGAGAAACCTGTATAGAAAACCATAAGAGCACAACTTGAAGCAAGTTTTTGATCTCGTTTGATTGCTGCTGAAGGTTCTAACAGATTCGATGTTCCGGTGCCGTGTCTTGCAGATACTGGCAAACAAATCTTACGCGATGCTTGTTATAAGGGGAAAAAAACAAGGCGTGTAACGAACGACTCAGGGTTGTAGAAAAAGTCGTCAAAATTATTAGACAGGATATTTAAAGTGGAGTTTACACTTACAACCAGCACCAATGACTTTCAGAAAGATTCGAATCTGTTAGAACCTGAAGCAACAACCAAACGAGACTCGTATTTTGCTTCAACTTGTGCTTTTATGGTTTTTACATACAGATTTCTCGCCAGTAGAAATTGCATCAAGAATTTCGGTCTGTGAGAATTAGTAGTCTGTACTATTCTCAATGAAGGAATACATTTCATCTATTGCTTTTGTCACATAGATCGATGAAGAACTTCCTGATTTTTGATAGGCGTATAAGGTTGATGAATTTCAAACGACAGCCGTTGTGATAAATTCCCTCATCGGCAACGAGGTCATTTACACAAGCAAGAATTTTCATGAGCTGATATCTCAGAGACTATACAAATATTGACAAAGTTGATTAGTGCACCTTGTAGCAAATTTTGTCAGCTTTAATTTTGTATAGAGTGACCTAGCAAGACAATGAAGTAAAATTTTGTGTTCCAAATATTTCCCTCTATAACTGTTCGATGCCTGGACTACCAAACAGGTCTGTGAGGGCAAACAAGAAGCGCTGATTGTTCGGCTGTCTTGCCTATTGTGAGGTCTCTTTAGCTGCCGTAGAGAACATTAGAGCACCGCATTCAGCGATTCCTACGTCTGAGGATGATCATCTTACGAAGAGCTTGCCCTATTCAACCAGCGAACGACTTTACTGGATCCGTGACCCTCACACGGGAAAGTGCCATGGAAACCAGCCCAGGTCTTGGCTTATCAGACTGGATTGAAAAATCATCTTTTTTTTCAGTCCTACGTCGAGATAATCAAGAAAGATGAAGTAAGTACACAGGCCCTACTTTGATGTTGGATGCTTAGTAGGGATAAATAGAAACCTGGTTCTAATACCTAACTATATCATTTTAGCGAATTTTTGAAGAAAATTAAGCTATTGCTCTCGCCTCAAAATTTGTAGAATATGAATTTTTGAAAATATTTTATGCAGAAATCCGTTTCAGGCTATTCTGAATCATATTCTGAAGTTTAACGCATTTTTTTATGTATGTATGTATGTATGTGTCATTCCAGACGATAACTGTCCGTAGAATTGTGCTAGAAACTTCAAACAAATTTTAAAATGTCAAGGACACAAAACGAAAGTTTAAGTTCGTTGGCCAGCACGATCGGATTACATCTTCGGGTTGAAATTTTCAAAAATGTAGTCGAAAATTTCAAAATAGCCTGTTTTTTGCGATTTGTTGTGCGAAATAATTTTTTCAGCATACTAACATGTGGTATATTCGGAATCAGCGTAAAATTTCCTATAAGAATATGTATCAAGTTTTCAAAAATTTCAAAGTTGAAACATCAGTCAAAAATCGAAATAATGCCATTCGCTAGTTGTAAAAAGCAGTAATATTTGCATGAAACATTGTCTAAATTCAGATTGAACTGCTCTTATGGAAGTATCCCTGTATAACCAATCCTAGAACCATGCTGTTTAAAACGTAGGTAGTAGGTGCTTAAAAATAAATAAAAAAAAAATAAAAAAAAAAAAAAAAAAGTAATCACAACTGATGAGTTTACTCTATGAAATATTCCGTCCTCCGATTCTCTCGGTCGCTCTCTTTAATGTTTTACGCTCAACTGTTTTAGGACTTGATGTAGCTTTAATACTGACTGTGGCTTTAGAAAACAATTGGGATTTAATGCTAGTATTGAATATTTTCAATTTCTTTCTTGTTGCAACGGAAAAGCCAGGTGGCACTTCCCCATAATTTAGGCTGTCAATAAATGCACAGAGACTACAGTTTGTCTGTCAATTTCTTGCTGTAGGATACTACTAGATTCGAATGCAACTGACTTTATATCACTCGTAGTATATAACGCCTCATCATCGATTGGCTGTGGAAATACGTTTCTTTCATATGACGTCGGTATGTTATTTTATTTTATGTCAAGATTTGATGATGTTATGATAGGATACTGTTAAGATTTCAACTGCCTTCAATACTGACCACATTGGACATCGAAATCTTTGAATATTTACCTACATTTGTCTTTAAATCTACAAGATTAGTTTAATAATAATAAAGTATGAGTACCTCCTAATTATTTTTAATAATTTGATTCCATGTTTGTCTATCAAAATCATAAACTAAAATTTCTCTACACGATCAATAGCGACTGAAATGTTGAAGATTTCTTCAAAAATTCGCTCATGGGGTCATGCTGCATGACTGGACTTTTGGTTTATTATATGTTCAATAATAAACCTTTGTAATCGACCGAGAAATTTTTTTTAACCCCCCCCCCCCCCCCCCCCTCGAAGTTTGTTGTCTTACTTTTAAATATACGTAGACTCCAAAAATCAAATTAAAAAATCCCTCTGTCCGCCGTCCAGAGCTTTCCTCCAAAACTACTGGACCAAAGTTTATGAAATTTGGCGCAAAAATATACTTCGTCCTGGGATGTGCCAGTAACATCGGCATCACTTTTCATACACCCTAATTTTCCTTCAGGCAAAACAGAAGAGCCCTGCGATTAAATCACGTTTTCAAACAAACATTTGATTTCGATTTTTACTAAATAAAGAAATAAGTACACAAGTGTACTTTAGGACGTTTTTAATTACTACCCAGAACAATAATTATGTAGGTGCAAAGCTTCACCTGCGGGACGATAAAATCACACCTACTTCAATTCTTTATGAATACAGTGAAAATACGGCTTAATTAGATTAGTTTCCTAACTTAAATGAAAAATTACAACATTCACTCTCAGCACTTATGTTATTCAGTGCTTGAACATGCAATATGATCGTATGAACGAATTATCGTATTATATTATGTTACATTGATTAAAAATTTGAGCACTTTGACTGAAATAAAATTTTAAACTACTAATTAAAAAAAATAATTCGTTCTAGATAATATCCCTCAATAATAATAATAATAAAAAGATTTCGGATTTTCAGCTTTATGGCAGTTTTTACCCACTAGCTTTTGTGCCACATATTAACCCTTCTTTGGTCGCATCGGGTCTATATGACCCAATCCTTTACATTTCTGTGAATCCCAGAAATGTTTATCATGCTTTCTCCTCCCCTCCTCCTTCTAATCTTCTAGGGTGCAGGTGGCTACGCGTCAGTATGAATTTAGACCTGGTGCGAGGTGTCTGTGAGTTTTTTTCCGCATTTTGACCCGACGCGACCATTCACGTTTGTATATTCTTTCCAAAAATGACCCGACGCGACCATTCACGTTTGTATATTCTTTCCAAAAATGACCCGACGCGACCATTCACGTTTGTATATTCTTTCCAAAAATGACCCGACGCGACCAAACTCAGGTGCGTTTTTCTGACCTTTGTAGAGCACCCAAGTTTTTTTTGTTTAACTCTATTTACAATAATGAGCGATGAAATGCGTTTTACCGACCAAGACATCTTGAAAAAGTTGGAGAGACAAAACCAAGAGGTCCCTATTGGTTCAGAAGATGACTCTGGCAGCGAACTCGACCAGGAAAATATAAGTGAGCATGAGACGGAGAGTGAGTATGAGGCTATGGAAGAAAACTATCATTCAGATTCCTCTTCAGACACTGCTGTCGTTTTTTTCCTTGGTTTCGGTGATGATTAACTAATTAATTTAGTACAATTCTCTCCATGTTACCAGTTGGTTGTTTGATAATAAACATTCATGTAGTCATCTTTTCCTTTAGCTGTTTCTGACTTCATTATATACTTTAATAATTTAATAAGTATATATAGGTACTAGATGCAAACCTAAGACACTTAATAAGGTTCGAAATGTTGGAATTTACTGAACGAAACGACTTTGGTGTTTAGAATACTCTTTTATACGTTTTACCAAGTTCATTCAGCCTGCCATATGTAGTTTATGGAGAAAATTGCCAGGTTTAAAAAAGAACCCACACCCATTGCACATTTTAGTATTTTAAGAAACTTCTATTCAGGGATTTAAATTTATAGCATGTGGAACAACAACCAAAATATGGGGGATTGGGGAAACCGAATTTTCTAGGAGTAAAATGTTGGCAAACCAGGCATTGCGAAATTTTGGCAAAATTGGTAGATTATCTTATTTTGCGTGGAAATTGTCCTTAAAACATAATATTTCAACATGTTATACTTTTTAATCACACCTTGGTAGTTCCAGATACTCAATACCAACAAAGTTTGTTAATAGATAATCCTAAATTAAAACTGCAGCAATTTAAAAATTCGGGTCACTATGACCCAAAGCGACCGTATATTAGGGAGAATTATCAACGCGACCAAAGAA
>CM061051.1:7240617-7696175 GCA_030762985.1 Adelphocoris suturalis | reverse complement strand
GAAATATAAACATGCGTATATAATTATAGAAGTATAGGTTGTGGGAACTCGAAATAGGACACGCCGAGGAGTCTGGACGGGCCTTATGACGTACGCAAGCCAACTAAAACTACGATCAAACTCAATTGAAAAAATAATAAACCTTTGTGAAATAATTTGCAGCGTTTTTAAAATTGGATTTTTGGATTTTTTGCATCTTGAAACATAGACCAACACTTTGGGGGGGGGGGGTTAGATTTATATTTACTTATTTTTATTTTTTCTTCGGTCGATCGGTCGATTACAAAGGATCATTATTGAAAATAATAAACCAAGAAAACATAAAACGTTGCTCACATTAAAACGATTAGTCACATTAAAACAGAGGTCGCTGAAAACTTAGCCCAAGTCATCTCCATTTGGAAAATGTAGCTTCATCTGATTATTTGTTCTTTGAGCCTAAACTTCTTTGTCAAAGTACCTTCTTCACTTTTACACAAATCCCTAGTAACTGTGCAAAATAATGTTTCCCTATACAGCTTGATTAAGGGATTCAATTGAAAATAAATAATTCACAAATGATTTGGGTAGTCGAACGACGTGATGATAGCGATGATCACGATGGAAATTATGTGTCTCTATTCATATCATGTGTCTCGTACCCATGGAACTGATCGCTGCTTTCAGTTTTGGTTACGGAGCAAACTCTATCATTCAATGTCACTTAAAGTCGGCTAAAGGTCAGCTTAATAGTTCTCTTCTGACCAACTTCTGACGAATCGGATTTCTGTTATTTATTCACTGAACTAAGTTAGTCGGTGTGTTATTTGATTTTTTGTTCCCAACTTCTCAACAGACCCGTTGCCTTCCTTCACTTCCATGTTCCATTGATGTCGACCAAGAACATTTGTTATTCAGCTTGTCTATCTACTGAGGGCATTCCCTCAGGTACGAAAGAAACTAAAAAATTCTTTAATCTTTTAGTAATTTAAATATAATCTTTATTACATTAAATCTTATTATTTACCTTCCAGATTCATTGATATGTTTACATTTAATTCATATTTTTACGGAGTGAAACATTCCAGTTCCGCAGAATGAGCGAATTTTCGTAAATTATCTTATAATCTTCTTATACATTAAAAAAATTTACGAAATCTTATGGCAGTTAGTACTTTAGTTAGTAAACCCAAAGAAATTGTCACCCAATGAATCCCCAGAAATGCTGATGAAATGCAACCACTGTCATTAGCTATTTTACATGAGGCCAATCATACCTGAAGTAGTTCCGAACACGGCCACCACGTTGTGCTTCAAAATGTCCTAAATTTAGATTACAAACTACGACTTGAGATGTCGTCCGATTTTGATCCTGAAAACGGCGTTTGTACTCAGTAAAAACATAGAATTGGTTGCACATTTGATTTTAAATTTTTGAATTCAAATTTTCAAGTATTCCAACAGGGCTCCGCCTACCAAAATTCAGTTTAAAGCATCGATTGTAGTGATTTTTTTTATCAAATACTAAATTTAACAATTCTTCCAAAATTCATGGTACTTGTTTAAGTTAAAAGAGATGAAGTTATAGTGCTTTATCGACTATTACCTTCACCCCTATAATATTTAGACAGCTCTGAACTCCCAAAATGTTCTTGCTTTATAGTTTTAAACTATCTGATGCTTTAGTGCGGTTACTAAGAAATTAACCATGAAAGTTTAAGATGATGCTAATTAAGAACTTCACCATTTGATTTATATTCAAGATTTGATTCACCCTAACCTTCTTGGACACTGGACCCATACAAAACCACTTTCTTGTACCCATACAAAATTTGCTCAGCTGTATTTTTGGTTGCCCAATGCCGGTAAGGGCTTAGAAGAAGTTTAATAATTTCCCGACATTCTTTGAAACGAAACGGAAGACATTTCTTCACGAGGTGGAGAATGGTTGCAAACCAAAGGGCTTCAGTCGCTTGAGTTGAAAACCAGTAAAATGGCTGATCAGAAGATGACTGATGATTAGAAAATCAGAAAATGGCTGACTGATTCATAAAACTAACTATCAATCGTAATCATTGAATCTTGTTATATCCATAGGCTGCCCAACTCATTAGTTACCATCGTGATATTATTCTCAACTAGACTCACTGTCATTTCATCACATAGATACAGATTGGATAAGACTGTTTTGGTTCCTGCAAATCCAACTATAATTGTATTATTGTGGTTAGAAAGAACCCGTCTTTTGGAGAACCTCGTGGAGTGTGGCCTGACATTTGAATTCAGGGAGTTAATATTTACTCGGTCTCCGGGTCTGGATAGGCATGTATGGAATTAAATGGCTGGTAAAACGGGTGTCGGTGAAGTGAAAGGGAAAATATGAATGAATGGAAGGTCATGGAAGAAATGTTGGATTGTTAGGAAAAGGTTTGCTGAATTGAAAGAGAAAATGACTTAGGAACAATAACTTGAGAATGTCAAGCGCACATCATGACAGACCCGTTGCGTTAGGCCAGGCAGAGGGCGTAATTATATTGAATACTTCATGAGACAAGTTAGAATACTTTCCACTTTGTTGATCATCTCGAGCTAAGTGACTCGCAGCTTTTACCGAAGCAGATTGTTTACCTGCTAAGGTCCATAGTTTTACTCGTAAGACAGCTTTTCGCTTTACACCATATTTATCGGGCAGCGAGAATACAACGAAAACAGCGTGACGGAACTCTTATCTTCCTATCTTGTCACAGTATTGGAAATCTCGTTGAGTGTGAGGTGAGCTCCACCTCTCTACTACGAATGCAATAAATTGTCAAGGCATATAATATAGGATGTTTCCATATTCGTCCGTCACAAGTACGACAGACTGAACCTGTTCAATAATGATGGCCTAAGAATGAAGTTAAAATTAGAATTTCGTCTTTTACGTTTCCCTCGATTCTAACAATAGGTAACTGCTCTCATAAACGACAACCTCAATCGGATTGCTACTGATTGCAGTGCCGCATGTACGGAGCAATCAGAGCTAACAGTGTTCGACCAGATAGAAGCGAGAAAAAAACATTTTTTCCTTCCTGTGGTGACTTCAATTTTAGTAACTAACTAGCTACTACGAATGAATGAAGACTTTTTATGTACATAGACCATTGTACAAAATATTGTCAAAATTACATGGAACAGGGAGCGGTACTACTTACCTTCAGCCGGAGCTCGTCTTATAGGTGTAATCAACTGAAGATATTTTAAAGCCTTCTGGTGAATTTTATTATACTTATACTAAATATTGCTAGTTTGTAATAATAGTTCTTATTGCTAGTTCATAGTGACAAAACTCAAGTTATTTTTGTTAGTTGATAGTTAGTTTCCAAGTTATCTTGCGGAAAAAAACTACTAGCTGCTATATGCCTTAACTGAAACTTGGTATGATTTGAGAGTTGAGGTAGATATGGGTAGGAACTTGGTAAGGATCAGCCGGGCGAAGCAATATCATAGTAGGCTGAGATGGGTAGGTACTTCAAGTTCGGCGAAAATACCACCTTGCACTCTAAATAAAAGGGTAACAAGGTTTTGCGACGCATTATCACAGTGCGCTTGTTAGGTAAGGTAGCATAGACTTTGGCAACACAATATCACCGTGCAGTCTGTGTTGGAAATGTGAGATATCACCGCTCACTCATGTGATAAAAATGTGGAAGGTAGGAGATAGAAGGTAGCTAGGTTGAGAAGTTTAATACAACTTTGAATCTGGATTATATACCCAGTAACCTGGGTTATGTACCCGGTCAGAGTGGGAATTGAGGTTTAGCTCGGACTGGGGCCGTAGTTTATCAAGAAAACTACATGTGTGATGATGTTGATGATGTGTGAAAATTAACACTTCCATTTTTGGTTTATTATTTCCAATAATAAGCCTATGTGATCGTGTAGCAAAAAATTTTTATAACCCCCCCTTCAAACTTTTTCACTTTACGTTTCAAGGTGCGTAGAATCCAAATTTGAAATGTCCGTCCGCCGTTCACCGTTCGCCGTCCGCCGTCCGGGCCATAAAAGGCCTAAGAATTTACTTTAAAAACCCGTTCTTTCGCCAATAGACTCCATTCGGGGTCTAGTTGGTCCTAACGTTTAACCATCCCGATCGCTTTACTCGCATAGATGCTATGGGCCAAAAACGGGCGAAAAAGTGTCTTTTTCGAGATTTTGAGTGTTAGACGTGTTAGACGCACGCCTGGCACGCTTGGCAGGGGGTCACGGTGGGTGGTCAGGGGGGTGAGCGGGGGGTGGAGTGAAAGGAGGCGGCACCATGAGGTGGGTACAGCGTTCCTTCGAGGCATGAATATATGTTTTTTCTAGGTCATATTTGTGTGTTAATTCCAATGCTTTTCCTACGCATATTTAATAACATATCCTCTCGACTTTTCGTACGTACTTAGATAATGATATTATTAACGCAATAACTATTTGAATAGATAGGAGCTCAAAACCGAGAAATATAAACATGCGTATATAATTATAGAAGTATAGGTTGTGGCAACTCGAAATAGGACACGCCGAGGAGTCTGGACGGGCCTTATGACGTACGCAAGCCAACTAAAACTACGACTAAACTCGATTGAAAAAAATAATAAACCTTTGTGAAATAATTTGCAGCGTTTTTGAAATTGATTTTACTAAGTGATTTTTATCATGTATGTATTTGTTTTTGTGAATCGAACATTTAGATGGTATTTGGATTATTTATGTTATTATTTTATGGTTTGACTTGTTTCAGCTTTAAATATAGATTGTTTGCATTTAAACAAACCAGAAAGCTAAATCAGAAATTTCGATTTGAGTTTAGAGGTAAGAAACAGAGGTCGGTTAGGTAAGTGAATTTCCTATTGGTTAGCGATAGGCGGAGTAAACACTTACTTCTACTCTGGCGGCAAGTAAACCACATTCAAAGTTGTTTGGCATCGCATTTAAGACTTCTTTTGCATGAACAAAACAACTGTATCGCAGACACGCTTACAGAAGAAGACTCAGACATTTTCCTGGCCAGTTTATGGGTTTAGTGAGGTGAATATACAGTGCAATGTAACATGCTAGCATGACATCACAATCTTCTCTTGGTCCTGAACTTAAATGCGACTGTGAAGACCGTAGCAAGCGCTATGAATTAGGCATCCAAGCTTAACAAGTTAGTTCCAGAGACTCTATTCCCCGCAGCACTTGTCTCGCTTCCCAGATAACATTTTGCAATAATTTAATTGATGAACAAAAGTATCAAAACAGTTTCAAATATAAAAAGATCAATTGGAATGGTATGATGATGGGTTAACGATTATTAACATGATATTGATATCGAGTATGGTATCTAGGTGCGGTGTACGTAAATATTTCATGTATAGAAACTTTTAGAATGTCAGAGTGGTTTTTGGATATGACCAACTGGCCCCCTAAACGCCAGTCAGCTTACGATCAGTTTGTTGTTGAGAATCTCCAATTTCTTGAAACAATTTTAATACATTTGTTTGCTCGTATTTTTCTCTATACTTTTTATATGATTTAGACCCGTTAGAGTGTTCCGAATGTTCGTGTCCTGTGTTTCATTCCCTGCTTTAACATTATCCCAAAATTTCTGAGGAAGAAGGAGATATTGTGATCAGTATGACCTGTAGAGTTAATTACACAAGCTCATGTTGATTAGTCCGAAGTAAAAGGACGTTTTAATAGAAATTATATCGCAGAATATTGTCGTGGGAGGGTTTGCTAAGAATGTCAAGTCCCAGTAGTAGCAGGTATCGAATAGTTGGTATCGAACTGTTATTTCATACATCTGTAGTGCGAATCGTATGAAATACATTTGTTATGAGTACTTACATATAGTGTAGGTACTCTTTAGACGCCTCTTAGTAGTTCAAAAGCCTTTTGCTTTTGATAAACAGAAGGTCCTAGGTACCTAGTAGCTTTCTTTTAACTTTTCCGATCATCCGACTGTTTGCCGGGTACATGCCACCTGACGTATTTGCCTGAACGTTGTACTGAGTTTTCGATTTCAAAAATGAAAAGAAGTATTAGCATGGAGAAGAGTATGGCCTGATTGTGAGTTGAAATTTTTGTATTTGGGCATTGTGGTAATGTTGGCATTTGTGATACGCCTAGTTTAATACATTTCATCACTAACCTTGTGTTTCTTTGCAACCTTTAGAGTACAATCGACATCCACATTACCGTTTATAACCTATTTTTATTCTATTTTTAAAATTATTATTATTATTATTCCAATATGATTTCAGTCCATGATGCCTCGTTGAGTGGAGGCCCCGGGGAAAAAAGCAACAAAGGTCGGTAGTCGGTGTGTACGTACAAAGCGGAAAAGGGATGAGTGGATCAAGGAAAGTTGTGCAAACAGTACGAATGTTTACTTTCCAACGCTTCAATGCATAGATCTTGATACAGTACGTAGGTACACACATTTTCACTAACCATACTCATATTAATAACTGTAAATGGGGGTTCCGGGCCTCTTGGAGAAATGCAAAAAAACATTCCTGATTCTGTTTGCTAAGCACTAGGAGGAAATCAACTCCCGAGACTCATTTAAAGAGTGTGAAGAAATTTCGTTTGAAGTTATATTTCTATTCCTTCAACTTTTCTCTCAGACGATTTTGATAAGTACCTAGCTATACAAATGTTACAGAAAATTGTTCAAACTAGTTTCGATATATCTTGGAAACGCTGACTTACAAGATTTTATAAGGTTATTATTTTGTTGGACGGTAATTGACGTCTTAGCTCATACGATGGGGGTACCGCAACGGAGACACTGTGGGCCAAGATCCTATAAATAAACGGAGAGGAGACATACCTCACACGCCGAATCAGGGGACACACGGAACCCCAGCGATTGCATGCTTAAACACTCCTGCTGTCATAATTACTGCCCGATTCGCCAAGAGCTTAGCATAAATGGATTGCATATAGTAAATTATTAATATGTCAATGTTTTCGAACTATACAATTAACGGGAGTGATGCTGGCTTCCGATATTGTTGCTAGTGTTGGGGGTCAGAAATCTACAATTCGGAAAAGTTCAATTTGATTTTGCTGTTTTGTGATTTATCTCCTCATTTATATTTTTATTGTTCAATTTTCTTCGGATTAGTTTTTTAAATGAGAAGGTGATGGCACAGAAACGAAATGTGTAGTGGAGCTATATTAAAGGAATTGAGGGAATGATACGAAAGATGCTATTGGATAGTGTACGCTCGAGGAGGTTGGGGTGTGAACTCCATGGATACTGTAAATGAGCTAGCCTTGGATTGAATACCTCCAATAAGTCAATATTTTCCATTTTGCGCCCAATTTCGCACGTTTTGGCGCTCCGAAAATTCGAATCATTTTTCATTAAATTGCACGTAGTTTCTGATTTGAATTATTACGTTGGGGTTTTATTTTAAAATAACAAAATCAGTGCATATCTCCCACGTTTGCGCATATGTTTCGTGCGTAATGTCGATATTTTTGTATAATTTGAGAAATTTGATGAAGAATGGACTTGCCATTTTTTCTGCTCTTAAATAGAAAAACGCTGCAAATTATTTCACAAAGGTTTATTATTTTTTCAATTGAGTATGATCGTAGTTTTAGTTGGCTTGCGTACGTCATAAGGCCCGTCCAGACTCCTCGGCGTGTCCTATTTCGAGTTGCCACAACCTATACTTCTATAATTATATACGCATGTTTATATTTCTCGATTTGAGCTCCTATCTATTCAAATAGTTATTGCCTTAATAATATAATTATATAAGTACGTACGAAAAGTCGAGAGGATATGTTATTAAATATGCGTAGGAAAAGCATTGGTATTAACGCACAAATATGACCTAGAAAAAAACATATATTCATGCCTCGAAGGAACGCTGTACCCACCTCATGGTGCCGCGGTGTATTATATGGGTATAACACGTAAAAGTAATAAATATCCATTCTCCTACACCCCTCTGCTACGCCCCTGGTCACTCCAGCCACCCCAAGGTGCCGCGGCGCCACCGTGACCCCCTGCCAAGCGTGCCAGGCGTGCTCTAACACGTCTAACACTCAAAACCTCGAAAAAAAACACTTTTTCGTCCGTTTTTGGCCCATTGCATCTATGCGAGTAAAACGATCGGGATGGATAAACGTTAGGACCAACTAGACCCCAAATGGAGTCTATGTGCGAAAGAACGGGTTTTTAAGTCAATTCTTA
Organism: Adelphocoris suturalis; assembly: GCA_030762985.1. Classification (NCBI taxonomy): domain Eukaryota; kingdom Metazoa; phylum Arthropoda; class Insecta; order Hemiptera; family Miridae; genus Adelphocoris; species Adelphocoris suturalis. Next base: position 7,687,972 of record CM061051.1, on the reverse strand, counting down.
GGCCTTTTATGGCCCGGACGGCGAACGGCGAACGGCGGACGGACATTTCAAATTTGGATTCTACGCACCTTGAAACGTAAAGTGACAAAGTTTGAGGGGGGGTTATAAAAATTGTTTGCTACACGATCACATAGGCTTATTATTGGAAATAATAAACCAAAAACGTGGATACTTACCTTGTAAAGGAATTTAGCTTCCCAACGCCCTTGTTAAAATTCTCACGCACGTATTGCATAACCGTTTAGTTGAATTTGCCAACATAAATTCTCTCGTCCCGGACACCCTAAACGGATTTATGAAAGAAAGAAGCTGTTCGGATAATGTTTCCATTTTATCAAGCTTAATACATATAAATACACGGTTACTACGCAAGAAAGTCTTCTGCGCTTTTGTAGATTTTTTTTCGAGCTTTTGGTGGGATTTCGTACCAATAACTTTGGAGGAAATCACTTAAGTTGAGGGTTAGTACTAGATTGGTGTCGATTAGCTTGACTCTTTACGACCAAGCCACCTTCCCTGAGAATTACTGGGGGGATTTTGCAAGGGGACATTCTTTCTGCTATACTTTTTTCCTTATTTTGGGCAGACTTCGATTCTTTCCTGAAGGATAGGTCAGCAATCGAAACGGAAGTTAGTGAAAAAACGTTGTCTATTTCCACGAAAAATGAAGAGTTACAATGTCAAATCGATTTTGACGGTTAGGCCATCATCAGCGACAAACAGTAACTGAAGACACATTAGAAAGGACACACCTTATATAGTCACAGGTGAAGGGAGATTGGTACAACCAATTAAGTGCAAACAAGTGACGGGGGATTATAGCTAATTAGATGAAGTGAAAGGAGGAAAAATAACTAAATATGGTTTCAACATTGTGAAGAGATAATTCCAAGCTTTATAGAAATAGACTTATCAGTGGTGGAATATATTGAGGTATCTTATTTAAACATTTACCAGATCTGTCACTTTTACGAACTAAATCACTCGCGACGAAGTTGTGGAAACCCATTATAAAACGGAAGTTAGTGAAAAACGTTGTCTATTTCCACGAAAAATAAAGAGTTACAATGTTAAATCGATTTCGACGGTTAGGCCATCATCAGTTACAAGTTATTGTTTGTTACTGATGATGGCCTAACCGTCGAAATCGATTTAACATTGTAACTCTTTATTTTTCGTGGAAATAGACAACGTTTTTCACTAACTTCCGTTTTGTCACTTTTGACAATTTCGAATTTTTCAAGTACATTCAACATACCTCCCTTTGGACAAAATTAGCTATAATCCCCCGTCACTTTGTTTGCACTTAATTGGTTGTACCTCCTGCCCCCTTTCCTTTCTCTCGACCAATGGGATTCAATCTCCCTTCACCTGTGACTATAAAAGCTGTGTTCTTTCTCATTTTAGTTCGTGTCGGCAATCGAGTTATATATGGGTGATTCTCACAGAAAAGGTCAGTTTTGAGTTTGACTTTTGAAAAAAAAAAAAAAAAAAAATGTTAGAATCGAGCTGAAAAAAATCACAGATGCTCTCTATATCGTACGTATCGAGATTTGATTCCAATCCAAACAGTAACTCCTTTATTAATTAAGAAAATAAATATTTAAAAATTTAGGTGGACAGGTCGATGACACTAGGACAGGGCGATGATGCGACCCGTTGATTCTCACCATTTGCATCACCACCCTGTCCTGGCATCATCTCCCTGTCCTGGATTTCCTTCAATTTGTCGTTGGTTTGCAAACAAAAAGCTTGTTTTTGTAAAACACTTCATATTGTAATATAATCAGAATGTGAATTCAAAGTTTTCGGTGAACAAACAGTCTGCAATGCGGTTTCTCAAAGAAACCTTCCTTAGAGAATTATTTTCAAACGTGGTAAAGTATCCAAAAATCATGGTTGAATATTACTGAATTCCAATTCTAACTAATTTTGAAAAGTTTTTATATGTATTTAAAAAAAAAAACGTTAATTATATAAACATAATACTTAGAATCTAACATTTCAATCAAACGAATAAACCATTAACAGTGAAACTTGAAAATATACATTCTCATTGAAATATTAACATGACTTGATAGGGAATAGAATGAGATCTATTAATTATTTTCAGTCGTGCTCTTCCCTAGTCATTACTAGGTATATATTTATATCACACGTTCAATATTAGTTCTTCGGAGCCATCTTGTGCCTATAAAGACAACCAAAACTCAAAATACGAAAAATAAGAAGAACCGCGAGTGGTGCACAAAAAGCGCTCAAATTTAAAAAATGTGCTCCAAAAATCGCAAAAACCGACAAAAAATTGAAAAAAAAAACAAAAAAAAAACGCGAGTTTTGCCAAGCAAAATTAAGAATCATTTACGAAAGGATGAATTCGAAAAACAGAAATTTTCGTGCACAAAAACGCACTCAAATTCCACAAAATGTGCTAAAAAATAGCAAAAACCGATAAAAATGAAAAAAATACCTAAAAAATACTTTTTGCGGAATGTTGATTAAAACGAGTTTGAATGCCGTAAATTTGAACGTTATTGGCGCGCAAGACGTGTTCGAATTTTAACTTTTAAAGTTGAAAATCAGTTGAAAAGTCAATAAAAATCGGTTTCCTACAAAAATTCGCTCATACGGTCATGCTGCACAACTGGAACTTTTTTTAAACAATTTTTAGCCAAACGAGAGTTTTTGAGCTTGGGCCGTTTATTGGAAAATTTGCTCTAACTGCCAAGAAACGTTAAACCCTCAACATTTCAAGTCAAAAGACCCAAAAACGTGACCACTGTAGGGCGAATCCAACCAACAATGACAGAAATTGTCGAATAAGTCCAAGTAGACCTTCACAACGTTCGGCTAAGTAGATATACCTATATGTGTTTTGAATGATCAATACGAGAATATTGAATTACTAAATGCGAGAATATGGGAATACTAGAAAATCCAAAAAACATAATAGATTTGCCTTTATCCCCATCGTCCTGTCCTCGAAATTTCAGAAGAGGACAGGTTGATGATGGACAGGTCGATGATGATTCATCAGTTTTTCTCAAATGTTTCACCTTGTGGCAAGCTTTTTCCCTAATTCGGCATATAACATGAAACTAGACCGTTCGGTGCACAATAAAAATAATGAGTTCAAGTACTCACTTGAAAAAAGTGGACAGGTTTTGGACGATTGTGCTTGACCAACCCACGATCCAGCACACGTCTGCTCCTGCTGACGACCACGAGTTGACTGAATTGAAACGAACGTCAGTTTTTCTGGTAACTGAAAAGCGCGCGAAAAAAAAGGTGGCCAAAAAAACCCGCTGAAATACACTTGTGACCGTGAAAATTCGAAAAAACAATATTGGACAGGTCGATGACGGCGATGCTCCGGACACATATATTTCCATCCAAATACACTTTTCTAGCGGTTCTACATTAATTTTATCGATCAGAAATGCATCTCAGAAATCATGCTGATGTAGAAAAATTGAATAAAATCCAAACTCAAAAGTGGAAAGACCTTTAATTAAAGCTTGAAGTTGGGAAGGTCGCATTGGGACAGGACAGGTCGATGACGATTAGACTATATTTAGTTAATTTTTATTTAAAGGAATAATCATAACCTAAAAATGGAAAAAAGGGTTCTAGATAAAAACCTATACTACAATTCAAGACCTTCGCCTGCTCCCATATCCTTAGTGGGTCGCTGCAACTGGTCCGGACATCACTTCTGTCCCTTTCTGTGAGAATCACCCATATACCTGTGGTGGCGAGCCTATTGAAGTGGTTCACTTTTTTTTCTCCCTTACTTTGGCATAACTTTCAGTAAATCAGACACCTTTTCGAAGCAAGCTGATAGTATAATCCAGTCGATATTTTGTAAAAAAGGGGCATTGCTACGATTAATTGGAAAGTTAATGACATTTTAGTATGTTGTTTGGACATAAACTCAAAATATTTCTCTAATGAACTGTTCTTTTGTGATGGACAATTCGGCGATCCGCAGAACACAAAATGTTAGAGAAATCATCACACGGGTTTCTCACAGTATTTTGCCTCCTTACTCGCCGATGCTGAACTCAGCTGAATACGCCTTCCCTAAGGTTAGGACGTCTGGAAGAGTCCCCCACCGAATGCTCGAACTACGTGATAAAAGTTATACTGAAATTACCCATCGCTGCAAGTGGACAACAGCTGCATTGAATGTTCTACGAGTATTTCTCGGATGTTCATGTTCATAATGTTTATATTTATATGTATATAATTGCTAGCTAAAATGGTTGACTTTTTTTTTTCAAAATTATTAAAATAAAACGCTACTCATTTTCCTTTTAGTGAATTTTCTTAGAAAATAAAGCTATTGCAATGGCTCCAAAAATTTTAAAATAAAAATGTTCTTCATCGAAATCTGTTTTGAGGTATTATGAAATGATTCCTGGATTTTAACGCTTTTTTATATGTATACATTTATGTATATATATATATATATATATATATATATATATATATATATATATATATATATATATATATGTCATTCCAGACGATAACTCTCGATAGAATTGAGATAAAAACTTCGTTCTTTCGCCAAAAAATCAAGCATTTCAAAAAAAAGGATGAGTTCGTTGGACAACAATTTTTGAGCACATTATATTGGTCAAATTTCAAAATATTTACTTGAAAAATCACTAAAAAAGGCAAAAAAAACTGCTAAAAATTAACAAATTTCTATTTTTTTAGCAGAATGCTACTCGAAAAAAATTAATCGAACATGAACTAGGACATTTAAAAATTTAAGCACAAAATTGTACTGAAAAATTTACTTGAATTTCATTAAAATAAGCTAAAAATCGATAGGAACACTTGAAAACATTGTGAAAATCCACAAAATCGTTTGTTCATTGGAATATTACTGACAAAAAGTTAATTTGCTATAAAATGTATAATAAAATTTTTATTTGTCCCCAAAAGTGCTCAAATTTCAACAGAATTTAACATAAATGTAATACGACCATTTATGAAGATTCGCTCATGCGATCATGCTGCATGACTGGAACTTTTTTTTTAGTTCTTTATTACGCCTACATCCATTATTAATTTGGTCGGGAAAATTATTAATTTGAATAGTAAAATCATTCATTTGGTTGGGAAAATTATCAATTTGAATGGGAAAATTATTAATTTGGTTGGGAAGGTTATTAATTTGGTTGGAAAGTTATTAATTTCACTGGGAAATGCTATGAAGGTTATATTTTATGGTAATTATGTTAAGTAAAAATGTCAGGTATATTCGGGATCAGCGCAAAATTTCCTATAAGAATAACCAACAGAATAATATCGATCCAGTAGAACTGATTTTTGGAGCACTGTCGACCACTGAAGAGGGAAAGGCATCAGAAAGAATTCAAGAAATCACGATAATACAAACCTAAGATTATAAAAACTGTGAAACTTAGCTGCCCAATTGTGTTGAAATAATTATAACCTCATTTTTATGAGCCTATTAGATTGTTAGCCTACCAGCTATTATATTTTTACTTTTTAAATCTACAATACCTACTATTATTCAAACATATTTCTCAGCGTCGATGATTTTGTATAAAATGATATTACAGATACGTGCGTACCTATATTACTACATCCGGGACTCCATTGTTACAATCTATGAACATCACCACAATAAAAAAGTTTTTTCTGCAGTTTTCATCGATTTTTTGTTGTTGCAAATATTAATGAAATTCAAGTACATTTTTAAGCAAAATTGTGTGCATGATTTTCTTAATGTGTGCCTACTAGGTAGTTCATTGTTGATGAACTTTTTTACTATAATTATGCTAAAATATATAAATTTAACCGAATTTTTACCGTTTTAAGCAATGTTTAGCAATTATTTAGCAAATTATTTGAAATGTGACCAATTTGATGTGCTCAAAAAATTTTGACCAACGAACTCATCTTTTCATTTGGAAAGCTTGTTTTTTTGGCGCAAGAACGGAATTTTATCTCAATCCTAAGGAGAGTTATCGTATATATATATATATATATATATATATATATATATATATATATGAAAAATAACATAAATATTTTGCGAACTAGGTATCAAGATAATTTGCACATATGGCACATATTTGCTGTATGAGTAAGTTTATTCAATAATTAGGGGTCATCATTTGCAAATGATTAACCCAAAGATCGTCTGCACAATTGAATCACAATGCTATTTTCAACCGAGGAAACGGCTAAATTGTTCAATGCACCGATGATTCGAGGTACCGTTTGCCGGTGTTTATATTGATTGATGGTCGGTATACGTAGCTCTATTAGGAATCACTATAAGTTCATTAATAACTTACCTACCTGGAAAACGGTCATCAGTTCGTTACAATATGTAGGCACTACCTACTGGAAAGGACGTTATGACATAAGGGGAAGGTTTACTTAATATTAACTCGGTTTGTATTAATTATTTCCTGCGTTTTCATGAAGAAAGATGGAGTTCGCCGAGAGAATTATTATCCAAAAGAATCTGATGATAAATTAACTTGAATGAGTTTTGCTCAAACCAATTAATAGTATCAATAATAAATTAACTGACGGGCAATCAAGTAGTTGATTCATATTAATTTTATTTAGATTGAATCAACGTAATTGATGAAATTAAGTCATTTGTATTCTAGCTGAAATTATATTTTAGCAACGTAGATGTGCAATCATAGTCAAGTTTTCTATTCCATTAAAAGAAAGTTGAAGGTGCCAAACATCAGGTTAGGCTAGGCTCATCTGGCTCCACTGCGTCTTTCATGATGTGAATAGATCCAAATGGTCCGGGCTGCTGATTAACATAACTTGCATGAGATAACCACGGTGTTACCTTCGCTCTTGAATATTCACCATCTAAATGAACACCGTTTCAACCGCTACATAGAGATGCATTACTAATCCTACTACCAGCTTCAGTTGCGCTGTTCCGGTCGGCATTCTCCATTCAACAAGAGTTCTAAATGTGTGGCCTGATCAGCAGTGTATCGTATGGATTTAAAGGGATACCGCATTTATTCCTCGGGTCAAGTACGCTCAAGGGCTGTGAAGTTATCGTAGTTGACAGTAGCCGTGGTCATCTTGAGTATTTCTTCCTGCGACCCTTGTTGAGGTCTTCCGACAAAACCATTTGGATAATTGGAAAGCTACTGAATGAATATATTTAAGGAAGACCGGTCTAGCCAAACATCTTTCCTCCCTCAATCCTATAATGTCAAATAACTTATTAGCTGAATATGAGGCACTGCTGTTGCCGTTGAGGCTCGATGAATCAACACGCAAACAACCGGCACCACTTCAATAAACCATTACGCGTTAGCTATACCTTAAAGGAAAATGCTTGATTCCTGATTCAATAAACTTTAAGAAAACGAAGTTTCCAAAAATATATAACATTGAAATCCGTTTTCGATGGTTTCAGAAAGATCTTCGGATACAGCATAATTTCTTACCAGCCCCCCCAGCCCCCCCCCCCCCCCCTCCCATCGCAAAAAACACACACATTGAATGATACCTTATAACAGAAAAGAATGATAAAATATGGGTTCTAACTATCATAGATTCAAGATAGGTATTGCTTTAAGCGAATTTTCGTAAAAAATGAAGGTATTGCAATATATGTTAGTGTGTGTGTGTTTTTGTGTTTGTGTGTCTCCTTCCAGACGATAACTATCCTTAGGATTGAGATAAAAATTCCGTTCTTGCGCCGAAAAATCAAGCTTTCCAAACGAAAGGATGAGTTCGTTGGTCAGCAAATTTTGAGGACATTAAATTCGTCAATTTTCAAAAAATGTGCACAAAATATCACTAAAAATGGCTGAAAATGGCTAAAAATCGTTAAATTTATATTTTTTTAGCAGATTTTCAATTAAATGCACAAATTTAATGTATTTAGACTCCATTAGTATTTGCACAAAAATGAATAAAAACTGCAAGAAATCTAGAAATTCAAACTTTTATTTGACTCACAGAATATTATTTAAAACGGGTTTTTTTCCGAGCTATTGCAATAGCTTCATTTCCTACAAACATTCGCTAAAACTGCAAAAAAGTTGAAAATTCCAAATTTCTTTTTGAATAGCAGATTAATATTTAAAATGAGTTTTGCCATAAAATTGATAAATAACAATTTATCAGTTTATTTATTAACAATTCAGTCCTCAATTTTCAAAACAATGTAACATAACATAGTACGATAATTTACGAAAATTCGCTCATACGATCATGCTGCCTGACTGAAATGTTAATTCTCCCAACGAGATCCGAATGATATGCCTTGCGAAGGCTGTGTTGTAAAGTCGATGCCATCCTAGGTATAATATGATTTATTAAATCTATTAGTTAGAAAAAATAGTCAATTATCATCAAACCATCACTGCACTCTACTACCTCATAATAAAAAGGAAGCGCGCAACAATTACAAAACAGCAAAATCTTAAAAAAAAACTGGTGAAACTAAGTTTAAGCAATAGGCACATATAACAAACGAAATATGAATGTATTTTTAGAAGTTGTTTTTAAAAACACGACGGAATTATTAGGTATGTAGTATTATTATTTGTTATAAGTAATTGCATTTTTCACGCGTCGTTTCGGTATGACTGTGCACTTCACACACGAGACCGACTCCTCTTTTTATCGTTAGATCTTGGGCAAATGTAGCATCACCCACGTACAACTTGCTCAGCAGGTCTCGAGGAAGCTAGTTCTTCAGGGTATCCAAGCATTCCTACCACAGGAGAGTTACAAGAAAAATATATTTATGGATTTACCTACCTATAGATACATAAAATGCAAAACCCAACCCATTTAAGTGAATTTTTGAAGAAAATTAAGCTATTGCTCTCTCCTCAAAATTTGTAGAATGTGATGTTTTGAAAACAATTTATGCAGAAATCCGTTTCAGGCTATTCTGAATCATACTCTGAAGTTTAACATTTTTTTAATGTATGTATGTATATATGTATGTATATATGTATGTATGTATATATGTATGTGTCATTCCAGACGATAACTGTCCGTAGAATTGTGGTAGAAACTTCAAATCAATTATAAAATGTTAAGGACACAAAACGAAAGTTCAAGTTCGTTGGCCAGCATGATCGGATTACATCTTCGGGTTGAAATTTTCAAAAATGTAGTCAAAACTTTCAAAATAGCCTGTTTTTCGCGATTTGTTGTGCGAAATAATTTTTTCAGCATACTAACATGTGGTATATTTGGAATCAGCGTAACACTTCCTATAAGAATATGTATCAAGTTTTCAAAAATTTCAAAGTTGAAAAATCAGTCAAAAATCTAAATAATTGATTTCTTCAAAAATTCGCTCATGGGGTCATGCTGCATGACTGGACTTTTTTGAACCAAAATGAACCCTGATCTATGATAGCCCATCAACTAGACACATTTACCCAGTTGAGAATCTTCACCTGAGTCACCTAGTAGGAGTGTTCTACAAAAAGAAATACCTACTGACTACCAGATTATAAAAATACTTATTTTCTATGAGAAAATTAAGTGAATTATGATATTATCTGACTTACCTTGTGAGGAAATCCAAAATACACACTGGGGTCAATGGCTACCCCAACAGAACAAAATTAGGAACGCAGAAGACACACTGGGGTCAAAAGTGTCCATTCACAACCCTCGAGCTAGATGTCACAACGTATACTGCCAGATGTTATCACTTCCTTGCCTAGCCAAAGCTACCAACCAAATTTACAAAATATCCCTTTTGGCTAAAAAAAATTGTAAAGCCCAAAAATCATTCAAAATATATTCGGTGGGGTCAATTTTGACCCCTGAGTGACCTCTAAGGGTTACAACTGGACTTGGTTGTTTTGGCGTTGGTTCTTTACAACTGAGATGAAACGAAATTAAACAACCGCGAACCAAAGGGGTTACTAAATTCATAGAGAGGCGTGATCTTTGGATATCTTTCGTCAATTTTGGTTTTAAATTTTTTTTTGCCATATCAATAGCCTCATTTTCTCCAAAAATTTGCTAAAAGGAAAAAAAAAAATCCATGATTTTCTCCGTCCTTATAGTATTAGGGTTGAACTCTAGACCGATTGCTTTAATCCTCTATGTTAACAAGATCTGCATATCTCTATAATCGTGTTTCCGTATATAATTAAGAGAACATAATTTAGAAAAACAGATAGCTTAGATTGTTTGTCACTTTTTCGCGCAATAAATATTCCCGAAAATCCGTTAACCTAAAACCTAGATCCTTTCCAAATAGTTATTGAGAGAATGTGGACACGATTTGTTGGAATACCACTCATAAAGTACAGGATTGTTTTGGAAAAATTATCATTAAATGCTGGTGTTGATGAGTGGTTCGTATCACCATGTGATTCGACAACTTATCGCACAAGCTTAGTTCGCAGATAAACTTTTAACAATCATATAGACACGGCAGTTAATTTATTGTGATAGTAGAGTTGACACGTCTCAGCAGAATTACTGTACCGTTCATGACTATTTTTCAAGTTTACTTTGCCCAACTTCATTGAATACAAATAAAAGTGTAGGAAGGAATATGTCCAAATCAAGCCCGTTTGAAAAGTTGAGGAGAATTCGTTGCTTCACTTGATACGTCCGGTCTGATGATGTCGGTGTAGACACACGTAACTCCCAACTGTCGCTTTTATATAGATTGTTCGAAACGTTTTCTAATCGGAATTCCCTTGTTCATCCATACAGATATGATTGGACGAAATTATTAGGTGGAAAAGAGGTGCGAAGGGGTTGTATTGTTGTTGAAAAATGATTGATTGTGACGGAGTTAGGTCGTTCCGATGGGATATATTCTAAGAAACCTGAATACATCTTCGTTAAAATCGAATGCAAGAGCCCCTGTGTCATTGTTGGTATAGTGTATAGGTCGCTGAAAATTGGATATGTTGGTTCCATATTTCATTTAGTCGGAGATTTATCACCTATTATATTAATAGGGGAGTTTTCTTCTCAGACTTCATATTGGAATCCGCCTATTCTAAACAATTATTATGGATATTTCGAACCTTTAACTTGACTTAGATGCTCCTCAATCCCACCTACAATATTCCTTATTCCGTGACTTGATACTAGTTAACAATTGCATAAGTCGTTAATTTCCATGATCGGGTGAAAGTTGCCTATCCCATTATAAGATTTTCTGCAATTTAAATGTAAAACAACAAACAAATAACGTAATTTTAGTCCGATCCAAATGGAACTTTCATTAGAAGCGACTCTTCGAAGATCACCTATGTGGAACTTGGCTGGAGTGTAACGGCAAGTAGGATGTAAATAAAAATTTTACCTAAACATATTTGTAAGTAATGCATGCATTACAGGGACATCCCTATGAATGTATTGTATATAATTTTGGTGAGAATTAAAAAAAAAGAAAAAAACAGAATCGCTCTCCCCCCATTTAAACCCGCCACCCACAGTAAATTTGAACCTTTAAGGTTTCATAACTGGACTAAGAACTGGATCGAACAAGTAATTGAAACAGTATGGAAATCAGATGAATATAGTAAAAAAAAGTCCAGTCATGCAGCATGACCCCATGAGCGAATTTTTGAAGAAATCTTCGACATTTCAGTCGCTATTGATCGTGTAGAGAAATTTTAGTTTATGATTTTGATAGACAAACATGGAATCAAATTATTAAAAATAATTATTAGGTACTCATACTTTATTATTATCAAACTAATCTTGTAGATTTAAAGACAAATGTAGGTAAATATTCATAGATTTTGATGTCCAATGTGGTCAGTATTGAAGGCAGTTGGTTATACAGGGATAATTCCATAAGAGTAGTTCAATCTGAATTTGGACAATGTTTCATGCAAATATTACCGATTTTTACAACTAGCGAACGGCATTATTTCGATTTTTGACTGATTTTTCAACTTTGAAATCTTTGAAAACTTGATACATATTCTTATGGGGAATTTTACGCCGATTCCAAATATCCCACATGTTAGTATGCTGAAAAAATTATTTCGCACAACAAATCGCAAAAAAGTCCAGTCGTGCAGCATGACCCCATGAGCGAATTTTTGAAGAAATCTTCGACATTTCAGTCGCTATTGATCGTGTAGAGAAATTTTAGTTTATGATTTTGATAGACAAACATGGAATCAAATTATTAAAAATAATTAGGAGGTACTCATACTTTATTATTATTAAACTAATCTTGTAGATTTAAAGACAAATGTAGATAAATATTCATAGATTTCGATGTCCAATGTGGTCAGTATTGAAGGCAGTTGAAATCTTAACAGTATACTATCATAACATCATCAAATCTTGACATAAAATAAAATAACATACCGACGTCATTATGAAAGAAACGTATTTCCACAGCCAATTGATGATGAGGCTTTATATTACGAGTGATATAAAGTCAGTTGCATTCGAATCTAGTATCCCACAGCAAGAAATTGACAGACAAACTGTAGTCTCTGTTTCATGCAAATATTACCGATTTTTTACAACTAGCGAACGGCATTATTTCGATTTTTGACTGATTTTTCAACTTTGAAATTTTTGAAAACTTGATACATATTATTATAGGAAATTTTACGCTGATTCCGAATATACCACATGTTAGTATGCTGAAAAAATTATTTCGCACAACAAATCGCAAAAAACAGGCTATTTTGAAATTTTTGACTACATTTTTGAAAATTTCAACCCGAAGATGTAATCCGATCATGCTGGCCAACGAACTTGAACTTTCGTTTTGTGTCCTTAACATTTTAAAATTTGTTTGAAGTTTCTAGCACAATTCTACGGACAGTTATCGTCTGGAATGACACATACATACATATATACATACATACATATATACATACATACATATATACATACATACATACATACATACATAAAAAAATGCGTTAAACTCCAGAATATCATTCAGAATAGCCTGAAACGGATTTCTGCGTAAATTTTTTTCAAAAATTCACATTCTACAAATTTTGAGGCGAGAGCAATAGCTTAATTTTCTTCAAAAATTCGCTAAAAACAGGCTATTTTGAAATTTTTGACTAAATTTTTGAAAATTTCAACCCGAAGATGTAATCCGATCATGCTGGCCAACGAACTTGAACTTTCGTTTTGTATATACATATATACATAAAAAAATGCGTTAAACTTCAGAATATAATTTAGAATAGCCTGAAACGGATTTCTGCATAAAAATTTCTCGTAGGTAGACGGGGGATAAATCATGCATGATTCTGAAAATTAGGGAAAGCTGACGAAATTTAAAATAGTCAAATAGGCCAAGACCCACCAGATTGGTTTCAAAAGGTGTTATATGGTCACATTTCTTGAGACTGAAGGCATATCTGATGCAGGAATTATAGGCAACTTCCAAGCGTCTGGAGCAGGCACTATCCATGGAGGTGCTATAAACTGAATCACAGTAGGTGAAGAAAGGCATAATGAGAGAAACAATTAGAGTAATTGAAACAGAATGGAAATCAGATGAATATAGTAAAAATATCACGGTTTCTTGCTGTTGCCCCCTCCATTCACGCCCTTCCTTCGTGAAATTTGATACTCCTGACATATTTTACAAAACTAGACCAAACTCATAATTAAAAAAAAAAAAAAAACGAGAACAGTAAAACATCACTATTTATAACTATTACCTCCTATACATCCCCTTCCATTAAGATATTTGAAACTCTTGACATATTATGTTCCAAAACTAGACAAAATACTTAATTGAACTAAAATAGAATCACGAAAATCTGACGAGAATAGTTGAAGCACCACAATTTATCAGTATAACCCCTCCATTTACCCCCTTACATAATCAAATTTGAAACTCCTGACATATGTACGTCCCAAAAAAGCAAAAGGCCGAATTCTTGATGGAACAAAATAAGAATCACAAAAATCGGTGAGGATTTGTAGTTTGGGCAACGCTTGAAAGAAACTGTAACTACCCCCTACCCACCCCTCACAACTAGACTAAAATTGGAATCGAACAAAATGAGAATCACGAAATTCGGTTGAGAATTGTAACCTGGGTGGCGTCGACAAAATTTCTCGAAAAAACACGTTTTTTCCGCGTTACCCCCTCCACTCAATGTTTTCCATCGTGAAATTGAAAATTTCCGGCGTTTGCTGCACAACTAGACTGAAAGTGGGATCGATAAAAATAAGAATCTCGAAAATCGGTTGAGAATTGTGGCCTGGGCAGCGTTGACAAAATTCACACACTCACAGACTCACACACACACGCTCATTCTTACAGCTATGTTTGTTTTCTTGGATTCGGTCTTGGAATGTTCTGAACCGGATTTGTATACGGTTATTTTTGACATGGATATGTCTTTGCTCTGGGGGTCAACCAAAAATTTCCGTGACGCAAAATTTGTGTCACAATTTCAGTGTTTTTCACGTACAACCCAGCGTTGCTAGGGGAATGGAACTTCCGCAGTTTTCATCGCACAGAAATCGTTCGCCACTCGTTGGAAAGCGCTTGATTTATGTGATAAATGTTCACATCTCAAGCTACCAATTTCCCCCTCCTTACGTACCTGGCTACATTCCTAAACTAAGTTGATTGGACTATAAACAATTTTAATAAGCCGGTTACAATATTCTTAACGTAAAGAAATAGCATCATTTACTCCACTCCATAGGAAACATTTTCATCCTCTTGACAACAGTCGACTGTTAACAACAACTCATTGTAGTGGTTTCTCTCCACAGTTATTTTCAACATTTCTATAAGTAAACCGTTGTTTTGTTGGAATTAGTCGGGATGCGGCCCAGGGATTTGCTTAAAGTTAAAGGATTTGTTTACAACTCTCGAGGACAACCCTAATGAAATCCCCAATCAAAGACATATCCATGTAACATGGTATCTGCTTGTAAAGCAGATAGTGGAACTCGTTTACGAGTTTCTGCATTTTTTTCTCTTGCATTGGTTGTCCCACACTCCCTGGACGATTCCAATAGGTCGTCCCTCTATTGACTCCTATCCTAAAAAGCGTGATGGGTGAAAAAAGGGGATACTTTTTTTCAACTATCCTCTGAAACTACTCAATCTAGCAAACAATATTCCATATACAAAATCAACTTTTTTTTTTTTTTTTTAGCGAATTTTTGAAGAAAATTAAGCTATTGCTCTCGCCTCAAAATTTGTAGAATGTGAATTTTTGAGAAAATTTTATGCAGAAATCCGTTTCAGGCTATTCTGAATCATATTCTGATGTTAAACGCATTTTAGCGAATTTTCTTATAAAATAAAGCTATTGCAATGGCTCCAAAAATTTTCAAAACTTTTCTTCATCGAAATCTGTTTTGAGGCATTCTGAAATGATTCCTGGATTTTAACGCTTTTATATATATATATATATATATATATATATATATATATATATATATATATATATATGTGTGTGTCATTCCAGACGATAACTCTCGATAGAATTGAGATAGAAACTTCGTTCTTTTGCCAAAAAATCAAGCATTTCAAAAGAAAGGATGAGTTTGTTGGACAACAATTTTTGAGCACATTAAATTGGTCGAATTTCGAAAAATGTAGCCAAAAAATCACTAAAAATGGCTAAAAACGGCCAAAAATCGTTAAATTTCTATTTGTTTGCAGAATTTTAGTCAAAATAAAATTTCAACGATTAACTAGGACATTAAAAATTTTTGCTCAAAATTATGATGAAAAACGTACTTAAATGTCATTAAAATTTGCAAAAATATCTATGAAAACTGCAAAAAAAATTAAAAATCAAAAATCCCTTTTGAATCAGTGGAATTTTATTTAGAATAAGTTTTTTGCCATAAAATTGGTTTTTAACCATTTCTGTCAACTAAAATTGCTCCAATTTCAATGCAATTTAACATACTATAGTACGATAGATAGTTTATGAAAATTCGCTCATACAATCATGCTGCATGACTGGTTTTTATGTATGTATGTATGTATGTATGTATATATGTATATATGTATGTATGTATGTATGTGTCATTCCAGACGATAACTGTCCGTAGAATTGTGCTAGAAACTTCAAACAAATTTTAAAATGTTAAGGACACAAAACGAAAGTTCAAGTTCGTTGGCCAGCATGATCGGATTACATCTTCGGGTTGAAATTTTCAAAAATGTAGTCATTTTCAAAATAGCCTGTTTTTAGCGATTTGTTGTGCGAAATAATTTTTTCAGCATACTAACATGTGGTATATTCGGAATCAGCATAAAATTTCCTATAAGAATATATATCATGTTTTCAAAAATTTCAAAGTTGAAAAATCAGTCAAAAATCGAAATAATGCCGTTCGCTAGTTGTAAAAATCTACACGATCAATAGCGACTGAAATGTCGAAGATTTCTTCAAAAATTCGCTCATGGGGTCATGCTGCATGACTGGACTTTTTTTTTTTTTTTTTGCCAGAAGTTGAGATGATGATCTGAAATAAGAGATAAGCTGAGGGAAAGTGCTTTGGTTTTGTCCTAATAATTACGAAAATGTTTCTCAATCCACCGTGGAGAGGTTCTGAGGCTCTGATGGACTTCGAGATATGTAAGAAGGTCAACAGGCCGGTCTCAACTATTTGGGCGTGCAGCTTACCCACGGCGCTTGGCAAGGGAATCCAGATACAATGGCCCAGGAGCGAGGGAAATTCTTTTTTTTGACCACAGCAAGCTGGGCTACGAGCAGGTGGGAGGCGAATTATTCTCAAAGTGAAGTAAACCAGTAAACTTGGAAAAATTCTTGCATTTCGACCATCAGGAAGACGAGGATCAGAATTCGTTGTGATGATTTCACTGAAAGCTTCTCATTGCCTCGCCCCCTTGAGTGGAGAGGGGTTCGCCGTACAGAAGTGTAAAAACTACTTGGATGGGAGACCCTTACCTTCGCGGTCACCTATCCAAGTATTCACCACGCTCGACGTTGTCTGATTTCTCTAGTCGCATTAGAAAAGGTTCATTGCAACGTACCGCTCAAAAATCTGAATTAAAAATGGATTATTTAGTTGTTTGTTACGTTCCGAATATTATTATCAAAGCCTTATCCTGAATTACAATTAGACAAATTCTAAAGAACATTGGGATTGAAGAGAAAAAGAAAGGAGGTAAATCTGTTGATGTTAATTTTTGATAATAGATAGCAATAGGTAGGTTCAGGCATCCCTTAGTTTGGGAACCATTCATTCCGTTTGTAATTTGGGTTTGTGTCAATACATGTATGGTTTTGTTTTATTATGTATCGCTTTTTAACAACATGTTTCATTCCCTTATCATCGAGTGAGAAAAACCTCTAGTACCCATCACATTTGATGGGTGTGAACCCTCCAATATTTTTCACCTCTATATAGGAATGGACGGGCTTATCCGGCCCAGGGACGGCGAGTGGACTCGTTAAGTGACAGCAAAGAGGAGAGGGCGGGTGTTCAGGCCAAATGAACATTTAGTGTTCTTGTTTACACCCAACATTTGTCATTCCCCAGGGAATAACTGTTGTCAGGCGGCGGCAACTGTTTGGTACGTGGTAAAGTGAGTTCAGTGGTGATGTGATGATAAAGGAGGGGTCGAACGCTCAACCTTATCCTAGCAGTGATAGAACGTGATGGCCATCGGGCTCGCATCGATAC
Organism: Adelphocoris suturalis; assembly: GCA_030762985.1. Taxonomy (NCBI): domain Eukaryota; kingdom Metazoa; phylum Arthropoda; class Insecta; order Hemiptera; family Miridae; genus Adelphocoris; species Adelphocoris suturalis. Next base: position 7,670,311 of record CM061051.1, on the reverse strand, counting down.
TCACTAATTCTTGTGTGGTGTCCCATTTTCTCCAACGTTGTTGTTTTCTCATAAAAAAAAGGAATCCTCGTGACTGCTTTACTCCTACAAATGAGAGGAATAGCATTTTCGCAGTGAAATGGAGAAACTAAACATGAATCCAAGAGCGAACCAAAAAACGATTGAAGGTGGAAAAAATAATTAAATGATTCACCCATTCATAAAGTTGTTTCGTACAATGTATTGAAAATAATGTTATATTGTGATTGCATACAATTGGTGTCCACTGTTCCCACATCATGGGGTATATGTAATTACTTTAAAAAAGTATAAGTCAGCACACTACGCTGTTGAAAAAGCTAGAAGAAAAACAACATGAATAAAGTAAAATAAAAAAGCTGCAAAGCTTTACACGTAGATTTATTATTTCTGTATTTGATAGCATTCTACGCAGATCTGTGGTCAACAGATCATTGTAGAACGGAGTCTATGGCACATTATATAGATATAATTAAACTAAATGTTGACATTGATACCAAGCGAAAGAACATGAATGCTATGACAACAATAAAACACGAAAATAGATGAAAGACAACTACCAACATATTAGTTAGCTCTTCTACAGAGATCATTAGTCAATAGATGATTGATAAAGTTCCAGTCATGGAGCACGATCGAGTGAGCAAATTTTCTTAAATTATCTAAGTTTTGTGATATGTTGAATTTTATTGCAAGTTGAGCAATTTCAGTGAAAATTGAAAACCACTTTTATGGCAAAAAACAGTACGTAATATTGGTGATTCAAGAAAGGATTTGTATTTTTAGGTTTTTTTGCAGTTTTTATTGATTTTTTTCAGGAAATATTAATGAAATTTTTGTACATTTTTCAGTATAATTTTGTGCCAAATTTTTTAATGTTCTAGTTAATCGTTGATAATTTTGTTTTGACGGAAAATCTCCTAAAAATTATAAATATTTGTTATAAAATGTTTTAAGCCATTTTTTGTGAAATTTTCAAGAACAGTTTTTGAAATTTGACCAATTTAATGTGGCCAACAAACTCTTCCTTTCGTTTAGAAAGCTTGATTATTGGCCGCAAGAACGGGATTTTTATTTCAATCCAAAAAAAAGTTATCGTCGGGAATTACATATATATATATCAATGGGTTTTATTATTAATTAAAATAATACCAGGAAGTAGATTCTTTGATCGAATAACACTGTTAAAAAGCAAATAGATAGATAATTTATTAGGAGCTTGTAAATAGGGAGACTGTTTGAAATGAACTGAAGCTTGCTGGACTCCTCGTGATGCCTTTGAGTTCAGGGGCTCAGGAATGTCGGAGGGGGATGAAGCCCTTATCTGCGTCATTTGCTTTCCGGCAGTACCAACCCAAGTCGGTTCCAAATAAAAGTTTGACAAGCATACACCTTAGCTTTTAGTTGATAACTAATTAATAATGGGGGTTAGAATATTATGACGTCTTCCGATATATATATATATATATATATATTATATATATATATATATATATATATATATATATATATATATATATATATATATATATATATATATATATATATATATATATATATATATATATATATATATATATATATATATATATATATATATATATAGGGTCATATATTTCAATGAAAATACTTTTGAAAAAGAGTATTTTAAAATTTTTCAAACCATTGCATTAATTACCTTCATTCTCTACGAAAATTCGCTGATGAACTCATCGAAATGTACAAAAAAACAAGGAGAAACGCACCCAGCGAAAGAATACAAGAATCCAAGAATACTTTGGAAATTTAAGTATTTTGAAACGTATACCTACAAAACTAGAGGTGGGAGGGGGGGGGGTATTTTTCTCCTTGGTCAAATACAAAGTTTCACGATTGAAAATAATTAACCTAAATGTTTGAAAACTAGAGAAGGAATGCCAGAGAATGTGGGAGTTGAAGGGTCATCGTTTCCTAACTGCATAATATTTATTTCATTTTATTTTTTTAATATAATAGATTAAAAATGGACCTCAGTGTCCAAAGGGACACCGCAAGTCGAACGATTCTAGGGGGGGATACTGCCCTCCGTCACCAAACAGGGGTTTTTAGGAAAATTAGGAGTACAGTTATGGCCACTGTTTAGCCCCCAAAGCGTACAAAAAAACCTCAAAAATAAAATAATACAACTAGGACTAGATCAATAATAGGCCTATAACTAAATATAATATGTTTAGTTATACATAAGCAAGGTGAAATAAAACTATCACTAGATTGAACAAAAATATATCACAGATCAGGTACCACAGTTCGTAGTAGAGCACAGCGGCTCTCAGGTACGACAATATCACAGTGGTCCAAAAATAAAACATTTCGGACAAAAGACTGTTTTCTATCTATTCTTATAGGAAATTTCACGCTTTCCGAATATACCCCGTGTTCCTATACCTACCTAAAATTCGAGTTACACTTTTTTTTTTTTTTTTTTTTTTTTTGCAAAAAATGCTTGAAAAACACGTTTTCTAACATATTTTGCCATCTGAAGCCCTAAGATATTGCTTGAAAAAAAAAAAAAAAAAAAAAAAACTTCCCAACAGTAAATTTGAAGAAAATTACAATTTTGCGTCGAATGGAACCATTGCCACCTCTGTAGGTGCGTAACTAAGCGAAATATAGGGAGTTCAACTTTATTAAACCGTATTTCTACCTGAATAAATTTAAAAATAAATTTAAATAGCTACTCTTATAGGAAATTTCACGCTTATGAAGAATATACCACATAGTAAGGCCATCTGAATGCATCTGAACCACTTTTTCTGCAAAAAACCACTTTTTTCAACAAAAATTTACACTAAAAATGGTACCATATCTGAGCTGGTCCATGCTGGGCTATGAATTTGATCTTGCGGTTTAGTTTAGATCATGCCGAATGTAATTCAACCGGAATTAGGTGCGAACAGCTGCGATCCACCGTTTACCGGGTTTTATAATGTAAACAGGTTGTAGAATCAATAATTTTTGTAATCTAACTGAATCAATATTTCAATTTAATTGAAAAATTATTATTTCATTAGAGAAATTAAACATTAAGTTATATATAAAGTACGTCGTGAAGGTATATGAAGAAATTCAAGGCACGTGCATAGTGCTGTCTTCTTCGCGATCCTCTGTTTCATAATCTTCGTCGTGGTCATGAAGGAGGTTTTTAGCTTCAACCTCCGAATCAATTCTGGCATATTCAGTTCTGTAATGGCGAAGGGTCTCCTTGTCAACTGCTACAGGAGCGTACCACCAGTAGTGAAACCATCCAATTCAACAGATCACTGGAGATTAAAAAAAAAGAAAAAAACACATATATACATATACGGATCATGAAACGGCAGTTGACAAGTAATAGAAATGAGATTCATTTTGCTTATTGACCAGGTTTCGTTATCCTACGAACCAAATACAGCCGTACGGGTTAGGCGTTGCAATTATCGCAGAGTTGCGAATTTACCAATTTAAACAACCTCAGTTTGTGATTATTTATTCCTGAATCGAAATTATTAATCACACAGGTGTTTGATTCGTGTGTTTGTTTATTGAATAAAAGTGAGCCCGCCGTGTCGTGTGTCTCGCTAGAAACACTAAAGAGTCCAGTTCTTTATAGATAGAGAAAAATAGATTAGATTTTCATAGTCGTACAAATAGTTACGGAACTTTGGACATTATGATGGTGATAAATAAATTTGTTTGGATCAAGGATGTAACTAAACCAAAGAATGATAAGCCACGGATTCTGATAATGACAAAAGAAGGGAGCAGCAGAGGTGATAGAGACATTCAAGACCTTTATGATTTCTTGTGGAAGAGGCCGAATCGGCTTCTGAAATCCAACCATTATTGGCCAACATCTGAAATTATATCAGAAGAGGAAAATTATTTTGACGAAAACTTGGACACAACTACAATCATTTCAAAAAAATTGCAAGCAGTTGATGCTTCGGACACCAAATTTCTCAACAATCATGAATATAGTTCATCCCTTCCAGAGCTTATAAGAAAACAAGCTTGTTGTTTGAGATTCAGTCAGAAAATCAGAAAAAAAGTCGAAAATCAAGAGAAAATTTGATACTTTAAATGGAAATCAATTGATTGGGAAAAGAAGTTTCCATTCAGCTTTCGCCTCCGGGAGTGTCGCAGAGTTGCGATTTACCAATTCAAACAACCTCAGTTTGTTATAATTTATTTCTGAATTGAAATTATTAATCACACAGGTGTTTGATTCGTGTGTTTGTTTATTGAATAAAAGTGAGCCCGCCGTGTCGTGTGTCTCGCTAGAAACACTAAAGAGTCCAGTTCTTTATAGATAGAGAAAAATAGATTAGATTTTCATAGTCGTACAAATACAGTTAGGTACGGAGAAAAACATCATAGACTTATTGTGATTTGCATAGAAATCACAATAAATTGGTAGCAGAGCGTGGTTGAATGACTTTTATACATACAAAGCCTACATCGGTCTTTTGTCGATGCTTTTCTCTTTTCTAAGGTTGCATAATTAGGGCACTCGTCACTCCAATTATGCTCCGAACAAAAAATACAACCTATTGAACGACCCTCTACTCCGACAAGTGTTTCAATAGTATAATTATGTGATCTTGTTTCTAAATTGCTGTTTTCAGTCTGGAATTGTTCATAAACTCTTTCTTGTGCAGTGATGATGCGTTTTATAGCCTGAAGTAGCATACTTGTTGTAAAACTTTGATCCAGACGGCTCTTTTCAATTTCTAAATTTATATATGGAGGAAATTTGGACATTATGATGGTGATAAATAAATTTGTTTGGATCAAGGATGTAACTAAACCAAAGAATGATAAGCCACGGATTCTGATAATGACAAAAGAAGGGAGCAGCAGAGGTGATAGAGACATTCCAGACCTTTATGATTTCTTGTAGAAGAGGCCGAATCGGCATTTGAAATTCAACTTATATTGGCAAACATCTGAAATTATATCAGAAGAGGAACATTATTTTGACGAAAACTTGGACACAACTGCAATAATTTCAAAAAAATTGCAAGCAGTTGATGCTTCGGACACCACATTTCTCAACAAACATGAATATAGTTCATCCCTTCCAGAGCTTATAAGAAAACAAGCTTGTTGTTTGAGATTCAGTCAGAAAATAAGAAAAAAAGTCGAAAATCAAGAGAAAATTTGATACTTTAAATGGAAATCAATTGATTGGGAAAAAAAGTTTCCATTCAGCTTTCGCCTTCGGGAGTGTCGCAGAGTTGCGAATTTACCAATTTGAACAATCTCAGTTTGTGATTATTAATTTCTGAATCGAAATTATTATTCACACAGGTGTTTGATTCGTGAGTTGTTTATTGAATAAAAGTGAGTCTCGCTAGAAACACTAAAGAGTCCAGTTCTTTATAAATAGAGAAAAATAGATTAGATTTTCATAGTCGTACAAATAGTTAGGTACGGAGAAAAACATCATAGACTTATTGTGATTTGCATAGAAATCTCAATAGCAATGAACCGTTTCTCATGCAATTAGCGAAGTTAAGCAACGTCGAGCATGGTGAGTACTTGAATGGATGACCGCCCAGGTAAGAATCTCCCGTCCAAGTGGTTTTCACGCTTCTGAACGGAGACGAGGCAATGAGTAGCTCCATTTGGAGAACAGCTGAAGACGCCCGAGGCAGCCGGACGAAAAGCCCCAACTTGGAGTTTATTTAACTTCTTATTCATTTATTTACGGCTGGAGCCAATTACAAAAACTTCAATACTTCATTACATAATAGTGAGTAAGTTATTTGAAATATGTCATAATTTAAGATTACGAGATTAACAATACATAACGATAATATGGTACATGATAAACAGTAAAGATACAATATTATAAATAGCAGACTTGGAATATTTAACAATGAATTAATGAGTGTAAATTGTTGGGTGGCAGATGAATTTAAGTTTAGCGCAAAAAGGATGATACCTATGTGGGAAAGTCAGGGAGACGTTGAAGACCAACTACTTTGATATAATATATAAAAAAACTACCTACTACTTTGATATAAATTATATATATACACAATCATGGAACGACAGTTGAGAAGAAATAGAATATAAAAATAAGATTTATAGTGCCTCCTGACCAAGGATTGCTATCCAAATAAACATAAGGTAGTCATCAGATGACACAACACACATCAGCCTCATCAGTCCGTAAGTGAGGATAGGTGCCCAAACATAAAAACGTTCCAATCATGCAACATGATAGTATGAGCGAATTTTCGTAAATTGCTGTATTCTATTAAGGTATTTTGTTTTGACATTGGATCACATTATGAGCAAAGAAATTGTTAACTGAAAAAATAACTTACTCAAAATAATATTCAACAATTCAAAAAAATGTTTGATTCATAGCTTTTTTCAGTTTTTTTATAGTTTTTTCCACAGATACTAATGGAATTCCAGTATATTTTATTATTGATGCATTCTTGTTGCATACACATTTTTGATTTATCTTTGTTCAATTTCTATTAGATAAAGTTCTGCCTAAAACATAAATTTGACAGTATACAGCCGTTTTTTTAGCCTTTTCAGAGATTTTTTTTTTTTTTTTTTTTTGAAGCTCATTTTCTGAAATTTGGGCCATAGAATGTGCAATAATTTCGCTGCTAACCTTCATCAATGCATACTATCATAAAAGTTAAGTTAAGTTGCATATGTTTTCAAAGTAACCTCGAACGAAAGCTGTAATATAAGCTTTGTTAAGGTCCAAAAAAAGAAAAAGAAGTTCGTCGGGATGCAATCCGAAACCTTCAAGATATTTAAGATTAAATTTACAGAACCAAATTAAGCGATTTTCATCTCCTTTAGGTGCATAAATACAAATAAAATCTGTTTTGCTGACATATGCTAATGATCCTACACACTGGAAATTCCGCGTTGAGGCGGTATTTTAAATTTAATTCATGGAAGAAAACATGTAAGAGATTCAAAACCTCACATCTAAAACATTTCAGATATGGCCCAAATGATCAGTAAGTTGGAGGAAATGAAAAACCGGTTTGAATGTAAAGATTCAAGTACCTCCCTACCAAGTAACTTCAACAAAAATAAATATCGAACTCAATACTTCATTCAATCTCTTTAAATCCATAATTTAATTAATTAAATTAGGCTGACAACTATATTACTAGATTTATAATACACCAAAAGCGAGATTGCTATGCGTTTACCAGCTATACCGCAGACCTGTCACTATAGTGGGGCCAACTAGGACGGTTATCGGATCGTGATTGAAGAAGCCACTGACACAGAACACACGCTCTTGCATCGATCAAATATATTAAGCTGGATCAGGCAATAAAGCAGTAAATAATGCCAACACTACGGCATCTCACCCATCACTCGAAGGGGTAGTGCACGTAAACTCGTTCCACATAGGTTCTCTCTTCTTGTTATCAACAAAACCGAATCTTTCAACTATTATGTGAAAAAGGTTGCTTAAAGATATGAACTCAGCGGTAATTTTCCCAAGCATGAATGGATGGATGAACAAATTATGAATCTTCAGATATATATTCGCATACACATTGATTCATTAGGTAGGTATGCATATACTACAAAACCATAACAAAATTTTTCTAACTTTGACAGGGAATAGTGTAGCATATCATACATCACAGGCATTATTCATAATTATACAACGACCAACTTGACCCTTAGCAAATAACTCATAGCCTCGTAAATATTTGTTCGAAGTTTCAATTTACCCCCAACAAAATATTGAGTTGGTCGTCACAAGACGTCACAAGATATGTTGACTTCATTGCAACATGTGCTGTTTGTTGTTTTGTAATTAGTACCTCGAAAACGTTTGCTGGATCTGAAATATTGATATTAATTTGTAAAACTATCTTTCTCTAATACAATTGTTTTAATGTTCCTGGTTCAGTTTATTTCAAGTGGTTACGGGCCCAGAATAACTTAAGTTGTTTTATCAGGAAGAAAGTGGGAAAATGGAAACTAAAATAGAAGAAGTTAAAATCAAGAAACTTGAAGATGAGAAAGGCTGGAGCTAACGAAAATTTCAAATCGCTAATTTTAAAATCTATGAAGTAGTACGGATTCGATACTGGAGAGAAGAAGAAGCCTGTTAGAACAATTAACCAGCAACTGGTAAAATGTGTCCAGACGCGCCTGATCTGGTGTTGGAGAAAGATTTAGAAGATTGGCAAACAGAAGATCATTCGGTACAACGCCTCATCATAACGACTGTTGACTAGGTCTTGACCTAATGTCCTGCAGTATCGCTAACGGAATGTGTGAGAAGCTGCACTCAGTATACAAGCAGAAGTCGGAAGACTCACTGCATCTAACGCAGGCTTGGTTTCTCTAATACCAAGAAAGATCAATACCAAGGTGTGACACAATGTCAATCTGATCACATCTTCAAGTAGAAAATTTTTCCCAACAGCTACAAGCATTTGGTGAGACAGTACAAAAAAGCATTGAGATTACTAAAATATTTCTCACATTACTATCCGCAGCTATAACCATTTCTTCAGCGAGTGGAAGTCGACACCCCAAGATCAAAGAACACTGAAGAACTGAGGAACAGAATTCTGAACGAATGAAGAGAGCAGATACTTAAATCAAAGAGGCGAAAGTAGATTCCAACATACATTACTGTAAAAAACTTGGATATTTCAAGAAAGACTGTTTTCATCTAAAACGAAGGCTGCGGGATCATAGAAGGGCACTAAGACGAGTGTTAGTCATCTAAGTAATGTGAATTTAGAAAATTTCAAGGACGAGAGTTGATACTTCGACTCGGAAGCCAGTCATCATATGATTTTTAGGAAGGATTGGCTAGTAAATTATATGCCGTTCGTTGATCCAGTAGGTACACATTGCTGTTGGCAATGGACAGAAAATACCAGATTAGGTCTAAGGGACATAAATATTCTCGCTCATGAGGAAGAATATTTTACTTCGTCAGAAGGTCTAAAAGTAGTGCTAACAGATCATTCATGTGAAATAATGAAAAATAACGAGTTGCTTATTCATTGCAGTTATGGCATGAGAAATTCGCACATCAGAATTTTCAATATGTAACAAAGTTGCTTAGGGAAAATCAAATAGCAGTTAAAAACAAGGAAAATTTAACTTATGAAGGGTGTATATTGGGGAAACATCAGAGATCTTTTTCCGGTTAGTCTTAGTAAGACCGATAGAGTTGGTCATTTGATTCACTGAGATTTGAGCAGTCCTATGGAAAATATGTGAATATTTTCTTTTGCTAAAAGATGGATACAGTCACTATCGTGTGGTTTATTTTGTAGCTCAGAAGACCGAAGTTCCAAAGAAGATTGACAATTTCTTAACAAGGTTCAAGACTCAGTTCAATCGGAATGTGGACACCATCAGAACAAATAACGGACTGGAGTTTCTCAAAATAGAAGTACCTACCTAGATTTACCTGAAAAACTAGGAATTAAGCATCAAATAACTGCCAGATATATCCCACAGCTAAATGGGAAAGCTGAACGTGGAATGCGAACAACAAATGATTTGGCAAGATCTTTATTATGTAACAGAAAAGTGGATTTATGACTTTGGGCCGAAGCAGTAAATTACTCAGTTTATACATTGAATCGGACAGGGAGAAGTGAAGTAGAAGATAAGTCACCATTTCAGCTTTGGAGTGGGAAAAAAGCAAGTGTTTCACACTTTAGAGTTTTGTAACCGAAGCCTATATGAATGTACCAAAACAATTGAGCAAAAAATAGGACGTTAAAAGTGAAAAAGAAATTTTTGTAAGATACTGTGAAATCTTTAAAGGATTCAGAATTTGGTTCAGTAATAAAAACAAACTAGAAATAAGCAGAGTTGTAGTATCTCTAGATGAGCTTGGAAAATCCGAAAGTGTTCCCGAAAACTCGGAAGAAACCGGTGAGTTTGCAGTTGTTCAAATTCAGCCTACCCAGGAATAAAGGAATGAACCGGAAGAACAGAGGAGCGAACAAGAGTTAGAACAAGAACAGGATCAAAATCTGAACCAAGATAGGCGGAATATACAACCACCAGCAAGATACCCAAGTATGATGGTTTCACAGCAAGTCAATACTGATGAAGTCGATACTGAATGACTTTTGAACAAGCAGTCAAGTACGAAGAGGCAGAGTACTGGAATCAAGCGATGAAAGAAGAATATGAAGCTCTTATCAAGATTGGGACATGAGAGTTAAACGAACTTCCAGGGAGTAAAACACAACTAGATAATCGCTGGGCATTTAGAAGAAAAACAACTGGCTGCAGATGAATCGTTAAGTCAGTATTAGGCTAGACTCGTAGTTCGAGGTTTCAATTAACAGTATAAAATAGACTATGAGCAATCGTTTGGTCCAGTGGTAAGATTTGACTCAATTAGGATGATTTTAGCTCTTGCTGCGGGGGAAAATTTGCTCTTGAAGCAATTTGAAACAGCATTCCTAAACGGATTTCTTTTGACGAGGAAACTTAAATGTATCAACCAAGAGGATTTGAAGGCGGGACTTGAAGAGTTTGCAAGCTACTTCTAAGTATTTATGGCCTTAAGCAAGCACCTCGCTGTTCATCGAGCATATCTCCTGACGAAAACGTACGAGTTTAGCGTCCGGCCTTCATTATTTATTGATTGATTTTTGTCAAGCTTACGATAGTTACGTATGTGACCAAATGTATAATAATTTAAAGCAATAGGGTATGCGCACTTCCTTTTTTATTTATTTATTTGTTGAATAAAATTAGATGTTATTCTGCAAATTTTCACACTAACCACACTCTCCTACAACGAATATTTATTTTTCTATGATTTTTCAAAGTTTCAAATGATTTAAACGTTACAGTAGGCAGGAGGGTCCCGCCAAGTTGAGAGGAGTGCTGTGACTTGATAATTATTTGGATCTTTGAAAACTCATTGGAAAATAACTACTCGTCATATCATAGTGTAGTTGGTGTCAAAATTTCCAAGACGGATTTCCAAAATTTCCAAGATTCCTTTATTTAAAAGTTATAATGAATAGCTTTTCAGAAGTATGCACACACCCAGTTGTGGTTCCCCGAAGGGCGTTCGTGACCGCAACGCACTTTTATTTTACAATGGAGAGTATCATACAAGGCTTCGTGACTAATCCGGAAGGGACTGTTTACAACTGGATGGCTCAGCACTTGGCTGACGCCAAGGATGTAACCATAATTGTGTCTCGTTTTTGTCGGGCTGGTGGAATAATTTAACACATGAGTGAACTCAAAACAGCGTATATGCAGACAGGCTGTGCCCCTGGTAGCAGAATGGACACACCATAGCATGGCCATTATGGCCATGATAGCTTTTCCTGACAGCTGAAGGGTTCATAGCTTCGGCAAATACAGCTGAGGCTCACTGAACGCTATAATACTGGCCACGGTGGCATACCAAGAAACTGCTCATCACCTTACCTTTGAGTCGTGTCCCTGGAATGTAGAAAGTTTATGTTCATGGGATCAACTTATTGAATTGGAATTATGACTCAAGAGTATCAAGTTGAAGATCTGATAAATCTTTTTATAGGAAAGGACGTACCTATCTATTTACATAAATCCTCCAGGAGTCATCACAATGAGCCATCTGACGTAGGTGGTAGTACGTGGGATCCAGAGCCCTAGTTTCTAAATCCTTATGATCAATCTAAAATAATAAAAATATTGATAATAACGCATATATTCTAGGAAACTGAAGAGTTCAAAGATGATTAAATTCATTGATGAAGAGCGAGTTTTATAAAATTTTCAATCTTTCATACGCACATGAACTACCACAATAAAATAAATTTCGGAAAATGGTTATATCAGTCCTAACCAGCATCCAAACGAAAAAAGCTAAGCATATAGAAGACATCGCAATTTGGTTACGTTCACACATGCGCATTCGTATTAGTTTCACTGATCCAAGTGAAACGATATTACTGATAGATGCATAGTATCAATGGCAAGTAAATATTTCAAGGTCTTTTAAAATTGTCCTCAGTACAAATTTATATTTTGATGAGTTTTTTCAGGCCCTCAGTTTTTTTCGGTTCTACTTGTTTCCCGTAGTTATAATTTTGGAGGATGTTATCATATGACATGGTAAGGTTTTAAGAGATTTGAAGTGTGATAATGAATGAGCTACATATTATGGTGTTAGTAACCAAGTATAAGAATGTGAATTTCAAGGCAATAGGCTTCATCTTAAAAATATGACCTATGTTGTTACTGCGGTAGCCATTAGTGAAGATTAAATACAATCAAGTTCAATTCTTTCTAGTGTTACAAAGAGTACTAGCGTGCTGCTAGTATCTCGATTTAGGAGAGAGCTTGGTAAAGAGAGCCTAAAATCATGAAAGAGAGAGGAAATTAAAATTGGGAGGAGCGTAAAAAGCTTTCAAAATATTATAAGAAATTATAAACGATGATAATTGCCGTGTGCGTGCCACTCGCCAGTTAGCTCTAGGTGGCCCCTTTAGAATTGAGACGATTTCGGGCTGATTAAATTACAAGTCCGTTCGATAGTCGAGGGCGAATCTGGCTCCAATTAAACAAGAATGAAAAGGATTTCTGATAAATCCAAGGAAAATGCAACTGTTTTGAACATTTTGTAACAGATAAGAGGCTGTTAGCGTGACAAGAAAGATGATAGTGAAAATGAAAATGTTATGTTTATTATGAGATTTTTTGAAATATTTCAGTTGGTATATTTAAGGGTGCTAGAGTGGAATGAACGTGTGACATATATCTCTAACGAAATTTATTATCCTCTTGAAAGTGAAAACAATCTTCAAATAGGCACGTGATGTGGACTGTGTGACGGTACCCTTCATTTCCGAGAGAGCGCGTCTATCTTTCGCTCAACGTTGGGTTGAACGCCGCTTCTTCTCGCGTGATTCCAGACGCCTCTGCCTTTATCTTACTTCTATTATCATTATTACTAGATATTTCTATGGGCAAAAGTACCCACTTCTTTATTACAGAGCATAAGTTCCCACTATTCAAAATCTCCAAAGAAAGCATATTACTTATACTTCTAACAGTATTTTTACTATGTTGTAAGTCTCCAAAGTTGAGCAAGTTACCTTTCCCTATTGTTCCATTCTTTGATTGTGGGTTATTAGCCCAGTGGATGTTTCAGATGACAATTCCTGAAGATAGGTTAACAATCCATACTGTATTATTTCCACATTTTATTCCCAATCGCCAATGCATTTATTTATCAAGGAGCATAAGTTCTCCGTCAGTAAAACTATCTCAGTAGTACCTTTACGAAATAAGCTATTCAGCTTTGTGGTTTCCCAGATGACCTTTCCTGGATCTGAACCCATACTACTGTCAGTCCACATTTTACATACTTGTTTTTGAAACAAGTATGTTTTTAAGGGGGAAAGTGTGACAGTACCCGTCATTTCCGAGAGAGCGCGTCTACCTTTCGCTCAGCGTTGGGTTGAACGCTGTTTCTTCTCGCGTTTTCGTACTACCGCGATCGGGGGTAGCCTTTTTGATCGGAAAGGATCTTCCCTGAACGCAGCACATGTATGCGCTAGTAGGGGAAGGGGCTGTCACATACACCCAGGAAATTTTGAAAAGATTCAACATGGAATCAAGGCCCTTTGTCCCTCGAACCTTAGAGAAGGACCCTTTAAAAACCGGCCTTAGAGGCACTGTTAAAAAATTCCCAAACTCATTTGATGGGTCAAATTATGAATAATCATTTTCATAAGAAGTAATAATAAAAATTTAATATTGATGCTTTTTCAAAACAAAATTATACGTCGCCCATTAGAAATAAATGAATAATTTATTCATTTAATAAATGATTTGGCGCATTCAAAGCAATTGAGTTTCACAATTTATCTGTGATTTCACGTCACAACCATTGCTCAAAATGTCCCCCACCCACCTGGATGCACAGTCTTGCCCGCCTCACAGTCGACGTATTGGCTCGGAGTATTTCTTGAGGATGAGCTCTTATGTGGCTTCAAGATTCAGTAATCCTGGTGATGAGCTCTTCTTTCGAACCTACAGGATTCGAATAAACTTTGGACTCCAGCGTTCCCCAATCGTAAAAATCTATTGGGTTCAAGCCTGCAATACTAAGTACCCTTGGACGTTAACTTCAAGTTTGAAGCTCTTCAAAATCAATCCCATTCTGACAGTAATTTACAAGTTCAAACTTTATTATTATAACTTCAGATCCACTGTAGGAATCATATTGTTGTTAAGTGTGATATGTCTGTGTTTACTTCACAATAAAAATATTATTCCCTTGTAAAAACCTAACCGAGCTAGTTCTGTTTCATTTCTCAAATAATATCAACGTCCACTATCGATTTCCTCAGAATTTGATGCCTAAACTTCAATTTGTAATCTGTACTTTTAAATAATTTCAATTTTCCAGAAAATTTAAGTTTACCCAAGGAACTTTATTCACTCCATCTTACTGTACGTACCTCTTTATTCGAAAATAATCTTCATTTTAATTTCAACGTAAATACGACATAAAAGTCGACACTTCCTGGCTGATGGCTGGCTCTGGCGTGCTACTGGAGTGGTAGATTCTAACTCTGAGGAAGACCAGAAACACTTCTAGTTTCAGCTCGTAAATAGTTTCGCTATTGATAGCAAACCAATTCGCTGAGACTAAAACATACAGAACGTAAACATGTAGAATGTAGACAACAGGTTCATTTAACTCACACCACGTTTTCCTTGATACATTCAAAATCGGAAAGGCCACTTGTCTAACAAAGGTTACGTCCGCAACCAGCTGCAGGGAGACTGGCTGGAAACCTACTAAGTATTCCAGCCACCCTTACCACTGAACTATGTTTGATGTACATTAGTGGGCACTTCTGGTCATAATGTCCCCTACAGAGGTGAAGAAATGTTCGAGATCAGAAATTTATCACGATAGAAATTGAATAAAATAAAATTGAAATGATTTACCACAACTCCATGGCTGTAGTGTAACGTCATAATTTGCGGCAGTCAACTTTGAAGATTCTGTGGCGATCTACGGCTCCCAACACAATTACCAAGGAGTTCATGTCTATGACCCTATGTTTAATTACATAACCGAATCTTTTTAGCGGTAACTAAATCCTTGAATACGTTGAAAAATTCTGACCATTCGTAAGGTTTATCGACATAGATCGGAAGCTGAATAGGGGGAATTCAAAAGTCAGTCTTAGATTGAAAAATGTGCAGTTTGCAGAAGCAGTCTACCCCACTCATTCGCCGACCCCCTTCCATTTCCCCTTACACCACCGCTTTCGGAAGCTGTTGAGTGTGAGGTGAAAGCCCCCCCCACCTTGTCTATTAAAAAAAAGAAAAAAGTCCTTCAAAGTTCTCCCGAACCGAGTTTTGGTCGCTGGACTCAACCGACTGCTCCTCAATCTTCTCAATATTGCCTTGACCCTCCTCAAAAAGGTCCTACAGTCATTCAACTTTGCACAGAGCAACTTCCAGTTGCTCCGGTTCAGGATGTGACTCATACATTAAATCCTTTTCGCAATTGTTGTTTGAAAAATTGTTTCATTTGTAAATCAAATCACATCAAATCAGTTTTTATTTGTAAAGGGCCTTGCCAGGCAATATAAAAGTCAATTATAATATACAAGTAATAATAATAACAATAAATACATGTAATATGACTAGAAAGAGAGAATAAAATTATTAGGACATGAAGGTAGAGGTGTCAAGCTTATAAAAATCTGATACAGTATATAGTTCTTGTTCTACAAGTACACGTTTTATAATGTTTTTAAAAGACTTAAGTGGCAGATCCCTCGTTGAAGAGTGTAAATGATTAAATAAACGACATCCAACTTGATAGGGGTTCGTTTTCAGGGATGATGCCAATCTGGTTAGAGGGGGGCACAACTTCGTCCGGTCTCTTGTAGAATAGTTGTGACTTATCGAACCGTTGGAGAACTCATTCAGGTTGCACTTGACGTACAGCAAGGATGCCTACACGAATAAACTGGGCAGCGTAAGGATTCCAAGATCCCTGAAGTGCCCCCTGCAGCTCTCATTCCATCCCAGCCTACGTATGGTACGAACGGCTTTCTTTTGGAGCTTAAAAATTTCATTAGCGTGACTACTGTTGCTCCACAAGACGACACAGTAAGACATCCGGCTGGCAAAACAACTGTGACAAACAAGGAGTAATACTTCAAACATTGTTGATGACCTGTGAAAACTTGAGGATACATTTTTTAATCCATAGCTCATTCATTTTATCTCCGAATGACTGTTATACTATGTGACAGAGTTCCCGTCAGAATCCCAGAGAAAGCGCTGCCGTCGCTCCGTTGTTTCCCAACAGGCGTCGCACGCCTGTTCTCGTGCTCTTGAAAGGCTGCGTTTGCGTTGTATGGGTGATCCAAGAACTGGAAAACCAATCTACTCCGAACATAGCACATTAATGCTATTAGTAGGAGTGGTATCTCTCTTCTGACGGGATACTATCACTCTCCTCTCCCTTTCGAGGATTTAGGGCCCCATTGCACCTCTGGGGGGCTACCTAAATCCTTGATATGGTAGCAGAGCGTGGTTAGGATTATGGACGGCTAACGCCTAGTAATCCAATCCACTATTTTTGGGGCGTTAATGTTTCAGAAGAAACATGGCCCAGGTTTTCCAGAAGGAATTCCCATTATCACCCTTTGGTATATAAATAATTTCATTGGTCTTTGACTTATAATTTCTCATTTATTCCCATCTTATATTTTCAATTTTCATACCTATGGTATACCTGGTCTTTGCCATTTTTATTATTCTTTATACCCGGGCATTGTTCCCATTTATTCAAGGGCATTGTTCCCAATTATTCAAGGGCATTGATCCCAATTATTAATTCATGGGCATTGTTCCCAATTATTATTTCCAGGGCTTAGTTCCCAATTTAAGTCCCCAATGTGGACACATTAATTTATATCTATTTTATTTTCCTAAAGGTATAAGTCTCCATAGTTGAGCCACCGTTTATTCCCGATTGTTCCAATCTTTGATTGGGGGTTAATCACCTAATGAAGACTTCATATGAAGATTCATTGACAATCCATCCTGTTTTAATTTCTCTTTTCTCATCCTCAATCGCCAATGCAGCTATTTATTAATGAGCATCAGTTCTCAGCCAGTAAACTATTCCACCTGGTTTTACATACTTGCTCTTCAATCAAGTATGTCTTTAAGGGGGGGAGTGTGATAGAATTCCCGTCATAATCCCAGAGAAAGCGCTGCCGTCGCTTCGTTGTTTCCCAACGGGCGTCGCACGCCTGTGCTCGTGTTCTTGAAAGGCTGCGTTTGGGGTTGGATGGGTGATCCAAGAACTGGAAAACCAATCTACTCCGAACATAGCATAATGCTATTAGTAGGAGTGGTATCTCTCTTCTGACGGGATACTGTCACTCTCCTCTCCCTTTCGAGGATTTAGGGCCCCATTGCACCTCTGGGGGGCTACCTAAATCCTTGACAACAACAATCAGGAGAAAATGCAGTTCAGATACAGTAGGATTTCATCGGGATTTAGCGGGATCCAATGTTCAGGTCAAGGCAAGTGCTCTAGTTTGTCAAGTAGGTGTTATCAGTAGGTAATGTTATAATGTGCATACACATTGAACGCAGCGGTGCCAAAATAGTGTCCATTGATGTCCGAATTCAAAAATTATTCGTGCAGAAAAAAAAAAAAGAAAAAAGCCGTATGGAGGTGAAATAGAGAACCTTCTTTTTCGTTGAAGTCGGTTAAAAGTGGGAGCAGGTTGAGAGAGACCAAACTTCTGAATGAGTACCAAAAATTTGTTTTAGGGTGACTGTAAATTTTTTTTTATGATCCTAAGGGTTTTGTTAGGTATGTACTTAATAAACATGAGCAGTTTTCCACTATTCACTAAATGAATGAATCTTTATTATTATTATTGTTACTATTATTATTTTATTTATTTTTTTCTTTACTCTCAATATTGAATGACTACACGTAATCTGGACCAGGTATTCTGATGATATTCTATCCTGGGCGAGAGAGGGACCGCTGCATGGATTAGTGAAGCCAATATAGGTTGCCGTTCGAAGACAATTTTCATCTGTAAGTTTATAAGATCGTTTTTGTTCTTTTCTATCAAACCCGTTAGAAATATAAGTATTAGGATAGAAGTAAAGTAGCTATCGATTACTACCATGGGTGTAAATCAATATTAGTTTGTTGAGTTCATCGCTCAACGCATACAACCCCATGACCTATTGTACTCGTAGGATAGCTGGAAGATACATTCAATCATTTCCCGATTCAATCAGTTACAAAGCTTCACACAAATTGCTTACTTATTATATTTTATGGATAGCAATACATATTATAGGTTTCGCTAAAAGATGAGATTTATAAACTATTCAAAACTGTTCTATCTGAGTTGTATCCAAGTAAAACTGAGAATGTTCAAACCCCCTCCTAGCTCATCGTGTCAAGGAACAGAACGCAAGTCCAGGAGAATTATGTTTTTTAAACACTTGTTTGCAGTATTCATCAATTAGTGAATTTTGTAGAAAATGACGCTAATGTCACCCAGGCGATAACTCATTAGCATTGATATAAAAAAAAACCTGTTCTTTCGCTAAAAAATCAAGCATTCTATAAGAAAGGATGAGATTGTTGGGGAACACTTTTTGACCACAGCAATTTTATCAAACTTAGAAAAATGTGCTGAAAAAATTACCTTAAATTGCAAAATCAGGTAAAAAATAAATAAATGTATACAGGGTGTATCAGACACGACTCGCCAAAAAGTGCCACAGAGACTTTTTGCTGAGGCTTCGCTCCGAACAATTTCACTTCTAAGATTGTATTTGACCTTATTTCACTAAAATGGTCATAACTACCTCAATTTTATGAGTAAATTAAAATTTGATAACACCATTGAAAAGGGCGTTAAATTTCCTATCTCTCTGATGCCAACACAAGAATTTTTGAGCGGCTCCAATAGCTGAAAAATGAGGTCAGAGTCATACTTTTGAGAAGTTGCCAAATTTCACTGTTTTGAATCCGCTTATTGACTTTTTTACTATAGTGCTTTTGAATCCCCATCATCAGGAAAACTACCTTAGAATTTCAGCTTTGGAACGGTGTAATCCAATTAGCCAATTTTTGTAGAAAATTTTTCGGAAATTTTCAAAATCAAAACTTTCGAAAAATTTCTCCATTGAAATACGTTTTGAGGCGTTCTGAAACGAATCCTAGAGTTAAACGATTTTTCATACGTATATGTATATTTTTGTGTGTGTGTGTGTGTGTGTGTGTGTGTGTGTGTGTGTGTGTGTGTGTGTGTGTGTGTGTGTGTGTGTGTGTGTGTGTGTGTGTGTGTGTGTGTGTGTGTGTGTGTGTGTGTGTGTGTGTGTGTGTGTGTGTGTGTGTGTGTGTGTGTGTGTGTGTGTGTGTGTGTGTGTGTGTGTGTGTGTGTGTGTGTGTGTGTGTGTGTGTGTGTGTGTGTGTGTGTGTGTGTGTGTGTGTTGTGTGTGTGTGTGTGTGTGTGTGTGTGTGTGTGTGTGTGTGTGTGTGTGTGTGTGTGTGTGTGTGTGTGTGTGTGTGTGTGTGTGTGTGTGTGTGTGTGTGTGTGTGTGTGTGTGTGTGTGTGTGTGTGTGTGTGTGTGTGTGTGTGTGTGTGTGTGTGTGTGTGTGTGTGTGTGTGTGTGTGTGTGTGTGTGTGTGTGTGTGTGTGTGTGTGTGTGTGTGTGTGTGTGTGTGTGTGTGTGTGTGTGTGTGTGTGTGTGTGTGTGTGTGTGTGTGTGTCTTTGGCAGACTTACTGCGGGGAGGCTGCTAGAGTTAGACCGCGAAGTACGCTCTGCTGTGCTCTCTTGGCTAGGCTTTCCACCTGGTGTCCCAAGTGCCTATATCTATGCACCGGTCAAGGCCGGTGGGCTCGGCATTGTCTCTCTCTCAGCCGCTATCCCATCTTTACGCCGCCAGCGCCTGCTTGCCCTAAGGGACTCTAGCTGGGAGGACGCCCGCACTGCTGCTGGCCTTGATTTTGTCAGGCAGCAGTTGTTGTGGTGCGATCGAGCAACTCCAACTGCTCCAAAACCCAGCTCATCTGCTGAGTTTGCTGCTGCTCTGCATGATTCAGTGGATGGTGAAGAACTCCGACAGTGCTCTGAATCCCCCATTTCTTCCCAGTGGGTTGAATGGGCTTCAGAGGTGTTCTAGAGGTAGTCGTGGAACAGTAGACACCCTTTGCCGGGCCTGTCGGGGTAAAAATGAGAACCTGTATCATGTAGTGCAGCAGTGTCCTCGTACCCACAGTGGCCGCATTCTATGTCACGATGTGGTTGCCAAGCAGATAGCAGGTGCTTTGTCATCCAGCGGCTGGGATGTGGAGAGAGAGAGAGGCTGTACCATATGCCAAGTGACCGGGGCAAGAAGGCAGATATCGTTGCCATCAAGCCCGATGGGTCTGCCATAATCCTGGATGTCCAAGTTGTCAGTGGGGGACATGGAGCAGACCTGGAGGGCTAAAATAAGTTAATATGATAGGAACGACTTGCAGCAAGCGATATCAGAGCTAAAAGGAGTGGCGTCTAATAACATCAAGGTCATGGCCGCGACCATGTCATGGCGCGGGGTGTGGTGCGGGAAAAGTGCCACGGAACTTCTCGTGTTGGGCATCTCGGCAGGAGAGCTCCGTGGCATCACCACCCGCGTCCTTCGGGGCTCTCACTTTAACTGGTGGTCATTTTATAGGGGCACTTCCTTTCATCCCTCTCTCCCTCCTCCATCATCCTCAACTTCCCTAATCCCTAGAGCTGGCGTCGGGTAAACCTGGGCGTCCTCCCCACTTTTTAATTTAGTTTTTTCGTTTCTTTTTCTTAATGGCGTGTCCCCTCCGTCTTTGAGGGGAGTTTTCTTAAAATAAAAAAAAAAAAAATAAAAAAAAAAGTGACTATGACTGTGTGTGTGTCATTCCAGACGATAAGTCTCCTTAGGATTGAGATAAAAATTCCGTTCTTGCGCCGAAAAATCGATCTTCCCAAACGAAAAGATGAGTTCGTTGGCCAACACTTTTTAAGCACAAGTTTTTGGTCAATTTTCAAAAAATGTGCTCAAAAAATCACTAAAAATTACAACGTCTAAAAATTGTTGATTCTACGTTTTATCAAAAGTTTAGTCAAAAAAAGTTTGTCAAAGATGAACTAAAACATTAAAATATTTAATCACTAATTTATGGTGAAAAATGTACTTAATTTCAGTAATATTTGCTGGAAAATCTATTAAAAAACTGAAAAATTGCTAAACATCCGAAATCTGTTTTAAATCGTAGATTATTATAAAATGCGTCATAAAATTTACCATGAACGAGTTTATTTGCCATAAAATTGGTGGTTAACAATTTCTTTGCACTCAAAGTGCTCAAATTTCAAAACAAAATAACATAATATAATACGATAATCTACGAAAATTCGCTCATACAATCATGCTGCATGACTGGAATTTTTCATTTTACTTCGCTAAATAATTAGAGGAGAAAAGTATGTTCGTATGTTGAAAAACATGTATTTTCTACGAAATCGACGGTTTTTGTAAAAAAAAAAAAAAAAATAATAACCCTCTAAAATAAGTTGAGTTTGAGGCCGGTTTCTACGTGTTTTTTTCACGCTGAATCGAATGGTAACACTTACAGATCTCCCCAACTCCTTTATAACTGAGTTTACACTTTAACCAACTAGTTTTACCCTTAAAAACACATAAAATTAAGCATAACAAATTAACTAAACATTCGTGAGGTTAAAGAGGTTATTCAAACACAAAAATAATAAACGCTTGAAGTGTATTACGAATTTTGTGTGGAGAATGAAATATTTATTGACTTCCAACCCACCCCCATTCCCCACCTACTAGGAGAAATTGGATACCGCTTTTTTTTGTTTCGGAAAATGACAGAGTGACATTCTAAATGGATATTGGGTTCGCGTGATTTGTTATTATGGACCTTTCGAAGGGTTCCCATCTTTTACTGGGCGGATTTCCCCATTTCCGAAATATCGGAGCTCAATGAGTGTTTTTCAAAGCTTTAAAAATTATGTGTCTTACAAATGTATTCACCATCCTTCATCCAGGAATATGGTGAAATAGGAAGTAATTATATGAATCTCATTATTAATGCAGAGTGAGTGTTCTTAATTTCGGAATGATGCTCAATAAATTCATAGTAGTCATTTGGGGTGTAAATTTCACTTAATTAAATACATTTTAGTAGGGAATGGGTGGTGTAGTTTCTCCGAAAAAATGCACAGTGGAGCAGTTTTCACGACTATATATACGGGTAGTGTAGTTTTTCCGACACAAATACTATGGTTATAGGGACCTGCTTTGGAGAGTTTTAAAACATTCTCTTCCAGGGGCATTGTTAGAGAATTTCATCAAATTATCGAAATTCGTTGATATCCGGTGAACGCAACCGCCTAGAACAAAATTCAATTCAAACCCTGATTCAACGACTCAAACACACATTTCGAGAGCCATTTTGGTGAATTAATGGTGCATAAAGGTTATAATAGCGAATTTTATGAAAAAGTGACCCGTTTAAATTTTTTAAACTAACTTTTATAATAATTATGCAACTTGCTGTCCGCTTTTATATAGAAAATTGTATTTTAAAACGATAGTTACTCGTAGAAATTTCCGTTTAAAACTACCGTTACGGAGGTATGACAAAATGTGCAACTTTTTTCTAAATTTTCTCGCTGAACACCCGATTAATATCCAATCGGGTGATGTAAATCAAATGGGAGCCGATGAAATGCTAGTGGGTGATTAATTTCAATATTTTCTCGCCTGGTAGATTTCTGATTGCCCGACAAACGATAATTCAAGACACCCGATCAATTTTCTATCGGGTGAATTAAAGCAAATAGCAGCCGATAGAATGGTAGAAGGTAATTTCAATATTTTTTCACCCGCTAGATTTCTGATTACCCGATTCAAGACACCCGATCAATTTTCTATCGGGTGATTTAAATCAAATCGGAGCCAAAAAATGCTAGCGGGCGTATAATTTCAACAACCATTTGATCAACCGCTAGATTTCTGATCACCGATAAACGTGATTCGTGTTACCCGTTAGATTTTCTATCGGGTATTGAAAAAGCCGATAAAATGGTAGCGGGTGTTTATTCTAAATTTGAACACCTGCTAGATTTCTTATTGGATGAGAAACTTGATTCGAGAGACTCGTTTGATTGGCTATGAGGTATTGAAAAAACCGATAAAATGGCAGCAGGTGTTTATTTTCTATGTTTGAACACCCGCTAGATTTCTGATCATGTGATAAATGTGATTCGAGAGACCTGTTTAATTACGTTATAATCGAGTTTTACACTTTAATTAACTAGTTTTACCCCATAACACACATACATTTAATCGTAACAAACAAACTAAATATTTGCGATTTAAAGTGTAAAACTCGGTTTAAACGTAGTTGAGAGATCTGCAAGAGTTTCCATTCGATCCAGCGAGAAAAAATACATATAAACCGACCCCATACTCGTTGGTTCATGGAGGGTCATCTTTCGAGAAAACCAACAATTTCATTGAAAACCCACACATTTTTTAACATTAAAATATTATTTTTTCCTCTACTTAAATAACAAAATATAAGTAAAATTGATAATACCGTTGGAAAGCATATTAGATGAAGCAGTTTTCATGAGATTTGCCAGTTTCCAGGATTCTTTTTAAAAGAGTAGTAAAGTTTTAAAGATTTTCAGAAATATTATTTTTTCAAAATCGTCAATGTTTGAGCTGATGTGAGGGCCTTTGGATGGTACTTTTCAAAAACCCAAGTACACTATTCTTATAGTAAATTTAGTGCTGATTCCGAAAATGTGGTCAAAAATTAAAATTAAATGAAGTAAAGTGAAGAAAGTCGAGTTTAAAATGAAAAAAAAAAAAACACGGTTTTCCTGAATAAACCTTTAAAAAATCATATCTCAAGAACGGATTGAGATAAAAATATGCAGTTGGCGGCATTTTACTCCATTTTTGATGCAGTTTTACCCAATTTTTTTTGCATTTGCGAGAGACTCACCCTGTATATTAGTAGTGTAAACCTGTACACTTACATCATCTAATTTTCAATGTCATTGTTATTCATGATGCAGGCTGGTGTTTAGTTTCAACTTCAATCCAAAGATAGAATTTATAAATATAGATAAAATTGTTGAATAAAATATTTCTAACTTTTAATTAACATCGGGCTCATTATTGACCTGTTTCCAATTCAATGGGAACTGTGACATAATATATGTGACAAGATATATTTGTGCTGACATGTTTCCGAGTGACTGGAATCACGCGAGGATTGTAAGCAGTAGCCTCTTACAATGGATTACCACTTTATAACCGTTTTTCTTCGTGTGCATAGGTACTAAGTTATTGTATCATAAAGAGCCGGGGTTAGCTGGAAGAATCCAAGCTAACATTCAACCACCAATACGTTGTCTACATTTCCATCAAATCTGAACAGCTATACAGCTCTTGAATAGAAACACGTGGGTAAAAAGTCAATTCCTTTGGGAATAAATGGAATACGATTAAGAAGACGAGAGCATTCTTATCCCACGGATGGGAACGTACGCCATTTCAGCATTTTTCTGATCGAGGTATGAAGAGAGCAAAACGTGGTCCAGATTTATCAGTCGCGTACGAGAGAATGCAAGCAAGCGGACTTAGGAGGAAATAACAACCCCAACCATCACGTATAATATATCCTCCTATTCTTCGATATCGCCTTCTTCTATAAATGCACATGTATATTAGTTGTTCGTATTCAAACTCATAGCACGTGACAATATCACACTACTTTTGAATACACAATATTTTGATTGATGAAGTTTGAAATTTGGTAACTTATCTCAACTTAGTCTTTTGATAAATTGGGCCGTATCCACTCAAATTTCGATTTTGCACACCATACGAGTACAAGTATGTTCTTCTATTGGTACATCAATTGCCAATTCAGGCTACGTAAAAACGTGCAAGGAAAATTTCATAAAGTGACTCAAATATCCACCTTGAGTGTAAAGAACCTATCAGCAAATTTAAAGAAGGTAGACGTATTGCAATCACTCCTTACTCTTACAAAATTATTTTTACATGAATGTTAATATTTTATACCCGTACATAGGTCAACGTAAGGTCCTCTACATTCTACTTTCAGATTCCTAATATTTTACTAATAAACCACCATTCTTCGGATTCTACAAAGTTATGCTCATGCAAATAAGTAGTAAAGTTTTAAAGATTTTCAGAAATATTATTTTTTCAAAATCGTCAATGTTTGAGCTGATGTGAGGGCCTTTGGATGGTACTTTTCAAAAACCCAAGTACACTATTCTTATAGTAAATTTAGTGCTGATTCCGAAAATGTGGTCAAAAATTAAAATTGAATGAAGTAAAGTGAAGAAAGTTGAGTTTAAAAGGAAAAAAACACGGTTTTCCTGAAAAAACCTTTAAAAAATCATATCTCGAGAACGGATTGAGATTAAAGTATGCAGTTGGCGGCATTTTACTCCATTTTTGATGTAGTTTTTCAAATTTTGTTTTGCCTTTCTAGAGACTCACCCTGTATAAATAGAAAAAACGAAACAAAGATGAACAAATGATTCGCAGTGCAAATCTCAAATATTATTATTCTATTATGACCCTGGTGCTCTCCACTGTTTCCGTGTTCCGTACCTACGTACTAATCGAGAGATCAACAGTTGCTGACCCCGTGATTTGGGTTAGGCTGCACTATCGTGATAATGAAAAACATCTCAGGTCTAAAAAGAGCAATTTTTCAGGAGAGCACTCCAATGTTTTCTATCCCTCCGTTGCTAGTAACGTCCGTCCAGTTCATCTTTGTGACTTTATTTTTTGATCAACACTGTAAGTAAGTTGGGCCTCTGAATTCATCAATTAAAAAGTACACTCACTAAATTCTCATAATCCATTATAGTTATTTATAGGTGAAAGGTTTTCCCAAGTCAAGTCAAGCGGTTTTTTTTTCGTGTTGAGTTTTGAGCAAAAACATCTGAAGTGTAAGATCAGTTGTTCTTTCTGAAACTATCACGGAGAATAAGGAGAGAGTTTTAGAAACAAACTCCACCGCAAATGAAGCCACATATTTCAAGCAAAAACAACTCATCCGAATCATGTAAATTATGTGTCAAGTTGTTGTTCTTAGTCAAACAAAGTAACTTATTTAGCATACTAGAGTTGTTCCTGGGCATACTTCAGATGTTTTTAATATCATTCCAAAAATTTGAGATGTTTATGGCTAAAACTATTGGATTTGTCAAAATTTCAATTGTAGTTTTCACTATTTTCCTATCTGAATTTTCAACTTTTGACTTCACCATTGAAAAGAGCACGTCAAATTAATGGGATCACGTCTAAACCCCATTTTCTAAAATTTTGGACTTGTGACGTTTTTCAATACTACGGCAGTGTAAATCACTTGTTCGTTATTAAATCTCGAGCTCGTTAATTTGCTTTCTGGTGTTGTTTTGCTTCCTCACTACCGAAGGTAGGAAAGCTATGTGTTCGTTATTGAAGTTGACAAAAATTTTGCCCTCCAAAATCAAACTTTCCACTTGCTTTTCGCGTTTCAGAGCTTGCTGGTCGATTTCGGTTCCGTGTCTGTCTGTCTGTCAGTCTGTCTGTGTGTCTGTCTGTCTGTGGTAAATCCTTGTGACGCCCAAAACTATACCAAGTTTCAGTCCGATTCCGATGACATTTTCAGGGATTGTGCGGATTAGCTCCTAGACGGTACCCTATAATTTTCAATGACGTCGAATCAACAGTAGTCTGTGCGCATGCGCAAACGCGAATTCCTCATAACGTCGATTTCACATCATCTGTTGGTCCGATTTCGTTCAAACTCGGCAGGTAAATTGGTATATGTTCTAGAAGAATGCCCTATAAATTATATCGCAATTGGTAGAGTAATAAACATTGCGCATGCGCAAAACTAACATCGATTGACACAAGCGAAACTCCGAATCTCATGGAACGATTTTGTTGAAATTTTCAGGGATTGTGCGGGATAGCCTCTAGACGGTCCCCTATAACTTTGATTACCTTCACATAAATGGTAGTCGTTAATTTATTATAACGTTGGTTTCTTATCATCCATTGTTCCGAATTCGTTTAAACTCGAGGATTAGATAGGTATATGTTCCAGAAAAATTCTCTGTGAATTATACCGCTATTAATGGAGTAATAGCTATAGCGCATGCGCAAAATTAAAATTTATCGACGGAGACAGAACTCCGAGACTAATGAACCAATTTTTATGAAGTCTTCAAGGATCGTGCGGTTTAGCTCCTAGAGTTCCCCTATAAATTTCATTGCCATTAGATTAACAGTAGTCTATACGCATGCGCAAACATCAATTTCTTATAACGTCCACTTGTACTTTGTTCATCAACTAATCCTATACGTTCATGTTACAATATGTGATGAAGCTATACTGTCCACCCAACTTGGCAGACGTTTTTTGTTAAACGTCTTTTTTACGTCAGACAAAATAGAAGTTTTTCCACATAAATTTGTAGCGCCTACTCTAATTATATTTACTTTCTGAATGGACCAGAAATCCGTGCATAATATCGCATTGTGTATCTTTTTTAAGTGGATTGAGTTTTTGAAATTGAAAATCAGATTCTGATCTATACATCAATTCAAAACAATCGAGGAACTTTTTGACGGTTAATTATTTTTAGGTTTATTGATAGAATGTTGATGGCTTCTGATTTGTGTTCTCTAAGTCACAACATCAATTTATTGATATTTCCTGCTTAAATCTTAGTCCATTATTGGCCAACAGAGCGTTTGTCTGTTAATGAATTGTATGGATCAAGCAACAAAAATACCTATCATTTCAAGATCAATAGTAAATTACCATTCCTCTCTTGGAGGATCCAAATGTTAATTTCCTTAATCGTACCTATTTTCTTCCTCAACCTCCCATACTCTCAACTGCCTACTGTTTAGAGTAAAACCATTAACCAGAATCTCAATAATGATGCAGCTTTTATTGTCCCTCACTACCGTCTTTCAAGAACATACACTAATGGTATAAAAATACTTCCTATACGATTACATTGTCGAAGTTAATCTTTCGTTTTTAAATTATCAATTATTTGTAATTAGTAGTAATTGCCAATCTATTATTGATTAAACTTAAATTATACCCAGAAGAAATATTGCACTGGATAATTGTTGTGTTACATTTCGATAAAACCTAAAGTGTCCATTAATTTCATACAATCCAACCCTCGAGAATTAAAGATTGAGATTGTCCCAAATATCTGCGGAGATCTAAAAGAATGGAGAGTGACTGCAGCTGTCACACGTCCCCTCTTGAAAGCAAACTTGATAAATGCGTATTCGCGGTTGATTGGGAGTTCCATCCATATTGGCACGAATAGCAGATCGCTTTCGAACTATGTTTTCATTCTGTGATAGTGTTCGAGAGATATTTTGTGTGAAATAACCTAAATTTCGGACAAATAAATCTTATTAGCCAAGCCCCTCAGTCACCGTCGTCCCCATAGCGAATTTTCTTAGAAAATGAATGCCCGATAATGGATTCGTGGCAGGGAATGACGAAACAATACGTTTTGATTAATTTAATTTGCCTAATTAATCTCTCCGGGAATATTCAAATATCTTTGTGAACCTTGACCAGAAACTATTTCGAAAATTAAAACCACAATGGAAAAAGTTGAAAACTCGCCTAGTAGATGTGAGGCAGGGACTGGCGGTCATGGTTGGCCACTTGTGAGCACCAGTCTTCGCTCCTCTCATCACCGTCTAAAGGTACACTGATCCTTTCCAATCAAAGTTAAAACATGACAAGGCAGGGTGGTGGAATAGTGCTGGGTGGGTTGCAAACCCCTCCCTGAAGGCTAAGTGTCTCAAATTATACAGTTTCCATTTGTGGCAGGGACTGAGCAAAATCCTCTGGGCATGCATGTTTTTTTTTTACTAATGTTTACAGATCGCACATCCGGGGTAAGACTGGTATAAGTCCAAATTTGGGCTGTTTTGAGTTATATATACCACCAGATAGCGCTCGGCGAGCTCTACATGGAGGTAGTAATCGGTTTAACTGTAACTCAATAAATGGCCGCTAGAGAGTAGATAAACCACTATGGTTTTTAGCCACTTTTCTATCATAGCATTGGAGGAAGACTGGATCATTTCAGTTGTGCGCCAGACGCCGAAGTGTGATGACCGTAAGGTTGGTGTAATACTGGTTTACCTTTATCGGGGAAAACTTCAATGTTAACATTAAAGGAGAGAAAGTCCCTTTTAGTAAAATTGTGGCTGCCAAAATTTACGAAACAAAAGCCATTCTCGTTTCTTTATAAGCTATCATTTGCTGAAGAGTTCGAAGAAATTGCAGTATTATGAAAATAATGTTAAAGATATAAATTAAAAAATCATGAAAATGACTCTCAGCCCCCAACGAAGAAAAGAAGAAGTACTAGAAAGGAAACAGCAAAACAAAAAGTACTAAGTTAGTTTCAGATACTATTCTTGAGGACAAAATAATAATCGTTCGTGAATGGAACATACCAGCCTATGAAAAGCCTCCGGGGATCCCCCAGAACACACTTACAGGGCTTAAGTCTCTGATAAAAAGTAACCTCATACCAGCAGCGTACAAAGGATTTTACAAAAGTCACCATCAAAAAACCAAAGAAAAACGTCCAAGAAAGACAATGTGGATTCCAGCTGATGTTTCAGATAGCTCTCACGACCGCTATTGCTTATAATGAGAAAGTATTTTTATTTTATTTTAGAAGTATTTTAGGTTCAGTTTTCAGTGTTGTACTGTCACTTTTATCGGAACTCTATATTGCTAGGAGAAATTGTTCATATTTTATAAAGACTGAGGACGTAATCGCAGACTGGAAGGTAAAAGATCTCATTAGGTAGGTATCATTGTGTGATTGTGATATTTCTTCAAATATTTACATAATTTTGAAGCTAAAACGGGTACCTACTTTTTGATTATATTCGGCATTTTATTTCTGAATGCAAACGTGCCCCAACTACCACTTATTTTAATGGGGAAAAAAGCAATTTAAAATGCTTCTGGTTCCGATGTTACTGTTTTAATACAACCTGAAGTTTCTACGCTTTAGAGTTTCATGATTTGAAGTTTCTGTTTTGCTACTTTAAAGTTATTGTTAAGAACAGAAGGATTCAACTGCAATTGTTTGATTTAGTAAAAATTGGTTCCTTATAACTTGAAACTAAGAAAATTGTATTATAGTTATGTTGCTTCTACAAGTAGTAAGTAAGCTAATTTAGTTTTCAATTAATTTTTGCTGTGAACCTATATTCATTATAAAAGTAATTCTTGTCTTGACAACGACAAATTACTGAAATATTGTGTTATTCTGCCATTTACTTTTAGGTCCAAAAGGATTTTACCATAATTTTGTATGTTTAAAAGTCCCTTATTTTGAAATTAAAAAGTGGGTATTTTTGTTATTCACAAAACAGTAAAGTTTATTATCATACGTTGAATGAAATTGTGTGTTTTTAAATTTATTATTTTTATTCTTGAACCAAATAATTATATAAAGTGGTATGTAGTTCAAAGCAGAGACCATAGCGAACGAAAGCAGAGTCTGAATCTTGAGACTAATCTGATGTTCAGCAATTATATTCAGAAATTCGCCACCGTTTTCGTTTTCCAAGGTAAAAGTGGTGTTATAAGTACCTCTCCGCAGTCGCTTTGCTTAGATCAGTAGTGGTATATCTCACCGATGAAGTGATAACTGGTGTTATGCAGTCCTGTTCCTAGGGGTAACAGTGGTATAACATAGGAATTTGATGAATTTAAGCATGCTGGTTGAAAATAAAGGGGTAACGAAGTAATTTTGGTATTCCTCATGTTAGTTAGATAGTATATGAGCGCCATAGAACCGTGAGATATGAAAAAAGAAACGTTCAGATGACTGTTATATATCAATTTAGATGGGAAAAATCTTTAAACGCGATTTCCCAAAAGTAGGGTTTTTTTACTTATACCAGTATTACCCCGGATGGATTGCGATATGTTTTTTTTTTTTTTTTTTTTTTTTACTAATGCTTACAGATATTGTTTTCTAAAATATTCTGTCAGAGAAACAAAAAATTAGGATAATAGGGATTAGAAAGAGCTCAAAACATTTATGAAAGATGGCCTATTGATCACATTGTTGGCTGACTGAAGTCTGGACACATGGCAGGGAATGAATGGTATTTTGATGTGTAATGAATTTTTTTCGTAATTAAAAACTTATTTAACCGCTATGGGAAGGTATGGGCTGGAAAGGAAACAGTAATTGGTACTAGCCGAAAAAGTTATGATATATCTGAAAATCTACGAGACGAGAATGATATATTAAAATTATATGAATCCTATGAATGACATATTAAAATTATATGAATTATATGAACTGATTATATGAAAATTATGATATATCTGAAATCCAACGATTTCATGAGAATGGCCCCTATCCCTTTCGCCCGTCCCGCTCAATTTCTCAGTTTCTCTCATCAAAATGGTTTTCATAGCGCATCTACTAACGGTATGTTGAAATTATGTATACTATATAGAGAAGTAGTAGGCAAATTATGAAAGAATTTAAAAAAATGGGAATTGAAAAAATTAAATTATTATTACAACAACAACAAAAAACGGGTGATAAAGTGTATTTAGCAAAATTTTCCGGATTTTCTCGACAAAACGGGTCTCTACTTATCCATCCTGATAATATTGCAAAGATCGCACAGTGGAGTAAACGCCCCAAATTCTTGGTCAATACTTCAAAAATCGAAGTTCACCGGAAAGAGTAAGAGTATTAATAAGATAAATTTTTTGTATTGGTCTCATTCCAAGTTGCAATCTGTGATGGATATGTGTAGTTCCTCCTTCTCGATTCTTGAAAATGTTACACCTTGGCGTATTCCTGAGGTCATTCAACCTGCAGGATATCTTCTGGGTGTAGCAGGAGGAACTACTACATTTCCATCACCTCCATTGTCAAAAATCTAACAGCACATACGTTTCCGCCATATTTGGGCAACTGCAAAATTACAACTACTGTATTCGAGAAATAGTTGCATACTTACAACCACTTTTGGTAGTGTAGTTGTCCAGCCCAACAATTCTTCTTAACTGCAGTAGTTGTAGATGGCATGCACAACTACTACTACTGAAGTTGCAAAAAGTAGTTGCCACCACAACTACAAACTAGTAGTTGTAGTTATAAATATACAGCCGTAACTGCAGTAAGTTACATTTGATGCAAATGCACCAAACCGTGTCTGTATGTATTAAAAGCCACCTGCTCAAACTTTTTACAGTTCTTCATGTGATGTCAAGGATGGCGCCAAGACGCACAGTGGTTCAGAGATGGTAAAAACTAAGCTCCGCTTAGTACGAACACTTTTAGGATATTTCGCACGCTGATTCCGAAAATACCTCATGTCTCTATACCTAAAATTGCCGTTTAAAGCCACTATTCAAGTTTCTCACTTCTTCCATTTTTTCCAATAGGGACCTCATAAAGATGTTTCCATATTAAAGAAAAGTGGTAGAGAATCAAATTCTTTAGGGTCAACAATTTATCAAGCATCCCGAATGAACTTAATGATCGATTTTTGACCACTGTTGCCGAACATAATATTTGCGCTTTTAGTGTATGATATTTAGTAGGTACCTGTACTTGAAGCACTAAGACAAAAAATTAGTCAATGAGAGCAAAACAGCAAAACTACAAGAATCTACAGTTCTTATCATCTAAGAAGCCTGATTAAAGCATCGTTAAAGTTGGTATTCGTTGATACAATAATATGAAAACGTGAATATTGACAGATTGATGTTTACGACTTTGTCCTGATAGAGAGAAGAAGTTCAAAATAATCGCAATAATGGATATTAGTATCATGAAGAGGGCTCTTAATACATGGAGATATAAATTGGTACATTTTGCGTCCATGTAATTTTAGTTACAGATCCATAATTACAACTATTTGAAAATTTATGTTATTGTCGTGATTAAATTTCTCATTTCTCGACAATATTTATATTTATTGAGGTTAAGAGTTATTAAATGAGATACGAGAATCAATCAGTTGGAAATTTTAATACCAATTTCTTTAAATGGCCAAGAAAGATATGATGAGGGAGGATTTTCTGACTAATCTGATGTCGAGATATATTAAATATAATTCAATAATAATTAAGAAAATACCGCAAGAGTGTGAGGGTAGGTGAGAATAGCAATTGGGTTAAAGATATAAATCAATTATGATTAATAGTTGATTGCTATACGCTCCCATGCATACCTAGGGGGGTTTATAGGACCACCAGAGACAAGAGTCAACTCCGTGAAGGGCAAGGTGGAAAAATGGATATCCCACGTTACATCTCTTGCTTCATGTGCCACGAAAGTCATCAGGCCAGCCGCACAGCATTCACGAAATCTCTCCAAAGAGAGTAGTCATACCTACAGAGAGAGGGTTGCAGGCCAACGAGGAAGTATATCAACCACTTAGAGTGGTCTTCCACAACCAATGTACTCCAGCAGTTCTAGGAAGACAGGTTACACCAATAGAACATGTTCTCTCCACCTGACTAGGAGGCTCGCAAAATGAAGCTCCAGTGCACAATGCTGAAACAGCCTGATTTACTTAAAAAAATGCTGCCTTGAAATTGGTGGATAGCACAACCACTGGAACCTCCTTCAATATTTCTGATCAGAATGAACAAATATCACGAGTATTGGGAGGAGAAATGACACAGTAAAAGAGATCCAACAAAAAAGATACCAGCAGCTCACCGAGATTTTACCACCCCAATCACAACGCACTATTCGTCGAATTACAGAAGATAATACATCCCAATGGCTTTCAGTAGTTCCTATTTCATCGGATATGCTAGACTTATCGCCAACATAATTTCGAGATGTCCTAAGAATGCAGTATGGATGTCATGCTCCCGGCGTCATGTGATGGGTGTGTGGAGGAGTTTTCTCTAATCCATGCTCTCAACTGCAAAAGAGGGGGCTTGATAAGTCATGGGCACAATCAAATCCGTGATACCGTGGCAGCCTTTGCGAAACTAGCATGGAGTGTAGTAGCGGTGGAACCAGTTATGAAAGAAGGCGAAAATGGAGCACCTGGTCTGTGTGTTTCTTTCCAGAGAGCACGGATGGCGGCCTTAGCAAGGAAATGGGAAAGAACAAGATCACAGATCTCATAATGGATCAGAGCCAAAATCCAAATGGCCCCTACACGAGCTGTGTCAATTAGGCACAAGAAGCAACGAGACGGACTACACTGGACTCGAAGATGATACTCCCCTTCCCCTCATAAGTAGTGGGAGTGATGTAGACATCAACTGAAAACCAAGAAACGAAGCAGTCAGAAAAGTTCTACCAAACATACTTAAATTATATATTATCTGTACACGAAAAAAAAATTTTTTTTTTTTTTAAAAAACGTCAATTAATATCATGGAAAATTCTAAATTTTACCCACGGTTTTTCATCTAGAAAATATCGCTTGTTGATCTCAGCTCTGTTTTTCAACTACATGTTTTGTTTTTACGAGATGAATAGTTTCGACTTGAACGAGATCAAATCAAGATTTTTATAGGGAAAGTGCCAACATATGGCAAAAGAAAGAGTTGCCCAAATATACATCAAATTCATTTTTTTCTTCATACTTTTGTCTTTATTGAAGAGTGAAGCCAATGCGATGAGATATTTTATATTTAGAATGGAGCTGTGCCAATTAATTTTTTCTCCCCTCATCCAACACTTATAAACAAACAGATAAACTTTTTCAATTATCGAGGAAAAAAGCGAAACCAGTGAAATGGCTCGTTCTGTTGAGGGCGGTTGACATAGTCGTTTGCGATTATTACACTTTTTAATCAAATTGAAAGAATGAAGAAAATCAATTGCGTGAAAGCGAATTAAAATTTATTTCAGTGAAAAAAGGATAAAGCTTTCAACAACATTTGCCGAAGTCTTCTCGAATATTCACTAATATGAATATATTCAACCATTTTCTTATTTCTTCTGATCCTTTGATGTCTTCAACTCGCTCAGCGTAAAATACTGCCCATCCCTAAATACACTGTTGACGTACTGGAAACTGCCAATGAAGAAACGACAGAGGAGCCGAATCTAACTCAATCTGAGAATGATTCAACGTCTTCCGAGAAATCTGAATAAATGGGTCTTATTAAAAATTTCCCACTTGAATTACTTTTGTTTTCCCAGCATTTATACCTAACCATCTTTTCTTTTGAATTATTTTTTTCCTTTTTCATACCTGCATATCAATTTGGATACAATTTAGTTCGAGGGAAACAAAAGATTATGTTCCTAACTTCTTATCAAACGTTACATTCGTGAATATAATATACAGCAAATCAACTTTATTTTTCGAATTACGTCCCATTTTGTCACTATTCTTATTGAAGTAGTAATTTATTACCATTCCAGACTCAAATGAGCGTGTTTTAAACCTGTGTGTTTAGAGGTTTTGACGTGAAGTACGGGTCATTCACCCCACCTTAGATCATTTTCTCCACTGCGGATATATAACAGAAGTTGGCGAGATTTGAAAACATTACGAAAATGTCGTTTGAAGATAATTAGCTTTAAATAGATACAAAAAAGAGGTGACAGACTAGGGAGTTCGTGCTTTTTATTACACCTACGATCCTCTACAATCCTTTCAGACGAGCAATTCTTTTATCGAATTTCCTTAGAAAATAAAGCTATTGCAATGGCTCCAAAAATTTTAAAATGAAAATTTTCGAAAATTTTCTTCATCGAAATCTGTTTTGAGGCATTCTGAAATGATTCCTGGATTTTTACGCTTTTTTATATCTCTATCTCTATCTCTATCTCTATCTCTATTATTAATAAGAATGAAACTCCGTCTGTCTGTCTGTCTGTCTGTCGCTCTGTCGTGTCTATGCACGGCCAAACGGCTGAGTGGGGGGAGTCTACGAGTGGGGGGATCTTTTTGGGATTTTCCGATAGGGTGTATAAGCGAATTTAAAATTTTCTAATCCCACCCGAACCATGGGCCGTAGGGCGGGAGGGGGTCGAAGTAATAATTAATGTGCGCTTTTTTCCACTTCCCCGCTTCCTCTACCCCTCTAAACGGCCGTCGACAATTCCTGAAAAATACGGGTTTCGAAGGTTTTCCTACGAGGAAGACGACGGCGCGATCGGATCGCGAAAAAAATATCGGGAAATGCGTTAAAAAAAATGCGAGAGTACGGACCCGTTTTCTCGAAAAGTCCGCCGAAAAACTTGGTTTTTTCCGATTAAAATATACCCCATAAAGGTACGTTTTTCGGAACGGTTTTCGCGGGCGAAATACAGCTTTGATCCCGCCGAATCTGAATCCGAAGTCGGATATCGAAAAAAGTGACGGAAAGTAGGTCAAATTGGGAGGGGAATTGCGAGGGAAGCGTTTAACATCAGAAATTAATCGACCACGGGCCGCCGTTACACAACGTTGCTTACCTGAAGGGACCCTCACAGGGGGGTTCCCATTTGCACTTCTACGCAATACCTTGCGAGGCGAGCAGGTATACATAGGTACCTACCTTGCGAGCGAAGCGAGAGCCATTTCAACAGAATAAATACGGACTTTGTCCTACACATATACAGGTATACCTTGCGAGCGAAGCGAGAAACATCCCCTAATAAACTTTTCGTTTTAGTTTTATAAGATTTAATTTGTTTGTAAGAATTTCCAACAGAAAAAAACGTCTGCCAAGTTGGGTGGGCAGTATAACTTCCTCAAGCGAGCGAAGCGAGCAGCATCCCCTAGAGAAGTTAAACCTACCCTTAGAGACCTACCGTTTGAGAGCGAAGCGAGCAACATCCCCTACGTGTTGGGTGGGCAGTATAACTTCCTCAAGCGAGCGAAGCGAGCAGCATCCCCTACAGAAGTTTAACCTACCCTTAGAGATCTACCGTTTGCGAGCGAAGCGAGCAACATTCCCTACATGTTGGGTGGGCAGTATAACTTCCTCAAGCGAGCGAAGCGAGCAGCATCCCACACAGAAGTTAAACCTACCCTTAGAGATCTACCGTTTGCGAGCGAAGCAAGCAACATCCCCTACATGTTTCAATTGCGAGCGAAGCGAGCAACATGCCCTACATACCACACTTTGCGAGTGAAGCGAGCAACATTCCCTACATGCCACACTTTGCGAGCGAAGCGAGCAACACTCCCTACATACCACACTTTGCGAGCGAAGCGAGCAATTTAATGGGGGTCGGGGGGCTTGCCCCCCGGCTGGACGTGGAGGCGAGCGTAGCGAGCCGGAGCGGCTAGTTATTAATAAGAATGAAACTCCGTCTGTCTGTCTGTCTGTCGCTCTGTCGTGTCTATGCACGGCCAAACGGCTGAGTGGGGGGAGTCTACGAGTGGGGGGATCTTTTTGGGATTTTCCGATAGGGTGTATAAGCGAATTTAAAATTTTCTAATCCCACCCGAACCATGGGCCGTAGGGCGGGAGGGGGGTCGAAGTAATAATTAATGTGCGCTTTTTGGACTTCCCCGCTTCCCCTACCCCTCTAAACGGCCGTTGACAATTCCGGAAAAATACGGGTTTCGTAGGTTTTCCTACGAGGAAGACGACGGCGCGATCGGATCGCGAAAAAAGTATCGGGAAATGCGTTAAAAAAATGCGAGAGTACGGACCCGTTTTCTCGAAAAGTCCGCCGAAAAACTTGGTTTTTTCCGATTAAAATATACCCCATAAGGTACGTTTTTCGGAACGGTTTTCGCAGGCGAAATACAGCTTTGATCCCGCCGAATCTGAATCCGAAGTCGGATATCGAAAAAAGTGACGGAAAGTAGGTCAAATTGGGAGGGGAATTGCGAGGGAAGCGTTTAACATCAGAAATTAATCGACCACGGGCCGCCGTTACACAACGTTGCTTACCTGAAGGGACCCTCACAGGGGGGTTCCCATTTGCACTTCTACGCAATACCTTGCGAGCGAAGCGAGAGCCATTTCAAATAATAAATACGGACTTTGTCCTACACATATACAGGTATACCTTGCGAGCGAAGCGAGCAACATCCCCGAATAAACTTTTCGTGGTTCCACGTAGTTTCTAAGATTTAATTTGTTTGTAAGAATTCCCAACTGAAAAAAACGTCTGCCAAGTTGGGTGGGCAGTACAACATTCTCTAATAAACTTTTCGTGGTTCCACGTAGTTTTATAAGAATTAATTTGTTTGTAAGAATTTCCAACAGAAAAAAAACGTCTGCCAAGTTGGGTGGGCAGTATAACTTCTTCAAGCGAGCGAAGCGAGCAGCATCCCCTACAGAATAAATACGGACTTGCGAGCGAAGCAAGCAACATCCCCTAATAAACTTTTCGTGGTTCCACGTAGTTTTATAAGATTTAATTTGTAAGTAAGAATTCCCCAACAGAAAAAAACGTCTGCCAAGTTGGGTGGGCAGTATAACTTCCTCAAGCGAGCGTAGCGAGCAGCATCCCCTACAGAAGTTAAACCTACCCTTAGGGATCTACCGTTTGCGAGCAAAGCGAGTAAAATTCCCTAAATGCCATACTTTGCGAGCGAAGCGAGCAACATTTTCTACATGCCAGACTTTGCGAGCGAAGCGAGCAACATTATCCTACATGCCAGACTTTGCGAGCGAAGCGAGCAATATTCCCTACACGCCACACGTTGCGAGCGAAGCGAGCAATTGAATGGGGGGTCCGGGGGGCTTGCCCCCCGGCTGGACGTGGAGGCGAGCGTAGCGAGTCGGAGCGGCTAGTGTTATATATATATGTCATTCCAGACGATAACTCTCGATAGAATTGAGATAAAAACTTCGTTCTTTCGCCAAAAAATCAAGC
This sequence comes from Adelphocoris suturalis, assembly GCA_030762985.1. Lineage (NCBI taxonomy): Eukaryota > Metazoa > Arthropoda > Insecta > Hemiptera > Miridae > Adelphocoris > Adelphocoris suturalis. Next base: position 7,631,307 of record CM061051.1, on the reverse strand, counting down.
ATTTCAAAAGAAAGGATGAGTTCGTTGGACAACACTTTTTGAGCACATTAAATTGGTCAAATTTCAAAAAATGTGCTCAAAAAATCACTAAAAATGACTGAAAACGTCTAAAAACTGTTAAATTTATATTTTCATCAGAATAGTAGTCGAAAGAAGTTTATTGACGATGAACTAAAACATTCATAAATGTATTCACAAAATTATGGTGAAAAATGTACTTGAATTTACTCAATATTTGCTGAAAAATCGATTGAAAAACTGAAAAATTGCTTAACATCCAAAATCTGTTGTTATTCGTAGAATATGATTTGGAACGAGTTTATTTGCCATAAAATTGGTGGTTAACAATTTCTTTGTACTCGGAATGCACAAATTTCAAAACAGTAATATAATATAATGTTACGATAATCTACGAAAATTCGCTCATACGATCATGCTGCATGACTAGAACTTTTATTCCGGTATAGGAACATTCAATTGCTAATATTTACTTCGATAAGTATAATTTGATCAGCATAATACCTACTTGAGGGATATTAAGAGTTTCTTTTGGATCCCCCATGCACTATTTTTCTTCAAGAACAATGAGGAATACGTGAAAAAAAGTTCCAGTCATGCAGCATGATCGTATGAGCGAATTTTCGTGAATTATCGTACTATTATTATGTTACATTGTTTTGAAAATGAGCATTTTGAGTGAAAAGAAAATGTTAATTAGCAACATTATGGCAAAAAAATTCGTTCAAAATGATAATTTGCGATTCAGAAAGAGATTTTGGATTTTTAACTTTTTTGCTGTTTCTACCGATTTTTAAGAACATTTTAATGAAATTTATGTACATTTTTCACCATGATTTTGTACGTAAATTTTCAAATATTCCATTTTATAATTAATAAACTTTATTTAAGCAATATTCTGCTAAAAAAATATAATAACACCGATGTTTAGCCTTTTTTTTGTCATTTTTTGTGATTTTTTTAGTACATTTTTTGAAATTTGACCAATTTAATGTGCTCAAAAAGTGTTGTCCAACGAACTCATCCTTTCTTTTGAAATGCTTGATTTTTTGGCGAAAGAACGAAGTTTTTATCTCAATTCTATCGAGAGTTATCGTCTGGAATGACACACACACACACACACACACACACATATATATATATATATATATATATATATATATATATATATATATATATAAAGCGTTAAAATCCAGGAATCATTTCAGAATGCCTCAAAACAGATTTCGATGAAGAAAATTTTTGAAAATTTTTATTTTTAAATTTTTGGAGCCATTGCAATAGCTTTATTTTCTAAGAAAATTCGCTAAAATGAGAATGATGATGACAATGAATATGGTGATGATGGTGAATCATTGAGGAATTATTCTCAACCAATAACCTGTCTAAATCCCAACCTTAATTGCGCTCTATTGTTCAGCAATTACGAGATTCTTTCCACAGTAATTCCATATTGAGGTTACCTTACATCTATGAGTCTAAAGTAATCGAAAATAGTTCTTGCTTGACCCTGCAGAAGACGAGGCGTATTCACTCATTTCCTAAAGGAACTCACACAGGGGGAAAAGGTTTTTCAATTATTATTAATAATAATAATAAAAAGACATTCACCACCACCTTTGAGTCACAGCGCTGTGTTCGTGGTTTAGTCAGTCCTTTGTAGTGTATTATTTTCAACAATTTATTAATAATTGTATACGAGTGAGAAAATATTTTTCTTCATTCGCCGGTTGAGGGCAAGCGGTTTGACCGGGAAATATAAGAATAAAGTATTTAAATTGTGCAGCTTGTTTCACAGCATCATGTTTCATTATTATTATTATTCAATATTTAATCACATTAATTCCGCAAGTATACAAACAAACATATCATATTCCATATATAGCCAATTTGGTTTGAATCCGTTTCATATTGCGAAAGTCCAGATGAAAAACAAACTCGTCTTACAAACACGGTTTGGGGCTAACAAATTCCTGAGATAACGAATTGGAAAGTAGTAAATGCTTTGCCGATATATTGATCAATGCTAGTAAGTTCGAAGGGTGCAAACACGAGAATACGTTTCGGTAAAAAGTTGTTGCAAATGTAGTGGCATGTTCACTGCCGTCGATGAATAGGTAGTCGCGAGAGTGACAGTAAGTTTTTACCTGTAGGTAATTGTTTGCTTTGAGATCGTTTAGTGGCGTGTAAACCCACCACCCTTGCTTCACTTCTCTACGACAGTAAGTACCTAACTTTTTTTGCTGTTCCTAAACGTTTTCTATGAACTGAAATGCCGGGTTCCACCGTTAGTGTTATTTACATATAACTACCAACACCATACCAAGTAAATTATGGCTACAAACAAGTAGTCTCCCATTAGCACTGAGAAATGATATGGAACTGTTGCAATTTTCGTAGAACTTGTGTAAACGAGGGGTCAAGTAGTGCTATTTTGCATTTCATGAAAAAGCCCAACGATTTCGGCATCTGAAAACGACTCCGACCATGGGGTCATTAAGAACCTTGAGACTCTTCCAAATCAACCCAGACATATTGCAATAGATTCATATTTCAATGTATTCAAAATTCTTGATTTCTAGAAAATATACAAAAAATAAAAAAAGTCCAGTCATGCAGCATGACCCCATGAGCGAATTTTTGAAGAAATCTTCGATTATTTCGATTTTTGACTGATTTTTCAACTTTGAAATTTTTGAAAACTTGATACATATTCTTATAGGAAATTTTACGCTGATTCCGAATATACCACATGTTAGTATGCTGAAAAAATTATTTCGCACAGCAAATCGCAAAAAACAGGCTATTTTGCAATTTTTGACTACATTTTTGAAAATTTCAACCCGAAGATGTAATCCGATCATGCTGGCCAACGAACTTGAACTTTCGTTTTGTGTCCTTAACATTTTTTTTTTTTTTTTTTTTTTTTTTTTTTTTTTTTTTTTTTTAAGAAACCTTCCCTCAAAGACGGAGGGGGCACGCCATTAAATTGAAAAATAAACAAATAAAATGAAAAAGTGGAGAGGACGCCCAGGTTTACCCGACGCCGGCTCTAGGGATAAGGGAAGTTGTAGGACGAGGAGGAAGAATGGGATGAAAGGATGTGCCCCTATAAAATGACCACCAGTTCAAGTAAGAACCCCCCAGGACGCGGGTGGTGATACCACGGAGTACTCCTGCCGAGATGCCCAACTCGAGTAACTCCGTGGCGCTTTTCCCGCACCACACCCCGCGCCATGACACGGTCGCGGCAATGACCTTGATGTTATACATATATACATACATACATAGATACATACTACATTAAAAAAATTCGTTAAACTTCAGAATATGATTTAGAATAGCCTGAAACGGATTTCTGCATAAAATGTTTTCAAAAAATCACATTCTACAAATTTTGAGGCGAGAGCAATAGCTTAATTTTCTTCAAAAATTCGCTAATAAATAAATAAAACATAAACTTATACCTAAATGTTTTTGAAAAATAAACTAGCTTGAGTAAACTCTACTTTTTACCTTAGTGACAAGAGTAGTTACAGTATTACTTTGCTCATTCCGCGCCACAACATTACATCGGGTTAAAGATGTTATTTATTGACTTACCGATAACACTTCAGATATATATGGTTAGATTAATGTTTTCAAGAAAAATCGTTAAACAATATCACACTGAAAACAATAATGCGACATGACGGCCGGTAACAGCAGAATGAACGAACCAATTTCCAGAAACACCTCTTTGCTGACCTTTAAAATGGCCCATCGTGATCTCACGAGCCCACAGAAATTGTTTCCACAATCGATTAAACACCGAAAACAGGATTTAAAAAATTATTCTCGTCGCTTCAGTAATGTGTTATTGGAATAATAGAAACACTTGCCAGTTAGTCGAAGGTTTATCCATGAGAGAGAGAGACAAAAACAATTTGATGATGAGCTGGATGGTGGTGGGAGGATTAGATCTGAGTATTTTTTGTTTCGAACTCATTAGGGGAGGAGTTTGGGTTACAGTTTGTCCTCATTGGAGACTTTGAATAATATTTTGCCCTCTTCAGGACATTGAGCAATATTTTGTTCTATTATGAACTTTTAGAAATGAGAACTTTGGCCTGAGAATTAAGTTATAATACTGAGGCGCTATATAATTTAATATTGATGAAAGGAATGAATAGAAAAGAAGTCTTAATTCATCTACAATTACATATAAATTCAAGGGTATATCAATGGTTCATTCTGGATAATTGAAGCGCAATATTCCTTCTGAAACGGCTCTCCGAAATTCAGTGGACTACATCACTGAGGTGACAGAATAAATTCCAGCACGTTATTCAGCCACGCTGGAGAAGAATTTAGAACGAAGGAATATTCACCGAATTCGGAAACGACCTAGGTAGGGACATATGTAGTGTGTAACAGCTACATTAAAACCTTAATATGCAGCTACAGTGGAACCTGGATAATTCGAACTTCTTTAATTCGAAATCTTCTTCAATTCGAATATTTCTCTTGGTCCCTAGCATTTTGTGTTTAAACAATGCTAAAAAATCGTGGATAATTCGAATTTTATTTTGGATGATTCGAATTTTTCGGCGTGCTATATAAGGTATAAATTTTAAGCTGCTACTTAAAAGTAATTGTAAATTTATCGGGAAATACGTTTTAGTAACGATATTCGGCAAAAGGTTTGCGTTAGATCGCTGGATCATCAGCAGAAGAAGTACCGGTGCTGAGTGCAGCTGACGCCATGAATCACGTACAAGAACTTACACTTTTTTTAAAGCCGAATTAATGTAAGTGATTCATACAACAACTCTTTGAATGCGTTGGAATCTTTTATAATGGCCGAGAGACTTAATTCAAGGAAACAGGCCAAAATATCATCCTTTTTTGAAAAACAATAGATTGTTTTTTATGGTTGCAGTTAAATACAGTACCATTCCAGGTGTCTTTATATTTATTGTTCAATATTCTGTTGGTCAATACAGTATTCAATGTTACCTACTGTATGTACTTTACTTCGTACTGTAGTTTGTTAAAATATAATTTATTAAAAACTTCTTTAATTTGAATTTTTGGTTAATTCGAAGTTTTTGACTGGTCCCTTGAGGTTCGAATTATCCAAGTTTCACTGTATTAGGAATGTATTCCCTTCCTCGGTTATTCGAGATTCAGGTGTACAACTCGATCAATTCAGGGAAGTAGACGTACTCTCCTGGTTGAGACGAGAATCGTCACATTTTAAATCACGGAATCAAGACTAAAATGTTGTTCTATTTATCCAAACACAAGATAGAAGTTCTACAATAGTCTGAACTAATGTTTTCCAATTCTACCAGCTCAAAAAGTTGCTCTACTTGGAGAAATTCAAATAAAAGCGCCTCCTACTTCAAAACAAAGTTATCGGACATTACCAAGTGTAATGGGATGTTGTCAGAAAGCCACTCCAAAGTCTGGAGGGTCTTGGAAAAGAGACACATGGTCATTTTCGAGTGTCACTTTCCCTTCATGACAAATAATTCATCGCCCTATCGACCAAACGTTAAATGAAACTTCACTACTCTCATCCATTTGTAACTGAATAATAATGAAACCTATCTACCTGGAAATATTGTTACGGTACCTAATCAAGAATGGTATTATGTCCATAGAGCTGAATTGACGCGTCTATACTAAATACTTCGATAATTGCAAGCATCCCATTAGTAATTACCCAAACTATTACTCTCATATTAGCCCTCTCTTAACTCTCTTAGTTCTCTTTGCTCTCTCTTTACTTAACTATATTACCCTTATTTTACCTCAATAACATGTACTTACGTTTGAAATGTTACTGACAAATGAATTGGAAACACGTTTTAATATTGAACGTATCAATAATTGTTTTTCTTTTAACTTTATTTATTTTCATACAGATTACAATAATATATATAATAATAGTAGTAATAATGTATAAAATACATGTATACCTAAAGTATACCTAAAGCATAAATGAATATCTAAAGCATAATATTTTTGAGCTTTCATCACTAATGAATTCGGTTGAGCGAATCTTCATTCGAAGATAATAACACAATTCCTGGCTGCTACACGGCTCAGTCACGCTCCTCAACATTTCGTTGATTCAAACAGTTCGTACTGGTTTTTAAAGGTTGAAAATGTTATAAAATGGTCATTTGAAGGGTTCGCCTTTTGGAATCAGATGAAAACATTTGTAAGCCAGTTTTGTTATTGTTATCTCGTCCGTTTTTATCTCATTCAATGTAATATATTTCTGGAATTTTTTTTGTTGTCAGCTAGAAAATTTAGTTTTGTTGATGAGTAACCCACAATGAGTCACGCGACAGACAACCTCGCTGGAAGCACTGCATCACACCAATACAACTCAATTACGGAATCAAGATAAATCAATTAGATCAATATGCCAATATTGCGGTCGAGAAATCACTCAAAGAGGATTAAGGCCAGTACTTTTTTAGCACATTAAATTGGTCACATTTCAAAAAAATGTGCTAAAAAAATCACTAAAAATGGCTAAAAACGGCTCAAAATCCTTAAAATTAGATTTTTCGCAGAATATTGCTTAGATAAAGTTTATTAACTATAAAATTGAAAATTCAAAAATTTATGTACAAAATTATGCAGAAAATCGGCTTAAATGTCATAAAATTGGCTAAAAATCGACAAAAACTTTAAAGAAAGCTAAAAGTCCAAAACTTTTTTTGAATAGCAGGTTATCATTTAAAATACGTTTTTGCCATAAAATTAATAGTTAACAATTTCATTGCACTCAAAAAGCTCTAATTTGAGATCAATTTAACAGTATGAAATACGATAATTTACGAAAATTCGCTCATACGATCATGCAACATGACTGGAAATTTTTGCCATAAAATGGTGAAGCAATTTCTTAGTATCCAGATTGCTCAAATATCAATACATTTTAACATTATAATACGATAGGTGGTATTTTAATAAAATTCGCTGGTACGATCATGCTGCAAGACTGGAACTTTTTCACTCATGCTAGGTTTCAACCCCCCCAGCACCACACCCCCTTTATAAATTCTAAAAGGCCGTTCCTGTTATAGACCATGCCTTGCATGTATGACCTATCTTTGAAGGAAAGTCCTAAGAACTATCATTTTTAAGAACTATCGAGAATTCTTGTGAGAAGCTTTATAGCGGAAAGCATTTTAAGGAATCGATCCGTGAAGGTTGAATCATTACTTCAGGGACGCCTTGCTTTTATTCAACGATCCATTTATGTTTAGTTCATTTTGGTTTATTATTTCCAATAATAAGCCTATGTGATCGTATAGCAAAACATTTTTATAACCCCCCCCCCCCCCCCCCCCTCAAACTTTGTCACTTTACGTTTCAAGGTGCGTAGAATCCAAATTTGAAATGTCCGTCCGCCGTTCGCCGTCCGCCGTCCGGGCCATAAAAGGCCTTAGAATTGACTTAAAAAATCTGTTCTTTCGCACATAGACTCCACTTGGGGTCTAGTTGGTCCTAACTTCTCGCCAGCTCGATCGCTCCACTCTCATGGGTGCTATGAGCCAAAAATAGGTGAAAAAGTGTCTTTTTTTTTTTTTTTTTTTTTTTTGTATATTTCAAGTTGTATAGAAATTGGAGATTTATGAGTGAAAAGAAAATGTTAGCTATTAATTTTATGGAAAAAAAAAGTATTCTAAATGATACTCTTCTATTCAAAAAGAGATTTTGGATTTTAGGCTATTTTTTGCAATTTTATAGATTTTTTAAAACAAAATTTAATGAAGTTCAACTTTTTAGCATAATTTCGTACATAAATTTTTGAATGTTCTATTTCATAGTTGATAAACTTTATTTGACCAATCTTATGCTAAAAAATATCAATTTAACAATTCTTAGCCATTTTCAGTGATTTTGTCAGCACATTTTTTGAAATTTGACCAATTAGATGATATCAATATACAGTATAGGTAACACTTTTATGTGTTGGAAAGATGACTTGGTAATAAATTGTTTTGTTTATCAACTATATTAAAAAGCGTAAAATTGTGAGATTCTGCTGCTGTAATGGATTGAACCCAATTGTGAGGTCCGAAGCTCCGAGTTCCGATACTAAATATACTATAAGCGGCGTTTAATAATTGTGGACCAGAGATCTACGTAGAAGGGCTGTCTAATACATAAATAATAAACCGTTGTGTAATAATTTGCAGCGTTTTCTTTCTTGTAATTATTAATCCTCATCCAATCCAGTAAACGAAAGCAACTATTGCAGCAATCAGCAAGTACGAAACTTAATTCGACCTTTCAAAATGAGGAATCCAAGTGAACCATGTATGAATTTTGTTAACAAGTATCACGACATTCCATTTTCAGTGTTCTTCTCAATGCGGCCCTGTAAAATTTTGTTTACTTTGCCTGTCTCCAGCAGTAGCTGCTTTATACTCTCCTTAACCACATAAGCTAAGACATACTGTTGTCCGTACTTATGTATGTAGATCTCGGCGTCCTTGAAAACATCGGAAGGTATGTAGGATTACATATGCTTTCATTAAAAATAAATAATTGAATAGGTCAATTTTGTTATATAAACGTCATTTAGAATGTAGTAGCATTTGAGAGAACTTTCCCTTCAGAAAAGACGCGTCATTATGGTCACCTTTTGTTATTGAACCTGAAAACAAAAATTAATTATGTTAACGTTGAAAATTTTTAGTCACAAGGGAAATGAGGATTCTTAATTTTTCTATTCGCTACGGTTTAAGAAAATATTCCATAAGTATGGCATATCAATCATTGAGATTTCACACTCGTTTCCAAGTGTTCGGTTACCGTAGGCAGTCCGTTCTAAAGTGGCCACAATTGGATGATAGATCTCACACGACTCCAACACAAGTACCACGATTCGTTCAAATGCTCCGAATCTCGTCTTGTCCATCTCTCTGGACTCATCATTCCCCTTTTTTTCCTTTTGCTTCCTCACTACCGAAGGTGGGGAACGTTTGTGTTTGTGCTAAAGGTCGAAACAATGTTCAAAATATGTTCAGTCATTGTGCAGGATAACCGATCAACTACATCGCCGTACAGTGGGCCAGAAACCGATTCTAGGTGGACAAATTTATTTTATTAGCTATTCTTATAGAAAACTGAGCTGATTACGAATATACCCCTTGTTCCGATACCTAAAATATGTAGCTTCTTCGACCCAAGAAATAGATGTTTGACAATTTTTTTCACTTTTGTACCTTTGGAACTGACCTAAATGTTTTTTGTACTGAAAAAAAGTTGTAGAAGAAGATATTTTGCATCAAATGAGACCACCGCCAGATCTCTAACTCTTTTCCTCGATTTTCGGCCATTTTTCAAAGTTTTCTTGACCTACCACCCCCTTTTTGAGGATTTCCATAGAAGTGGATAGTAAGTGGTAGGTTACGAGAACTCAGAAAAATCGCCGAAAATCAAGGAACCAAGTTAGATATCTGGCGTTGGTCTCATTCGAGGCAAAATATCTTCCTCTACAACAAAATTCTCTCAACTTCTACAAAATAATTTTGACCACCTAGAATGGATTTTTTCTCAAAACTTTGCCTTACAATTCTCGAGATATTAGATGATCTGAACCTCTGGGTAGCAATTAGTAGCAGCCAATTGCTATTAAATCTCATTCTACACATATTTGAGAACCATTAGGCTCCAAATTCGTCGCGATTCCGCGATTCCCAGCGGACCCTGCTAGTAATTGTATAGTACAATTGTAATGAGCATAGTACAATTGTAATATTTCTAGTTGATTTATTAAAACACACAAAAATTCAACCAACTTTGCGAACCATTGTGCATTATGTCGACTTCAAAGAAAAAAAAATCACGAGCTAGCCTTGACAGCCTCACTAATGATCCCTTGTATAAACGAACTAAATATCCCATCATTGTACAATTGCAAGATTCACTGAGCGTAGCTGAACGAGAAAACATTCTATACCAGTTGGAAACTGTGTTAGTGACTCTCCAACAAGCTCTACACAGCTCCGGATATCAAACTACTCCTTCCAAAGACTTTCGACTTTTAGTGAATTTTTGAAGAAAATCGAGCTATTGCTCTCGCCTCAAAATTTGTAGAATGTGAATTTTTGGAAAAATTTTATGCAGAAATCCGTTTCGGGCTAATCTGAATCATATTCTGAAGTTTAACGCATTTTTTTATGTATGTATGTATATATGTATGTATGTATGTATGTATGTTCGAAACGTCGACCTGAAATATAGTGACCAACCCTCAAGAAACCCGAAACATCTTAAATGTATGTATGTATATATGTATGTATGATGTTTCGGGTTTCTTGAGGGTTGGTCAATAAAAAGTCTATATTTCAGGCCGACGTTTCGAAATATTTATATTTCTTCTTCAGGGCTGGTAACAGAGGAGGGGCAGACAACAATTAGAATCTTCCTAATGTGGATATGATTAAATACAAACAGATAAGATGAAAAACTATGGGTTTTGTATATAACGAACTCTTAGTGCTAAATATAGATATTGTTAATTTACCTTGGAAACTGTATAGCTTATTTCATATCCTCATCATAATAGAGCTTTATGATAGATAGCTATCTATTTAAACATAGAGAATATACTGAAAATTTCAACATAGAGGTATACTGAGAAAAACTTTAAGGTAGGTATACTGAGAAACATTAGAAAATATTGACGTGGACGAACATAATATCACAAGTTTTTATTGCATGTGTCCTGGCATCTACTTTGTGTGGACACAGTTTGTACACATTGCCCCTTCTAATTTATGAAGTCTTGGATGTACATATTAACTTATCAAAATAATTTAACACTATTTTATTTGAATAACAATTGAGAAACATTATTAACTAATATTTATTAAAAAATTTTTACTTGAATAACAATTGAGAAATATTATAAACTAATACCTATTTATTTAAAACTGAAATGAGATGAGAAAAATAGACAATATGTTTTGGTTGGTCTGAAGTCTTTCATAATTGGTTGGGTACTTATCAACTACAAAATAATTACTTATTTACTTATCAAATAATTAATTATTAATTGTTGAAAGACTAATGATTAAGCTAGGAAACCATCCACCTTTCCCGTTGGACTAGTTATCTAGGTACATACTTGAACAAATCTATAGTGGTTTTTGGGGATGATGAGGGGGGGGGGGGGGGGGGGGGGGGGGGGGGGAGAAGCATTCAGTAAGGGGAAGTAAAGTGAAAAAACTAGGCAAGAGTAATGGGTGTTATTATTATGGTGCAGATTAGGACATACGTATGAGGTTGCTGTACACCTTACTCAGATTCTCTGTGTCCCTTCTGAAATTGCAAGTTTGTGGGGTTTTAGAGATATGAATCATTTCTTTAACTTTACGTTTTGAATAGTTGGGCTCTGAGTCAACAATTTCGGCATCTTGAAAATTGAACATGTGGCCCTCAGAGATCGAGTGTTGAGCTAGTGCACAATGATCTTTCAGTGTGTTAGTGTCAGACCTGTGTCCAGAAAACCGATTTTTCATATATTGCCCCGTTTGTCCTACATATTTTTTGGAGCAGTCCTTACATGGGGCAGAATAGATTATATTGCTCCTTTCTTCCTTGGGAATTGGAGATCTTAATTTTGAAAAAAAATCAGATCATTTAATATTCCCTCATTCTTGAATGCCAATTTACAATCTACTCTATTTTGGACAGACTTTGAAAGCTGCTCTCACAGACCTTTTATATCTATACTATTAATAAGAATGAAACTCCGTCTGTCTGTCTGTTTGTCGTGTCTATGCACGGCCAAACGGCTGAGTGGGCCGGATCTACGAGTGGGGGGATCTTCTTGGGATTTTCCGATAGGGTGTATAAGCGAATTTAAAATTTTCTAATCCCACCCGAACCATGGGCCGTAGGGCGGGAGGGGGGTCGAAGTAAGAATTAATGTGCGCTTTTTGGACTTCCCCGCTTCCCCTACCCCTCTAAAAGGCCGTTGAAAATTCCGGAAAAATACCGGTTTCGTAGGTTTTTGAACGAGGAAGACGACGGCGCGATCGGATCGCGAAAAAAGTATCTTGAAAAAAAAAAAAATGCGAGAGTATGGACCCGTTTTCTCGAAAAGTCCGATGAAAAACTACGTTTTTTCCGATTAAAATATACCCCATAAAGGTACGTTTTTCGGAACGGTTTTCGCGGGCGAAATACAGCTTTGATCCCGCCGAATCTGAATCCGAAATCGGATATCGAAAAAAGTGACGAGAACTCGGTCAAATTGAGAGCGGAAGCGAGGGAAGCGTTTAAAATTACATTTTCAATCGACCCGGGCCGCCGTTTCACAATAATGCGAGTTGAAGGGACTCAAAGTTCGCTCTTGGCCTCTTGCGAGCTATTCGTAACGGTCACATAACGGCCGTGATGCCCTAACACCCTTTGGGGTTCCAAATCCCAAGCGGTGCAAATTTGTAGGTAGTTTTTAGCTATTCACATGTCGGAATATGCAGCAATACCTTGCGAGCGAAGCGAGCAACATTCCTCAATAAACTTTTCGTGGTTCCACGTAGTTTTATAAGATTTAATTTGTTTGTAAGAATTTCCAACAGAAAAAAACGTCTGCCAAGTTGGGTGGGCAGTATAACTTCCTCAAGCGAGCGAAGCGAGCAGCATCCCCTTCAGACTTTAAACCTACCCTAAGGGATCTATCATTTGCGAGAGATACACATAAGTACCTTGCGAGCGAAGCGAGAGCCATTTCAACAGAATAAATACAGACTTTTACCTACACATATATAGCAATACCTTGCGAGCGAAGCGAGCAACATCCCCGAATAAACTTTTCGTGGTTCCACGTAGTTTTATAAGATTTAATTTGTTTGTAAGAATTCCCAACTGAAAAAAAACGTCTGCCAAGTTGGGTGGGCAGTACAACCCCCTCAAGCCAGCCCACCGTGCAGCCCCCTGCAGAAGTTAAACGTACCCTTAGAGACCTACCGTTTGCGTGCGAAGCGAGTAACATCCCCTACACACGTTAAACCTACCCTTAGGGATCTACCGTTTGCGAGCAAAGCGAGCAACATTCCCTACATCGCTCACTTTTTGAGCGAAGCGAGCAAAATTCCCTACATGCCATCTATGCGAGTAAAGCGATCGCAATGGTTAAACGTTAGGACCGGGGGGCTAGCCCCCCCCTGGACGTGGAGTCTAGCGTAGCGAGTCGGAGCGGGTATATTATACTTCTATATTTGAATGGCTGGGGTGGCTGAGGACGGCTATCTGGCGGATTGGTATCGAGGTCGGTGCCCCTGGTATGGGTATTCATGAACGGCAGAACGGAGGGATCGGCTTGTTCATCACTTGCGATCACTTGTATGGACTGCTCGGATTCAGTTGTAACATTAATATGATGTGTGACTTGATCATCTGATTCTGAAAACCATCTTGACCCATCTGTGTGTTTGGAACCTCTGATGTGGTTAGCCAAGGGTGGGGGGGGGGGGTGGAGTTATGTTATTAGTGATCTCGACGAGTTATGAATAATTGCATTGATGAGTGATTTAGGGAATCATTCTTTAAAAGGGTAGCTTTGACTATTTTCAAATTTTTTGAATGAAAATTGGAGTCACAAAGATTTAGTGCTCTATGTCTCAAGTTGAGAGCTGCAGTTACTTTTTGTCGGAGGGGATGATGAGACTTGAAATTTAAGTACCTGTCAGACTTATCAGGCTTTTTCCACCAATCCACAGAGATACTACCATCTAAATTTCTAATAGTAAGGGTGTCGAGATAGGGAAGCTGGCGGTTTTGGTCCTCCAATTCTATCGTGAATTAGAGTTTTGTATAGAGACTATTGAAGACATTTAAAACAACCTCTTGAGATCCTGAAGGGATAGTTAAGTATAGGTCATCGACATACTTATATATGAAGGGAATATTGAATGGGAGAAGAGGGAGGGCTTGGTCTAAAACTTTGTTCATTACTATGTCCGCTAAAATAGGAGCAATGGGGCTACCCATCGCCACCCCATCGACCATCTCATACACCCTATCACGGTATTTAACGTAACCCTTTTCCACACACAATCTGAGAAGCTCTAGAAAGTCTTCTCGTGGAAGTGAGGTGTGGCAACTTAGGACGTCCAATTTTGATTAATGGTTGATTTTACTAGATATTGGTAAAGAGGATGCCAAAAGCCCATAGGGACATGGGGTATATTCACAATCAGCGCAAAAATTCCAACCAAAATGGAGGTGAACTTAAGTTTTTTTTTTTCACAAAAAAACCCTTTTGGCCCCACTGTGTGCCGTCGGATGAATAGTACTATTCGCGCATGTGCAAGCGTGATTTTCTCGCATTGATTTCTTCCGATCTATCATAGGTCTGTCTTCGTTCAAATGTTGGTGTTACTTGGGTACAAGTGTTGGGATGGTATCCTACCTATAGTTAGTTCTGTAGAATTATATATATATATATATATATATATATATATATATATATATATATATATATATATATATATATATATATATATATATATATATATATATATATATATATATATATAAATGTAGTGTGTGTGTGTGTGTGTGTTACTTGAACTGGTGGTCATTCTATAGGGGCACTTCCTTTCATCCCAGTGTGTGTGTGTGTGTGTTGGCAGTTTTTAATACACCTCCAATAGATTTACCATTATTTTTTAGTTTATGAAATATATTAACCGTTGACTAGTTAACATGATGGCTGGTATCTAATAAAAAGTTTAGTTCGTGATTCGTCCATTTGCTTTATTCAATAATCAGAATAACAATAATTATAAACATAAAAAATAGGTAAATAATAAACAAATATATTGGCCGTCCGAGCCTGTTATAAGGGCTGCTCTACTGGATAGTAAGAACAGTTAATGGATGTCCACATACACCAAAGAGCAACAATCAAAGGTTCGTTGACTAGATTTAGCAATTTTTTGAATAGCTATGATTACGCTCAAAGCACAAAACTTGAAGTTAGGCTGTCTAAAGTTGAAGAGTTATTCAATCAGTTTAATACTATACAATATGCAATAGAATGTCTTACAGCCGATGGAAATTTAGATGCACAAGTTGAGGAGAGAGAGGATTTTGAAAATCTATATTTCAGAAAAGTCGCAAGAGGTAACAAAATTTTGATTCGTGTTTCTTGTAGTAGTGGTTTTATGAGAACTTTGTAGCTTATTTGACGAATCCAGAAGACACCCGCCCCCAACAAAACATCAATTGTGGATGGTGTATGAAACGTGGGGTCAGCTAATACTAAATACTTCGGAATTTCAATGAATGATAGGTAAATTTACATATTAGGTTGTGTATCTGTAATTCTGTTTATTACCCGAAATTTGAGCTGAGCAGCGAATGATGACGACGTGATTTGATTTGTGCTTGTACAATGCATTTAACCATAGTGTTTGATGCCCCTAGCGTATTGATGGGTGATGAGTGATTGTACTTTCGTAGACCAAGCTTATTACATAAAACCGAAGTCATGAAGTTCACCTGATATCCACTGTCAAGGAGAGCTCGACATGAAATTGCCATACCTCTTGTGTCGATAATATCGATCAATAGTTGCGAGTAGGACATTTTTAGGGTGATGTTGCTTCTGACTGGTACTCATGCAGCTAGATAAGGGTTGAGTTTGATCACTTCCCGATGAACTATGAGCATTTTGCGTTACTCCGAATGGCTCTAAGGGCATATCACTTGATGTCGTCACCTGCTGTTTTAAATGTAAAAGTGAGTTATGACGGTTCGACATGTTTTACATGAATGATTTGATTTGCACAAGCCCTTATAAAGTTTGAGACATTTTATGCATAAGCCTACTTGCCTAGCTCTTTTAATGCGGTCTGGTGTTGAATATGATTCGAATTTCTCACACTGACTTATATTGTGATCATCTCCACATATTATAATGATTGCTGATGAGCGAGGAGACAATGATTTGACCTCTCTGATCTTGATTTAGTAGTTGGCGTTTCAGCGGAAATTGACTCTAGAACGTTGCATCGTAAACTATCCATTTACGGGGAAGTAATCCTAGTTTTTCCGCTGAAACTCTTTCTGTAGCGATTTCAACTGCACTAGCCGCTTTGGATCCCAGAAGACGTTGGAAAACTGGATTTACCGCAAAGCAAACGCTTGCAGGCTTCCGCTTGGTTTGGATTGCATTCTGCTCCCGCATTCAACCAACAGTCTTGGAAAATCCGCAAGTACATGGACCTATACTCAAGGTATCTCCGCAGCTTTGGGTTGCACGGTAAGGCTAAACAGCTCAACTATTATAATAACTTTACGCTGACACTCAACAATTCGGACAACGACAAATCTACCTACCACCGCCTCTTTATTTTCAACAATGACATTTAATTAGAGGTTAAATTTCACACCGCTAAAAGCAATTGCTGAGAGTCCTTGTACCTCAAGCTTTGTACCGCATTTCCCAAGTGGCCACTTTGGTTAGGTAGGTAGGAATCACCGCACTGGTTACTTCATTATAATAAAAGTACTGCACTCTAATATTTGTGTTCTGGTTTTCCACCTGATCATCTGGTTAGTAGAGTTCCGATCAGCAAAAATAAAGTCCACTTATAAAGCAATTTAATGCAACTTAGTGCAGGAGCATAGCTGCAGTCAACACAGCCTGCACTAATCACGCCCAGCGATACAGTTGTCAAGGACTAAATGAGGGTTAAGGTTTAAGTGTAAACTTTTTTTTAGGGGAAACTGTATGTATAATAAATTATGAGACGCCTCCTCCCTCTCTCGGAGGCCTTCCACTATTTTATTTTGTGGCAACAAAAGCATTCTGCGATAAATCTTGAACTAAGCTGTAACACATTTTTCAACAAAACAATTAACCGTTGCGTTAGAATTTGTGATAATGCTTCATTGTGGACACATCTCACGTATCATGAGGCATCATGACAACCAGGCACCGCATGATTAAAATTTTAATGTATTCAGTAGTTCTCGTATGCTACGAACGGGAGAAAAACATGTGTGAGGCTACTTATTCATCGTGCAAGCGCACCAAAAGAAGGGGAGACGACAGCAAAAGAGGCTTTAACTTCTTGTTAGATGCCTCAAAGCAGTTGATCTTCTCGCCAACAGGGTATCCTTTAATAGATTGCTTTTGTACATTGTTGTTGAAAACATTGCCCTCGTGATAATTCAACACGCTCAGGAGACTTGAGGACAATGAAATTCTAAGTCACATCTAGAACCATAGCTACATTATTAATCCGTAAGGCAGAAACTTGCGTTACATTTATATTAATATATTCTGTAATCAAGCCGAACGAATGTTCATAGTAATTAAGCACCATCCCTGACCAAAATCCGACTTCTTGTATGTAGTTCTGTAGATAACTACTTATATGGAGTTTTGTAATAACAAATTGGGTTAGGAATTTTCATCAAAATGGATTGTACGTTAAGCAACTTTTTATGGTTAAGAAAATTAAACATACCCAATATATTTTAGCATACGATGTGGTTAATGATTTAGAATCGAGCTACATGGGACAATATTCTATATGGATAGTATTAGCGAATCTTTAAAGAGATATTGCAATAAATCCAGTAAAGTTTTCAAAATAATCATGATTTTGGTTTATTATTTCCAATAATAAGCCAATGTGATCGTATAGCAAACATTTTTTATAACCCCCCCCCCCCCCCCTCAAACTTTGTCACTTTACGTTTCAAGGTGCGTAGAACCCAAATTTGAAATGTCCGTCCGCCGTTCGCCGTCCGCCGTTCGGGTCATAAAAGGCCTAAGAATTTACTTTAAAAACCCGTTCCTTCGCACATAGACTCCATTTGGGGTCTAGTTGGTCCTAGCGTTTAACCATCCCGATCGCTTTACTCGCATAGATGCTATGGGCCAAAACGGGCGAAAAAGTGTCTTTTTCGAGGCTTTGAGTGTTAGACTTACGCACGCGCGCACACCTGGCATGCTTGGCAGGGGGTCACGGTGGGTGGTGAGGGGGGTGAGTGGGGGGTGGAGTGAGAGGAAGAACAAAGGTGGATACTAGAAAAGAGACTGGCGAAAGCCCCAGAGCATGCTGGTTACTATAGCTGGCTATCTGATTCAGAAATAATAAACCATTATGTAATAATTTGCAGCGTTTTTTATTTTACTGTACCAGTTACACCAATAATTTCTCTTCTATATTCATTGAGTTGGTAGGAGAAAAATAATACACATGCTAAAAGGAAAGTGCTATTTCACTCTTTATTTGATCAATAAATGATTTTCCACTTTTTATTGCTTATCCACTGAAACCTTCATTGTTGACAGATTTTCTAAAAATAAAATAAGGAAATCGTATGAAAAGTCAACGAATTTTAGGGCAATACTGTAAGAGTAACATAGGGACAAACTGAATATATTAAAAATCCAGGTGTAATGTATTAAATGTGTAACATTCATTTTCGGTCGATCACTTGGCACAAATCGACCAAAGCCTCCCTACTTTCTTCTTCGGGAGTTTAGTTGATATTTCAGCTTCTATGAGTATCCAGTAATACCCAGGAGTCATCGAGAGAAAGAAGGTGGATGTTCCCTGTCCATTACCACTGGCTATTGCTGAGTGAAGGATGGATGACCCAGCGGCTCAACGGCAACGGGGTAAATCATAGTTAGGATCTCGCGTTACCCACTCGTACCCTGGGGGTTCGAACGTGTATCGAGTCTAAAACAACCTCATGCCCTCTCTTCTGTCTTCTTTCTTTCATCAACGAGGTTCATCTCAGAATCGACAGGTTTATTATCAGGGTATGCACATTCGAGGTAAACTACTACAGTTCTACATACGTGTTAAGCCTTGCAGCACTCACAAATGAACCCTTTCATGTTCTCCCCTCCCCCCCCTTCTTATTTACAGGGTGTCGCAGTTTCGAGCGCACCGCCGGCTAGAGTTCAATTCTACTACTAATTTGTGAATTTTTTTGTTCTATTAAATATATTTTTAATTCACTCTAAAGACCACTTTTTTCACTTTCCAGATTTTTTCGTGTTTTCGACTATGTGTCACTAAAACTGTCATAACTCCCTAAATTTTCAGTTAAAACTCAAATCTGATTTAACCGTTGAAAAGAGTGTAAGATTTCCTATCTTCTCTGAATCGAATGGTAACACTCGCAGATCTCTCCAACTTCGTTACAACCGAGTTTTACACTTTAACTAACAAGTTTTACCATTAAAAAACACATAAAATTGAGCATAACAAATGAAATAAAAACTAGTTGGTTAAAGTGTAAAACTCGGTTGTAACGGAGTTGGAGAGATCTATCAGTGTTACCATTTGATTCAGCGTGAAATAATACGTAGAAACTGACCCCAGACTAGTATTTTGATAGGGGATCATTTGTCACAAAAACCCATGATTTCATTGAAAAAACCACGTTTTTCAGCAAACAAACATACTTTTCTCCCCCAATCAACAAAGTAAAATAAAAACGGACTACAACGTTGAAAATCTGGGATTTTGATGCAACTTTCAGGCTTACAGCATGAAAATTTCCATCTAGGAAGTTTCGAAAAAAAAAAATTGAAAAAAGATAAAATTTTTGGAATTACACTAATTTTTCACTTAAGGATTATTTTTTACCCGTTCATTTTTATTTATTTATTAATGCCATTTATCAGCACAAGAATGTAAGTATATACACACAATAAAAGATAGGAAGTATTTGATACTTCGGCCCATGGATACAAAAACAACACATCTCATTTCATTTGAAAAATTGTATAAAGTCATTAGGGAGATTAGGAAATCTTTTCAGCGGTATAATCGGATTTGAGTTTTAGTGACACAAAGTCGAAAAGGCGAAAAAAATCTTAAAAGTGAAAAAAGTTGTCTTTAGCGTGAATTAAAAAATATATGTTATAGGACAAAAAAAAGTCACAAATTAGAAGTAGAATAGAAACTTAGCCGGTGGAGCGCCCGAAACTGCAACACCCAGTATAATGAGAGCAAGAATTCTTGAAAAACACAGCAACTCCTGAACTACTCAACGTTTTACTTATTTTCTTTAGACATGAACACCAACTCCGAGAAGAACGTGGGAGAAATATCATCCAGAATCTTGCTGTTTGGTGGCGTTCATTTCTTAACAAGTTCTTTGCACTCAAAGTGCTCACATTTTAAAACGTTGTAACACGCTGTACCTAATATTAAAGTTTACGAAAATTCACTCATACGATCATGCTGCAGGACTGGAACGTTTTAAAATTAAATTTGTCATCAAAATGTACGGGAGTCTGTTGAGACTTCCGTACGTGCTGATGAGGTCGTATTTTGTTAGAGGCTCGGGCCCTCTAAAAAAGAAATTGGTTGAGAGGCCGATGGGTTCTCCGTACAATCACCCAAATTTGGAGAGCAACTTGTTGATCTTCGGCGAGTTGATCGGGGTTCATATTCATTGTATCAAACTGATTCGCTGTCCTAAATATCAGCTTCTGAGTAATGATACTTTTCGGTGAAGGTTTGACCAAGTTCGCAATAATCTTGCTCTAAATAATTATTATTTTCTCTATAATCATCGCAACGTCACTCCATTGGTTCCGCAGGGGCGTACTCTTCGTGATTGAAGTTCGAAAAGTAGCGCTCATTTTCGTGGTGCTAATGGATATCTGTAGCGGGTAGTTCCGTATCACGTTGGTATTGTTTTAAGCGGGTCGTTGGTTATTCTGAAAATTATTTGGCCGGTAATTATTTTGATAGTGTGGCCGATAGTTGGGATTAGGTCTGTACTCCTGCTGAGGGTTCAGATTCCAGTATTTCATAGGTGGATGATATGCAGTAGCCTCCAGCTGACTCTGGTAATGGAGGACGGTATAAGAAATTCTGATACGGAGGTCTTGGGTGGAATTGTTGACCTTGCGAACACGGAGAAGGACTTTGGTTGGGTTGGTGATTTTTAATTGTTCTCACAACGGAATTATTTTGGTGCAAACGGAATTATTTAACGGAATCAAGGAAAATTTCTTCAGCTTGAATTTCAGCTAGGGACCAGGGGAGTACTTCCTCCGTGGGTTCAATTTCAAATATCCTACAGAGTAATCCTTAGACTGTAGAGTCGGATTTGACAGTGGATAAACAATGGGATTCAATACTTTGACAATGGATACGTTTGGGTTGTATTTTGAGACCCTGTGGAGTTCACATTTGTGGTAAAAGGGAAAACAGTGATGTATAACATTTTTCGGAACTCTCAACAGGTGATAGAGAGTAAAGGTTACGGAAATTAGAGTAGGGATTGACTACTGAATCATGATGAAGGGAGCTTGGAGACGGAGTGAGGGAAAATAGTTTCCCGGTGTGATCAGCTGATCGAAGGGGAGTCGGAAGTGGAGAGGCGATTGGCTGCGAATGGATCAGTGACCTAGTTTCAAGCACTGGGTCAGTTGATGACTTCACCTCTTGGGTTTGCGGGGTTTCTTCAATAGTGGAAGAGCTGGGAATGTTATCGGAATTGGGACTTTTCACAATGTAGCGAATTTAGAGTGTATTACTAAATCTTACACTTTGTGTAAATCTTACAAATTTTCGTAAAAAGTGAAGCTATTACGATGGCTCGGAAAATTTTTAAATCAGAATTTTTGAAAATTATCTTCATTGAAATCCGTTTGAGTCATTCTGAAACCATCCCTGGAGTGTGCGCTTTTTCAAATGTATGTGTGTGTGTGTGTGTGTGTGTCATTTTTTGAGCACGTTAAATTGGTCACTTTTCAAAAAATTTGCTGAAAAAATCACTAAAAATGGCCAAAAACTAATTAAAATCGGTAAATTTATATTTTTTAGCAGAATATTCCTCAAACAATGATTGTCATATAAAATAGAACATTCAAAATTTTCGGTAAAAAATTCTGCTGAGAAATGTACTTAAATTTCATCAAAATCTGCTAAAAAATCGATGAAAATTGCAACATAAGCTAAAAATTTAGAATCTCTTTTTGAATGGCAGATTGTTATTTAGAATACGTTTTTGGTCATAAAATTAATAGTTAACATTTTCTTTGCACACAAAAACCTAAAAATTTAAAACAATTTAACATTATACAATATGATATTTTACGAAAATTCGCTCATATGATCGTGCTGCATGACTGGAATTTTTTTGAGGTTTTATTTGACCTTCGTAAACATAATAAAATGGAGACGGACAATCTAGGCCGGGGGTTCTCCTACGGCCACCCAAACTAGGAGGATGTTCAAAAAATGAGGCTCTTCAAAGGACGGAATCAGTTTGCCAGGAATTAATAAATTCGCATACATGGCATTACTCAACATCATGTCTATCGGGGATTTCAGGGGGAAATTAGAATCAGCTAATTCAATGTTTAGACGGTGAGCTAGGTTATTTTTATGCCAAGGGAGGTAAGAATAAGACGGAAGCTGACTTGTGAGTTTATCTGGTACGGTAGCTCAAGATTTGAACGATCTACGATCCTTGAGGTATAAAACAAATTCAGCGGAATATTTAATCAGGACGGAAGTTTGGCCCACACCGGTAACTGTCCTACCTTAGGGAATTAGTGGCAATTTGGCTTGTTTGGTAACTGGAATATTTTATTATATTGCAATGATAATTCATGAAATTCTTCATGGCGGCAACGGAGCTTGTCATTGGCATTTTGGTGGTGGTGGTTGTCATTCGCAATAAATTCATTGCGAATAGAACAATTGGAAAATTTTTCATGAATTAACTCACCATTCGGTGATGGAGATTTACGGAGATAGGTTTCAAAGCGCCGGGCGTGGCGGAATCCTCAATCGGATTTATTTCTCAAGTCGGGTAAACTGCTCACCTTGAATTCCTGAACTCGCGAAGATTCATTGCGAACTTCACAATCACAAAGGCTTCCCTTGGCCTTTCCCATTTCACTGGCAAGACTGCCACATCAGCGGAGTTCTCGTCGGAATCTTGGAGGATGCTAGGTCTAGGCGGGGATTGTACATGGAGGCGGCGGGGATCATAACTTTCCTTTGATTCGGGAAAATAGGAGAACGTCGTCGTGGCGGAGATAGTCAGAGCAGATGAGATAGTAATGCCTCTCACAACACTCGCTGCAAGTTCGTCTGGAGACACAGTTGTTTCGTTCATGATATGGCAAAAAACAATTCAGGCATAGGGTTCTGAATTTAATAAACTCTACACGTTCCTTGACGGGAGCGGAGAGAAATTGTGGGCAACGGTTGCCCCTGGAAACAGGGATATGGGAGGTAACATTGGGGTTTATTTTCGCGCTGTCCGGCGCATGGGCCGCAGAGAGGATGGCCGCTGACTCGGAGGTGGTGTTCTCTTGCGGATTGTTGGCTGTAACTGAACCATCTTCAACTCCTGTTCCAGGAAACTGAATCATCGAAGTGAGGAACATGATTTTCATCCCTTACCTACTCACGATTGGCTTGTAGGACGGGATCAATTTTCGAGAATAAACCCTCGAAAATTAAGAAGCTGGTTAGGTCCTTGGCCTCGACGGAATCGAGGGCTTCAACCCAAGCTTTAGATGCGGAGAAGAATCGTTCAAAATGTTCAGCATCCTGAACATCAATCTTCGGAACTGAAGTTCATTGCGCAAATGTTGCACGGGCAATTTTATATTGCCCGGAGTTTTTGAAACAGAGAGTCTAATAAAATTGTTCATAGGAAGTGTTTTTTGTCTGAACCCCTGAAGCCAGGACGTGGCCGTTCCACTCAATTTACTTCGGAGTGCTTCCAGTTTAACTGGATCAGGGAGATGAGGAACATTGTGAACAGCGGCTTCGAAATTTCTTCTAAAGTGCGTGAACTTTGTGATGTTTCCGTCGTAAGTCGGGTGGGTAGTAAGAGGTTCATTACCTTCACAGCTTCATACGGCCTGAACCTCGTGGAGCGAAAATTCGGTTTTGTTAGTGGAGACTTGCGGAGTTTCATTTATGACTGGAATTTGCTGTTTGGCTTTGAATAACAGATCGGTCATTTCTGTTACCCAGGTTAGTCGAAGCGTTTCCTTCACTTCTGAGTTACTAACCTCGCGGAGAAGCTCTTCACCTTTTTTGATTACTTGAAGGAAGGACGTGACAGAGGCTAAGTCGGTAATCGTGGTGGATGTATATTTACAAATTGTCATCATCTAGGTTGATATCTATCGGTATAGCTGCTTCATCGGGGCGGAAAGCAGGTCAACTTGTTCGGGCAGCAAGCTGACGCTAGTAGGAACATCACAGTCTTGCGACGGCGGAGAATTAACGCTCAGGGAGAGTTGTCAAGATCGGCATTTTGACTTCTACTTGATTGATTAATGAAGTTATCAGTCGAATAATAATTAAAAGCAGCCGGAATTTAGGCCAAGTTCGGAAATACAAGTCGTTCTGAACTTGGCGTCAGTAAGGTTACTGGACTGGGACGGAGAAATTAGCATGAAACTGGAACGAAACGCACAGCTTTCGCGATCTAAAGGTTCCCAGGTATTCTGCACCAATGAATAAACGCGGAAATAAATAAAACGACGTTGATTCACTTTTAGGATTTATTATCAGATACAACGGGAGTGCAAAAGACTAAATGAACTCAACTTTAGGAATGATGGCGGAGAGAGAACATGGCTGTTCACCCCTCTAATGGCAGCCATGAAAGCTAATATCTAAAGCCTTATAGAGGCGGAAAGTCTTTGATTTGTTTCACTTCTTCTTGCGATTATCAACGAGATCGAGGGCTCAAGTGCGATATTTAAAGGCGCGGAAAGGATGGCGGTAATTATGATTTGAACTGAGGGTCAAACAATTATAAAAGGGGAAAAACGAAAATAATAAATTGATGTGTAATAATTTGCTGCGTTTTTTATGTGGGACCACGAAAAGTTTATTAGGTTTAATGAAGATATAGGCCATTTATCTGCATAGAAAGGCTATCCAGTGAAGATTAAGTGGAACCACAAAAAGCTTAGTTTTACGAACATTTCAGTACTCACAGAACGTCGGATGTTAAATTGTTGTACCGATTTAAATTTTGTACTCATGTAAAAATTACCTAAAGCCCATGGTTCGGGGAAAATTCGAAAATTGCCTGCAATCCCTTTTGATTA
Organism: Adelphocoris suturalis; assembly: GCA_030762985.1. Taxonomy (NCBI): domain Eukaryota; kingdom Metazoa; phylum Arthropoda; class Insecta; order Hemiptera; family Miridae; genus Adelphocoris; species Adelphocoris suturalis. Next base: position 7,606,175 of record CM061051.1, on the reverse strand, counting down.
CAATCCCGAGGGAACGGGAAAAAAAATAAATAAATCCTATAAAACTATGAGAATTTACGAAAAGTTATTAGGTTTGATGAGGTCGGAGGGGGGATGTTCTTTGTCGAAATCGATGTCTGGAGCGAGTAGGTGGAGCCTGTGGCCCCGAAAAGTACCGGGGTCGTGAGGCTGGAGGTTGAGAGAAGTAGTATAACTCCAGAAGTCGGTAGGTAGACTCTTGGGCTGAAGGTCGTATTATTGCGGTGATATTCTACGTTGAAGAAGCATCATCATGGGGAGAAGTTGAGGTTGAGTTGACTAAGGTCGAAACTGAATTCGTAAGAGGTAGAGGTTGCTCTGCTTTTAGTCTATGTCTTTTAGTGATGTATGTTTCGGCAGAGGAGCCTACGATGAATCGAATAAAGTTGGGTAGAACTCTGAGAAACATCTATCTGAGAAGGGAGGCTGGGATGCCAGTTGGTAACCGTCTGCAGACGCTTCTAGCATTGGCTGAGGGAGTAGTGTCATCTAGGGAGGCAGCCGTGAGAAATTTGCCGAGGTCTGTGCCGTCAGTGGGTTCACAAGTGTTGCGAAGCCTCACACATAGCGTGGAGTAGGCTGATGAGCTCGAGGGGTCAATGTTGACCCCAAATTCGGCGGACTTCGAGTCTAGTGCTAGGAAGGCTCGCCCGAACTTATCTGCCTCGGTGGTGAGTCCCTCTGCAGTGCATGTGAGGTCTAGCTGTCTGAGCCAGACTGAAGTATTAGCAGGGTCGAAGGGATCTCTTGACCGATGTAGGTGCAGTGGAAGCCTCCGTGTTTGTCATTTTTCTTGTGTGAACAATGATGCCTGAAACAGACAGACAGGAGCTGATATTTCAGCCTAATAAATTACCAACAGGTAATTATTTAGTCGATTCACAGTGGGAAGGCTCTACTCTAACAGACCTCAAGGGGCAAAGGACACTCAACGGACCTGTCTCAACTGCTGGTTGGAAGTGAGAAATCTTGAGCCACACAACCAACCAGCAGGCAAAAATCCTAAGAGTTATTTCCCAAAATTCACTTGTCTCGACTGGGTTGAGAGGATCTGCAAGAAGAAGCTCGATTCAGAAGACGAAACAATTCCAAGTTTCCTGGCCAGAAAAACTTGGAATTTCTCGTATATCCCAACCAAAGAGTAGAGAGCTACGTGGGATGGCCTCTTGAAATTTTCCAAGTCCAATGAGAGGCTGGACTCTGACGATCTTTGGAAGCGGAGAAGAAGACAGAAGATCTGAGAGAAGGGCCTGGGGGGAGAAGCAGTCTCTGAGCGTTCTGCGAGGATCAGGTGGAGGTCTGAGTAGGTGAACAACAGATTCGAAGGCCCGAGGAGGCAGCTCTGGTAGCAGGAGTTCCGCAGAGAGCCCTGGGTGTTCTAAGAAGGTAGGCTCAACGGGTAGGAGGCCGGAGCAGTGATGTAGACACTGGGCGTTCTAGGAAGAACGAGTGGAGGTCTCAGAAGACTAGGAGGCTTGAGGAAGGCCAAAGGGAGAAACTAGGTGCCGTGTGTACTGCAAAGGCTCGATGCTAGTCGAAGAAGGTGGGTCTGCACAGCGAGAAGGCCGCTGGAGAGGGAGCTAATGTCGCTGGTACTACAAAGCCTTCTGGTAGGTCCGAGAAGGTAGGCCAACCCTGGGAGAAAGGCTGCGGAGCAAAGATAGCTGTCGAGGCATAGTGCGGGAGCTGTGGGAGGCTGGACGAAGTGATCAGTAGGCCGCTCTTTTGAATGTCACTGGATGAACGTTCGTTGGTGTCTTCAAGATGAGTTGGAGTGGGGAGAGCAATGGCTGGGCCTCAGGGCATCGAGGGAAACCTTGGGGGGGAGCGGATGTCTCGAAGAGGGAGCATCGGGCGATGGGGGAAGCTTTGTTGATTGGATTGCGTCTTTCAATGAAGGCTCGGAGTGAAGGCTTCTTGGTGAGGCTTTGCTGACACTCTGTGGGAAGGACAGGGGTCACCAGTATGATGTGCAGAATCGCAGGATAATGAGGATTCAATTAGTGCAGTAGTTGGAATGATTTATTGGGTGGCTCCCTGGCCTTTTACACATGATGGCTCGGATGAGGGGTTAACTCCACCGGTCCAGTGTACACGGAGATTAAGTTCCATGGGTAAGGTGTTTACCACAGTTATACATGGAATAGTGTAGAATTACTAGCACTGTTGTGGATCGTCGAAAAAATATTTTCTAGTCCACAAATTAGGAATTGTTCCTTTAGGTCTACCCTTTTGGATTTACACCCCCAAAATCCTATCAAAAACAACTAAAAACTGGTATTCAGGAAACTGGGAAGTCGGAGTGACACTACCAAACGAGAATAATTTTCACCACTTTGTTAAAATCGAAAAATTTGAGATTCGATCGACTATTCCAGAAAGTTTAGGGTAAAATTGTTTAAAACCTCCTTTCACATTGTCTATTGAGCCACTGTAATGTGTAACCTAATTCTTTTGTGTACTTACAACTTTTTATTTAATGTTTCAGCTGCAAATTGCGAAGAAAGTTTCAATGAGAGTGGAGACTACAACTGCGCCGATCACAGTATATATGAATGTGCATACCCAGGGGATATTCAAAAGTTCCACGCAGTATCTTCAGCATCGGAGCTAGCGCCTTTATGCCGGTAACATATTATTCTTTGACGATTAATACGAGTAGGTACTTTATTTCTATAGCATAAAAACTATGGATTTTTTAACTTTCATATACTAGGCAGATATTGTCGCGCCTTTGTGGTGGATTCAGCTGAATCAGTGGGCCCTCAGCCACGAAGCTGCATTTTACTGCTCCCTCTCTTCAGTCACTGCTTGCATGCTCCTGAGTTCGCCATGTATCGGTTTGTGTAGTAACCCTTGAGTGTGTATGTGTGTGTAGCTCCAATCAGCCGCAGCCAACCCCCCTTGTAAACATTTTGATATCAATCATAACGTAATGATTAATAATTTATTAGCTAATTTTCGTAGAGAATGAAGCTTTTGCAATGACTTCGAAAAATTGTAAAATCAATATTTTCGAAATTTTTTTTTATTGAAATCCGTTTTGTGGCATTCTGGAACGATTCCTGGATCTTAACACACACACACACACACACACACACACATACGCCCACCGAGGCTATATAAGCTTGATTCCCCCACCGTTCGAGTCAGCAGACTCGTTGCTCCGCTCGCACACTACGTATCTCTGTTCCGTCTTCCTTAGTAAAACTTGTGTCCCGTCGCTTACAAATAAAGAAAGTGGTTTTTAAAAACTCTTTTCTCTCTGCACCCGACGTAACTTATATATATATATATATATATATATATATATATATATATATATATATGTATATATATATATCGCTTATTGAAAAGGAGAGCTTGATAATAATCAATATCGTTTACTTTACTTGATTATAATACATAAATAAACAAATTTCCTACAATTAATCAATTTCTTTGTTAGTTTGAGAAAGGCAAAAAGTCGAAATATAAAAATAGTTTTGTGACGTTTTTTCTGTTATCTTTTCCAATTTTGTGATTACAAGTATATATACTTATATATGTATGTGTCATTCCAGACGATAACTCTCCTTAGGATTGAAATAAAATATCCGTTCTTGCGCCACAATATTAAGCTTTTCGAATGAAAGGATGAGTTTGTTGGCCAGCACTTTTTGTGCACATTAAATTGGTAAGATTTCAAAAAATGTGCAAAAAAAAAAATCACTGAAAATGGCTAAAAACGGCTTAGAGTCGTTAAATGTGTATTTTTAGTAGAGTTTTAGTCAACAAAAGTTTATTGACGATGATTTATACCATTAAAAAATGTGTGCATAAAATTATGGTGAAATGTGTACTTAAATGTCTTCTACCTCATCTGATTCTCGTTGAACCCGCTTCTGTGGCATGGGGTATCATGGACATCACTGAATAAACTGGGGACCTGATTGCTAAAATATGTTTGAATAACACTAAAAAAAACCTCAGCCTACTTAGAAATTTTCAATTCCGGACCATAGGGGTGGTTTTGGGGGAGGGGGTTTGGAAAGCGGTATCTTTGACATCACTGAACAAACTGGGGATCTGATTGGGCGAATATTTTTAGATTACGTCAACCTCAATCACAGGCAATTAGAATTTTTTCTAGCCTCAACCATAGGGAGGTGTTTGTGGTAAGGAAAAAAAGGGTGGGGTGGAGGGGGTGGTTAAATGGAATAATTTTGACATCACCGAACGAACTGGTGATCTGATGTTCGGACGAATAAAATTGGATTAGTCTGAAGGTTCTTTTGGGTTACCTATCAAGAATGTTTTTAATCTGAAATATGGGGGTGTTTGTGAAGAGGGAGTGGGGGTGAGCTCAGTAGTTTGGTCCTAATAGGTAATTTATAAGTAAGTACTTTAAGTAAGGACTTTATTAAGTCAGATCCATAGGGGTGTCCCAAATATGATGGGAGAGGAGGGGGCTTGCGTATATTCAAGTCAACCTGTGCAACGAACGGGTGAACCAGCTAGTTTTAAAATAAAAATAGATTTAATTCTAAGAAATTTGACACCGTCCGCACTCCCCTGCGATGAGTAGTGTCTATGATTTTTCAAATTTGCTGCACTGATTAAGTCACTCTGGGCAAGGGGATCCCGCCGAGGTTTGCTTTGTCGTCACTAGTGTGCGAAACTTTGAAAAATCAGGGAAAGAAAACTACTCTTCATAGAAGAGTGAGGATGGTGTAAAATTGTTCTTAGTATGTGATCTTCTTCCATTTAAAAATAACTAAAGTACATTTTTCACACCCATGGGTATCGCTCGTTGGTAACCACCTCCACCCACCATCCAAACCACAAATCGTGAATTTCCAAGATTTGTTACACTAGTCTACAATAATTGGGATCGAACAAAACAAGAATCACGAAAATAGGTCAACAATTGACAATTGTAGCCTGGGTGACGTTGACTAAATTTTTCGTAGAAAGCTACGCTTTACCCCCTCCATTTTCTCCCTTCTGTCATGAAATTCAAATATTTACACAGTAGGTACCTACTCTGTATAAAGATAACAAGGTATCAGGATCACAGATATAACAATGACACGTTGGAGCTCAATAGAGCTTATTTAAAGATTCTTATTCATTAAAATTTCACATCGAAACACTTACGATACTACTTCTCTCAACCAAACCATGCTTTCACTCTTGGGTGTATTTCATCACGATAGTTGTAGAATAATTAAAATATATACAGCAGCAGTATGAGGAAATTGCGAAACCAACCACCAACCAACCATATTATTACCGATTTCTGGGAATTATTAAAAAGGTAATTTTTTGTAAACCATGTATATATATATATATATATATATATATATATATATATATATATATATATATATATATATACATATATATATATATATATATATAATATTTGGTGTACAATTTAATTACCATGCCACTGGTGCTCGAGATTGGCTATGAATTGCTGTGAGGCAAAAGAAAAAGACTTCATTTTATGCATTGAAAATCCTGAAGGCGTGGTGGCAATTCAGAAAACGGATTCGTTCCTCTTAACTCGAAGTTACGAGTTTTCATTAATGTGATGACTTGGCGGACCTTTTTCGTGAGAACACGCAACCATGTCCACCAACACCTCGTCTAAGCAGCATATCTCTCTCGTTTCCTCCTCCTCACTATGAATTCAACAATTCGGGTGGTCTCAATCATAGGAAAACCTTCAAACGGAACGCACTAATATACATAGAAATCGGTGTAACTCAAAACTTGAAAGTTATTCAACTGACTTGGGGTTACTCAAATCATATCAGTCATAAGATTAAATGACCCCCATTTAATTATGAGGGGGGGGGGGGCTGCTGCGTGTGCACAACACATTTTATGTATGTTCTGTAGGCAGGGTAGACGACCGTCTAGGGGCCTGAGCTAGAAGAGAGAAAAAATGTATGTATGTAGAAGCTCAGGATGGTAAGTTTACGTTCAGAAGTTCCAATACAGTCCATGTACTACCGTATATTTATTTATTTTTACACGGGAAGGTGGCCAATATATTCTCGCAACAATCTGTCACACAGTCCTCAGAGGGTAAGGGTGTTAACATGACCGTCACATAATGTAGCATTTTGAAAACTGACCAGTTTAAATTTGAAGAAAATATTGTACTGAATTTAAGTGAGGGACTTTAATTTGTTCCAAGATGTTCATTAGACTTCCTAGTTGAAAATGTGGAGTGCCAGAACACTTACCAACAACTAGCGTTTTCGAAAATTCATTGGAATACAATTCAATTGAATCCAAAATTACGAAACTTCGCTACAATTTGTCGCAAAGTCCTCAGTCTTTAAGGGTATTACCAAATGACCATCGCATAATGCTGCAATGTGATAACTGACCAGAATATCTGGAATTTTTTCTGTAATATCCGTTAGGCATACCTAGTTGACAATTTTGGCCTCCCGACCAGTTGCGAATTAGCGTTTTCAAAACGATTGAAATTGACAGCATACTGTGTTGAAGTGGTTGAGACAGTACTCGCATCAATAAGCTACCATATCATACGTCACAATGTACCATATCCATTGGTGAGGCCGGTTGATTTGTCCTCAAAAATTAGGATAACGCTTCAACAAAGCGTTGGGTCATTCTGATATCTATCTGTGCTGGTAAAACCAATATGAGTAGTAAAACTCCAGGTTCGCCAGTTTCCAATACTTGAGCGAGCACAGCTATCGCAAAAACCATGGACATATTCTCACTTTATTCTGTTTTTTGATTTACGCCTGAACCAAGCTATTGGGGCGAAAACTTATATTACATAGGTAAATGCAAGAGAGTTCAATTCTGAAACGAATTATTTACTTGAATTTGATCTTCGAGTAAGCATTTTGGATACACTTTTTGCTTGTTGGCTTTTTGGACGCTTCAGTCTCTGAAACGGTTACCCCAAATAAAAAATGATTAATTGAAAGTCGTTGAACATCTAATTCAGTGTCTAAAGGGTACCTTACCTACCTATCGAAAACTGTAAATGTAGTCACTTATTAGCGCAATCATGACGAAAATTTTAAAATTGTCATCAGGCTACTGAGGTGGTTTGTATGAATAATATTAAATTTGGTATGGCTACTAAATTCCAAACACAATTTAATTTAATTATCCTTATAGTACTAAATTTAATTAGTACTAATAGTATTAATTGTGAATTTAATTAAATTTTACGAAAATTTACGAAAACGTCTAGGAGTAATAATAATGCAATAAAGATAATTCAAAGTTGATAAACGTACTTTAATTATGTAATATTGAATTTAATAATTAATGTTAGTATCCCTACTCTCCTCCGCTTGGCAGGCAATGCTCCTGGCTCCTCCTCTTCAAATACATCCGTATGCCTGGATAATTAGCTCATTCTTGTCTACATCTACACGTCTAAGACAATTTCACTATACATAAGGGACGTCAAGCTAGTTCATGTAGTTCTCGCCGATGAAATGTTGATGCATAGAGAGGAGCATCTGAAGCTAGCCTTTTTGCTGCTGCAGGCTCCAGTGCACTCTTTCTTAGACTCACATAATAGGTATATGGATTTCCGATGAGCATCTGGGGTGTTTGACCATGTTCACTTGCTATACAGCCCCAGTCTATCGGATTAATCTCGCTATACATTTTTGGACGATGTGGTATCTCCAACAAAAGTATGGTGTGAAGGTCCACCTGCAATCTTCGTATTTTGCGTTTTTGTGATATAGATAAATTAAGAACAATAGGTTATTTAAACATTCCTGCCACTTTTTTGTCGTTTGGAAAGGGGGTAAAAGTGGGTTAACATCGCGTAGATTTAGGACGCCATAATTATTATCTAACGTTATTAAATTTAGTCGACGGTAGTTCCCACAAGGACTAAAGTCCCCATTAGGTTTTTTTACAACGTGGAGTGGGGAAGACCATGGGGATTTAGATGGTCGCAAAACTCCCATTTTGATTAATTGTTGAAATTCTTCTTTTGATTTCTTTAAATATTCCGGATTTAACGGACGACCCTTTGATTTTATAGGAGGGCCTTTGGTGATGATAAAATGTTCAGTTCCAAGAAATTCATACTTAAGTGTGTCTGGAGGCCTCCAATTTTGGTTTATTATTTCCAATAATAAGCCTATGTGATCGTGTAGCAAAATATTTTTATAACCCCCTCAAACTTAGTCACTTTACGTTTCAAGGTGCGTAGAATCCAAATTTGAAATGTCTGTCCGCCGTTCGCCGTCCGCCGTCCGGGCGATAAAAGGCCTAAGAATTGACTTTAAAAAAACCCGTTCTTTCGCACATAGACTCCATTTGGGGTCTAGTTGGTCCTAACGTTTAACCATCCCGATCGCTTTACTCGCATAGATGCTATGGGCCAAAAACGGGCGAAAAAGTGTCTTTTTCAAGGCTTTGAGTGTTAGACTTACGCACGCACGCACGCCTGGCACGCTTGGTAGGGGGTCCCGGTGGGTGGTGAAGGGGGGTGAGCGGGGGTTGGAGTGAGAGGAGGGGCCGCGGCACCTTGTGGTGTCTGGGGTGACCAGGGGTGTAGCAGAGGGGTGTAGGAGAATGGATATTTATTACTTTTACGTGTTATACCCATATAATACACCGCGGCACCGTGAGGTGGGTACGGCGTTCCTTCGAGGCATGAATATATGTTTTTTTCTAGGTCATATTTGTGTACGAACTAAATCACTAGCGACGTAGTTGTGGAAACCCATTTAAAAACGGAAGTTAGTGAAAAACGTTGTCTATTTCCACGAAAAATGAAGAGTTACACTGTTAAATCGATTTCGACGGTTAGGCCATCATCAGTAACAAACAATAACTAAAATAAAATAGTTATTGTTTGTTACTGATGATGGCCTAACCGTCAAAATCGATTTAACAGTGTAACTCTTTATTTTTCGTGGAAATAGACAACGTTTTTCACTAACTTCCGTTTTTGTTTTTTTTTCATATTTGTGTGTTAATACCAATGCTTTTCCTACGCATATTTAATAACATATCCTCTCGACTTTTCATACGTACTTAGATAATGATATTATTAAGGCAATAACTATTTGAATAGATAGGAGCTCAAATTGAGAAATATTAACATGCTTATATAATTATAGAAGTATAGGTTGTGGCAACTCGAAATAGGACACGCCCAGGAGTCTGGACGGGCCTTATGACGTACGCAAGCCAACTAAAACTACGATCATACTCAATTGAAAAAATAATAAACCTTTGTGAAATAATTTGCAGCGTTTTTTTAAATAGTTGTCAATCAGGGATTTGTATGGGGAGTCTTGTGAGATAGTGCTAATTTTGTTTGTCACGAATTGTTCTTCAGTGCATTTGATTTGAACGCCAGATCGGAATTAATATTGATTGTATCCCCTCCCGAATTGAAGCAAATTGAAAATTCGAACACAGCAAAAGAACTATGGGAAACATTGATTACCATTTACCAAAGTAAAGGGCCTGCCATAATAGCGATATTACTCAGGTCCCTCGGTCTGCATAAAATGGATGAAACCCATGACATCCGTGATCATTTGGGAAAATTTATGGATAAGTACGGTTGGCAAACTGGGGGGAATGGACATAAAAATCAACCTCCTAAGAATAATGATGCTTTATTCCTAGCCAGAAACGTTAGAAAATTGTCGAACTGCTATTGAATCACGAGGTACACTTCCAACCCCAGAGCGATTGAACATAAAAATAATCGAAGAAACCGATGCCAGAAACAAAGGTTCATCTACCTATAAAGTTTGCTTATTTGTGAAAAATAACAAGGAACATAGGTCGGACGCGAAACCACCTACCTCACCTCTTCGGCCGACCGTTTCACTACAGGACAAAACTTTCCAACGTCTTTCCAATCCTAAAACCAACGTTTTAAGTACCCGATTATAAACTCCTTCCTACCAATGGTTTCCTTTCCGGGTAGAACTTCTATCTCAGTCTCCTGGTTCATTACCAAGTGGTACATTAATAATAGGTACCACTGGTTTCAGCGCCGGGTAGTAGGTAAATTCCTTACAACCATCGGTTTCCAAGGGCAAGGAGGTTTTTATTATTTCCATCAAAGACACGAACATTTTATTCAAAGCTATATTAACTTGACGCAAATCACAACATTTATGAATTATGTTTTGCCTTCTATGTTGAAACCCTTCGAGAGGAGATGTGAAGGAATGGCTGGGTTGTCAAGAATGTGCAAATACAGGGGCTGGATGCGCGTATTTTTATTATATTATATTAAATAATTTATTATTTTTATTATTATTTTATTTTTTTTTTTTTTCTAAGCAAGGATGTATACTTGTAATGTATTGTAAACTATATTTACTGCGATGCACGAGGTTTTCACATTTCTGGGGATTATGTTTCAGGAACCTCCACGAATATTTGAGATGCATCGATAACTATACCAAGAAGTGTCTACAACCCGTACAGAGGTCACATTTCAATCGCTTGTTCTCTGGGACCAGTATGATTATTCAAGAAATTTGTTCAGAAGGACACTATCAAACAGGTAGGCTCGTACTAGCGAGTTTTGTTGGAGCATATCATATCTATCTATGTACCATATATGTATATGTGTGTGTGTGTGTGTGTGTGTGTGTGTGTGTGTGTGTGTGTGTGTATGTCTGTGTGTGTGTGTCTGTGTGTGTGTGTATATATATATATATATATATATATATATATATATATATATATATATATATATATGTATCATATACATACCACACATAAATATCTACATAAAAAAGACTAGATCCCACGATTATGCATTTTTGTCTCTGTTGCTGGATGTGGTGATTTTATTTCTTGGCCATATTATATTATTTAAAATCTCAAATTTAAGCTAGAAGGAACTAGAAGGAATTTCGAACAGATACCCTTAGAAAGGAGAAATTCATTTTAACAATACGAAATACATACATACATATAAATTTTTTAAATATATAATCACTCCAATTTTGCCGCCTGAGCAATATGAATTACCCACACCCACCTTAATTGCCCACCTGCTTTGTCTAATTAAGCTGAAGAAAATGCAGGCTAGATCAAGTAGATTAAACAACAGTATTTTGCACGACCCAAAACATTGTACGCCTCGCGCTTTAAATTATTTTTTAGCAATGAGTAGATAGAATAAGTTAATTCAAAAGCATCGAGTAGGTTTCCTTACTGTATTCCACTGCATTCAGTGCTATTCTACAAGATCTAACGCCAAGAAGAGGATTGTATCGGCCCACGTAAATTACCAACAACGACAACGAGCTACCACTAATCAAGTTTCGTTGGGCTCAACATTTTTCTTTGGGTCTAGAAGCTCAACAGTATCTTTCGAGAATTACAAACTTTTCTGACGTCCAGCGAACTAAATCGCGATATTTTTTTGAAAATACCTCCAGTTACATACAGGCAGGGAAGGAATATTGGAGTGATATTGTCCCATTGGCACCCAAGGACGCAGTCTTCAGAGTCGCACACACAAGGTTTACATCCTTTTAAACGAGCTCGGTGCAAGCTAACTAGGTTTTGGAGGCTTCGGTCTTCACTTCAGCTATTACCAGTCAAAAATATAAATACCCAGGTTCACCTGAGTGTCAATCCAAAATGTGCGTATACCAATTAATATGCAAAAAGTGTACAGACAATAATGCATTCTATGTCGGTAAGGCAACTACTCTCAACTTACAAATGAATAATCATAGAGCATATAATCACCAAACCCAACCATTCCCTGTGAAGGAACATGCCAGATCACATATTGGAACTTTTGACGATTGCTTCGGGGTGAAAGTCTTGGGAAAAATGCCCGATGCATCTGATGATTGGCTGCTGCAGCAATTTGAAAGAGCGCATCGATGGGTACTTGGAGCGAACCGACCACCCGGACTCAATTTAAACTATTGAACACGTACCTGCTAAAATCACAGCCGTGGATGCATTAATTACGCAACGCGCAACGAGGGACTCCGAAGTTAAATTACTTTTCCTTCTCAATTCTGTGATCAAGGTTTTGTCGAAATATCAGACTCTAAATTTTCTCCTTCCACTTGTGAAATTTCTTTCAAACAAAATTTCTAGGATTCGTTTTGGAATGACTTAAAACGGATTTCAATGTAGAAAATTTTCGAAAGATCGTTCCCTATTGAAGTTTATCCACTTTGTTTCAGATGGGATGATGACATCCCTCAATGTTTATGTAATTTTAGACGACTCTTTAGAACGCTTAAGAACTAAGGTACATCATAAAAGATACTAATGCTCAGATGTACCTAAAATATGACAGCTGCCGCCCTACACTTGTCAAGAGGTCCATACCTTTCTCTGCCCCCTGTCTCTCTCAGTGCGTGTACGTACAATCTGCAATAGACACGACGATTTGCAGACGTATTTAAACTCCTCTTGAGAGAAAGAGGATATCTTTCAGCTCTACTTTATCGCAGATTTGTACTGGAAAATGTGAACTACGGAAGACCAAATGAATAAAGATCTCAAAAGGTACCATTTTTTGTGAGCAACTACTTCCTCGGTGTCCAGTGGATGTGGATCAATTCCATCCACAGAGAACTTTTCCTGATTCTCTCTCAAAATCCAATCACGAAAAATATTCCCTAAGGCCCCGTGCCTAGCCTTTCGAAGGCCGAGGAAATAGGGAGATATGTAGAAACGAAAAGTGGAATCTACCCCTATAGACCAGGACGTGGTGGCGCACGAGTGTGCGAAAACCAGGTGTGCTAAAGACCACACGGGAGAAGTGTAAACTTCTATGACGATTTTTCCATTACTTTCCACTCTGTTGGATGTTTGGAAAGTAAACGTGGACAGGCTCCGCCCCTGGACCCTCGGTAACTTTCCGCCTTGAGCCTTCGGCTAAAATGCTAAAACATGGAACATGCTTTCATCCCGCTAATTCGTAAATGTAAATAAAGTTAAAACTACGACATAAATGTTTTAAAAATCAAAATTAGAACAGAGTACCTAAGTAGGTAATTTTCTGTTATGGTGCGCGTCTACAATTACTATAAGCAAGATTAACTTCTCAACCAAGTGACAACAAAACAAGCGGCATTGTTTACTATATCCATTTATAACATAATTAAATATAAAACTACGACATAAATAGAAGAACAAGTACGAAAGAAATGCGTGATAAATCGAGTCAGGTTTAATTGAAAATACCTTCGAATCTGAAAAAATTCATTTTAGCGAATTTTTGAAGAAAATTAAGCTATTGCTCTCTCCTCAAAATTTGTAGAATGTGAATTTTTGAAAAATATTTATGCAGAAATCCGTTTTAGGCTATTCTGAATCATATTCTGAAGTTTAACTCATTTGTTTATGTATGTATGTATGTATATATGTATGTATGTGTCATTCCAGACGATAACTGTCCGTAGAATTGTGCTAGAAACTTCAAACAAATTTTAAAATGTTAAGGACACAAAACGAAAGTTCAAGTTCGTTGGCCAGCATGATCGGATTACATCTTCGGGTTGAAATTTTCAAAAATGTAGTCAAATATTTCAAAATAGCCTGTTTTTTGCGATTTGTTGTGCGAAATAATTTTTTCATTATACTAACATGTGGTATATTCGGAATCAGCGTAAAATTTCCTATAAGAATATATGTATCAAGTTTTCAAAAATTTCAAAGTTGAAAAATCAGTCAAAAATCGAAATAATGCCGTTCGCTAGTTGTAAAAATCGGTAATATTTGCATGAAACATTGTCCAAATTCAGATTGAACTACTCTTATGGAAGTATCCCTGTATAGCCAATCCTAGAACCGTGCTGTTTAAAACGTAGGTAGTAGGTGCTTGTTTAAAAAAAAAAAAAAAAAAAAATCTATGAATATTTACCTACATTTGTCTTTAAATCTGCAAGATTAGTTTAATAATAATAAAGTATGAGTACCTAGTAATTATTTTTAATAATTTGATTCCATGTTCGTCTATCAAAATCATAAACTAAAATTTCTCTACACGATCAATAGCGACTGAAATGTCGAAGATTTCTTCAAAAATTCGCTCATGGGGTCATGCTGCATGACTGGACTTTTTCTTCTCCTCTATTAACTGGAGATGTGTATTGAGGCATTTTCAATTTTCATATTATATTATTACTATATAGTCCGTTATTTACAGTTTTCATCATAATTTATCTCACTAGTTTGAAATTCCTCATTCTCGAGAAAAATAGGCAACGAGAATCCACACAACTTGTTGATAAGAAACCACTGAAATTAAATCTCAACTCAAACGCAAACATTCATAAGATCTTGACTTCAGATGTATGTATAGATTTTATAGGTAAGTTGAACCATATGCCTAGGTAGGTATCAAAATATACCTAATTGAAGAAATTAAAAATAGTAAGTGCATGTAAGTATTAGGTTATAGAAAATATTCAAGTAGGAACTGCATAGGTACATCCCAAAATGTAGTAAAGCATTGTTATAAGTTTTAGTAACATTAAAATTTTATTTAAATAATCGTTACCCATTAAATTTATAACATTTAAGAATTGAAACGTTCTTTGGAGCACTCAGACAGAACAATACGGCTCTTTTCCGACAAGAGCAAGTGACCGTTCCACACATTCCTTTATTGCACGAACAAAGTAGTATGGGATTTTATTAAGACGTTGTTAATTTCGTTTTGAAACAAGATGAAAATTGATGTTTTGGATTTCGTATGTACTCAAAAGAGGTAGGACCCAAGGAGGCAGGAGTGTTGACGATCGAAAGCACTCAACCAAATATGTGTTTGTAAAAGTGCCCACAAACACATCGGTACTTATTTGGTCGAGTGCTTTCGATCGTCAAATTTCCTGCCTCCTTGGATCCTGCTTCCTTTGAGCAAATACGAAATCCCAAACATCAATTTTCATCTTGTTTCAAAATGAAATTAACAACACCCCAAGGTCCAATACCACCTAGTTCGTGCAAAAGAATGTGTTGACCGGTCTCTAGCTCTTGTCGGAAAAGTACAGTTTCACTCATAAATAATCTTAAAATAATCTTATAAATAATCTTGAAATAATGGGAACAATCTTCAGTTAGTAGTTCAAGTTGTAGGTAATATTGAGATTTTTGTTGCGAAATTCCAAGTTACCAGTTATTTACTTATCCTAACGTTGCCTGCCGAACTATAGTATGTTAATTACGTATATGGTACTTTATTGAAGTCCTTATGATACCTACACAGTTTAGTATTTTGAGAAACCAAATATGATTAGGTATTTTGAGCTGTTGATTATTTCATTAGGCACCAACGTAAATTATTAATCAAAGAATTGAAATAAGAAGAACACGAGCACAAATTGTGACCTCAGGTTCGTCTGAGCTGTCCACTAAAGTTGAGCGTCTTTAGTGGTTCCCTGATGATGGATAGCAATTATTATGTAGTCAGTACCTAATCATTTAATTTTCTGGCTGTATGTGATTCACGATTATCGTATTGGAACGTACCTACTGGTTGAAATCATCGGTACACAAAAATTTTAAAAAAGATTAAACAAAAATTACTTAAATTCATGAAAATACTCGTATTATTTATTACAACATATAGAGAATTTATATAAGAAATTCATTTGTGCCAAGTGCGTGGAATTAATTTCTGTAAAATTTTTAATGAGTTGTTTAATATGCGTAGGTACCAACTCTGTCCGGATGTTTTCCCCATCTCACCTGGCAACCCTGCCTATGCATATGGTCGAACTTGCCTATAATATCATACACCTGAATTCAGGATCTTATGAATGTTTGCGTTTGACTTGAAATTTAATTTCTTTGGTTTCTTATCGACAAGTGGTGTGCATTCTCGTTGCCTATTTTTCTCAAGAATCGGGAATCTCAAATAAGTGTAATAAATGATTATTAAAACCATAAATAACTGATTACATAGTAATAATATAATAAGAAAACCGAAAATGCTTCATTACATATCTCCAGTTGTTAGAGGAAAGGAAAAAATTCATTTTTTCAGTTTTGAACGTATTTTAAATTAAACCTGACAATTACACACGTATTATGCTAATAACCAAAAGTGTAGCTTGTTTAACAACAAACAATTTGAGCCTAAAAACGATTGTTTGTGATGAGCCATTCGTAAGCTATTAGGGTCAAGATGGAGCGCGGCGGTGGCATCATCCACTTTTGAGCAGCCCAAGACATCATAAACACGATTCAAAAGAGAAACCGCTTTCAAAATTTTTTGCATACTCGTGCACCACCCTTTGTAGTTCGCAGTATGCTATCCATGAGAGTTTACACATAGGGGGGGGTGTGTGTGCAGGTTTATTACATTTTGCTGTAGCGTGATTTTTGCTGTAGCCACCAGGTAACCATTTTTTGCTGTAATTTTTTTTTTTTTTTTTTTTTTTTTTTTTTTGCTGTAATTTTTTTTACCATTAAATTAATGGTTTAAATCATTAAACCATTTAATGGTTTAAACCATTAAATTAATTAATTTAAACTTTTTTAACCATCAAATTAATTAATTTAAATTTTTAACCATTTTTTCAACCATTTTTTAACCTTTTTTTTATTTTTTTTTTTTTTTTTACCAATTTTTTTAAAACCCTTTTTTTAACCATTTTTTTGCTGTAACCACCACTTACTATTTTGCTGTAGCCACCACGTCCTGTCTACTAGGAAGCCTGTACGAGGATCGGAACCATGTGGGGACCAATTTGTACGAGTAGATTATGTGAGAAGGCCACTCATTGTACCTCTTCATCACTCAAAATGCACTTCGAGACTATCCAGTCATGGGGTCTGATCATTGCCAGTTTGTGAACTGCATATATTTATATACTGGAGTGCGAACATTGTTCTATGTTGGTAAGGTGTTTCAAGTGAATTTGCGCATGACCAACCAACTCAGTGAAACCACAATAAGAGGGTCAATCAGTTGCCGAACATGGTGCATCACACCACTTAACATTCCAGGTGACTGCTATCGGGTTGGTACCCCAAAATTATATAATTATACAGTATTGGGTCAATAAATAAGAGGGTGCGTTAAATGATACCCCATGCACTTCTTACTGGGCAATTTCTAAGAAACTTCCAAGAAAGAATAGTCCTCCTTTAGGGATATTTTAAGCTCCCTATCGGGAATTTTAAAGTTCTTAATGGTTATATTTTTAAAACCCGTTCGTATCTGTAATGTTAATACGTATAGTTCATTGGTACAGAAATAAGTAACTGAGGTCTAGTGAATAATCACGACAAGATGCGTAACGAGAATGGATGTATTTATAGAGAAATGTGATAGATTAGATAACATATGATAGATATGAACACGTGATAGATATGAACATATGTTAGATAAGCTTATTATGTTATTACAACTCTTTTTTTTTTTTTTTTTTTTTTTAAATAACAAAATTTATGTTGCTAATTCAATGAGCGTCGAAGATGTTTCGTATTCCGTCGGAGTTCTCCTGCAGAGTCATCTGGTGCTATAAAGTATGAACGAGGCTGCGCAGCAGCTCGAATGATGGTGGCTGGTTTCCAAGATCGTGGGGAGTCCCAATAGCGAACTCTTTCTCCAGGTGCAAATGACATCGAGTTGGATCTGGCAGTGCGATCGGCATAAGCTGCTTGATTCATCCGTTTTTGGGCGGGGCTGGATGTCACGGACGACTTAAAGTTGGGGTTGAGTGATTCTCGAATGGTTGGAAGAGGTGTTTTCTGAGATCGATTATACAAACGTTGAGCAGGGCTGCCAAGATCATCTCTGGGAGTATTTCTGTCAAGAAGCAACGCACGATAAATGTCTGAATTGTCGGCTTCACATTTTTTGATCAAGGTTTTGGCGGTCGAAACATACTTTTCTGCAAGTCCGTTGCTTTTTGGATAATGAGGTGACGATATTTGATGGATGAAATTCCACTCATTTGCGAAATTGGTAAATTCATAGGATGTATAATAAGTTCCACCGTCGGTTTCTAGCGTTTCGGGAATCCCGTGCACTGCAAACCATTTTTTAAATTGTTCTATTACATTCTTAGAACTGAGACTTGGCATTTTGGCAAAATCATAGTATCTGAGTAGCTGTCACATATTAGTAGGTAATTCTTGTTTCCGATCGAGAAAGCGTCTGATGCCACTCGTTCCCAAGCACGTTGGGGAATTGGTTTGGACAATATTGGTTCATTATGTTTTGCCGCTGGTGAGAACCGCATACGGAACATCTTGAGCAATATTCTGATATATCTGATGTATACTTTGGCCAGAAAACGAAACCGCGAGCTCTAGAGAGCATACGACTAATTCCAGGATGTCCTGAATGTAAAATATCTAAAACATTTTTGCGTTCACTAGTAGGAACTAAGATTTGATCTCCTTTCAAAATGTAGTATCATGAATGGATAAATCCTGTCGAAACGTGAAGTATGGTTTGGCTAGATCTGGAACATCATCGATGCTGTTAGGCCAGCCTGGATAACAGTGGTTAGTGCTTGAAAAACGATGTCGTTCTGTATAAGTCTTTGAAACGTTGTTGTGCGGAAATTGTGGAGCAATATAGAAGACTTCCCATCTTCATTGTCGTCTACTGGTGTATTGTTGCAGTCTCGGCTGAGAGTATCTGCAATGGGTAAATCTTGACCTTTCGTGTAAGTCAGTGAAACATCATAGGGAAGAATTTCATACAGAATACGTTGAAGTCTAGGAGGTGCTGAATGTATGGATCTCTTAAATATGATTTCTAGAGGCTTGTGGTCTGATTGTACGTGAACCGGACGACCGTACACGTATACGTGAAATTTCTTAAGACCGAAACGCACCGCCAACGCTTCTTTTTCTATCCTTTTGAAAATGCTTTTGTAGCATATGCAATGGGTTGACCATCTTGCAAAAGAACTGCTCCCATAGCTGTACTGGAAGCATCGACTGAAAGTAAAATTTCTTTCTTTGGGTTGAAGTATGCCAAGACGGGAGTGCTCATTAGTGTTTCTTTTAATTTTTTTAAGCTGGCAGAGTGTTCTGGTCCCCAGAACCATTCGGTGTTCTTTTCAGTCAGCAGCCGCAATGGACTTGTTAATTCGGAAAGGTTATTGATGAACTTTCCGAGATAGGGACTCCCAAGATGTGTTGTACTTCTTTCACGTTTGTTGGTGTTTTTATTGATTGTATAGCAGAAATTTTATCTGGATCGGCGTGAATACCTTCTTCGGATAAAACATGACCCAGAAATTTGACTTGTTGAACGTTGAAAACGCATTTGGATTTATTTAGGCGAATTCCTTTCTTGGCAAGTACCTTTTCTGTGGTGTGCTTAAGCTCTGGTTCAGATTTTGCATGTATTAAGATGTCATCCATTGCTACTTCAACATTGTCAAATTCACTGAGTAATGATGACATGATTTGTTGAAATACTTCCGGGGCGGATGTAATACCAAATTGGAAACAATACCTACCCCAAGGAGTTGAAACCGTGAGGTATTTTTTCACAATATGATCCCGACAATTTAGTAGCGATTTCCTCAATTGTTTTGAGAGGATATGGCCGACGAACTATGTTTCTATTTCACCTTGTTTCACTATTAGTAAAGGTGATGCGGCAGGTGTGGGTTCCGTAATTACGAGATTGTCAATTTCAGACTTGATTTGATCGCGGATCGAGTACGGGATGCGTCTTCATACTCAAAGTCAGAAATGCAGTTAAATTCCGTGGCTTCAATGTCATCGATGCGTTTGATTAAACCGGTCATCGTACATGCGTTTTGTCCAAATATTGGTTGGAAATTTTCTTTAATAACTCTGAAAATTACGTTGAATATCCTACCTCGAACCACTAGTGGGACTGTGCATTGACCTAGTACGTCGATTTTGCACTCACGATTGTACGTCGTCAAACGTTTGGTTCGTGAAGGTTCGAGAGGTGTTTGTAGATGTCTGTATATTTTGTAGGGCAATACGTTACATTGTGCACCCGTGTCAAGTTTGACAGAGAAACTGAATGAGGAATTTTTCAACTGGACTTTTTCTAGCCATTCGTCATCTGATGAATGAAATTGAATAGTTCCTCGTCCTCATCAACAGTGTTTACCCTGTTGATGATGCTTTTTATTTTGATTCGATGAGCGGCAAAGTTGTTTATAGTGACCTTTACGGTTACAATTTTCGCAAATGGCCTATGCAGGGCATTTACGAACAGGATGGGATTCCGCAATAAGCAATCTTTCACTATTTTAGATTGTTTTGAGGTTGATGGAACATGGACAGCATCGATGTTTGTGGATGAACTGATTTTCATTTTCGAAAGCTGGATGTTTGCTTGAGCAGCTGTTCTACAAAGTTGGGTTGCTTCATCGAGTGTATATAGGGTCTGACAAGAAATTCGTCAAAACCTTCACCATCATGTTGATGTAACATATTATATTCCCCGTTTGTGATTGAGCATCAAGACGACTTGCAGTGGCGTAGAATTCGAATTGTTGTTTCCACAGCGTCCATGCCCCTATCGCGGATCGCGGGCACGACCTGACACCAGCTGCATTCCTCAACCCCGTTTCTATCCTATTGGGTATATTCCTAAAACCTGTTAGTGTCCTGAAATGGGCTGTCATTGGGAGGACTTCAGCTACCAATCATCATTGAACGACAACTATGTGGCCTCCTTAGTGTCACACTGTAGACTGGCCGATGCTTCCTTCTTACATGGGGTGGTTTCTGGTTGGATCGATTCTCCATTTTTGCTGAGCTAGCTGAACTTCCGTGCCCCATCATACCTTACAAGCCATTCTCAGACGTTTTAAATACAAGGACCATCGATGACTTAGCTGAGAAACAACCGACTGTTCTGGATTCGGGAAGATTTTAACCCCCCATCGACCAGGGTTGAGCGCGGCTAGGATGTTTTTGAACACCAGAATATTTTCCCAACTTGTTGCCTTTTGCTGCAAAAATATCTGCAAACTCCCTCGCCAGATTAGTCATTCTTGTGACAGTTCCCGTCAGATCCAAGAGAATGCGCATCCGTCGCTCTCGCGCCTGGCGTCATTCTGGAGTACATGGAATGCTGCGTTTGGCGATAGATCAGGATCCGAGAACCGGAAAATCATCTTCTCCTAACATTGCACATAAGCTATTAGTACAATTTGTATCTCTTATGGTACTGTCACAACCCTCTCTCTCTCTCTCTCTATGAGTGCGGATTTAGGCCCCATTGCACCTCTGGGGGTGACCTAAGTCCGTTACATGGTAGCAGAGTGTGGTTAGGATTATTTACGGCTGACGCCTAGTAATCCGATCCACTATTTTGGTGGGCGTTAATGTTTCAGAAAAACATTGCCCGGGTTTCCAAAATGAATACCCATTATACTCCTTTGGATACATAAAATACTTTCATTGGTTCTTGACTATTAATTTCCCAATTTTTCCCCTCATATTATTTCTATTTAACATACTTAATTTCTTCCAAGGGCATTGTTCCCAAACCCAGGGCATCGTTCCCAATTCCATAAGTCCCCAAAGTGGGCACTTTCCACTGTAAGTCTCCAAAGTTGAGGAAGTTATTATCCCCAGGGCATAGTTCCCATTTTCATAAGTCCCCGAAGTGGGCAGCTCCCACTGTAAGTCTCCAAAGTTGGCAAGTTATATTATTCCCGATTGTTCCAAACTTTGATTGGGGGTTAATTACCTAATGAATGCCTAATACCATACCCGTTGTCTTAGACAGGAAGAAAGACGGATCAAAAAGATTCTGCACTGACTGGTGGAAACTCAAGGACGTTACAAAGAAAGATTCCCATCCTCTGCCCCACATTGAGAACCTACTGCAAGCCACTATGGGTAGTTCCAGGCTCTCATCTCTGAACCTCAAAAGTGGTTATTGGCAAATTCCTATGGAAAGGAGGACCACCAGAAGATAGCTTTTTGTACACCTAGAGGGCTGTGGCAGTTTTTGGTCATGCCAATCGGACTGTGCAATGCCCCAGCTACCTTTCAACGGGCAACGAACAGGCTTCTCCATAAGCTCATCAGGTAAGGACGAGTCCGGGTGTACCTAGATGATGTGCGAGTGGATGCAGCAACTTTTAAGGAAACGCTGAATTGGCTCAGGAAGATTTTCCTCCTCTTTAGGGCTAATGGCATCCAGCTAAATGAAAAGACATGAGAATTGTTCCAACACAGCATTTCATTCCTCGGATAGGTGATATCTGGTCAAGAGGTACAGACAGATCCAGCTAAAACTGAGCAAATATTAACCTGGCCCACTTCAAGTACTACAAAGGAAGTGCATAGCTTTGTACAGCTCTGTTCCTATTACCAGCCCTTTATCACACTCCACCAGTCGTGCTGAACCTTTATTCAAACTGGAAGGGTCAAAGGGGAGTTTCGGCAGGACACCTGAGTGTGAAGTATCATTCAGAGACTTGAAGAGGGCATTAACAGAAGCACCCATCTTTGGACATGCCAGACTCGATATGCCATTTATAGAGAATGTGGATGCAAGTGCGAGAGCGCTTGGTGCGGTTTTGTCGAAGAACTATTGTGCGACGAGAATGGAGTTCCTAGCACTGAAGGTAGCATGGGTATGGTTCCATCATTATGGAGCACCCGTGACTGCACGTATAGATCATGCATCACTACAATGGCTGAAAAAACTTCAAGCAACCGGATGGACAGATGGCTCGGTGGCTTGCAACCTTGGTGCCATTCAATATTACCATTGAATATTGATTAGGCACTGCTCACGGGAATGCAGATGGATTTTCGAGGAGACCATGTCTAGGAAAAGTCTGCAAATATTGTACACGGCTAGAGAAGAAGGAGGAGCTACTAGTTGACTTACAAATGGTTAGTGGTCAGGCTAGAAACAGAGGTGTCTTGGAGGAATGAACAGGCCAGAGA
This sequence comes from Adelphocoris suturalis, assembly GCA_030762985.1. Lineage (NCBI taxonomy): Eukaryota > Metazoa > Arthropoda > Insecta > Hemiptera > Miridae > Adelphocoris > Adelphocoris suturalis. The sequence goes on along the minus strand of CM061051.1, from coordinate 7,583,261 downwards.
TCCAGACCTACACAGGCTGCACCAGTGGTTACAAGAGGGGAAAATACCGGATTGGCAAGTAGTCCTGTACCACCACTTCAACTTCTAACCTGGAGCTAATGTACTTAGCACACCTAGGGCTACCTAAGTACACAAAGTACATAGGTAAAAGGAGTCCAAAGGGCCTTTTGGAGTCGATAATGACTGCCAAGGATGTCCCATTTCCACAACAACTAACACTACTAGTAATCATATATATTATTTTATTCAAAAAGTTGTAACCAGTGATATGATCCTACACTGAATTATTGGCTGAGTACCCCTATTTATTGAACTTTTAAATTCCTTCAAGAAACGAAGAGCCTACATTAACAAAACCGGGGTTTTTCTGATTTGTGTGGAATTATATTTTAGATGGAAAGAAATTACCTAAAAGGTTTGTTCAGTAAAATGAACAGTGAATAGTTCTCATTCAATTCATAATTTAATTCTCCACGTCGCAGTTTATGGCACTTTCTGGTACGCGTATAAAGTTGGGCGTTTTCAGTCTAAAAACATTCAAAGAATATCAAAAGAATCATTTTTCTAGAAGAGAGAGCAATAGTTGGAAGATGTGGATGTTTTTGCTGGGAACTTCATTATACGGTAGGTATGTTTGTCATCTGCGTGAAATATTCTAAAACTCCTCAGATTTTATTAAGAGGCGATTCAGGATCAGTCTTTATAGTCGATTGTTAACAGGTGAAAGCAAATGAGTGTTACCCAAGTATTCGTATTAGGTATATTTTTAAATCAAAATACGAGTTGATTCCATTTTCAAAAATTTGACACCGTCCTCACTTTCCTAAGATGAGTAGTTCTCTTTGTATTATTTTCCAAAGTTTCCTGCACTGGTGACGTTACACGGACAGGGGGTACAGCCCAGATGGGAGAGGTGCTTTGACGTCAACAGTGCGCAAAACTTTGAAAAATCATAGAACGATAACTAATTATCGTAGAAATTGGTTTTTGATTATTGATGTCAACTTCTTAGGATAGAATCATCTTCTATTTTTAAAAAAAGTTGAAGTTCCTTTTTTCGCATCCGTGGGTAACGCTCATTATTTCCTTTCAGAACTTCAAGAGGGTCATCAGAATTAGACAAACAGTGGTGATGTTACCTCTTAAATTGGAGTGAAGAAATAGGTAGGCATGTTCTTGAAAACATTTGGTGGACTTTTTACTCCATTGTTTTGCTGTGCGAACTTAATTATATGTTTGCACAATGCACACCTAGAAATCAGTGTATCATATTCAAGAAATTTTTTTATTTGTTACAGAATTTCTCAAGCACGCAGTGTGCATGAAACAGCTCAACGACGATTTTGACACCTGTGACACGACCTACCACAGCAAAATCGAGACTATTGAACAGAATCCTCACGTTGGGCAGTCTATATGCTGGTAAGTTGTAAGTTAAGAAAAAAACTCGTAGTGTCGAGGGTATGGTTTAGATAAACAGAAATTTATAGATCACTGTCAACGAACATTATCGCACGAAAAACCTTCAAACTTTTTCCAAGATTTCAATCTGATTATTAACGTTTAACTTTGGTTGATCAAACATAAGAACTGTTAGACCAAATTAAATCCAGGCAGAAAATGTGTTTATTTCAACCTTTAATCTATTCCTTATCATGAACGAAAATGCTTCAAATGGATGAAGTCACTTCAATATAGTGGATTTGTTTATCGGATGTCGTACAGAACTTTTACGCCCTACCTGTTGCTTAGATCGCTTGTATATTGGAAAATAGAATGAAATGGCTGAAATTACGCTTAACCGCTTCCACGATTTTAAACCCAAATAGGTAGTGTAATATTCCACTATGCAGATGGTCAAGAGAGCCGTACCATTTGGCCAAAACCTCTGAACCAAAACATATCTGCAACCAGTCAGAACATCAAGTTAACTATAATACCAACAGTCTAATACGCATTACACCTATGGATTTTACGGCAATCGATTTGAATGCGGAGAAACCATTCTTCAATTAGGAAATACGAGAGCCATTTCTAGTTATGCAAACCTGTATATATACGAGTAGGTTCAAATACGTCAAATGTTCAGTAATAATGAAGCACTTTATTATCGGAATCGATCGCTCATTTTTATTTGTATTTTATTTCGATAATTATTAAGGTACTAGCCGCTCCGGCTCGCTACGCTCGCCTCCACGTCCAGCCGGGGGGCAAGCCCCCCGGACCCCCCATTCAATTGCTCGCTTCGCTCGCAAAGTGTGGCATGTAGGGAATATTGCTCGCTTCGCTCGCAAAGTGTGGCATGTAGGGAATGTTGCTCGCTTCGCTCGCAAACGATAGATCCCTAAGGGTAGGTTTAACTTCTGTAAGGGATGCTGCTCGCTTCGCTCGCTTGAGGAAGTTATACTGCCCACCCAACTTGGCAGACGTTTTTTTCTGTTGGAAATTCTTACAAACAAATTAAATCTTATGAAACTACGTGGAACCACAAAAAGTTTATTCGGGGATGTTGCTCGCTTCGCTCGCAAGGTATTGCTGTATATTTGTAGGAAAAAATCCGAATTTATTCTGTTGACATGGCTCTCGCTTCGCTCGCAAAGTGTGGCATGTAGGGCATGTTGCTCGCTTTGCTCGCAAACGGTAGATCCCTAAGGGTAGGTTTAACGTGTGTAGGGGATGTTGCTCGCTTCGCTCGCAAACGGTAGATCTCTAAGGGTAGGTTTAACTTCTGTAGGGGATGCTGCTCGCTTCGCTCGCTTGAGGAAGTTATACTGCCCACCCAACTTGGCAGACGTTTTTTTCTGTTGGAAATTCTTACAAACAAATTAAATCTTATTAAACTACGTGGAATCACAAAAAGATTATTCGGGGATGTTGCTCGCTTCGCTCGCAAGGTATACCTGTATATAGGTAGGAAAAAACCCGTATTTATTCTTTTGAAATAGGCCTGCAGGTAACATTGTGAAATACCTGACAAACCCCTTGACGTCTTCGTAGAGCCTTCTCGCGAACACGGCAAAATTAATTTCTGATGTTAAACGCTTCTTCTCGCTTCCGCTCGCGATTTGACCGACTTAACGTCACTTTTTTCGATATCCGATTTCGGATTCAGATTCGGCGGACCCAAAGCTGTATTTCGCCCGCGAAAACCGTTCCGAAAAACGTACCTTTATGGGGTATATTTTAATTGGAAAAAACCAAGTTTTTCGGCGGACTTTTCGAGAAAACGGGTCCGTATTCTCGCATTTTTTTAACGCATTTCCCGATACTTTTTTCGCGATCCGATCGCGCCGTCGTCTTCCTCGTAGGAAAACCTACGAAACCCGTATTTTTCCGGAATTGTCAACTTCCGTTTAGAGGGGTAGGGGAAGCGGGGAAGTCCAAAAAGCGCACATTAACCGGAACTTCGACCCCCCTCCCGCCCTACGGCCCATGGTTCGGGTGGGATTAGAAAATTTTAAATTCGCTCGCTCCCCCTTTCGGAAAATCCCAAGAAGATCCCCCCACTCGTACACTCCCCCCACTCAGCCGTTTGGCCGTGCATAGACACGACAGACAGACAAACAGACAAACAGACGGAGTTTCATTCTTATAAATAACTAGCCGCTCCGGCTCGCTACGCTCGCCTCCACGTCCAGCCGGGGGGCAAGCCCCCCGGACCCCCCATTAAATTGCTCGCTTCGCTCGCAAAGTGTGGCATGTAGGGAATATTGCTCGCTTCGCTCGCAAAGTGTGGCATGTAGGGAACGGTGCTCGCTTCGCTCGCACAGTGTGGCTGTATACATGCGATGTCGCTTACAATTGAAACGTGTACTGGGGATGTTGCTCGCAAACGGTAGATCTCTAAGGGTAGTTTTAACTTCTGTAGGGGATGTTGCTCGCTCCGCTCGCTTGAGGAAGTTATACTGCCCACCCAACTTGGCAGACGTTTTTTTCTGTTGGAAATTCTTACAAACAAATTAAATCTTATATAACTATGTGGAACCACGAAAATTTTATTAGGGGATGTTGCTCGCTTCGCTCGCAAGGTATACCTGTATATCCTTGAGGAAGTTATACTGCCCACCCAACTTGGCAGACGTTTTTTTCAGTTGGGAATTCTTACAAACAAATTAAATCTTATAAAACTACGTGGAACCACGAAAAGTTTATTCGGGGATGTTGCTCGCTTCGCTCGCAAGGTATTGCTGTATATTTGTAGGAAAAAATCCGAATTTATTCTGTTGACATGGCTCTCGCTTCGCTCGCAAAGTGTGGCATGTAGGGCATGTTGCTCGCTTTGCTCGCAAACGGTAGATCCCTAAGGGTAGGTTTAACGTGTGTAGGGGATGTTGCTCGCTTCGCTCGCAAACGGTAGATCTCTAAGGGTAGGTTTAACTTCTGTAGGGGATGCTGCTCGCTTCGCTCGCTTGAGGAAGTTATACTGCCCACCCAACTTGGCAGACGTTTTTTTCTGTTGGAAATTCTTACAAACAAATTAAATCTTATTAAACTACGTGGAATCACAAAAAGATTATTCGGGGATGTTGCTCGCTTCGCTCGCAAGGTATACCTGTATATAGGTAGGAAAAAACCCGTATTTATTCTTTTGAAATAGGCCTGCAGGTAACATTGTGAAATACCTGACAAACCCCTTGACGTCTTCGTAGAGCCTTCTCGCGAACACGGCAAAATTAATTTCTGATGTTAAACGCTTCTTCTCGCTTCCGCTCGCGATTTGACCGACTTAACGTCACTTTTTTCGATATCCGATTTCGGATTCAGATTCGGCGGACCCAAAGCTGTATTTCGCCCGCGAAAACCGTTCCGAAAAACGTACCTTTATGGGGTATATTTTAATTGGAAAAAACCAAGTTTTTCGGCGGACTTTTCGAGAAAACGGGTCCGTATTCTCGCATTTTTTTAACGCATTTCCCGATACTTTTTTCGCGATCCGATCGCGCCGTCGTCTTCCTCGTAGGAAAACCTACGAAACCCGTATTTTTCCGGAATTGTCAACTTCCGTTTAGAGGGGTAGGGGAAGCGGGGAAGTCCAAAAAGCGCACATTAACCGGAACTTCGACCCCCCTCCCGCCCTACGGCCCATGGTTCGGGTGGGATTAGAAAATTTTAAATTCGCTCGCTCCCCCTTTCGGAAAATCCCAAGAAGATCCCCCCACTCGTACACTCCCCCGACTCAGCCGTTTGGCCGTGCATAGACACGACAGACAGACAAACAGACAAACAGACGGAGTTTCATTCTTATAAATAATAGAGATTGCAGAAATTAATAATGTTATGAGAAAAATGCTCAAAATCATGCCAATTTTACCCTTTAGTGAGAAATGCGTCTTTTTTCTTTCAACTTCCTCATTATATTCACAAAAACCCAAAAACTGTTGCCACATCACTCACTAAATGGATTGAAATCAAACTCTAACGCTCCATGATAGCAATTTGGTGTCAAATGAGCGTCGTGGAACGTTGGAAAATTACGATGTGGTTGAGAAAGATCGATTTTAGACCGAAATATTGTCACATGGTCTTTGTGCAAATTATCAAGTAATGTTCAATTCTCTTCTGCAAGCCTTTTGAAATCAGCAACCCTCTTGGTGTTCCTTCTGGATCCTTCATCTGAAGTTTATGAACAAAGAATTATGCACTTTCTTGTATTAATTAAGTTCTGTATTTATTTTTCCACAGTCCGCTACGAGAATACATGTCATGCTTAAACGAGGTCGTCAGCGTCCGTTGTGGTGAGGTAACGGCCAACTTTTCTCTCGGATTCAATGAGAGGCTATTTCACGCCATTCTAACGGTGAGTCTTTATGTTTATAAGCAACCTTAGATGCAAAGAAAACTACTATTAGATAGTGTAAAAGACACACGAGAAACTATTCAAATAGGAATATTGCTTTTCGAATGAAAATGAGTAATATGAAAACTTTCAGCATGGTATACCTACCTGATTTTTACATTACCAGTATGTGAGAACTTGAAATCGTGTAAAAAATCATCTGTCAAGTTGGGTGGGCTGTGTATCTTCCTCATGTACTGCAACATGGACGTTTAGAGTTAGTTGAAGAACAAATTACGAGTCAAAATTATTGAATGCGAAACAGAACCGTAATAGTTATATGTGCATGCATGCTAATAAGCAACCTGGGGCGGTAATTCATGTTTGCACATGTGCGCACCCATCCATCCATCCAACGGCATTCACTATCCCAGGGACAGTAGACGTTCAAACTTCAAATCCAAAACGAGCCGGGATCGTTCAATTTGCGCGGGAAGCGCTTGGCACCCTTCTTATCTCTTATCACTAGCGAATTCTTATAATTTTTCTCACAACTTTTTCCTAATGAGTACGTACTACAGGATTTGTTTAGCTATCGGGAAAATGATCAGGGACAAATCCAAATCCAAAAAAAACATACAGGCTTAACCTGCCCAGGTACAGTCGCGGGTGTATTAAATGGACAATAACCCACCAAAAAAAATATTCAAAAATTTATATTGACTTGGACTAGAACCCGAGATCTATCGCTTTGGAGCCCATAATGCTATCCATTAATTTACACCTCTGAGGCCCGACATCATACATAATCACGAATCACCGACGGTGGTATTTATGTCCATATATCCCATGGTTACGATTTGTAACTGAATGGAGCCAGCACTCCCCGCCGAGAATAAGCGAACCCGGCTCCGTGTTAGCGAATTTTCGTGGAAAATGGAGCTATTGCAATGGATCGGAAATTTCAAAATCAAAATTTTTAAAAAATTTCTTCATTGAAATCCATTTTGAGGCATTCTGAAACGATTCCTGAGGTTTACGCTTTTACATATATGTGTTTGTGTGTGCGTGCGTGTGTGTGTGTGTGTGTGTGTGTGTGTGTGTGTGTGTGTGTGTGTGTGTGTGTGTGTGTGTGTGTGTGTGTGTGTGCACGTTTTCCCATGCGCACGCTTTCTGCCATTCAATCTCTTCGCCTGAGGCCCCACTACAAGCAGCTTGTCCAGGATGCAATCCTGGCAAATAGCAGTGGGGCCTCTCCCGCATCTCCGGCAGGCGTGGGACAACAGCCCGCCATTCAGCAATCCTCCCCCGTGACCTCCGGTCTTCTTTCAGAATTGAAGACTGAAGTATTGAGGCTCGGGGAGCAGGTAGGCAATATTGTTGGTTATGAGAGTGCCTACCTGCAGGATCTGGCGAGGCGGGCTGTTGAGGGGCCAAATGGCTTGGAGGACGAGGTCGCGGCCTATGTGCAGAGGATCTTCCCACAGGTTGAGGAAGCGACCGTGGCGAGGCATCAGGGAGAAGTTCCCCCTAATGTGGTGCCTCGTGGAGGTCGCAGAGCAGCTAAGCAAGCGAGGAGGCGGGAATACCAGCGTGTCCAGAGATTGTGGAGGAAGCATCCGGCTCGTGCAGCTGCGGAGGTACTGGAGGGAGCTGGGGAAGAACAAGTTATGCCCCCCCTCCAGGAGTTTGTGGGCTACTGGGAGCCACTTATGAGTGCTCCCAGCCACAACTCTGGTGAGCCAGTGGTACCCCCAGCTTCCACCAGGGACTCCTTACGCAGCATCATGTGCACACCGGTGCTTCATGACGAGGCACATAAGTGCCGTGTCAAAAACTCCACTTCTTCTGGACCCGATGGTATTTCCGCCCGACGCTGGAATAAAGCTCCAAAGAATGTTAAGCTGCTCATCCTCAACCTGTTGCTACTATCCGGAAGACCCCCGAAAGCGTTGACCCGTGCCCGCACAATTTTCATCCCAAAGAAAGGGGGAAGTGGGCCTGGAGGCTACCGTCCAATTTCTATTTCGTCGGTAGTCTTCCGCCACTTCCAAAAGGTTCTGGCATCTCGCCTCCAAGTGGCTGGTGTCATAGGTGACGTCCAGAGAGCATTTCGGCCAGCGGATGGCACAGCGGAGAATCTAACAGTTCTCCAAACTGTCATTTCGCTGGCCCGTATCAAGAAACGGCAGCTCCATCTTGCCGCTCTGGACGTTGCTAAGGCCTTTGATACAGTTAGCCACTTTGCCCTGACCGATTGTCTTCGTGGTGTCGGGGCACCTGCTCGTTTAATTGAGTATGTTGCCTGTCTGTACCACGAAGGCGTGACGGTCCTCGAGGCACGAGGTGAGATGTCAGGGGATGTTGTTATTGGGCGCGGGGTACGCCAGGGGGATCCTCTGTCGCCACTCCTCTTCAACCTGGTCGTGGATACGGCCTTGGGTAAGCTGCCAGCTGAAATAGGGTTTGATCTCGCCCCTGGGGTGCGAGTAGGTGTATTAGCTTTTGCTGATGATGTCATCCTACTCGCAGAAACCCGTGAGGGCTTGCAGATCTCCCTCAACGCATTTGCTGAGCAGCTAGCCAGGTGTGGTTTGGTGGTCAACCCAGCTAAGTGTGGGTCGGTCTCCTTGGTCCCGTCGGGTCGCCAGCATAAGGTGAAGGTAGTGGATGAGGAGTGTTTTGTCTTAGGACAAACTTCCATCCCTGCCCGATCCGTGTTGGAGGTCTGGCGGTACCTTGGGGTCGACTTCATGGGTGTGGCCACTATAGCCGCAAGCCGTGTGGACCTTGGTGGAGCATTAGCTCGTGTCACCAAGGCTCCATTGAAGCCACAGCAGAAGCTGCGCCTCCTTCGCACGTACTTACTGCCAAAGCTAACCTATGGGTTAGTCTTTGGCAGGCTTACTGCGGGGAGGCTGCTTGAGTTAGATCGTGAAGTTCGCTCTGCTGTGCGCTCTTGGCTAGGCTTTCCACTGGTGTCCCAAGTGCTTACATCCACGCACCGGTCAAGGCCGGTGGGCTCGGTATTGTCTCTCTTTCTGCCAGCATCCCATCTTTACGCCGCCAGCGCCTGCTTGCCCTCAGGGGCTCGAGCTGGGAGGTCGCCCGCACTGCTGCTGACCTGGACTTTGTCCGGCAGCAGTTGTTGTGGTGCGATCGAGCAACACCAACTGCTCCAAAACCCAGCTCATCTGCTGAGTTCGCTGCTGCACTGCATGAGTCAGTAGATGGTAAAGAACTCCGACAGTGCTCTGAATCCCCCATTTCAACCCAGTGGGTGGAATGGGCTTCAGAGGGCATTGGGGCCCGCGACTATCGCCATTTTCACGCCGTCCGGGTGGCTACGTTAGCCACCTCGGTGAGGTGTTCGAGGAGTAGTCGCGGGACAGTAGACACCCTTTGCCGTGCCTGTCGGGGTAAAAATGAGAATCTTTATCATGTGGTGCAGCAGTGTCCTCGTACTCACGGTGGCCGCATTTTACGTCACGATGCGGTTGCCAAGCAGATAGCAGGTGCTTTGTCATCTAGCGGTTGGGATGTCGAAAGAGAGAGACTATACCACATGCCGAGTGACCGGGGCAAGAAGCCAGATATCGTTGCGATCAAGCCCGACGGGTCTGCCATAATCCTGGATGTCCAGGTTGTTAGTGGCAGCGTGGACATGGAGCAGACCTGGCGGGCTAAGAAAAGTAAATATGATAGAAATGATCTGCGCCAAGCGATATCTGAGCTAAAAGGAGTGGCACCTAGTAACATCAAGGTCATTGCCGCGACCGTGTCATGGCGCGGGGTGTGGTGCGGGAAAAGCGCCACGGAGTTACTTGAGTTGGGCATCTCTGCAGGAGTACTCCGTGGTATCACCACCCGCGTCCTGAGGGGTTCTTACTTGAACTGGTGGTCATTCTATAGGGGCACTTCCTTTCATCCCATTCTTCCTCCTCGTCCTGCAACTTCCCTTATCCCTAGAGCCGGCGTCGGGTAAACCTGGGCGTCCTCCCCACTTTTTTTATTTTATTTGTTATTTTCCAATTTAATGGCGTGCCCCCTCCGTCTTTGAGGGGAGGTTTCTTATTTAAAAAAAAAAAATGTGTGTGTGTGTGTGTGTGTTCACTCGCACTCACCTAAATGGAGGGTCACCCTCCACTCACCATTTCGAGTTCATAATTGAGTGGGGTGGTTCACTCAACAGTACATGAGTTTGACAGTGCACGCAGGGGATACTCAATTTTTTAGTGTTTTCCCAAGTTGGTGGTGCAAATAATAATAAATGAACATCATTACGAGGTTAATCACCAAAAAATACTCCAAAATCATGTATTACACGTGGCAACTGAGTATTTTCAAAAACTAAGAATTTCACAGCCATTGCACTTTTAGAGCTGAAATGCGTACTTTTGAAGCAGAATTGCGCCTGTTTGCGCGCACTTGAAAAATCGAGTGAGGGGTCAGTTCTTTATGAAATTTCACCTAGAATCCAAATCTCCAAAACATGGGGGTTCCCATTTGAAATAACGAAGTTGATGTCAATTGGGGACGTTTGCGCACGTGTGCAATGCGCAAAATGGTCATTCCATAATTCCAGATTCCAAAAAAAAAATTTATTACCCCAGAAACTACGTACTACGTACGTTTTCAGGGAGGTCTCAGGTGATCGGCTTAATAGGGCTGTATGTAGGTAGGTGTACCTTTGCAGTAGTTCTTTTCTCAACTCGATTCTTAATATTGACCGAGCAAAGAAACGGGACTTAACTTGCCAAGGCTTTTTTTATCAGGAGAACGAAAAAACAAAGATTGGATCAAAAAAAAAAAAAAATTTTTTTTTTTTTTTTGTAATGGGTACAGTAAAACTTGTTTTATTGAAATCTCTGTAATTGAAAAAATTCTATACTTGATAGAAAAATCGTCGTGGTCCTGACTCCTTGGAGGCCCAAACCTCTCTAATTGGCTGAAGTCCTACCTCTTTAATGGACGGAGATACATTGCAGAAAAGAAATCGTTCGGTCCATTGATCGTTGCGTGTCGAAAGGAAATGATGATCGTTACGACATTTCTCTTCTCCAAGCCATTCGTTTTGCGAAAAAGCTTGGTTTTATGTTACATCCAGTACAGTTGCTGTTCCCAGTACAAGAAATCGATAGCTTGAATTGGGAAAACGTCATTGGAGTGGAGAATGGATCCACTTTTGAGGAGTACGTTGCTGTTGACGACCGGGTGATTGTTACGGAAGAATTGACCGAAGAAGATGTAATCAACATGGTATCTTCAAAATCAGACGACGAGCAAAATGAAGAAGATCCGGACAATGGCGAAAACCCGGTAGTACACGTAAACAAAGTCGACGCAATTAATGCTTTGGAAACGGTGATGCGGTTTGCAGAGAGTGTAGAAGGTGAAGATGATTCCAACGTGCTGTGAGACAAGATGCTTGTGCTGAGACAAATGAAGATAACCGATTTCTTCAACCAAAAAGTTGGACACTGAATTTTACCTTATTCATTTAGGATGACATGTTCGTTTAAAATGGCAAATAAGCTGGTTAGTTGACGAATTAAGCCACCAAAACCTGGCTAATTGAAAATCCTGGGTTATTGAAAAACCTGGTTAATGGCCAATTTGTAAACGTCCATTGAATCGTACATTAAACAGGTTTTACTGTATTTGTTTGGGTCCCAAAACTATCTCTCTTTCTCCAATAATCATCAAAACTTGAATTTTCCACATTTTTCATTGAATTTATAATCGCGATAAACTGCAGTTTCGCAAGTCTGCTGAAACCTGCTGAAAATTTGCAATTTTCGAGCCCGCTTTTTTCAAACTTTGAAAACTCATGAATATTGATTGGAAAATGATAGAAAAAATTCATTACAAAAACGAATCTGTTCAGCATAATGCGGAGAAAAATAAAAACGCTGCAAATTATTTCACAAAGGTTTATTATTTTTTCAATTGGGTTTGATCGTAGTTTTAGTTGGCTTGCGTACGTCATAAGGTCCAGACTCCTCGGCGTGTCCTATTTCGAGTTGCCACAACCTATACATCTATAATTATATACGCATGTTTATATTTCTCGATTTGAGCTCCTATCTATTCAAATAATCTTTGCCTTAATAATATCATTATCTAAGTACGTACGAAAAGTCGAGAGGATTTGTTATTAAATATGCGTAGGAAAAGCATTGGTATTAACACACAAATATGACCTTGAAAAAAACATATATTCATGCCTCGAAGGAACGCCGTACCCACCTCATGGTGCCCCGGTGTATTAAATGGGCATAACATGTAAAAGTAATAAATATCCATTCTCCTAAACCCCTCTGCTACGCCCCTGGTCACTCCAGCCACCACAAGGTGCCGTGGCGCCTCCTCTCACTCCACCCACCGCTCACCCCCCTCACCACCACCCACCGTGACCCCCTGCCAAGCGTGCCAGGCGTGCGCGCGTGCGTAAGTCTAACACTCAAAGCCTCGAAAAATACACTTTTTCGCCCGTTTTTGGCCCATAGCATATATGCGAGTAAAGCGATCGGGATGGTTAAACGTTAGTACCAACTAGACCCCAAATGGAGTCTATGTGCGAAAGAACGGGGTTTTAAGTCAATTCTTAGGCTTTTTATTGCCCGGACGGCGGACGGCGAACGGTGGACAGCAAACGGCGGAGGGCGGACGGACATTTCAAATTTGGATTCTACGCACCTTGAAACGTAGAGTGACAAATTTTGAGGGGGGGTTATACAAATTTTTTGCTATACGATCACATAGGCTTATTATTGGAAATAATAAACCAAAAACGCTGCAAATTATTACATAATCGTTTATTATTTCTGAATCAGATAGCCCGCTATAGTAACCAGCTTGTTCTAGGGCTTTCGCCAGTCTCTTTTCTAGTATCCACCTCTGTTCTTCCTCTCACTCCACCCCCCACTCACCCCCCTCACCACCCACCGTGACTCCCTGCCAAGCGTGCCAGGCGTGCGCGCGTGCGTAAGTCTAACACTCAAAGCCTCGAAAAAGACACTTTTTCGCCCGTTTTTGGCCCATACCATCTATGCGAGTAAAGCGATCGGGATGGTTAAATGTTAGGACCAACTAGACCCCAAATGGAGTATATGTGCGAAAGAACGGGTTTTTTAAGTCAATTCTTAGGCCTTTTATGGCCCGGACGGCGGACTCCGAACGGCGAACGGCGGACGGCGGACGGACACTTCAAATTTGGATTCTACGCACCTTGAAACGTAAAGTGACAAAGTTTGAGGGGGGTTTATACAAATTTTTTGCTATACGATCACATAGGCTTATTATTGGAAATAATAAACCAAAAGTATAAACTCAGATTTGACCTCTGGCAAGTTAAGCCTCCTTTTCCCTTGCACGGTCACATATGACAATCCCATTGAACGCTCCAACTGACACGGGGGTTCCTTTTTCGTAATAGAAAACTCTTCAACCAAGTAATTTATAACATTGAATTTGCAGTTTCACGTTCACATCATGCGTGTGCACGAAGCAATCTAGATCGAAGTAAACATTAGGTACCTACTTGGGAAATGAGGGGAATTCAGAGCGCCCGTTCTATCAAGATCCTTGCGTAATAACACTGTTTGAGACCTCCAACGAAAGACCGCATAAACATACATTCTACAACGAATGTACCTATATCAAAATATTCCATTCGGGTAGTTTGTCGTCGGTGAGCAATTAAGTTTCATGTGGAAGGTCACTATCATTGTTCGTAATTTAGAAAGAAAAAAACCTTCTAGCTAGCCTTTCGTCTTGACAATATAAACGTCGTATCTGCATGCAACACGACATCTACGTGTAGATTCGAAGAAATATGGTCAATCTCCTGGCCAATTGCATTGTAACGTGACCCAATCCAATGGATACAGATTAAGACTCCAGTAATTTTAATTTGCTGTGGATAGCGTAAGACAGGTGCCAGTTACATTTTTAGGACGTTCCCCTGAAGTTAGGTTTTGTCAGTAAAGGGAAGACCTATTAAAGTTGATCCAGGAGGGTGTGGCCAGGCTAATTAGTTAAACATACATGCTAATACGTGAAATAGGGCTATAATTTGTGTAGCGTACAGCATACCATACTATCATTTCAACAGCGTTCGCCATTTCAGGTACACCTACCGGACCAACTAAGAGTAAACCATCGCAACAAAAGACCATTTCTTAAAATTCGGTCTACAGTTTCGAGGTTTCGTCCGTAACAACCAATTTCAGATTTGCGCGTGTGTGATGGATACTAGTATTGATCCAACAGCAATGGTACTTATGGGGGACCTTCTAGGAGCTAACCCACACAATACCTGAAAATTCCTTCTGAATCAGCCCATTAGTTTTGGAGTTTAGCCTATGTAAACCAAATTTAGTTTTAATCATGTGCGATAGTTATTACTCAACGAATCGCTATAAAATTCATACGGTACCATCCTGTTCCACGGAAGAGAGTATTTTTAGATGAATCTTTAATAATTTCCCCGCCATGCCTGGCTATACTTTAAATTTAGACCAAGTGCAGTTACTTGTTTAGTTGCTGTAATTTTCTCAGGATGTACTCATACTTTCTATGTATGAAAAATGTGTGCAACATTCAAATCTATATAAACTTAAATATGCAGTTATAAAATTACCGAAAGCTTGGCCTAATAAATGTTGTGCAAAAAGCAAATCCTAAATTTGCAAGGGCCATTAAATGTCGAGGAAATGGAGATTCCTAAAATTAAGTGATGTAATGTGTTTATATTCAGTTCGCTATGGAGTCCCTGAAGCAATTCGTTATACAAATGGAAAGGTGGTGCGACTCGAAAGGCTAGAAATTACCCGCTGAAAAATCAGTAGTGGTCCCGTTCCCAAGAAAGAGGCGGTTGGACATTAGCAGCAATGTGGAGATTACTGGAAATAATTTTGGTGTTCAGCACCAGGTCAAATTCCTTAGAGTCTGGTTGGACAAATCACTGACATTGAAACTACACAGCGATCATATATTTAATAAGTCTGAACGATATCTCAAAATACTGAGGATGGTAACTAATTTGAACTGGGGAGCGGACCCGGAGGGGGCACTGATGTTTTACCGCTCAACTATCAGATCAATTATTGACTACGGCGCGATATTCTACGTGAACGCCATCGACACAAACCTTCTTAAGTTGTACAGATTCCAGTACAAAGCTATCCTTCAATGCATGGGTCTACTTCAATCTAGTCCCATCGACGCAGTGTTTGCAGAATCACAAGAATATCCTATGAACCTTCGACTCCAATTGCTTTCGGATAGATACCTTTTGAAAATAAGGTCTCAAAAAGCCCCTTAGTAGATGACGTTAGTCGACTATGCAGAAATACATTGCAATCGTCACCAGGATGAAAACTCCAGTCTACAGCTTCACACAGGAAGATGAGAACTTGAATGGGCTACACTGTACTGATAACCAGCCCCCTTCACGTTGACATATTCAGAACCTACAGCACCAGCTAAAATTGTGCAGTTTACCGATGTAAATCGAGAGGAAGTTGGTATCAATGAGAAATTTGATAACTTGATCAAAACTAGATGGACTCAGGCAGTATTGATCTTCACCGATGGGTCAAAGGATTTGAATTCTGTAGGATGTGCGTTCCTCGATGTCACGAGAAATTACCTCGCTAAGTACAAGCTACCTCAGACGACATCTACCTTCAATGCAGAATTTACCACTATTGTGAAAGAGATCGAGTACATTGTGGCCTCAGGAAAGAATAGCGGATGTCAGCTTATATGTACAGACTCGCCGAGCACTTTGCAGCTTCTTAAGACTTGCAACATTCAAAGAGTGAAAAACAGTTTAATCGCTAGATTGCTCCAACTTTTGAACCAATTCCGCAATCTCTGTATAGAAGTATGGTTCATTTGGGTGAACCCGCACGCTGGGTTGAGAGGTAATGACGAGGTGGATCGACTAGCGAAAGAAGGTGCAGAAACGGGATCCAGTTTAGACTCACTTATCATGACTGAAGAGCTGGTCACCATCACCTATCAACTGTGTTATACAAAATGGAAAGATAGATTTGTCGGCTCTGAAAACGGACACCAGTTCAGGAGGGTTCAACCCTATCCACCACAAGTACCTTGATTCTATTGCAATGATATCGAAAAGCTACTAGGGCGAACAATATTCCGTTTGAGAGTCAACACTGTGGATTGTGTGACTCATATGCATCCGCCAACTGAACACTGCTTAGTGTCAAAAATGTGAAGAATGAGTGAGAGAGAGAGAGGGAGAGAGAGAGAGAGAGAGAGAGAGAGAGAGAGAGAGAGAGAGAGAGAGAGAGAGAGAGAGAGAGAGAGAGAGAGAGAGAGAGAGAGAGAGAGAGAGAGAGAGAGCGAGAGACAGACAGACAGACGAGACACGGAACCAAAGTTGTTCATAATGGTCTAAAACGGTCTGTCTCAATGCTTCTGCTACTTATAGGTCGACTCGGGAGCAAAACCGAACGTAAAGAGTTCCCAAAACGTGAAGCTTGGAGTTGCGCGTTGAGCACAAACGGAGAGATTTCGGCAATGCCTATGAAAATCTGGGGAAGCCTGATGTTAACTGACCAGAAGGAGTCGTACAAACTAAAACAACGACTGAGCTTGATTTCTGAGTGAAATCCAGAAAAACGTATCCGTTTCCGTAAAACGATCGTATTGTAAAACGAACTATCGTATCCGCAAAAATACTGAGACACGCGGCTGGATCGTCTTTAGATCCCAAGCTCAATAAGCTGGTGGCACCCAAGAAAATTTTAATATTCTAAGTGGAAAAGAAGACTGGTTTCTACCTCGGATCACTAAGATCTGGTCGAAAGGCAGCGAGTTGCTGAAGCCAGTGGAAAGGGTCATCCAGGACGAATCATCCACATTGTTCGATATGGGAAGAACTTGCAGACCCAACAGTTGGCAGTGTCATAAGTTGGAAGTACAGGAATCAACGATAAGAAGTCATCAATCCTAATCGTTGCCTATTAGTTGCTCTTACAATCCTCTCCGAACAAAAATACCACCAACAAAAATAACTATTAAGGCTCAGTCGCCACAGTTTCTGCAGTGTCATTCTAGACGATAACTCCCCTTAGGAGAGAGATTAAAATTCCGTTCTTGCTCCAAAAAACCAAGCTTTCCAAACGAAAGGATCAGATTGTTGGCCAGTAATTTTTAAGCTCATTTAATTGCTCAAATTTCAAAAAATGTGTTTTAAAAAAATCTCTAAAAATTGCTGAAAATCGTCAAATCTATTTTTTTAGCAGAATTTTAGTCAAAAGAACTTTATGAACGATGAACTAGAACATTAAAAAATTGATGCTGAAAATCATGCTGACAAAATGTTATAGTGTTACAAATGGTGAATAGAATCATATATACTCGTACGTTATATTAGGATCTACTATCGGAACATTGTAAATTGATCTATCCAAATTAATACTAATACTTTGGATCTAAACGAGAATATTTTCTTCCGAGCATATTTATGCGTTACTATTTCGAGTAGGCATGTTAATAATGTGGAGTGATATCTAATGCACTATCGATAGCCAGGGCGAAATGTGAGTTGGCGCAAATACGAGCTTACTTTTTGCTCGATGGAAGGAGGGTGGGTAGATAAAGACCAGTTGGGGGCAGCTGTGCATGTGATCAGCGACACCGATTGGGTTGCCGTGACTCTGCCTTTATGTTAATATCCACTGGTCATTTGGAGCTTTTCAGGTGCCAATTTAACACAACAATATGGTCCCACCTCAATTGTTCCTTTTCGTGAGCTCATTCCGTAGAAATAAGGATTTTCCGTGACAGCCCTGGAACTCTACTTTTGTAACCTACACTTTTCCCTCTAAACTCGCCTTTCCATTTCTAACACACCGATTGTTGCTTATACTCTACCTAAAGTTTACCTTCTATTTGCGTATTGAGTCTCATTCTCCGAAGCTTCGCTTTTTTCATTTTATGACATTGATTATCTATTACGTGTATCTATCCATACCTGGACTGTTTTAGCGACTTTTTGTAGAAAATTAAGCTATTGCTCTCGCCTCAAAATTTGTAGAATGTGAATTTTTGAAAAAGATTTATGCAGAAATCTGTTTCAGGCGATTTTGAATCATATTCTAAAGTTTAACGCATTTTTTAATGTATGTATGTATGTATGTATATATGTATATATGTATGTGTCATTCCAGACGATAACTGTCCGTAGAATTGTGCTAGAAACTTCAAACAAATTTTAAAATGTTAAGGACACAAAACGAAAGTTCAAGTTCGTTGGCCAGCATGATCGGATTACATCTTCGGGTTGAAATTTTCAAAAATGTAGTCAACAATTTCAAAATAGCCTGTTTTTTGCGATTTGTTGTGCGAAATAATTTTTTCAGCATACTAATATGTGGTATATTCGGAATCAGCGTAAAATTTCCTATAAGAATATGTATCAAGTTTTCAAAAATTTCAAAGTTGAAAAATCAGTCAAAAATCGAAATAATGCCGTTCGCTAGTTGTAGAAATCGGTAATATTTGCATGAAACATTGTACAATTTCAGATTGAACTACTCTTATGGAAGTATCCCTGTATAACCAATCCTAGAACCGTGCTGTTTACAACGTAGGTAGTAGGTGCTTGTTAAATTTTTAAAAAAATGTAATCACAACTGATGAGTTTACTTTGTGAAATATTCCGTCCTCCGAATCTCTCGGTCGCTCTCTTTAATGTATAAGTACCTCCTAGTAATAAAGTATGTATAAGTACCTCCTAATAATAATAAAGTATGAGTACCTCCTAATTATTTTTAATAATTTGATTCCATGTTTGTCTATCAAAATCATAAACTAAAGTTTCTCTACACGATCAATAGCGACTGAAATGTCGAAGATTTCTTCAAAAACTCGCTCATGGGGTCATGCTGCATGACTGGACTTTTTTCATTTTATGACATTGATTATCTATTACGTGTATCTATCCATACCTGGACCGTTTTATTTATTCATCCTGCACGGATCAGTGGTGGATATATTATTTCAAGCGAAAAACCAATTCCCCTTTTGTGTATTCACACTGTTACATAAAAATATTAAGCAGTGAGGCAGGCCGCCGAATGAATGAATTCTATGAGTCAATGAATTCTACTACAAGTAACTGAATAAAGTAAACAAAGAAAAA
Source organism: Adelphocoris suturalis (assembly GCA_030762985.1). Classification (NCBI taxonomy): domain Eukaryota; kingdom Metazoa; phylum Arthropoda; class Insecta; order Hemiptera; family Miridae; genus Adelphocoris; species Adelphocoris suturalis. The sequence goes on along the minus strand of CM061051.1, from coordinate 7,564,302 downwards.
CAATAATCAACAGAGCAATTAAGCACAATATTAAACAGCGAGGCAGAAAACCTCATGAATCAATACCACCTAATTATTATTATTATTTGAATCAAAGAGTGTCCCCTCAGTTATCAAAAAATCACGTTTTTTACCTAACATATTATCACTTTCATCTATCCATATTTTTACCTACGGTTCCGTCATTTTTTATATTCCTATATGAAACAAGCAGTCTGAGGATAAATCTAGAAATGGATAAGTGGGTATGTGATGTACCACATTTCTGATCCTTAGACTCAAAATTTGAAGACGGTGGTTATATGGGGTAAATGGGGTAAATGGGGATTTAAACACTCTCTACAATTATAGTATTGGTTCCTGAAAATATATTTCTTTTTAAAAGCTTTATTTCAGATTAAGGATTCATAGTTTATAACGTAATTCTTCAAGAACACTAATCATAATATGGCTGCGTGAGTGTGGTAAACAAATAATGAAATATATTATCGACCCCTGATTCGGCGGACAAATACTGGATTTAAACAGCGCCGGAAAATATAAAATAATAAATAGAATAATTTCATTACGGGAAATAGAATCCTGAGACCTCTGGGAGTGGTTCCAAGCAATCGGTCTATCTTTGTTGCACGGCTCAATGCCCAAACCACCTCATCAGGTATTGCAACATAGCTTGAGGATTAACATCTAAAGATTACAATGTTAAAAACCAAATACGACCGCACACACAGCCAACTAATACTTCACTCAACCACCTGACTATGGCTTCCCAAAATCATTAGAGTAGAAGAAGTCTGAAACAGGCAATCAAGGTTCCCCAATCAGCAGCTTATAGAGTGGGTTGGAGTTGTCTCCTCTCTTGTTCCCTTGCCAGAAATGTGACCTATTACAGGTGGGTCAGGTGTCACTTACTAGGGAAGGAGGGTGGAGCACAACACATACAACCTACTAACACAACACTCAACCATCTGACTTGCTTCCCAAAATACCCACTCTTTATAGTGGAAGCACTCTGAAACAGGTAATCAAGCTTCCCCAATCAGTTCCGTAGGATGGGGTTACTTCAGACCACGTTTTCAGGTTTTTTTGAGATTTCTCTGTCTGTATCTCTTCAATCGAGTTGGCCTTTCAATACGTCACACCTGATCTATTCACCGTCATATTCCCATTTCAAAATTTAACATTCGAGAATTAGGAACCCATGAAAAACAAAGGTAAAAGTGGTATAGTCATTACCCCGCGTGGGGGCAACTTCGGACCACTCACGTTTTTTCACTCAAATAAATAAGAAATGAAGCCCTGGCTCGATATTACCCCCGTATTTTGCTACCAGATGGGTTCTCTCACCTATTACGACAAAAATATTTCATTTTTAAACATTTATTCCATAAAACAAAACCAGAAATGAGCCGCCTTCAGAGCTGCCTCCAAAGTGTCTTGGGTATAATTTCTTTAGAGACGGCCCCCGACTTTCTTTCGGTACTTTGATGGCATGCCTGTAACACATGGAATATATTGAAACATGAGTAAGCTCAATCAAAATGAGAAAAACACGTAAAAATGCGCTAAAACACAAAAAATCGGGTGGTCGGAAGTTGCAACCCAAAGTGGCGACTTTTAGTTTTTCGTTGCTGGAAAATTAACTAACAACTAAATAAAACATCTGATTTCTTAGTTAAATTCCTCATATTTTGAAGAAGTACGTGAACTTACCTTTTCGGCAAATCTATTGGAAACATGTAGCTGCAGGCACACTATTAACACAACAGGAAAATGTGTCGAAATAGCTGATAACAAAAACGTGAGGAAACTATTATATAGGCGACGTCAAGAAACTATCTTCAGGTTTCATGAAGGTTTGAGTAATGTGCTACCTATTGGGACCTTAATGAACTTCCTAATTTCATTTCTATGGCCGGTAGAGGGCTCTGCGCCTGCATTCCTACGCTGGTCTGAAGTTGTACCACCTGGTAGGAAGTAACCCCATGTTACGGTTTATAGAGAGAGTTGGAGTTGCCTCTTCCTTTCACTTTCAACTTTGTAAGCCAAGCCTCGGGGAGGTAATGGTAGAATGGTTTTACTAATGAGAACTTTAACGCTACGTTACTATGGGCATAATATAGAAGTGACAATATCAAAATGTTACCAAATAGTAAGTTACTTTGAGAGGGGGGGGGGGGGGTTGCGTCGTTCTCACTAGCATCCTGGAGTAGTGCTGTCACCAAAAGCAAGCCAGAGCCCTTGGTATATACAGCGGGGTTGCGAAGAGAACAAATCTGAACGTTCAATTGAACGTTGTTGCAATAATGTTACAACAGTGAAAACTAGAACTAAAGGTTCGTTACGATAAAATATAGAACTGTGCTTGAAGAGCTTTCGATAAAGTTTACTATGGAACAGAAGGTTCCTTACGCCTGTTACCAAATTAATATCTGAACCAGGAGAATCAGGAAGTAGTCAAAGAAACAAGATTCATGTCGAACGTGATGTGTAATGTGTCGAGATCAAAAGTGCACAAATGAAAAGAATCAAATCATAAGGCGAGATGGACATAAACCATACATCAAGTTTTGCGACATTAACAAATTAGGAACGTTATAGTAGTTCAAGATCAAATAAAATCTCGTTACGCTTGTTGCGATTTCCAAAATAAAGTACTTTCTTACGTTTCATATATATATAGCTGGTTGACCCACCCATGCGTTGCACAGGTTGACTTGAACGTTATCAAATAGCCTGTGACCCAAGTTGAAGTAATTCTGATAGATTCGCCCACTCAGATCCCCAGTTGGTTCAGTGACGTTCAAAACACATTAACATCCCCCCCCACACCCCCCCCCCCCCCCCCCCCCCCCCCCCCCCCCCCCCCCCCCCCCCCCACTGGGTCAGATTTCAAAAATTTGAAAAAAGTAGTCTTTGACTTGAATTAGAGTAATCCAAACATATTCGACAATCAAATTCCCAGTTCGTTCAGTGATGACAAAGATACCCCATTCCCCCCCCCCCCCCCTTCCCCTAAAACAGCCCCTTCCATGGATTAGATTTGAAAATTTTCAAGTAGCCTGTGATTCAAGTTAGAATACTCCTAACATATACGACAACGTATGTAAAGCACCAACAGCGCTAATACCGTACGATTTAGGTCTAGGAAGCAACTGAGAGTAAAACGAACTGGAAAACGGCTGCCAGCTAGATATGTGAAAACGACAAGGTGGAAGGCCGCGCCGCCGCACAGTGGATGGAAACAGCAGTTTTTGTGCAAAAACCTCTTAGATGAGCCAAGTGGTTGAACTTGATATGGATTTTCATGTTTTTTGGAGTGCTGAGTCGATTGAAACCATTCCCAACTCGCTAACTATAATGGCTAATCGGATAGCAACGTTTTAGCGAATTTTCTTAGAAAATGAAGCTATTGCTATGGCTCCAAAATTTTTAAAATAAAAATTTAAAAAAATTTTCATAATGGAAATCCGTTTTGAAGTATTCTGAAACGATTCCTGGATTTTAACGCTTTTTTATATGTATATATATTTGTATATATAAGAATGCCCTGCTTTCTACATTGGAAAAGCCGAAACCAGTCATATCCCTTATTACTGCACCAAGTATCTACTACCAAAATGATAACTCGTAAAAAAAAGGTGTGGCGATGAATGGCAAATGAGAACCTTTTTTCATTTTTCATAGCGCGAAAGCTGAATCAATAGTAAATCAAGCAGAATAATTATTTTGAAAGAACGTAAGTATAACCGAAGTGGGTTACTTAATTATTTTTTATTCACCTGATGTAAAACCGTTTCTTCCAAATTTGGGTATCGTTCGCGCAGATCTTTCTCAAAATCACTTCCACTTTTAAATAAAATCTCGCAAAGCACTGAATACGGAATTTCAAGAGACATTTTTTTTACCACAATGTTACGATTTTCTTTTACCACAATGTGTGTTTAAATGTTAGGTACCACGCTTCCACTGACGTTGAATGATTTGATAGTGATAGAAGAACTATTTTTCTAGACAAAGAATGAATCGTAACATTCATTCTCGGGACAAGGTTCGCACCTAGTGGTTTATTTACTCTGACTCGTCATAGCAGGAGTTGATAGGCCGTCACATACTTTCCTCAACGTTCTCGTTCATTGTGATCACCGACGGCGGAGAACGGCGATCAAATTAATACACAAGACACTTGAATGAGTGCGTAGTCGGATTATTCCAGTCCCAGGACGACCGGAGATGACCTGCACTTTTGGCACTCTATCAAAGTTAAATAATCACATGATCATTCCAAAAACCCTCATTATCACGGCTTACTCTTGATTATGCACCAAAAAAATGTGAAAAAATGATCAGGTACACCTAAACATGTATAGAATACATGGTATATTTCGTCTTGGGGAATTTCCCTAGTTTTGGAGGCGTAATAAATCATCAATACCTGCTACACCAAAACCTTAATTTCAAGCATACGACCAATCATCACACTCAATGCCTTCTCAAAAATTTCTACACGCCCAAATGGGGAAACTAAGGGCTAAGTTTGTGTCTGAAGGTATCTAGGAACAATATAAAAATGGAAAAACATTTTTATTAATGCTTCCATTTTTTGAGGTTTTTGCACGCTTCCATCCACTGTGCGCCGGTGCCCTTGCCTGGTAAGTACAAAACCGTTTGACACGGCTGCCGGGAAACGTGAAACGAGCCTAAGTGAAGGGCCGGAACCGAACGACGAGCCAAATATGTACCATAATAACCATGATGGCTATGTAGCCATGATTATTTGGCTCATCAAGTAATACTAACTCAGTTTCCTGGTTTGTTTCAGACTCATTGCACGACTGAAGAAACCGACTGTAGCCTCAATGGGGCGCACCAGACGATACCATCCGTGTTGATAATTCTCCTCCTTACCTCAGCCGCAACTAGCTTTAGAAGTAGTTAGCTCACAAGTTCAAGTTTTATTGAATATCGTGTATATAATTTTATATTCTTAAAATAATTATCAACGCTCTGATGAAAAGTGATTTGTCTTCTGATACTTACTTACGTGTTTTGAGTATGAGGACCTGTTTTAGTTTGGGGAATTGGTAGATCCTTTTATAACGTTTCAACCACATTGTTTACATTGGAAGTTATACTATTACGAATCACTGTTCAGATACCTATGTTATAGTTTACTTATTTTATTGTATAGTGTATACATTTGTACCTTTTATTGAACACTTAGTTGTAGTTATGTACAAATTTCTAACTACAGTTGATTGAAACTTAGTTGTAGATTATATCATTAACACGCTAGTCGGGGTTTCCTATCTCGGTGTAAGCAATATTCACAGGCTGTGGCACAGTGACACTTCCGTAGATCTCACGTTTATTGGCTCTCAACCCTGTTCTACCGGAAACCTCTCCCAGTTCCTCTTAAGCTGATTAGATATACTTCTTAGAATAAATCATTTTGGGATGTAACACGCTTCATTATAGAAGTCACAATAAGCTTTTTTAAATCAAAATAACGCTTTTATCAATAAATGCAGGTAGGTTTTGGGGTTTTGAGTGTAGACTGAATCGCTCTTTAACACTGATTTTTTTTTTTTTTTTTTTTAATTATCTAATCAACCCGATCGGTAACCAATCGTAAACAGAACTCACCCAAGATAATAATCAATTGATAAGTAAAAACTGGTTGATTAAGACTGGGATTATCAAAAATTATTGGGATCTAATTATTGGATTGGGATCTAATTATTGGGATAATGGATTGGGATCTAAAGATTGGGATTATCTAAAAAACTGGTTGATTAAGGTTTGGATTATCAGATAAGTACATCTGAATCATCTTGACGCAAAATTTCAGGCATCATAGAAATAGTGTAGGTACGCACTTTGTAGCGCTGTTTCTAAATCGGGCGTTAGGAAGATAGAGGTAGGCAGGCAGATATCACCCTGCATCCGGACCCACGGACAGTTTGCCCCTGAATCATAGGCACCTCTGAGACTCATGCGACCAATACTCCCCTTCCACCTCACCGTCCTACCAGTTGAGGAGCTTACTTTCAAAAGGGTCATATCCACTTCCGAAAAAATTGCAGGAAGTGAAAAAAACGCCCAAGGAGTTATTGATTGGAATTTAAATTTAGTTTTTAATCTAGTGTAGCTTAGTGAGGCACTAGAAATTATATCCCAAAACATGAGCAGCCAATCTCTAAAACCAAAGGAGTTACAGCTAATTATCGTTCGGATATGACCCCTTTTGATCAAAATTTCGGATATGTTCCTTTTTGATAAAAACATATCCAGTTCTCAATAAAAAATCTCAGAAATCTAGTGCAGGTAATTCATATTTTTTTAGTTATGAAAAAAACACATGGACTATGTTTCCAAATTATATAATGTAGGTAATAATAAGGTGAGGTATTATCAACCAATTTTCAGTTTGGAACGAACGAAGAAGCCAATATAGAAAAAAATCTCAAGAAAATCTTTAAAATCTGTCAACATTTCAAACGAAAATCAGTTTCTTCTTCGTCAAGACAATCACATTCTTCTACTTCGCCACCGTCTTGTGTGGGTGCTACTTCATGGGTACCCAAAAGAACGCCAACAATGCCTTCCATTCTTGGCAACACCAACACGACACCTTAGCAACGGAAAAACGACGATAAGCCTAAAAATCTCAAGAGACACGAACTAAAAACAGAAAGAAGCACTAGAGAAATCATCAAAACAGGAGTGAAACATGTTATCACAGCACGTCTTACATCAATATCATTGAATATTGGGAAGTAAAGGAGCACAGTTGATAACAGGGGTGCCGAAGAGTATTATTGCTCCTGCACTCTGTTGGTTATTCATACCAAACCCTTCAAATCTTATCACCAAACAGCACAGGCATTTTAATAGGTATGTTCCAAAGTAGAGTTGGAAAAAAAAACCGGTAGATGGCATTTTGGATATGTTCCTTTTTGAAAAACATCTACGAGCATCAACTTGAAGGAAGATGAGGATATAGGTATTCCCTTTTGATTGAAACGAAAATTATCCATCATATAGGAATGGATGTGATCCCTTTTGATCCAAACATCAAACGTTGGCCTTCAAATACACAAGGATATGTTCCTTTTTGACGCTAACTGCTCAGACAACTCGATTTTGGTTATCCTAAAGATTGAAAATCCGTTTTTTACAGACTTTTTTTCGAAAAATGGATATGACCCCTTTTGAAAGTAAGCTCCTCAGTTCTCCTTTGCACCAGTCCACGGTTTGATATCGATCGATCAAGTCATCTATTCGCCCCACATTTTTTTCTTTCTCCCAAATCGTGCGCACGACTCAGTTTTATCCACGAATATCCCACTGTTGGGAACTCATCAATTAGCAGTTTCCACCATCTCAACTTGAGTAAAAACTTTTGCTGGGACGGATTGCCTCGCAGCTTATTACTTCCATAGAGCGCGGATGTTCAGCCCATCATTCCAGGCCCTGGACGCTTACTCATCGCCATACTGGTCAGAGCGTTCCAATCATTTTTTAATCATGCGATTCGTCGATACCTATATCATCATTTTTGGGAATCAATGTAAATCTTCAGCATCAATCCCCCTAACAACAAGTCTGATAGAGAACATTTACATTCATTTTTCATAATACCAAGGACTCCTTTCTTTCATTTATTGCGAACAAGATATGTTATTTTGATAATAAACAATTTTCATTGGTAATCCGTTTGGCTGTTACTGTCTCATAGTTTCACAGGAATTAAAATGTTTCACAGGAAACATTTCTCATAGTCCTTCGGCAATCCAAATCATCAACAACATACAGCGCATATATGGTCCCATTGAGTGTAAATGGGGTATTCCGGTGGGTGGGAATTTGGAATTTTTGAACTCGAATTCGGATTCAGTACCCTTGAAAACCCCTATCCACAATTTTTCCGCGCAAAACTCCGTCTAGGGCTAATATACCATTTCCAAGTCGAATTGAGAATTTTTCAAACCAAATTGAGAATTTTCCAAACCAATTTGAGATTTTTTCAAACCAATTTGAGAATTTTCCGAACCATTTGAGATTTTTCCAAACCAATTTGAGAATTTTCCAAAACAATTTGAGAATCTAGAAGAAAAAAAAGAAGAATGCTTTCTCAAAAATCAAGCTTTACGTGAGAAACGTTCTTAGTGAGTCACCGCAGGATCTCGTTTTGAGTGAAGTGATAGCTCGAAGCATCACCACCATTTCATCAGCTGATTGCACAAATTGGATGATGGACATGTTCGTGCAATTAACGAACGCAGCAGCTGGGAACCCTCTACATTGAATTTTCATAATACCTAATTTTTCTCAAAAATATGAAAAATTTGATTTTTTTTTAAATGAAAAAATGCGAATTTCTTTCTTTTAACGATGTATTGTGCAATTTTATTCCTATTTAAAAAATTTTATTTGCTTTGAAAAATTGTCACTTTGGTTTGGATGATCCCCTTCTCCTTTTTTTTTTTTTTTTTTGGAACATTTTTAGTTAGGAAAATTCTCAAATTGGTTTGGAAAAATCTCAAATTGGTTTGGAAAAATCTCAAATTCGTGTGGAAAAATCTCAAATTGGTTTGGAAAATTCTCAATTTGGTTTGGAAAATTCTCAATTCGCTTTGGAAAATTCTCAATTTGCTTTGGAAAATTCTCAATTTGCTTTGGAAAATTCTCAATTCGACTTGGAAATGCTATAACAAATGCAAATGAAAAAAAGGGCAACAAAAGAGCACCGGGAGCAACGACTACGTCACAAGCGTATCTATGTCACTTTTTTCTGAAAAGTAAAAGAAGAGAATTGGGAAAGCACGATGCTAAGCTGTATTCTGAAGAATCTGCTAGTAGCACTGGCGTATCTGTAATATATGTGGAACGACTTGAGTCAGTTTCTTGTTCACACGAGAGATATGATTGCTTAGATGTTCCATGTTTTTGTCATCAATGTAGAGAGTTCTGATATTATTTGACAAATAATAATTATTATTGATCGATATTATTGTTAAACACACACCATCGTTGTTACGTCGAGTGCAAATGTGGCAAAAAATTGTGGCGCCATCCCCTGCTCTGCAGTGGAGTAGTGTTGCTGAGATACTTCCAACGACCTCTGTGGTCATTATGGTAGCGCGTTGGACTAGGTACTAAGCAGAAGGTCTTGGATTCAAATCCTCAAAACCTCTTGGATGGGCCACTATATACATTTTTGCGTAAAAGAATGCATAAGCGTTTGGTATCTACCTAACTAAGAAAGCGGCCCTTCTAACCAACTGTCTATCAAAACAATTACCTACTTACCTTCCTACCTTCGTTTGTTGGTCATTAAGGAGCCTCTATGAGACATCAAGAGACAAATAAAATGATGGGCTCTTTCGAGATCAGCTGAATGAGCTAAATTCTCTCCTGTTCACCCTAGGAAGTTGAAATTCGACATAATCTGGCGTGTTCAATATTTTGTCCATCGATGTTGAGAGGTCCAATATGATTGAGCCCATCGTTCGTAAGTATTATATTCATTTCCATTCATCCAATGAGGAATACTCACATGTTTATTTTATATTTTCAAATGAAAGCATAGATGAACCGCACTATTTTACTTTGATTTGTCAATGTTTTGGTTTTAAAAAAAAACTTCCTATGTCATCACACTCCTCCTGCCTGGCCAGACCCCTGTGCGAAGGAACTACCAATAAGGATGAAACAGGTACAGTGGAATATCAGCGTTATTTGGTTGGAATCCTTGATTAGCATCGAGCTGTCCCAATCCTCTCCTTTTGAAGTCAAACTTTCAGCCCGCCTTTTTTCGAACTCCCAATTTTCATTTATCTCTCGTGTTTTTATGGTGTACATTTTACGGGAAATGGAACTCATTTCTGTTAATCACAAGGCACTTTTGAAAAAAAAAATTAAATCACTGGAATACCCCATCGAAATTTAAAAGAGGTTTCCCCTACAGCTATCCACCATCTTCGATCTCCATGACAGTTTTATTGTGGTTTTTCATCAAAAATGACTCGACGCAGATTTTGCCGTTCATCCAAATGGGCCTCGAGAGAGCTCTTCGAATGGGGAGGTGATGGGGGAGTGTCTAAAGAAAAATCAAAAGTTCCAGTAAAAGAAAAATCAAAAGTTCCAGTAAAAAAAAAAAAACCCCTAGGACGTGATTGTGTGGTAGAATATTACACAGAAAAGGTTTATGAACCACGAAATAAAATAATAAACAGTTTTGTACAAAACTATGCTGAAAATGTGCTTACAATTTATTAATGGGTTCCAAAAATTCGGTAAAAGCTGAGCAAAAAATACTAAAAATAAAAAAGTTCTGAAAGGAAGATTTTTATTTTTTCTAAGTTCATTTGCGACAAAATTGATAGTTAACAACTTCTGTGCACACAAAGTGCTCGCATTTCAAAAGTTATGATAAGACAATTCAAGATAACTCGCCTACATGGACATGCTGCATGACTGGAATTTTTTTTTTTTTTTTTTTTTAATTGAAGATTTTTTCTGAATATTTCCTTAAATTTGGCCAGTTTATTTGTGTGTGTATGTAACAGATATAACACCCCCTATGGGTTAGCTTGGAAAACTTGATGTAGTCTGTGATTCAAGTAAGAGTATTTCAAAAATTTCTTAGCAATCAGCTCCAGTTTCTTTAGTGATGTCCAAGATAATCCCATTTCACCCCCCCCCCCCCCCCTCCTTCCCCAAAAAAACCCTAATGGTCGGGTTTGAAAATTTCAAGTACGTAGTCTGCAATTCAAGTTGGACTAACCCGAACATATTTCAACAATCTCATCTCCAGTTTATTTACTGATGTCCATGATACCCCATTTCACCCTCCTCCTCTCCCAAAACACCCCCTACTGGTCAGATTTGGAAAATTTTAAGTAGCTTTTGGTTCAAGTTAGAGTAATTCAAACATATTCCGCCACTGAGATCCCCGGATTGTTCAGTGATGACAAAAATACCCCATCCACCTCCCCTCCTCCCCTAAAACACCACCTATGCGGCAGATTTGAACATTTTCAAGTAGCCTGTGATTTAAGTTAGAATAATCCAAACATATTCGACCAATCAGATCCCCAGTTCGTTCAATGGTGTCCAAGATAGAAATGCACGGTTTTTCGACTTTACCCCCTCCATTTCCACCCTTCCATTTGAAATTCGAAATTTCCGAGTTTTTTTGCACAACTAGACTGAAATTAGGATTGAACAAAGAAAGAATCTTGAAAATCGGTTGATAATTGTGACTTGAGCAGCGTCAAAAAACTTTGTCACACATACACAAACTTTTTTTTTCTTTTTTTTTTTTTTTTTAATGAAACTTCCCTTATTGGCGGAGAGGGGACACAAATAAATAAGAAACGAAAAACTAAATTTAAACACGCCCGTAAGAGGGAGAATGGAGTGAAAAAAGGGAAGCCCCTTTTAAATGACCACCAGTTCAAGAAAAAACCCCTCAAGACCCGGGTAGTGATACCATGGAGCACTCCCACCGAGACGCATAACTCGAGTAACTCCGTGGAATTTTTCCAGCACCATACCCTGCACCGTGACACGATCACAGCCATGACTTCTTGGTAGAGCACAATCTAAGGTATTGGCCGCGGAACGTAACTTAACTAATTTGGACAGTCTCATTCCCTGTTCCTCTGAGTTCACTTTAACGTGAACTTTGGCGTTGGGAAATAATCTTCATTTCTGTTGGTTTGCCTAATCTGGTGCACCAACGCATTTCCGATTTTCTGGGGGATGAAGGTTATAAAGGTTTTGCGACGATTCAGCACCTTTACGTGACACGTTGAAAACAAAACTAACTAATTGTTGGTCAGTTAACAATTTGAAATGTCTGCCGGTCAAAAAATGTTTCCAACTGCTAATTTATTCAATTATAGCCTATGCCTCGCGTTCAACAGCTGAATGCCTTTGCTCTGAAGTGGATAGTGATCTTGAGAAAAAGGCCGCTGGTCGATTTGCTTGAGACGAAGTTGCTGTAATTTCATGGTCAGAGGCGTCAGTCTCAACAGTGAATTCGGCATTTTCAACTATGCTGTGAACTACTGAATTGGCAATCGCTGACTGCAACTTTGAAAGCTGGTTGTTCAAGAAGGAACCTCTTGTTTTCTACCAAAGGCCGAATTTTTTCTGAAAAATTGGGAGTCCATCGAGCATAATGGTCGAACATACCCATTGCCTTCTTCAATTACTAATGACTAATTGTCTTTTGGAATTGGATATTCAAATCCAGTCTACCTGAGTCTGGCTTTATCGGAAGATTTGATATCATATGTCCCAGTAAGTCTACTGATGCCTAGTTGAATTTACATTTCTCTTTATTTAGTGTAAAACTGTAGATCTGCGCAGCTTTAAGAAATTTGGCTAAATTGGTGTCATGTTCGGTTTGATTATGTCAGCAAACAGTAACATTCGCATACCTTGGTTCAAAAGTTGAAACCCAATTTCTCCAATCCAAAACCATATTCAGACATTAGTCAAATAAATTGAAATGGAACAAAAGAATAAACCATGAAACGGCTTTCTTTGACGAAATGCCACACAGTGAGAATTAAAACTGAATTTCGGAATGATTACTTACTGATGATATTACTACAACTGTTATAATTATTAACAAATTAAATTAAATAACTATTGAAGCGAAATTATATCAAATAGATAATCCTTAGCGATGTGAACTTTTACTTACTTCACCTGTCTCTAGCTCGAAATTTTTCCCAAACGGATGGATACCAGAAAATAAGGTCCTGCTGTTTCATCGTAACCCGATGCTCCAACTAAATTAAATACTTTTTTCAGTATATTTTAACATTCTCTATATTGGAATAACTTATTTATTTTCTTTCAAGCTACCCTAAGCAAACCAATTCTTTCAAAATGTTGATACGATCTGGATCCATACTCTAAGGGAAGTTTGACCCTTTTGTGTTTCATCCTAGAAATAATAGAAGCTGGTATTCTCAAAAACATATCTTGCATGATATTGTTTTCCAAAGATCAGGAATGTTTTGGGTTCGGAAGAGATGAAGAAGAGGGCAAAAGAGTACAAATAAAAAATGAGAACGACGTTGATTATTGTGGGGCATCAAAGTTGGTTCAGATGTAATAATATTAGGTAGATACTATTTTATTTTACATTATACATTTATATTCATCTGTTCCATAACCCCAATGTGCGATGTGATTTGAGTACCTACCTGTTATGTTTGTTAGTCATTTGTGTACTATAACTTGGCTGGAAGAGTGATTTCATTTCATGTTATACATGCTACTTTTAATAGTAGATTCATTTTTAGTGGCCAACTAGTTGAGTGTACATATACAAAAATATAATAAATGTAAATAGCTGATTCGGATTGGTTATACCTGTAGATAGAGAAGAATTTCCATTTAGGAAGCATACTTTTTTGTTTGCGGATGAATAAATAAAATGATGGATCAACAAAGTCTTTACTATCAAAGCAATACCTACCAACTTGTACCCATTCAAAATAGTTCTAATATTGTGTAGGAATATTCCAGGAATATTCGACCTATAGACCATCAGTTTTTTTTCTGGACTTCAAAACATATTTCAACGTAATTTTTATCTAATTATTGAGCTAGTCTATAGTTTACTGAAAGGATTGGTTTATGACATTTTGACAAGTTTTGTGTCTTTAGGATGGCCAGTGTCAAAATTTTTTCGTATAAGGATGCGTAAGCGTATGGTGACTAAGAAAGTGACCCTGTCTGTCATAATAATTACCTACCTTGGTTTATGGGTCATCAGATGGGGAGCCTCACTGGAACGATTGAAATAATTGGATCTATCCTGATCAGCTGAATGTACTAAATTCTCTCTTGTTGTCCCTAGGAAGTTGAAATTTTACACAATCTAGAGTGTTTGGTGTTTTGTCAATCGATGATGAGAGGTCTGATATCATCGAACATCGATGATATCCCTTACGATGACATGGAACTTTCATATTGTGTTCATTTTCAAACATCCAATGAGGGATTCCCGCATGTTTAATTCATATTTAGTCTAGTGATTAGGTTGAAAAAATAGGGGTTGTTTGAGTATGATAGAGGATAAAGAATCAATGTTTTCGACCTCAAGGATTCGACGCTCAGTGTTGCGCACGTGGAAAAATCCCTGAAGTACGAACATTTTTTGCCTACCCTGAAACTTTGGTTATTCATTCTTGACGCATTCTAGACAAGTGATTGAACTCGTTTTATAAGCAACACAATTTTTCTAGTCATTTTTGGGATGAAAAAGACACGCAGGAGAGTGCGGTTGACGCCTACCTTCTAGGGATGGAATCTTCTTCCGTTAAAAAATAGTTAAAATACCTTTTTCGCACCCATGGGTAACGCTCATTATGGGCTCATTATGGGCTTATTTTGGGTATAGTTGTATTATTTGACTTAGACTTGAGAAGATAATTTACTTCAAGAAATATAGAAACATACTGATTTTGACTACGTGTGGGTATTGGTCGTAAAAAGTACAAATAATATTCTAACTCATCGGACAATGGTAGATTGAGAAAATAAATTATTTCATCGTCCTTGATAGCATAGGTAACTTGAATGGTACATTCTATTTCCAGAACATTTTCGTATTTAATTTCTAAAAATAATGTAGAACCGTAAATATTCGACAGTTTTTGGAGTTCTACAAACAGTTGATGCATTCTAATTATACTGGGATGTAATTTTAGAAATGGATTAGTACCAGGTTAATTTATTTGTGCACTATTTCCTATTATTTCTTACTTAATTATATTTTTATGATTGTTCGATTAATTTCACGCAATGACACGGAAAGAAGTGAAATATTTATTGAGTGTTTACATTGACAACATCAAAATTACAAATAAACAAGTGTGAGTGGATGGACAATTTAATAAAGTGGAGTCGTCCATTCCCAATAGTTCTTAATTTGCAAAATGTTATTGAATTCTTAATATCTAGAAATGTTGTCAATATCACATTAAATACTAGTTGTTGAAGGTTGAGCATTTCTTTCATGGAATCAGTGAGAGGCTGATTAGAACTAATTTTCATGAAATTATCAATTTCTAACAATTTGTTTTTTTTTATTTGCTCGTTATTGAAATTTATGTCTTGAATAGTTGAATTGAAGTCAGACATCAGATCTGAGATGATTGAGAATTTAGAATCCAATTGATCCTGTACAGTTATTTCATTATTCTTAATTTGAGTAAATAGTTTTTCGTAGCGCTCACCGTCAGAGGCGTCGATTGCTGGTTATAAATTTAATTATATCACCTAACCCATTTACTCATCCGCCTTTTTTCTACTTTGATTAACATTTATGTGAGCAATTCTTTCCTTATTAATACTAATAGTATAATTTATTAATTTACAATATACGTCTGTCTGTCTGACCTGAAATTGATTCACTTCTTATTCAACAGGTTTTCGTACTGTGAAGTTAGTTCATAAAATTCATCAATTAAACTGTCAGTTAATGATGAACCAAAGTATGTTGGGAATTTATAAGTCGGGCTGGTCCTAATAGCACAGGCAGTATCCCATGGTTAGTCGTTATATTTCTCACCACGGAGCTTCCGATTGAGAAGAGGGTCCTGGAACAGGTTCACGAGGTGGTGTCAGTGGGTAAGTTATTTGTAGGTAGTTTGTTTGCGTGATCTTTTTATATTAGACGTACGGATTTTCCCTTGAGTGCTACGGTGACGCGGAACTATTTGAGCGGTTCTTAATTCGGGATTTGTTGATTCTAATGTTTCTTTATAATATTTTTGTTGAGTTTCATCTTGAATTTGTCTAGTTTTTACGAATATTTCTAAGGGTAATTCTGAAACATCTTCTCTATTCTGATTCCTTCTTTCAGCAATACGTTCCTTCTGGGATTGAGTTCTTTCCTTGAAAGTCGTGAATTAGTTTTACTTTGTCTCGATGTTTGTCGATAAAAATCGTCATTAAGTTTCACTAAGTCAACTTTTAGTAAGGGATCGTTCTCGAAGTGATCGTTTTTTACTTTGAATGGCGTTAGTTCTTTTACAGAGTGGATACTACTATTATAAGCTATTAATGCATAATTGACCTCGGTTTTTATGCTTTCGTTGTTGAATTCTTCTCTATTTGACATTATTCTTACATGTTCAATTAGAGTCGAGTGAAATCTTTGTATTAATCCATTCAAATTTGGGTTTTGAAAACGAATGTAATGAACTTGTGGGGGTGCAATGATAATTAAAGAGGCAAATCTGAAGTAAACAATAAATTTGTGAATTAAAAATGAAAATTTACAAATAAATATAGGAACTGAACGAATTGAATTTTGGGCCGCGACTGATAATTTTGTGTAGAAACGAATTTATAGGAAACCTTGGGAACGCATTAATTTTGATGTCCAGATGATGTAATAATAATGAGTGTAGCATCGCTACAAACTCTAATTTTGTGGGTCTCTAGTAACTCTTTGACTAATGAGCTAATTACCTTAGACTAGTTCTGCTCCATTATCGGCCACGATCATTTTTGGTACTCCATGATGGGAAAATAATTTTAGAAGGGCTCCGACTGTGTCAATACTTAGATGATTTTAGAATACAGGCTTGGGCATACTTTGAAAATAAATCAATGATTGTTAAAAACTTGGATTTTTCCAGCGATAATTTGTCGATATGTAGGATTTCAAAAGGTCTAGAATGAGTGGGGGTAATATTCAGTTTAGTTTTAATAAGATATCGATCGTATTTACATGCTAAACATATTTCACATTAATTAATATAATTTTGAATAGTGTTTCTCATGTTAGGCCAAAAATATTTTCCTCTCAATTTTTTGTGAGTTTCTACCATGCCTCATGATTGGTTTTGGTTTTATTATTTACAATAATAAGCCTACGTGATCGTGTAGCAAAAAATTTTTATAACCCCCCCCCCCCCCCCCTCCCTCAAACTTTGTCACTTTACGTTTCAAGGTGCGTAGAATCCAAATTTGAAATGTCCGTCCGCTGTACGACGTCCGCCGTTCGCCGTCCGCCGTCCGGGCCATAAAAGGCGTAAGAATTTACTTAAAAAATCCGTTCTTTCGCACATAGACTCCATTTGGGGTCTAGTTGGTCCTAACGTTTAACCATCCCGATCGCTTTACTCGCATAGATGCTATGGGCCAAAAACGGGCGAAAAAGTGTCTTTTTCGAGCTTTGAGTGTTAGACGTGTTAAACGCACGCCTGGCACGCTTGGCAGGGGGTCACGGTGGGTGGTGAGGAGGGTGAGTGGGGGGTGGAGTAAGAAGAGGCGCCGCGGCGCCTTGTGGTGTCTGGGGTGACCAGGGGCGTAGCAGAGGGGTGTAGAGGAATGGATATTTATTACTTTTACGTGTTATACCCATATAATACACCGCGGCACCATGAGGTGGGTACGGCGTTCCTTCGAGGCATGAATATATGTTTTAGCCAACTAAAACAACGCTCATACTTAAGTGAAAAAATAATAAACCTTTGTGAAATAATTTGCAGCGTTTTTTCAATTGAGTTTGATCGTAGTTTTAGTTGGCTTGCGTACGTCATAAGGCCCGTCCAGACTCCACGGCGTGTCCTATTTCGAGTCGCCACAACCTATACTTCTATAATTATATACCCATGTTTATATTTCTCGATTTGAGCTCCTATCTATTCAAATAGTTATTGCCTTAATAATATCATTATCTAAGTACGTACGAAAAGTCGAGAGGATATGTTATTAAATATGCGTAGGAAAAGCATTGGTATTAACACACAAATATGACCTAGAAAAAAACATATATTCATACCTCGAAGGAACGCCGTACCCACCTCATGGTGCCGCGGTGTATTATATGGGTATAACACGTAAAAGTAATAAATATCCATTCCCCTACACCCCTCTGCTACGCCCCTGGTCACCCCAGACACCACAAGGCGCCGCGCCGCGGCGCCTCCTCTCACTCCGCCCCCCACTCACCACCCACCGTGACCTCCTGCCAAGCGTGCCAGGCGTGCTCTACCACGTCTAACACTCAAACCTCGAAAAATACACTTTTTCGTCCGGTTTTGGCATCTATGCGAGTAAAGCGATCGGGATGGTTAAACGTTTGGACCAACTAGACCCCAAACGGAGTCTATGTGCGAAAGAACGGGTTTTTAAAGTAAATTCTTAGACCTTTTATGGCCCGGACGTCGAACAGCGGACGGACATTTCAAATTTGGATTCTACGCACCTTGAAACGTAAAATTACAAAGTTTGAGGGGGGGTTATAAAAATGTTTCGCTACACGATCACATAGGCTTATTATTGGAAATAATAAACCAAAACCTCTTGTTGAGATGTCGATCACTGGGCCCCTGTCAATCACTACTCCCTCCACCCTACTGCTATAAGATTATTATTCATCACTGAATGAACAAACCCTCTCCTCTCTCCTGATACTGTTTCTATAATTTGATTGCTCTGACTTACTAGAATGAATCCTTTTATGTGTAACTGGGCACGCGTTGAATCGTTTGTCTGCTTTGTATCACAGAGTTAACTAGGGCATAATCCAATCTTGATGTTTGGTTGGATACTAGGTAGTCCACGCTGTTGAATGCACGATCGGTGGATGGAAAAATGAAGGATTTTAGATTGTTCAGAAAAATTGTTAACAAAAGGGGGGAATGTTACTGAAAAATTACTACACAAAGGACAACGGCAAAGACGAAGAAGAGTTTTACTGCTGCCATCGTCTAGTAAGTCTCATCGAAATGGGAAATGAATTGCTACGTTAAGAAGTTGTTGCTAAGAGTTCTAAACAATCGAAAAGGGGTTGATGTTCAAACAATCCTGATACTCCAAGCAACGTTGCCACAAGATACCGTACAGGCTGATTTAAAATATTGGTGTTGTAGGGTGATTGCTAAAAGAATTGCCCACCAATCGACCTACGTGGGACGTATGTGCGGTCGCCGAGTGTGTATGATTCGAATTGCCAGGAAATCAGGGTTATCTCCAACTCAACGTTGCCGCTGTGTGAAGAGAGAGGAGACATTTGGTTGTGTAGGGCGATTACTGTCTCCATCAAAATAGAAATAAATTAGATAGGAGGGGTTTCCATTGCTCAAGAATAAAGGTTTCTGAATGAAGTTAATCGCTATTACGTTGACAGCGTCTCCAAAAACCAAACTTATCATGGCCAGAAAGGATTTTCGATAACACTAATGATATATCGACTTCAATGATCGATTATAATTTTGTAATCAATCTGAGGGTACAACGAGAGGTACCCCTGCCTTCATACACTATCGAAGAGTAATATTCAACTCTGAACCGATTATTAAGTCCTCAATTGACTACCTCAGCGACCGATATTCGGATACCTATCGTTAGGTTGTCGGTTGATTATCTATTCATCAAAACGCACCAAGAGGAAACCTGTTAGACCTGTCCATCGAGACGCAGTTAACGTGTTAAGGGTTTGCTCTAATCGTTTTCTATGGTAGTGAGGGGGGGGGGGGGGGGGGGTTCTACGGAGGAATGTTTGATTATCTAAAAAGGAACAAAAGTTACAAGAAAGGCTGCCCAGATGATCAACAGTAATAACGAAAGCACCGTGGTCGGTAATAAGGTTTCCCTCTGGCGATCATACTGCAACAGGACCGGCCTAAGGCGAAAATTGCAAGTGTGCAAGACTCTCATTTTATGCCCCTACCGGAAAATCTTTGAAATTTAAGGTCAAAAATAGTTTTTGTGCACCTTTGCGCCTTTTAGAACATTAAATTTATGTCTCTCAATTTGATAATTTTTGATTGACTTGATAGGTTCATTACTCTTCCTAGTATCTCGAACCACTATTATGTTAAATAAACTAATGAAAGCTCCTGAGACACGTTACAATGATTTGTACACGTATATTGCATGTACTTTCAGAATAAATAGCTAATGTGGGAATCACCGTCCGTCAGACATAAGATAAATCTCATGGTATATCTCATGGATAAAAGAAAATAACAGATTATAGTCAACCAATAGTTACCGGTTTTACCTTGAAATTCAAGTGTAATAGTTTTGAGACATAGTTCCTTCTAGTTTAAATAGGTATTTCTGCCCAACATTTAAATCAATTTCTAAAAATTTGTCAAATTTATATTTTTTTAAAGCAAAATTGGCCTATTAGCGCACAGCCCTCAGGCCGGCCCTGTACTGCAAGAGGCGATGCTTCTGGCTGAAAAATTAGGTACCTATTCTGAAATGTGTCACTCCAGTGAGCCCCGTTGAAGACTTACTTTTGTTCTAAACGTTTCCTAGCTAACCACTGAGGGTGGTTGTTCATGAATAGTTAATCCTATTTACTATATGAATCAGTGGCTGATCACACCACAGCAATTATTTTAATAGCAAGTTATCAAGTTTTTTTTTCTTAGCTTTCTCCATAGCCATTTATTTATTTAATCATTTATCAAATTTTAATGTTACAATTTTTCAAGAAAGGAAACAATATTTTATACACTTCAGGGCTCTTGGAATGTACAATGTATGTGAAGTTAGTTGGCATTTCTATCAGTTTAGTTAAATCATTGAGCACTGAGTTCCTTTGAGTCACAAAGTTGCTGCACAGCATCAGTAAGTGTTCCAGATCTTCGTCCGAATCACAGTTGTTTGCAAGAGAGAGTCAGGGTAGTTGCTAGAGGAAAGATTGTGTTTTTTAAACGGGCGTGTAGTGAAAATAAGTTATGTTATTACATGCACAACATGAGAAAACGGTGCTTTCACTTAGTATGTATGTATACTCGTATATATGTTTCATTGGTTGAGTGAAGAAAGTGATCAAGTCCACTTTTTGCGAAATTGAAATGTTGGTATTACCGGGTTGGTCAAGAACTCACCTTAAGACATAATTAAGGTAGGTACCATATAGGCTGGGAAAAAAGTGCCCTTAACCCTTTACCTTTTTTTTTAATTCCCTATTAGAAGTGATCAAGTACCACATGATCACCTCTCCAACCCAAAAATATAAATTTCTTTCAGTGAATCGTTAGGAAAAAATTATCAAGTCCAACTTGATCATTTTTACCTCCCTAACTTTTAGCGTCATGAGTCCCCCGAGAGGCAGAAGAAATAAATTCTTGCCAGGGAAACCCTAAGGAGATTTTTCCTCTGAAATTGAATATTTAATTCCCTTCTCCTGATCATCTTGGTTTGGACTGAAATGATTCTCCTGAAGGTTTTAACGAATAATATTTTCATGTTTCGAGTATTAATTTTTAATTACCAGCGGTACAAAGTTGTTAATGTTAAGAAAAAAAAGTACCGGTAGGTATATAAAGTCTCGAAACTAGAAGCATTCTTTATAGAATTTAAAGCAAAATTAGAATTTTCAACCCCTTTTATTCCGCAAACCTATGCAAATATTGATTTTTTTTCCATTTTCGGTATCAATTTGCATAATTTGAAACAGTAAGTTGTATTTAAAAACGCTGCAAATTATTACACAAAGGTTTATTATTTATGTATTAGACAGCCCTTCTACGTAGATCTCTGGTCCATAATTATTAAACGCCGCTTATAGTATATTTAGAATCGGAATTCGGAGCTTCGGACCTCACAAATAGGTTCAATCCATTACAACAGCGGAATCTCTCAATTTTACGCTTTTTAATACAGTTGATAAACAAAACAATTTATTACCAAGACATCTTTCCAACACATAAAAGTGTTACCTATACTGTATATTGATATCATCTAATTGGTCAAATTTCAAAAAATGTGCTGACAAAATCACTGAAAATGGCTAAGAATTGTTAAATTGATATTTTTTAGCATAAGATTGGTCAAATAAAGTTTATCAACTTTGAAAAAGAACATTCAAAAATTTATGTACGAAATTATGCTAAAAACTTGAACTTCATTAAATTTTGTTTTAAAAACGCTGCAAATTATTTCACAAAGGTTTATTATTTTTTCAATTGAGTTTGATCGTAGTTTTAGTTGGCTAGCGTACGTCATAAGGCCCGTCCAGACTCCTCGGCGTGTCCTACTTCGAATTGCCACAACCTATACTTCTATAATTATATACGCATGTTTATATTTCTCGATTTGAGCTCCTATCTATTCAAATAGTTATCGCATTAATAATATCATTATCTAAGTACGTACGAAAAGTCGAGAGGATATGTTATTAAATATGCGTAGGAAAAGCTTTGGTATTAACACACAAATAATATGACATTGAAAAAAACATATTCATGCCTCGAAGGAACGCCAGCGCCGTACCCACCACAAGGTGCCGCGGCGCCGGCGCCTCCTCTCACTCCACCCTCCCGCTCGCCCCCCCCCCCCCCCCTCTCCATCCACCGTGACCCCCTGCCAAGCGTGCCAGGCGTGCGCGCGTCGAAAAAGAAACTTTTTTGCTTGTTTTTGGCCCATAGCATCTATACGAGTAAAGCAATCGGGATGGTTAAACGTTAGGACCAACTAGACCCCAAGTGGAGTCTATGTGCGAAAGAACAGATTTTTTAAGTCAATTCTAAGGCCTTTTATGGCCCGGACGGCGAACGGCGGACGACGGACGGCGAACGGCGAACGGCGGACGGCGAACGGCGGCGGACGGCGGACGGACATTTCAAATTTGGATTCTACGCACCTTGAAACGTAAAGTGACAAAGTTTGAGGGGGGGTTATAAAAATTTTTTGCTACACGATCACATAGGCTTATTATTGGAAATAATAAACCAAAAAAGACACTTTTTCACCTATTTTTGGCTCATAGCACCCATGAGAGTGGAGCGATCAAGCTGGCGAGATGTTAGGACCAACTAGACCCCAAGTAGAGTCTATGTGCGAAAGAACAGATTTTTTAAGTCAATTCTAAGGCCTTTTATGGCCCGGACGGCGAACGGCGGACGGCGGACGGACATTTCAAATTTGGATTCTACGCACCTTGAAACGTAAAGTGACAAAGTTTGAGGGGGGGTTATACAAATTTTTTGCTATACGACCACATAGGCTTATTATTGGAAATAATAAACCAAAAGTATAAACTCAGATTTGACCTCTGGCAAGTTAAGCCTCCTTTTCGCTTGCACAGTCACATATGACAATCCCATTGAACGCTCCAGCTGACACAGGGGTTCCTTTTTCGTAATAGAAAACTCTTCAACCAAGTCGTTTATAACATTGAATTTGCAGTTTCACGTTCACATCATGCGTGTGCACGAAGCAATCTAGATCGAAGTAAACATTAGGTACCTACTTGGGAAATGAGGGGAATTCAGAGCGCCCGTTCTATCAAGATCCTTGCGTAATAACACTGTTTGAGACCTCCAACGAAAGACCGCATAAACATACATTCTACAACGAATGTACCTATATCAAAATATTCCATTCGGGTAGTTTGTCGTCGGTGAGCAATTAAGTTTCATGTGGAAGGTCACTATCATTGTTCGTAATTTAGAAAGAAAAAAACCTTCTAGCTAGCCTTTCGTCTTGACAATATAAACGTCGTATCTGCATGCAACACGACATCTACGTGTAGATTCGAAGAAATATGGTCAATCTCCTGGCCGATTGCATTGTAACGTGACCCAATCCAATGGATACAGAGTAAGACTCCAGTAATTTTAATTTGCTGTGGATAGCGTAAGACAGGTGCCAGTTACATTTTTAGGACGTTCCTCTGAAGTTAGGTTTTGTCAGTAAAGGGAAGACCTATTAAAGTTGATCCAGGAGGGTGTGGACAGGCTAATTAGTTAAACATACATGCTAATACGTTGATATGCTTGTAGCTAAAAACGGGTGAAAATTGTTAATTTTTTTAGCAGAATTTTCGTCAAAAGAACTTTATTAGGTAACAATAAACTAGAAAAACAAGAAATTTGTGCTGAAAAAAGTAGGAACTTAAATTTCATTAACATTTGTCAAAAATGGATAAAAACGGCTTAAAAAAAAAGCTTCATTTTTTTTTGAAAAATTTGCTAAAACATTTTTTGAATTTCCGAAAATTATTTAGGTCAAGTTTATTTGCCACAAAATCGGTAGTAAACATTTCTTCCTAGTTAAACTCCTAAATTTTCAAAACAATTTAACAATACCTATATACTAAGATACCTAATTTACGAAAATCCGCTCATACGATTATGCTGCATGACTGGAACTTTTTTCTAACTTATTAAGTAGTCTTATAAAATCGATTTGACATCAAATAGCTGGATTATCCAATTAACGCTGTTTCCAACGGTGGTCATATTTTTGATTTTGCAGTGATCTCAAGTGGAGTTATGGTCGTTTGAAGGTGGAAAACATATCTTAAAAATGAAATTATTCAGAAAACAAAGCATTAAAATAAATCTCTAACAAGTACTTTCGATCAGAAATGAGCTCTAGAATTTACCCATGAAGCATCATTACACCCTTCTTAGTGGTTGGCGCAGATGGGCTATCTAATGCAGATATAATAAAACATCATGTAGCATTTTTATTACTCCGTAGAGCTATGTAAAGTGCTACTGCAATCCCCGAAAGTGCGACCTCGTTCGACATGGCTCAGGTTCAAACTAGATGCGTACACGATTTGCAGAGCGACAATGTCGCGGGGCAAAGAATCTGAGACATGAATCCCAGCGTCTGCAACAAAGAGTCCGAACAATGAATCCCAGTGCGTACTAGGCTTAAGTCTCCTGGTTGAGCAAGTTATATCATTCCCGATTGTTCCAATCTTTCATTGGAGGTTAACTACCTAATGAATACTTCATATGAAGATTCATTGACAATCCATCCTGTTTTAATTTCACCTTTTTATCCTCAATCGCCAATGCAGCTATTTATTAGTGAGCGTCAGTTCTCAACCAGTAAACTATTCCACCTGGTTTACATACTTGCTCTTCAATCAAGTATGTTTTTTAAGGGGGGGAGTGTGACAGTTCCCGCGAGATCCAAAGGAATGCGCTGCCGTCACTCCGTTGTTTCCCAACGGGCGTCGGGCGCTTATTCCCGTGTTTTCAAAAGCCCGCGTTTGGCGATGGATGGGTGATCCAAGAACTGGAAAACTAATCTTCTCCGAACGTAGCTTATATGCTATTAGTACGAGTTGTATCTCTTATGGTACTGTCACACCCGTCTATGAGTGTGGATTTAGGCCCCCATTGCACCTAGGGCGCCTAAGTTCATTACAAACCCCGGCATCAATTTCTATCTACCCTAAACTAAAGAGCAGAATTTAACCACTGAAATATTAAAAAATCGAGGTCTTGAAAACTTTCAAGGTATGAGTAATGTTATTTAGGTTGTTATTTATAATGTTATCATCGCTGTATGTAAATTCGTTCGCTCTCCTAACCAGAACTGGTGCAAACATAGTAAAAATCGCCTACTAAAACTACGACGATAGTATCAGCTGATGTAATTCTAATGTAAAGCTGACTTTACGAAATCAACTTTGTTATAACTCTTGTGAACTACAGATGGACCTTTGAAGGTTTAGCTTTGTAAAATAATAAAATGTGTGTAATAATTTTCAGTGTTTTGTACTAAATTCTTCTAAAATAAAGGATTTATGATGCACAAAAATTAATCACTTTTATTTCTGTTGTTGTCATTAGTGATATATAGGCCCGCCGCAGAGTTATAATTTATAGTATCCGGGTGTATGTAGATACATTTATGATAATAATCATTATCATCTTCTGTATATAACTGTGATACCCTGGCTGTAACGTCATTGTGTTAAGGGTCAGTCAGTACCTGAGAACAGGCTATTGCGTTTCGCTCGAATCGTCCTAAAAAGTTTGATGTATTTATTATTTTTTGTCTTTTGCAACCTAGGTACTAAAAACGTGGGTTATCTAACTTTTCAGACGGGGGTGGTGGGAATCAGAATAAATTGATGAAATTCTGAACTATATTGATAAAATTCAGCTCTCTACCTGAGTCAAAAATGTTTACGTCTGCTTTTCTCTATGGAGTTGATCAGTTTTCCTACAGAAATAAAAATGAGGAACTCTGACAATATTCCTAGCCGTAAAAATTTAACTCGTTTACTGCGGACTTGATCACTTCTTCCTCTCAACACGGCAATCAAAGGTTCGAATGCCTTAAAAACACGGTGGTGTAAAATTTCCTTTTTGGACTTGATCTCTTTTCCTTCTCAACCGACGATATGTATGCATATATAAGCCATTGCAATAGCTTCATTTTCTTCGAAAATTCGCTAAAAATCGAGATCTCGACAACATCCAATTTAACAGTAAAGTTTTTTTTTTTTTTTTTTTTTTTTTTTTTTTTTTTTTTTTTCCATTGAGACCACCCGAGTTTCTGTTAGTTGATCCGTTCGCTCTTCCTAATGGCTAGAACTTTGGCAGGAAAAAAACGTCTGCCAAGTTGGGTGGGCAGTTTAGCTCCCTCACATATTGTAACATGGACGTATAGAATTAGTTGAAGAGAAAAGTACGAGTCGAAATAATGGATAGGTCGGCTTTATAAGAAATTAACGTTTGCGCATGACATTTATAGGAGAGGTTTCTCAACAGAGAAAAGGCTTCTGTGGTACAGTGGACAAGAGCTAATGCCTTGATCCTTAACCATAAAAAAACGCATTTATGATATTTTCTAGGAAATCCTTGCCTGAACTTACGAGTCTTATCCCCCTTTTCAAATTAAGAATCATCTGATTCAAAACTCTGGATTTGTGAAGGACTTGGGACTCTTTCTTGATTCTCAGTTGAACTGGGATTCACGTGTCTCCCAGGTTCTTAAGAAAGTTTATGACTCTCCGTACTCTCTCAGGCGTTTCAAAAACGTCACTCCAACTTACGTTACTATAGTTTCATTTGCTAGGTTACGCTTTATTGCTGCTATTAGAAACTGGCAATGGTAGCATGGTGTAGGGATTCTGTACCTAGGATTTGTCAGAAATATTATTGTAGAACTGAAATAATGGTTAGTAGTTTTATGACAGGACACCGCTATATTCTGGTAACAGTGTTCGATCCCACGATGGCTGCTTCCCACAGTTGAAATTTATTGATGTTATATATATAAATATATATAGGAAAGTACCCTAAACTGGACCCCTCCCCCTAAAGTGGACCCCTGGTCTTCTGACTCTGTATTCTCCTGAACTCTATCCTATTCAACTATCCTATTCGATCCTATTCAACTCTATCCTATTCAACTGTAAACAGTAGTTTAGGCATCTACCACTATGTAGTGGAGCGCACACATCGCCCACTTCACTTGTTGATAATCAGTTCACCATTACATGTTTTGATAGTGAAAAAAGTGTTTGAGCAGTGCTACAGTTTTCGTTATTTTTCCCAGATATTTTCAGGTAAGCCTTTGTATCTATATATATTCTTAAATGGCACGGTTTAAGTTTATTGTTTATCTTCAAAACGTTTCATTTAGATGTTTGGTTCAAAATTAATCGGGTTAACAAACTGATGGCTTTAGGGCCACTTTCACCAACAACTTATAAATCCGAGATTGGCCAAACTCGATTAAATATAATCTCGAGGATCAAACCTTGGCGTCTTTCACCAACCCAAAATTCGTTTAAACCAAGATTGGAATAATCGAGTTTCCCTAACGGAGATTCCGGAAACTGTCCAATGAAAAATTGGACAATTTGAAACGACAGTTAGAAAACCCGCCATGTGTCCGGCATATCAAGACAATAAAGCAGTGAATCACAACCACGACCCGTTTTTTACCCGCGCCGTTTTTATCTAGTTACCTAGTTACTATCTACTCGCAACTTTTCGTTGACTTCCAACAAAGAAAGTGTGACACATCATTTGACGGAAGCAGGACGGTTGATCACCTTATTTAAATGTACATAAGTTATTTTATGTGGTATAGGTAGGTAGGTACATACTGTACAAGGGATAGCAATTCAACATCGTATTATAACGTGCAATCATCATCGATTATACTTTATTTTCCTACCATCCTACATCAATTTCGTATTATAATTCATCGATTTGATGGTATAAAAGCCTTTTTCCAACTTATACCTGTTCGAAGGGAACTCCAGGTGAGTGTCGATAAGCTCGAGGACTTTCGTTTTGGGAGCCGGAATCTCCGCCGAAATTCGACGTCGTCCAACCCGCCGTCGGATCGTCCTTGGGCGTCTTTGCAGGACATCGTTCTCATCCGAGGAATCAAATTAATCCGAGCGATAAATCGCGTGAATTCATCATCAAAAACTTGAATAACAATAAACTATATATAAACTATAATAATAAACTGTGAACCAAACTGTAGAGGTATGAGGAATCAGCTGTTGGTGCGCGGCCATTTTGCTCGATATCATTTTTATCACTAATCTGAGATTGGCAAGAGTTAACTGGCCGAGATTGGGAGATTAACCTCAAGCCACCTCGTTAGGAGTTTAAACTCGTAAAGTGGTTTGGTGAAAGACGATTAGCTGGAATCTCGATTATTTGTTAATCTTTTCTAACTTAAACTCGTTTATGTTGTTGGTGAAAGTGGCCCTTAGTCGCTTAAACCGGACCCCCTCTTGTTGCCTAACCCGGACCCTGTTTAAAATGCATTCTGTATTATTTTCTGAGATTGACATCTTCATCTTATTGTATTATATTGTATTGTGATTGTTAAATTATAATTATATTTGAAACTAGAATGAGTATTCTTTGATTTAATACCATTTTTAAATTTTTTTATTGTTATTTTATTGTTAAATTGAGAAAGTGTAAGGTTTAATAAAATAATTTTTTTTTTTTTTTTGTACTAATTTTGAATTACATTTTTTTAAAGTAAAAGTTAAATGATGCTCAACATTACTAAGTAAATATGAGATGATTTTAAAACATAATTTTTCACTATTTTCTATTTTTTCTCGTTTAAAAACAAAACAGGGGTCTGATTTTAAGCAGTCACCTCTATATATATATATATATATATATATATATATATATATATATATATATATATATATATATATATATATATATATATATATATATATATATATATATATATAGGTATATCAAACTGTTGGGAAAAACCTAGAGAATTTTATGAAAAAAAATGAAGAAAAGTATATTTTTTTCGATTTTGATTCAGCTGCCTGCAGGTATAGCGAAAACACCACAACTTTCAGGGTGGAAACAACACTACTGTAGCGCTCAACACTGAATTGGATCGGAAATCGATTATGATTTATCGTATCGTGTTAACCCGGCTGATAGGTAGGTAAGTATTCTTCGGGATAGAGGTCGATGTAACGCGAGAGTCACTACACTTCGAGAAGCTTGTTAGCTCGAAGAATTAGAAACTTGTGTCCGTACAGAGGGGAGCGGAAAGGTTGAATTGAGAATACCAATCCTCAGCAAGGCATTTACAGAAAAACCATTTCGAAGTTGCGGTTATAAGGGTGAGTTTCCCGTCCGATTTGCATAATCATTTCTCCCCGTCTTGATTAGTACACATCAGTCATGGCATTCTCAACCCCTGGGAAACGACCAAGAGTTCCAGTTATCTTATTTACAAATCTTCTCTGTTGGAACTTACTGTAGTTTGACCTCATCATAAAGTCTACACGTTGTTTGTTTAATATGGAGTTAATCATGTGTTAACAAGATGAGTGAATTGTAATATTTTTCAAATTAGTCGGCGTACAAAACTATGGAAGTATGAAAGTCAAAACATCTATAAAGAAACTGGGTATACATGTTGGAGCATAACTGAATTAGGTGAACCGCTGATTTGGAGAATGAACAAAGAAATAACATGAATTAAAGGAAATAATGTGTCTATAAGCGATATGCATATAATACAGGTTGTTGTGAAATTAATGGATGAAACTTTAAGAATCTATACGTAAAACGCTGCATATTACACAAAGGTTTATTATTTCTGTATTGAAAGCCCTTCTACTTCGATATTAAACGAAGTTTAATTATATTTAATTAGGTATTTATTGAGTTTAGTTACACATTACTTATCTTAATGTATCTGTATAGGTGTAGATGTATCTTAATATATCTGTATAAGTGTGGTACTAAAGAGAAATTAATTAAATTAAATCACACACCCACCAACTGAAAATTAATTATATAAAACAAATCACCTACCTACGCTTCAGAACTTAATTTACACGTGACAAACGTCATAACCCTCCATGTTAAAAAAAAAAAAAAAATCTTAAAATAACAACTTTTATACGAATTTGAGCGGTTTAATGGTGAAAGGGTCTGTAAAATGAATGGTACTGGGACTCTGAACATTTATTAATCATAAAAAATATACATATACATAGGTATATATATATACCTATATATATATATATATATATATATATATATATATATATATATATATATATATATATATATATATATATACACTGTTTTTATTTCTCCACTTTTGAATTGTAGAAGAATCATGAAATCCACTATGAGACCAAACGTATTTTTACTTTTTTTTCTTCTTTTTTTTTCAACTTAGAAATTGGTAACCTCGACCAGGTACCTAGGGTACCTATATTGTAACAGTAAACCTCGGCTCAATAATAATCATTCTTGCGCTAAGAAAAATACAGATTCTTTTTACAGAAAAAATTAAAAGTTACTGAGAATAAGATCTATACCTATTGAAGGCATACAATGTCTATACGCCACTTGAAACAAACTGGGGGTATAAAATCTCGCAAAGCTTTACGGGAGGAGCCATAACAGGAACCAATTGTGGAGTATTAGAGAAATTACCCTAGGAAACGGGTCGGCTGCTTCAGCCCTCCTAATCACTACCAGTGGTGTTAAACTTGAATTCGCTGTCCGAGAGATGACCGCTAATCGTGGAGCAATCGCCCTGATAAATGTATTGGAGAAAATAAAAGTCAGCTTGATAATAAAGCAAAAAACCAACTGTACTGAAAATAACAACATCATTCTTAAACGACAGACCGGTTTTCGAACGGAGATAGATACCTACTCATAAATTAATAATTTCTTCTCCTTGCTTGCCAAAATTAATTTTTATATTTAAAAAAATGTAAGTTCAAAGTAGTACTGTTTCATCGATCTGAATGCTGTTTATGATAGAACTGATAAAGCACCGTTGTACTATGCAAAATAGTCCTCTCTATGAATATGATACGATTTATCGAAGCGAGTCCATGACTGCAGTGTTTAATGATGACGAGACTTTAGGACCGGGTCTCGACTCAAATGTTCCTCAAGCAGGACTCCTTGAAATTGCAAGACTACACAAACTGTAAAGATGGGAACAATGTGAAATGGACGATGGACGTAAAAATAGCCCGATGTGGGTTACCTACTCCATCACAATAATTACAAAGCTTGGAGTCCACCACTCTCGCAAAAAAGTGCAATGCGCAATAGGGAAGGGAGATAGGACATGCGATATTAAGTACTATTCATTTCATCGAATTATTCCTTTCCTATCGAAATTCAGAGTCTGCGCCTTTGGAAAGGTTAATAAAAATAACAAGGAGATACAAGTGACAACTGGTTCCAGAATTCAACAATTGAAATTGTGGAGCTTCCAATTATTGGTTAGATTTCATCATATCATAAAATAATTGATCAGATAATTATATATACATCAGATATTTATATTGATCATGTCTATATGTTTACATAATTATTTTAAATTTTAATATTTATGTTTCCCAGCTACTAATGACACCAATGTGTAATGTTTTATGTTTGAAGTTATGTCGATTTTATTCTAACAGGCAATGATTATTCTACCCCAAATTAAGGTAATTTCATACAACATTGAAATGTAATATATTAGGTATTTAAATTAAATGTTTTTATATCTAAGTATCTATAATGAAACTTGGGATGAATAGGCGTATTGTTTTGGCGAATTTTTGAAGAAAATTAAGCTATTGCTCTCGTCTCAAAATTTGTAGAATGTGATTTTTTGAAAACATTTTATGCAAAAATCCGTTCAGGCTATTCTGAATCATATTCTGAAGTATAACGCATTTTTAGCGAATTTTCTTAGAAAATGAAGCTATTGCAATGGCTCCAAAAATTTTAAAATAAAAATTTTCAAAAATTTTCTTCATCGAAATCTGTTTTGAGGCATTCTGAAATGATTCCTGGATTTTAACGCTTTTTTATATGTATATATATATATGTGTCATTCCAGACGATAACTCTCGATAGAATTGAGATAAAAACTTCGTTCTTTCGCCAAAAAATCAAGCATTTCAAAAGAAAGGATGAGTTCGTTGGACAACACTTTTTGAGCACATTAAATTGGTCAAATTTCAAAAAATGTACTAAAAAAATCTCTAAAAATGGCTAAAAACGGCTAAAAATCGTTCAATTTATATTTTTTGGTAGAATATTGCTCAAATAAAGTTTATTAACTATAAAATAGAACATCCAAAAATGTATGTACACAATTATGCAGAAAAATGTACTTAAAATTCATCAAAATTTGGTAAAAAATCGATAAAACCTGCTAAAAAAGCTAAAAATTCAGAACCTCTATTTGAATAGCAGGTTATTATTTAGAATACGTTTTTTGCCATAAATTTAATGGTTAACGATTTCCTTGCACTCAAAAAGCTCAAATTTCAAAACAATTCAACATTATACAATACGATAATTTACGAAAATTCACTCATACGATCATGCTGCATGAATGGAACTTTTTCGAATTTTTGAAGAAAATTAAGCTATTGCTCTCGCCTCAAAATTTGTAGAATGTGAATTTTTGAAAAAAATTTATGCAGAAATCCGTTCAGGCTATTCTGAATCATATTCTGAAGTTTAACGCATTTTTTTATGTATGTATATATGTATATATGTATGTATGTATGTATGTATGTATGTATGTATGTATGTGTCATTCCAGACGATAACTGTCCGTAGAATTGTGCTAGAAACTTCAAACAAATTTTAAAATGTTCAGGACACAAAACGAAAGTTCAAGTTCGTTGGCCAGCATGATCGGATTACATCTTCGGGTTGAAAATTTCAAAAATGTAGTCAAAAATTTCAAAATAGCCTGTTTTTTGCGATTTGTTGTGCGAAATAATTTTTTCAGCATACTAACATGTGGTATATTCGGAATCAGCGTGAAATTTCCTATAAGAATATGTATCAAGTTTTCAAAAATTTCAAAGTTGAAAAATCAGTCAAAAATCGAAATAATGCCGTTCGCTAGTTGTAAAAATCGGTAATATTTGCATGAAACATTTCCCAAATTCAGATTAAACTACTCTTATGGAAGTATCTCTGTATAAACAATCCTAGAACCATGCTGTTTAAGGCTAGAACTATGCTGTAGATAGAATTTGATTCCATGTTTGTCTACCAAAATCATAAACTAAAATTTCTCTACACGATCAATAGCGACTGAAATGTCGAAGATTTCTTCAAAAATTCGCTCATGGGGTCATGCTGCATGACTGGACTTTTTTATATATGTATATATGTATGTATATATGTATGTATGTGTCATTCCAGACGATAACTGTCCGTAGAATTGTGCTAGAAACTTCAAACAAATTTTAAAATGTTAAGGACACAAAACGAAAGTTCAAGTTCGTTGCCCAGCATGATCGAATTACATCTTCGGGTTGAAATTTTCAAAAATATAGTCAAAAATGTCAAAATAGCCTGTTTTTTGCGATTTGTTGTGCGAAATAATTTTTTCAGCATACTAACATGTGGTATATTCGGAATCAGCGTAAAATTGCCTATAAGAATATGTATCAAGTTTTCAAAAATTTCAAAGTTGAAAAATCAGTCAAAAATCGAAATAATCGAAGATTTCTTCAAAAATTCGCTCATGGGGTCATGCTGCATGACTGGACTTTTTCATCACCAAGTGATATGCGAGTTCATATTTATTTCTGTATTTATTGCTCACCACGCACGTTTGAGCCAGGAAAGAGGTAGGAATATAGGATCGATGTGATGATTCTACATCTCTCTTTCAGAAGACGGAAAGCCAAATAAGTCGTTTGAACCGAACTCCCAAAAAATTCCCAATCTCGTTGTGGTCCCGGTAAACGTAATCATTGCATGCGGTCATCCGTGTGCTATTGGCTCGAGTAGATAGGTACCTACGAACATCAGTTCCGTTTCACTTGGCACAGTTTTTATACCCTTACTTTCTTATCCATCCCCAGTTCCCGTTACAATTCTCAACAGGTTGAATCATTGTACTATTGATTCAAACAAGCCTTGTGATCACTTTTAGAGACAAAAATGTGAATTCCTAAAAAAAAAAACCCCTAACTGCATTTTAGCGAATTTTTGAAGAAAATTATTAGCGAATTTTTGAAGAAAATTAAGCTATTGCTCTCGCCTCAAAATTTGTAGAATGTGAATTTTTTAAAACATTTTATGCAGAAATCCGTTTCAGGCTATTCTGAATCATATTCTGAAGTTTAACGCATTTTTTATGTATGTATGTATGTATGTATGTATGTGTCATTCCAGACAATAACTGTCAGTAGAATTGTGCTAGAAAAATTTTAAAATGTTAAGGACACAAAACGAAAGTTCAAGTTCGTTGGCCAGCATGATTGGGTTACATCTTTGGGTTGAAATTTTCAAAAATGTAGTCAAAAATTTCAAAATAGCCTGTTTTTTGCGATTTGTTGTGCGAAATAATTTTTTCAGCATACTAACATGTGGTATATTCGGAATCAGCGAAGAATTTCCTATAAGAATATGTATCAATTTTTCAAAAATTCCAATGTTGAAGAATCAGTCAAAAATTGAAATAATGCCGTTCGCTAGTTGTAAAAATCGGTAATATTTGCATGAAACATTGTCCAAATTCAGATTGAGCTACTCTTATGGAAGTATCCCTGTATAACCAATCCTAGAACCGTGATGTTTAAAACGTAGGTAGTAGGTGCTTGTTAAAATTAAAAAAATTTTTAAAATGTAATCACAACTGTTGAGTTTACTCTGTGAAATATTCCGTCCTCCGATTCTCTCGGTCGCTCTTGTGGTGAAATCCACCACCTCTTTTCAACAGCCCTTTTCAGGGCTACCAAAAAGAGGTAGGCACACCACAAAAATATTTATAAGACGTCGAGTTACAACTCCGTCAAACAAAATATTTCACCAGAGAGAAAATACTAAATTCTCTCCCAAAAGTGAAATATTAAAGAATAACACGCAAGGCGACCTCCCCAAACATTTACTGGGCGAGAGAGATGCGACAAACATCTCGAAACAAGTCGCCTTGAATGAGAACACGCAAGGCGACCTCCCCAAACATTTACTGGGCGAGAGAGATGCGACAAACATCTCGAAACAAGTCGCCTTGAATGAGAAACCTCAAGCAGGAAAACTCAAGGTCGTTCAGCCACCCCCGGGGACCCCGTCAAAACGACGGACGCAGGGAAACCACCTCGGAAGACCAACTCAGCTATCATATGCACAGATACTGAGAAAACACTGTGCGAACCAATGAGATTGCACA
The DNA here is from genome assembly GCA_030762985.1 of Adelphocoris suturalis. Taxonomy (NCBI): domain Eukaryota; kingdom Metazoa; phylum Arthropoda; class Insecta; order Hemiptera; family Miridae; genus Adelphocoris; species Adelphocoris suturalis. The sequence continues at coordinate 7,528,845 of CM061051.1, read as the reverse complement.
GTCGAATTTATGAAATTAAGCGAGCCAATCCGAAGCTAGTTTGATCGTACCAAATTATTTGACGAAACTAATTTGCATACTAACCATAAAGTGGCCACCACTTTTTGTTATAAATACCTCGCTCAGAGTCTGGCATTTCATTCCACTCTCCGCTCTCGACGACGACACACTCTGAAGTACGAAGAATTCTACACGCTCCCAGCTGACGAACCTTCTGCCTCACGAAGTCATCTCAAGAACGGCTCTCTACTGCTTTCTACAAGCCAGTACTTCTCTCCACGCAGATCTCGCATTGGCATCTACGAGTCCAGTGATTATTCATCCTGCTCATTGCCCAACGTAGTTCATCTGTCAGGACGCCACCCGGTGCAGCTATCGATATTCTCTTTAGCTCGCACGCCCGAGGGACGTTCCGAGCCGTGTCGCCCGGATTACGTAGCCTTAAGCTCGTAATCGACCGCTGTGGGCACGCCGGTAAATTACTCAGCTCCTCCGCTCTAATTTACCGTCTAAGGAAGCCTTTTTCAAGGCTAAGAGGTAGGACCCTGCCATCCGAGCATTGGAAAGACGCTCTGGCAAGCGAGTCCACCTCTAAAACCCTCTATTTTTCACACATAGAGGCATCGAAACGAGCTAAAACTCGATCAATTCGATGGAACGCCGGCCTTCCTACTTCCCCTTGCAAGGGAAGGAGGACGACGGCGAAGCCGGGCCGAGTAGCCCACGTAGTGCGCCCTACCGGCCACACGGCGAGTCCGCTGAACCCAGCGACAGCGCAAGGCGCGACCCTCACGTCCGGATCGCCTTCTCGCCCGACGTATTCGTTCGAGAAACTTTCGAACAAGCCTCGCCTATACAAAAGATCGAGGAAACCTTTCAGACTCGCTCTGAAGCCGATCATTACGATTCGACCAAGCTGTCCGAATACCCACGATATTCGACGCAGGCTTACCCGGCCGATCCGAGTGTCAAATACACTCCAAATGCACAAAAAGCGAAGGATACTTTTCAGTACCTCAACCAAGCTCAACATATTCCCCTTTCAGATATAAATCTAAGGCCGGAATATTACAAAACGGCTCAGTACCAAACTGATCGAACCCAGCACTTGCTACGCGAGCCTAGCGCTCCACGCGGCTACGACACGGACTATCTCCCCTTTCAGTCCGCCAAACCAGCTGACCTTGGCGGCTCCGCCCGCATTCCTCGCGGGGGTGACCCGGAGACCAACCCGCATAACCGGGATATAAATGTCCGACTTGGCCTACCTACGCCAAGTAAAACCTATATAAATCCACTACAGCTCTCTTTAATGTTTTACGCTCAACTGTTTTAGGGCTTAATGTAGCTTTAATACTGACTGTGGCTTAGAAAATATCAGCCATGAAATTATGAAGAAGTTATACTTATGTACGTACTAGCACGTAGACCCAAGGCCTCGCTCCGCTCGGCCGTCAATACCGACTGAAATGTCGACGACTTCTTCAAAAATTCGCTCATGGGGTCATGCATCATGACTGGACTTTTTTTATTTTAAAGTATTTTGATGAGATATCAACTCAAATATTTGTCAGCCTGTGAGTCCATCAACCCTTGCCTAACGCATGAGACTTTTTCAGAATTGTATAGCATCCGACCATTGCGCTTGCAATGTCTTTCCCGTCGACTTAATAATAATTTATTTTTCCAATGCTGATTTTAAGCAATTATGTAGGTTTGGTAAATCCGTAGAACATGCATAAATCTCACTATTTGCATCAGATTACGTTTCAACTTGGATGTTAGTTGGATGTTACTTGGATGTGGAGTACTTACATTATGTTGTTTCATTGGAAACATGGTTAGATAATTCACAAAATTAATCTCATTAGCCTATATTTGGATGGTTATTTCTGCTCATGTCCCTAAACGAATTGCCCTCTTCTTACCTGGTTAATGTTACGAGTGTGGGGGATCAGGGGAATAAATTAAATGAATAATCACTCCACACGATATTCACCTACTTGATGATGTTATATTATAAATTTGATGTTGAACTGATTAACACGGATTAGGATTGGCTGCGGCTGACGGGGGCTACACAAAAGGAGTGACGGGTTATTACACAATATCTATATCGATATTGTGAACTCCGACTGGGGGTCGGAGGGACGACTCAAAAGCTAAGGGGAGATTGAAGAGAGGGAGCAGTAAATGGGAACTCCGCGGGGGTAGGTAGGGGCAGAAAAAAAGTAAATTTACCAAATTTTTATCAAAATTTGGATTTACTAGTTGTTGCTGGAAAATGATTAGGTCAAAATTATGATGGACCTAACCTAGCAGATATCCACCAAATATGATTAAATTTCGGGACAAAAGTTGACCTTCCGAGTTGAATTGCACCGTTAATGCTACTAACGATCTAGCTGAGTTCTTAACAAATGACGAAGTCTGTTTTCTTCATTTTCTGGAATCGCTGAAGATGTGGTTCGAAATTGGCGATAGCCAATCGGTTGGTTTACGATAGCGGTCGATAACTGGCCAAAATCGACCCAGGTAAAGTGGTTAGGATTAATATTTTTTGCTAAAAATTTAGGAGGGTCATCCTGACATAACCGAGGAAGCAAAAAAACAATGGGGACAAGAAATCCCAGAACTTTTTTTTTTTTTTTTTGAACCACCCTAGTGAGTAATAGCAAGGGGGGTAAGGGGTCTACCGGAAAAATATTATTACAGTCAAATTGATAAATGTAACTCTGCTTTATAAATTCCACATTTTTGAAGTGTCAGATATAATTTTCCAGTCTTGTTATTTGTTGTGGAAGAGATTAACGTCAATTTCAATCATCAACTATTTAGTCCGATTATTGACCAAAATTCGCCAATTTCGAACCACATCTTCAGCGATTCCAGAAAATGAAGAAAACAGACTTCGTCATTTGTTAAGAACTCAGCTAGATCGTTAGTAGCATTAACGGTGCAATTCAACTCGGAAGGTCAACTTTTGTCCCGAAATTTAATCATATTTGGTGGATATCTGCTAGGTTAGGTCCATCATAATTTTGACCTAATCATTTTCCAGCAACAACTAGTAAATCCAAATTTTGATAAAAATTTGGTAAATTTACTTTTTTTCTGCTGACTCAGGGCCAAATGAGGCAGGGGGTGGCAGATTAGATCATTTGATATAATTCATTGATCAGAAAACTCAGTGAACGCCTCATGTGGGTTGCAAACTGGTTTGTTAGCTTCAGCGAACAAACCTATTATGGTAGATACCTAATGCTTTTGTTCATTACTTTGCTCATTTGAACCAGATTTACCAACTGAAATTATAAATTAGATGTGCTTATATTATTAAATGTTTTGTTGGTAAAGCAACTCAAAATAAATTGTTGACTACCAAATTCATGTTGATAATAACTAGGAAGCCCATAAAATGGCAATCAAGCCATGTCTAGAGACTTTTTTAAGTGGAAAGATTTTTTTTTTTTTTTTTTTTTTTTTTTTTTTTTTTTTTTTTTTTTGAGTCAGCAACATAAGAATGTTTGATTGCTTTGGCGTTATAGTACGGCCTTTGGGTATAAATTATATTCTTATTTATACTCAAATTACTATATTATTTATAAATTATTTATGCGCAAAGAGGACGACAAATGGGAGTAAAATAAAATGCTGCATTAATAAACTGCTACCATGATCGACGTTGGTGACCTTAGTCCATCATGGTATTTGCGATATGGCTCGGTCCTGAGTATAAATAATATGGAGAGCTATTAGCAGGTAGTTGAGTCGTGGAACCATATGTGCCGCTTTTGTGTCACGATGGACCATGCAAATGCTGCTACTTTCAAGATGGCTGTACACCAATCAGCTGATGTCATATGAGATAAATCGTTAATAAGTAGGTACTGTATTCTGTGGTACCTATAACCAAATTACCGCCTTAGCAAAATCATTATTAATACCACATTTCACTTACTGCTGTGAATTCTTTTCTCAAAGTTTATCATCCAAAGAGCTCCATAGATTGCAAGTTTGCTACAACTCAATAGCCAGATATGTATTTGACAAAGGCGGATATAGCCACTTTACTGAATTTTCTGAAAATTTGATTGGTTGTTCTTTGGTAAATTATTTTAAATTTCGATTTGTATATTCATAGTTAGGTTTTTGAATGGTGAGGACCCTGCTACACCGGAATACCTAGAGGGCATGTTTGCCTATGGGCGTTCTGGGAGGCTCCATGCCTTGAACGTCTCACCCCATTGAATGGTCTCCTTCGGTAATCCCTTCGTATTGCTGGTGCAAGGATATGGAAAGCCCTTCCCATTGCCATCCGTCGTTACCCTGACTTTTCTGCCTATCTTTTGCTAGCTGAAAAACATTTTGGAGCTTGAATTATTAACTTACTAGCCGCTCCGGCTCGCTACGCTCGCCTCCACGTCCAGCCAGGGGGCAAGCCCCCCGGACCCCCCATTAAGTTGCTCGCTTCGCTCGCAACGTGTGGCATGTAGGGAATATTGCTCGCTTCGCTCGCAAAGTCTGGCATGTAGGATATGTTGCTCGCTTCGCTCGCAATGTCTGGCATGTAGGAAATGTTGCTCGCTTCGCTCGCAAAGTACGGCATTTAGGGGATGTTGCTCGGTTCGCTCGCAAACGGTAGATCTCTAAGGGTAGGTTTAACTTCTGTAGGGGATGCTGCTCGCTTCGCTCGCTTGAGGAAGTTATACTGCCCACCCAACTTGGCAGACGTTTTTTTCAGTTGGGAATTATTACAAACAAATTAAATCTTATAAAACTACGTGGAATCACGAAAAGTTTATTCGGGGATGTTGCGTAGTTTTTCGTCGGACTTTTCGAGAAAACACGGTCCGTACTCTCGCATTTTTTTGACGCATTTCCCGATACTTTTTTCGCGATCCAATCGCGCCGTCGTCTTCCTCGTAGGAAAACCTACGAAATCGGTATTTTTCCGGAATTTTCAACGGCCGTTTGGAGGGGTAGAGGATGCGGGGAAGTGGAAAAAGCGCACATTAATTCTTACTTCGACCCCCCTCCCGCCCTACGGCCCATGGTTCGGCTGGGATTAGAAAATTTTAAATTCGCTCGCTCCCCCTTTCGGAAAATCCCAAGAAGATCCCCCCACTCGTAGACTCCCCCCACTCAGCCGTTTGGCCGTGCATAGACACGACAAACAGACAAACAGACAGACGGAGTTTCATTCTTATAAAATAGTATAGATTCTCACCCACCACAATATTTTGATTATTATGTTCTACTATACTTTATTTTTATATTTCATTATCTATATTTTTTTACTACAAATACCTAATTATTAAATTACCTAATTAGTCTCTCAAAAAAGAGCTGATTTTTATTTTATTGTAATTTCAATTTTTACACAATTGAAAGGCCCACGAGGCTTATGTGTATACATTTTGTTTGCCAAAATAAATCTATTACAGTTGTAGGCTCCCACCTACAGAGCTCCATCATACTCCATCAAACTCCATCATACTTTTAGTCACGGCATTCAGTCCGATAGTAACCTAGTCACGTTGAATATTTCATACTATTCTAATCCTACCATCAAGATATTATATGAGAACCACGCAGTTTTGCGTGATAGTGACAATTTAAAAATGCCTTGCTGTTCATTTCTTGTTCATACTAAAAGCCATCAGTAATTATATGACCACTTAAAAGTAGAGTCATTTTGACGAGTCACCTTCTGTGACTCTTTGGGGGTAGGTAACAAAACATACAGTCAGAGTCCTCAACTCGCGGCTCACTTGGAGCAACGCATAGAAAATATAAACTTTTCAGCATTACTTCTGGCGATCATCAAACCACCGTGAGAGCGCTGCCAAGCTGAGACACGGTAAGTGCTCAGAGCATTGCCATAGTCTAGTGCATTGCGATTTTATTATTTGTTCCCCCATTCGACAGACTGCCTGCTCAACAGTCACTAACACTTCTAGTTCGATTAGGGATAGTAACACACGAGTATTCAAGTGTTCTTCTCTTTAGGCACAGTGGATGATGACTTATGGTACTGGTGAGTTGAAGATAGCTCATTCCCTTTGGGAATTCAGCTCGTCCACACCCAGTACCACATGCGTCCCCCGTAGGCAACTTAGCGAAGACCTTCAATAGTCCGCCCCTCAAGCAGCAATATCGTGGCCATATCGTGCCCACCTTCAGTGGTCACGTCTTACCAAGGTATAGTGACTATTTGGTAACAATACCTCCCTCTTAAGGTGGCCGTCCACTAGGTCGACAGATCGGCGTGACGCGACGCGACGCCAAAATCTGTCTCTAGAAAATAATGGAAAATGATGGTAATCCGTCCACTAGATCAACACTGCGGCGCGGCGAGGGTGGGTCGAAAATTTTTCGCTCTCGACCGCTCTCCAAACTTCTGGAGCGTGGTGCGGCGCCAAAAAATTTAGCACCGCCCCATCGACCTAGTGGACGAAGGTTGAAAAGAAAAATTTTCGACCTCGGCCATTTTTGTAAGCGCTTGTGCGTAAAATATTATATACCTACATGGAAAATTATGTGCAAAATTATGCAGAAAATTATACTTAAATTTCATTAAAATGTGCTAAAAAATCAATAAAAACTCTTAAAACAAATCCAAAATCTCTTTTTTAATCGCAGGATATTATTTAGAACGGGTGTCTGGCCATAAAATTGGTAGGTAGGTAGTTACCAATTTCTTCTCCCACAAAGCCCTTAATTTTCAAAACAATCTAAAATAAAATATTACAATAATTTACGAAAATTCGCCATATGATCATGCTGCATGACTGGAACTTTTTAGCACTTTCTTGGTTATTTTTCTAATAGATGGATGGCTCGTCGAAATGTAGTGCCTTGCTTCACTATCAGTGGCTTAATCATTCCATGAAGCTCAAAAAACTTTTCTAGAGACATCCTGAAATATTGAACGAATTTCCTTTCATTGCTCAATAAATCATGGAAATGGCGGATCGAAAAAGGAAATCCGCCTCATAGTGGACAAACCTCAAGATTTTGGCGTCGCGTCGCGCCGCGCCGCTCTGTCGACCTAGTGGACGGCCACCTTTAGAGTCACTCCCTTTTCCCGCTAAGATCCAGATTACATAGTTTTCTATCGATCGTATTCGAATATACTTCCTCAAACTGTTCGACGCAGGATGTATTGTGATGCAATTTCTAATATCTACTACGCGTCATTGTGTAGATACTTCGGCTGGTGCGTGGCGAGAAGCGTCATTTTCATGGAACAGCGCGACGTCAGCGGCACGTATCAACTGACAGAAAAACAGCGTTGAAATAAGAGCAATAGCCTCCCATATTATTCATACTCGATGGCTCGGACTATAAAAATGAAGGAGAAGAAGAAGAAGGTTTCAACTGCCAATGGTTATCACACATGGATATCAAGTGACAGTAGTGTAAACAACTCCAGAGACGTCTACACAACTGTGGGTTAATCAACACTTTCTCTACTCAACTATAAAACAATTTAATGATCGGCGATGAATACGCATTGTGAACCTGACATGGTTATGTGATATCTTCGGGAACAAATGTTGAAATGATCATTGTTCAAACTCTTTCTACTGATTTTTTCAGACAAAATACCTACTGCTTTCACTCTTCAAGCTTAGTTGAAACTTCGCACTCGAATTCCCTTGAAGTATTAGTTAGTCGGTATATGTACATTGTTTGATCCTCGAGATTTACCTAGTGCAGTACGGATTTCCACGTCAGGTAAGTTCTTAATGACCACTAAAACTTCATAGGCCCAGACTGTATTATAGAGCTTTGAGATATCCTAGTAAAGTATAGGTAGGTACCTACGTGTATATAAATATATATATATATATATATATAAGAACCATCATGGCATAACTAAATTCCCCTAGGTTTCCAGGAGACCGAAAAAACATTTATGTTATTTATAGTAAGGCTATTACCAAAAAACTAGTCCTTTATGTAGGGTTAAAATCGCCAAAAACTGAAATAAATTCAGCAATTTCGCGGTTATTTCGATTTTTGACAAGTTTGTGTTTGAAGCTCGAGGTCTCAAACTTGGATTATTCATTGAGCAAAGATCACAAACAAGTGCGAAAAATCAGAACTGCCGGATCTGACGCACTATCCGATGTGCAAGGTTACTGGACTAAGACACAGGATACTTTATGTCTCCATTTATACTAAAAGAGTTTACTCATGCATCGAAAGACATATTCCAGTCCTGGAATGGATGGATTGCCTCACGTTGTTTTGACTCATTAACCGTCTTCTTATCCAAAGAAGGTTACTATGTTTTTTCAATGATTTCTGGCAGAGTGGAGGGTACCCCCACAGTTGGCATGATTTCATTTTAATCCATTTTAAAACCTGGAAATCAACGAGGCCAAATCCTTCCATCCAAAAGCCATGGCTTTATGTCTGAGGAAGATTTCTGAAAGAATGGTCAAGTCACGCTGATTGGGTGGTTGGAAACAAACAGACGCTTACCTGCAAACCAATTTCGTTTTCGTAGTTACAGGTCAACGATAGACGCAGTGAATAAATTGGTAATAAACACGTCAAACAGACTAACCGAAACACACCAATCTAGCCCTTTTCCTTGATGTTTCTTTCGTCTATGACGATGTTAATCTATGTAATAAACAATGTGTAACTAAGCGCAGGGCCTTTTTTAGGGATGCCATTCTCCTGAAGGTGGAGATCGGAGAACACATTCTCAAGGCGCATCCTGCATTTTCGGTTGGAAAGAAAGCTGCGAACGAAGCCCAGCATGGGCCCTCCCACTCCCCAGTGCTACAGTCTTGGCAAAATGTTATGACGCCAAGTGGTGTCATAGGCTTTAGCAAGATCAAAGAACACACCTTTGGCATGCTCCCTGACCAAAAACGCTGCAAATTATTTCACAAAGGTTTATTATTTTTTCAATTAAGTATGATCGTAGTTTTAGTTGGCTTGCGTACGTCATAAGGCCCGTCCAGACTTCTCGGCGTGTCCTATTTCGAGTTGCCACAACCTATACTTCTATAATTATATACGCATGTTTATATTTCTCGATTTGAGCTCCTATCTATTCAAATAGTTATTGCCTTAATAATATCATTATCTAAGTACGTACGAAAAGTCGAGAGGATATGTTATTAAATATGCGTAGGAAAAGCATTGGTATTAACACACAAATATGACCTAGAAAAAAACATATTCATGCCTTGAAGGAACGCTGTACCCACCTCATAGTGCCACGGTGTATTATATGGTTATAACACGTAAAAGTAATAAATATCCATTCTCCTACACCCCTCTATTACGCCCCTGGTCACCCCAGCCACCACAAGGTGCCCTGGCACCACCTCTCACTCCACCCCCCGCTCACCCCACTCAAGACCCACCGTGACCCCCTGCCAAGCGTGCCATGCGTGCGTCTAACAGGTCTAACACTCAAACCTCGAAAAAGACACTTTTTCGCCCGTTTTTGGCCCATAGCATCTATGCAAGTAAAGCGATCGGGATGGTTAAACGTTAGGACCAACTAGATCCCAAATGGAGTCTATGTGCGAAAGAGCGGGTTTTTTAAGTAAATTCTTAGGCCTTTTATTGCCCGGACGGCGGACGGTCATTTCAAATTTGGATTCTACGCACCTTGAAACGTAAAGTGACAAAGTTTGAGGGGGGGTTATAAAAATGTTTTGCTACAGGATCACATAGGCTTATTATTGGAAATAATAAACCAAAAGGCGTCCTGGATATAACTCTCAGAAGCTGAGAGTTGGTCAACTGTTGAGAAGCATTTGCGAAAACCAGGCTGATATTGGCTGATGGGGCAGTTGCTCTCAAGAAATCATACCAGGCAGTAGTTGACCATAGCTTCCAGGATCTTGCTCATGCAGCAAGTAAGGGAGATGGGTCTGTAACTAGCAGCCTCACAAGGGTCTTTTCCCTCTTTGTGCAGTGGGACAATGACAGCCTCCCTCCAGGAGGAAAGATAGTTACCTGGTATATACAGAATTATACAGCCTCAAGAGAGTGTGCTTTAGCTCCTGTGGGAGATTGATCAACATTTCATAACGAATCATATCCTTCTCAAGGGCAGTCCTGTTCGATTCCTTCATTGCTGTCTCTAGCTAACCCATTGTGAATGGTATATCAATTGAGGGAATGAACCAAGGCGCGAGCTGAGGGAGAGGTGCCATCTCAACCTCTGCTTTGTGTCACCTAAAGTCATCCAGGAGTTCATCACTGGACACGTGGGCATAATGAGTCGCCAGCGTGTCAGCAACGTGCTTGGGTTTGCGTGCCACATCACCCTGAGGTGTGGTGATAGATGGAATAGCTGGTGGCTGGAAACCCTTCATTGCATGTACCTTTCGCCATACATCTTTAAGAGGAGTGCCATCCTATTATTGTGATCATTATTATCCTTATTATTTTTATATTGTTATTATTATTATTATTATCTATTTAATATTATAATTATTTCATTTATTTTACTTTTCCAGAATTCACAAGTTAGCGTGTCATGGGTGCCAATCCTATTATTATATCTTCATATTATTATTATTATTATCTATTTAATATTATAATTATTTCATTTTATTTTGTTTTTTTCAGAATTCGCAAGTTAGCATGTCATGGGTGCTTATCAAAGCAGTCAAACCTTTTCACAGGATCATGTGTTCAAGTTCGTCTCCACAGAGCATCTACCTCCAGATGATGAATTTTGGAATAGTTTCTTATTGGTAAACTTCAAACCACCTACAATGTTAGTAAGATTTTTGCTTTAATCTGTACTGCTCTATTACAAACTAGCGTTTCTCAAAACTTTTCCCCAGTTTCCAAACATTTGTTTTGATCGAAACAATTTTGTTTTTTGTTGGATAACATATTGGCATAATTTGTAGAACTTCTTTTTTCAAATTTAGGTAATTTTTAGTGAACACTGGCTACAAGAATAAAAAATTATATTTCTTCTTCGATTTTCCAATATAATGATTTACTATACATTTTAATGCGTAGAGAATGGATTGATGTGTTATGAGAGTGGTAAATTAGACTCTTCAACAAGGATAAAGATCATCAAAATACCACAACCTATGCACCTGCACACCTCTGACCATTGAAACCACTCCCACTTCTCCACAAAGGTTCACTAGATAGGATTGAGCATGCAGCTTTTGATAGTAACTCTACCTGTATAATACTCCATTATATTACTAGCTTGTTATGGTATCCACTAGATCGTGAAATATATTCTCTCTCTTCTCATTATTATTAACAAAGGCTTTCTCGATGTATCTTTTATCACAGTACATTACGTAGCTCACTGTCAACCATGGAAGAAGAGAAACCTTCCTGGAAGAAGAGAAGCCATGCCATCAACCAACACATCTAGTTTTCGTTTCTAGTTTATATTTTTCTTCTGATAAATTGTATATATTTGTGAATTGATTTCATTGGGTAGGCACAATATCACATACCTATCATCTTATAAGACCCCAATGCCAGCTTTCTTGATACGCGAAACGATGTTAAACTGTGCAGTTTCTTGGTACCACAGATCGCCCCTTTGCAGACACAGAAAAGTGGTACCTACATTATTTTGTCATTTGTTAATCATCAATACCTCTGACGTATCTTATGGAATATCATACAGATCACAAGGTGACTTTTATGAGTCGTTCATGGAGAACAATGGTTAGCTACCTACCTACTCCTACAATACGTGGGTACACTTTGTAGGAAGTTAATTTGGTCTTCCCCTATTTTCATACAGCAGACCGGTTATCATTCATCAATCTGCCTGAATTTTTCATTTAAGCCTCAGAATATACTTCTCATAAAATACGACATAGTGTGCAACACCCCATATAGTCGTGCATTCATTAGTAAAATTAGTGTTAGTACTCATGTATATATTTGTGAAATTAATTATTCAAACACAGTGGTGTTTGAGTAGGTATATATTTATGATTGAGTCCTTATGATTTGTCTTTTATACCTAATCCTATTGGTATGATTGGATTTTTAATTTTAATTCAATGTTTTTTTTTGGTTGAGGAGTATTTCTAATAATATGCCAGTGACTGAAAAATCTAGGTAAATCAACACCAGTAGTTATCAAACATAGGTATTTAGGTACATGTAGCTATTTTGCTTGTGGTAAAATTTATGAAAGGTCCAGTACTTATGGAAATGTTGATCTACGGGAATTTGCAAAGAATATAGGTAGACAAGATAAGTTCGGTAGGTATGTAATTCATTCGAAAGGAAATTGAAAGGTTTATGACTGATGAACAAATTTGAAGAAAAGCAGGGTTTTTTATGGGATCCTGATTAAGAGCACGATCTGTGAGTGCTATGGTAAACTAAAGTAACTCTGAGGAGTATCGTAAAGGTACCGCCACAGTCATCTATTGTGTCCATGCATTACACGGTTTAACACAGGAACACAAGACAGGTTTAACACTTTTCTCTTCTTCCATGGTTAATATTTACATCTATTTTTTTCCCCTATATATATTTTTTTAACCCCTTTTACGATTTGTTGGCTGTGCACAATCTGTCCAATGAGCGCTCAAGGTAGTATGAAGAGATGATGTCCATTTCCTCATTTGAACTCATTTTAATGAATTTTCAACCCTGAAAGTGGGTTTGTTTAATTTTATTTTATTTCTAATGAAATTCTTCTACTACCTTTTATTTCTATTTTAATTTAATTAATTTGTTTGTAACCCTTGTAGCTAATTATTTATTTGATTTTATAATTAGCCTGTCAGCTGTAACCTTATTTGGTGGTGTTTCAGAGATGAAGTCAAGACTTTGTTTGAAAGGCTTAACAAAACATGTAATACTTTATACTCCAATAATATCAAGAGTGGCAACGTCGGTTCCTTGGTTCAAGTCTTCTTAAGCAAATCTACTGAATTGCTTATTTCTCAGGACAAGGACAAGTAAGTTGTGGTAAATGCCTCTTATTTGGTTATTATTTAGTGGATAATTATGGTCCACAAGTGTAATGACTGCTGAAGAGTGCTAGTTGTCTGCCGAGCTTTTCCCGATGTACCTCGTTTAATATTACATACTGATGAAAAGGTTCCAACTAGCAGCTTTTGAGTACAACTTGTCTTGATGTATACGCAAAGACTGTCTTCGATTACATGCAATAGGTACGAATGGTACAGGAGGTTCAACAATAGTAAAATTTACAGTAGTAGGAGGATCTGCTGGAGGGGTTTTAACATTGTAATGCCGTGTCATTGCCCAATAATATAGGAAATACAAGAAAATTAAAGATATAATAATATACAATAGAGTGATCCATAATGAATAGGATGAGACAATGTGTACTATCGGTCTTAAATCAGTAGGTTGAACAAAAAGAATATCGTCGAAAGACGGATCTTACAAGACCAATGATTCCTCTGACTTTTGGTAGTTTTGTAGTGATAGTTTGACATTGTTAATTATTCTCGGCCGTCCATTAGAAGTTGAATGGAAAAATAATGTTTTGTTACGGTAAATTATGTGGCTATTTTGGGGTTTGATTGAAAATATTCCTTTCAAGGTTTTTAATTCTATTCTTGGCCGTTGTTAATTTGGAGTGAGTCTTCTGAAGGGAATACTACAATCAGTTGCTTAATTTCGGGTATGAAATCGACATAATTGCCAGAGATGTCTAGTTGGACGTACTTACAATTTTTATTGTTCACCTGTAATACAATCTGAAGTTTACAAAGAGATTTTTTATTAAAAATTAGTCATTTATCACAATAATATGTGCCAAAAGGGAGGCACGAGTCTTTCTACGAAAATGCATAGTTGTCTGTTTTGGATTTCAGTACTAAGTTGTTAGTTGGAAGAACTGAAACAAATTGGTTTTCTTACTGGGTGGGTACTGGTAGAAGGTGGTACAATTAATATTTCATTTCATTAAATACGAGGGTTGTCCAGAAAATAAGTTCCGTTTTGATCTGTAGAGTGGTAGGAGTGGCTTTTGCCAAATCTGGTAACACCGCTCGAAAGAGGAGAGGTGGGGGAATAGAATGAGAGGTGGGTGACCTCAGTCGGTCAGTTACCAACGTCAGGGCAGGTAGTTGAAATGGAGCCCTCCACGTCGCGTCCCGCCACCTCAATCCCCGTTCCCTCTCGAGTTGTTGTGTGCGGAGTGATTCAATTTGTTTATGCACAGGGTTTCAAATCAGTTCAAATTCACGAACAGCTCATTTCTGTTTATGGAGAAGGTGTAATGAGTGAGTCAATGGTGAGGAGATGGGTACGTGAATTTAAGGCCGGAAGACATTCACTTGAGGATGAAAGTGGGAGAGGCAGACCCTCAGTTGTGACGGACGAAATTGTCGCAGAAATCGACAATGCAGTTCGCAAAGATCGTCGTTCAACCCTGGATGAACTCCACCTGAGTTTCCCAGACATCTCACGATCCCTCATGGCCATACAGAACAAGAGAAGAGGAATGTTGACCTCCGATGTTTGCCTTCTCCACGACAACGCTCGGCTTCACGTTGCTCATTCCACAGCGCAACTTTTGGATGAGTTTGGTTGGGATGTTCTGACCCATCCACCTTACAGTCCCGACTTGGCCCCTTCAGACTATCACCTGTTTACCAAAATGAAGGCGGAATTGGGGGGAGAACGTTTCACAAGTGATGAGGAAGTGAAAGAAGCTGTCACAAAGTGGACCAAGGAGGTAGCGGCAAGCTTTTATGAGGAAGGAATTTCGAAGCTCATTTCGCGATATACCAAATGTATTGACATCGCCGGGGATTACGTGGAAAAATAGTACATATGTTCAACTACAATACCTGTAAGTTTCAAATTTTTTCAATAAAAACTTGATTTAAAAAAAAACGGAACTTATTTTCTGGACGACCCTCGTACATGTACGTGCAAAAAGAAGACAGTTTTGGTGTTATTTAATTTGCGGTTGAAAAACTCGGAACTCAGTTGAAAACTCGGAAACAAAGCCTCTAAAAAAGTCTAGGAGGCACTTTTTGTTGCAAATTACTTGTAGAATTGACCCCTGGATTTCTGCCCCACTGAAGTGTGGACACCCTGTATAATTAGCAGTATTGTGGTCGAGAAAATGACATCATCGAGTTTAATCCTCTTCTGGAGCTCCGGGAGGTAGACATCATGGAAATTAGGCAACTCGTCAAATTGACGTAGGGTTAGTAATCCAGGGTTAAATAAAAATTATGAAAACTGGCATAAACCCATCATGTTAGTATTTTTTGGGTATTATTTGGCTATTTTTCCTGCCCCTTTTCGGATTTTTTAGTTTCTCTTTGGTTTTGGGATTATTTTAGGAAACACCTTAATCTACTTTCTTCTTTCTGCAACAAGATTCTATGTTATTGTTCTCTTATTCAGAAAGAAAAGAAAAGATGGTTTCCTTCAGCATACATCTTCCTCTCTCCATTTTTTTCTTCTTCTTTCGGAAGTGGAATAATTAAATGTGTGACTGCGTACCAGTTCTTCCTCACTCTTGTACATTATCAGAAGCATTGATTCCACCTTTGTAGAGGAAAAATTCAATTTTCAAGGAGGTCTCTGTAATGCATTCATTATTTAACAATATGTTTAACTGTATAGTTATTTTTCCATGTATATTAATATTTATATATATTTTTCAGTATCGACTGTTGTACTGTGGCTCATAATTCTCTGTTCATCATAAGGTGCTATATTCAATATTTGATACACAAATATCCTGAAAAAGAAATCATCAAGCAACTTGAATCCCAAGGTAATCTTGATTAATTTATCCTAAACTACATTGAAATGTGGAAGAAGGGAGGACTTGTGTACAAAATATCAACCTTAGCTGTTCATCTGTCAGTTCTATAATGAGGTACTTGCACAGTTTATTTTCTACTGCTGAAATTTAAAGTGGATTCTTTTTCATGTTGCACCAGTGATCTTTGCAAAAAAAAAAAAAAAAATCCACTATACTGTGGTTGTGGCCAAGAACCCATTCTGGCTTCCCCTTTCTCTGTGCCTGTGTGTTTCACCGGCAATTGTAGCTGAAATACCTACATGTTATTTCTATATTTGGTGTTGGGAGTTCACCCAGCAGCCCTTGATTACTACTATAAGTCGATGTGATTGCTGTACATGAACAGTTGTTATCATTGCTTGCTTATTATGAAATAAATTGATGTTCAGTAAGAGTTGCAAACCCCTATAATTTCTATGATAGGGATAGACTGACAGCTCTAACAATTCCTGATCAGGGAATTTTCATCCTCATATGCATTTACCAGGAAAATCTCAGAAGAATCTATTATGTTTGGTTACCCTATTTTTGCCACTCCCTCTGAGTTGTAGTACAGGGTGCGGCAGTGAGGACGGACGGTTGTAAAAAAATTATAAAATAGTTCATTTTCACTCAAAAACAAATTTATTGATGCAATCAGGTTCGCAAGGAAATAGCATTTGAGACAGTCAAGTGTGAAAAATCACATCAGGCATGTGGTGGCCGAAATTGTTTATGCAGTGCTGGAGGTGTTCTTGGGCGTTATCTCCAACATACTCTCTCAACTTGGGCGACTTCCACGCGAATTGCGTCCTTCAATTCTTCCAGAGTTCGGGGCTTGTTCTCCTATACTCTAAGCCTTGAGGTGTCCTTTTAAGAAAAAATCGCATATGGATAAATCTGGGGACCGAGGAGGCCAATGAACATCACTAAACCTGGAAATAAGGCGACCAGGGAAGAGAGGGCGAATATCGTCCATTGATGCTCTGGCTGTGTGGGTGGTCGCCCCATCGTGCTGGAACCACACACGTCGGGTTGGAACACGTCGCCGTCATAATTCAGGGAAAAAGAAGTTGCTGATCATTACGACGTAGGGTTATGTTGGAGAGAGTCTACACGAACTTCCAAGAACGCCTCCAGCACTGCATCAACAATTTCGGCCACCACATGCCTGATGTGATTTTTCACACTTGACTTTCTCAAATGCTATTTCCTTGCGAACCTGATTGCATCAATAAATTTGTTTTTGAGTAAAAATTAACTATTTTATGATTTTTTTTAAACCGTCCGTCCTCACTGCCGCACCCTGTATAATAGTAAGGATGGAGTTCTAAATACTGGTGGCTGACGAAAGTTTGAAGGTGATCAGTAATTTCTTCCCCCTTTTCCACATGATTATAATACATTTCTTTATTATCTCTATCTGTTACAATACATTTGTATTCCAATTAGGTTCGACTCAAACTGTTCGTCATGATGAATCGCTGTATGAAAATTTGGTTAACACTCTAACTGAACTGATCATTGGGATTCCAGTCAAGTAAGTTATTCAACTTTTTGTTTAATTGCATATTTCACCTACATTTATTCTCGTGTTTGCTTGTAGCATTGAAGTAGGGATGGGTATCGCTACAAAATTATCGATAAAGGGTATTGATACTGTATTGGGATGCAAGTATCGATGTACCAAATGTCGCTTGAGCAAAGTATCGATATTTATAAAAATCGAGTATCGATACCACATCCACAATGTTGCTTAAGAATAAGTTTTTCCCAAAAAAAAATTTCAAACCCGAGTTTGAATTATTCAACTTGACGGATGGATGTCATTGTAAAATAAAGTTCATGGTAGAAGATATATTATCTGGGAAAAATTATATTATTTTCATATATTTAAAATTACTGTATCGAAGAATCATCTAAGAAAATGTATTTACTCGAATAGATCAAATCACGTCAAAACGATAAAATCACGTCAAAACGATAAAATCACGTCACGATAAAATAGTCACAGGGATGGAAACGTTAGAGCAAATATACTTGAAATTACCACAACTCATCATCTACATTTTTCAAAAATATGAGTTTGGAAACCAACTTTCCTCCAAGTCGATTCCTTGCCGGAGTAATTGTGGCTTCATTACAAGTGGCTAATCACCAACCAAAGAAAAATTGAATTAAGTTTGTTGACGTTGTTGAGGGAAAAATTCCCGATATTTCAAAATATCGGAATGCAAGTATCGATACTCAATAATATCGGAGGGCACAGTATAGGTACAAAAATATCGATATTTTGAAATATCGAGTATCAATACCCATCCCTACATTGAAGACGCGCCTGCTTAAGTAGTATAGAAAGCCGTTTGGTTAACCCATGGCTTAAAGATTGTGGTGATGGAGAAAAGGTGGTGTTTGAAGAATGGAGGGCACAGCCAGCAAATGGCTCCGCCATGCCTTTCTTTAGTAATTATTTGTGTTCCGTCACTTTTGGATTCCCACGCCTTGATCATGGAACACTCTTCTCGACATTCAAACCTATATGAAATGATCTGTGTACATTCATTATTTAGTGGTTCTTATAATTTGTTTGTATGCTATGGCACAGAACAGATCAGACCGCAAAAGTCACTGGTATTGTTGAGGTTCGATCTGATGCACATCCATATCGTACTTTCGAACTCCCTATCTATATTTTTTCCTAACTTCCTGAGAGGAAGGTGAAATGGAAGCACACCCTGAAACTACTTGGCTCTGTAGAGTGCAAAGGACAAGGTTCAAAGTTCTACTGTCTGGAACTACAAGGCTCCGTAGGGGTAATACTGAAGGAAGAGTACAAGGTGCTAAGTACTACAGTCCAGAACTACAAGGCTCCATAGAGATAGCTCTGAGGAAGAAGGAAGATGAAGTACTACCATTTGCAACCCTGGGCTCTGTAGGGGTAGTACTGAAGGAGACAGTTTGGTGATGTGAAATGATTGTGTGAGGAGGTTTGGCTATAGAATCGTGAACAATTTTGCTTGATCCTATTATACACTTATGACTTATAGCCCCTGTGGCCATATGGTCATTATTGGTGAATGGAAGGGAAAGGTGCAGGTCACGGTCTGTTTGTAACGGCTAAATCAGGACCATATGGATGGGGCCAAGATGAGTTGAGCTTCGTATTTATTAGGAAAATCTAAAATATATTATACAATATTGTTGGTGCACAACATATACCCCTCTAGATTTTGCGTTGAAATACAAAAATAGAAGTAATGAAATTATGACTTAAAGATAGAGGTGACATATATGTAACATAGTACTTGGTTGAACGGGTGAAAAATTACATACTCAACCCAGTGGCGGCTGGTCAGGGTAGGCAAGGTAGGTACCGCCTGACCAGCAATCTAGACTCGCAAAAAATGGCAAAAAATATGAATTGCTTGATTTTTTTTTTTTTTTTTTTTTTTTTTTTTTTTTCAAAAATTAATTATTTTTATTAAATCAAACATTGTTCAAAGTGGGCTGATACTCAAAATACAAGGTGCGGCAGCATAACTTCATTTTTTTTAAACTTAATAAAACGCATTGTATGAATCAGAAAATTTTTATTCGTTTTTTATAATATAGGCACATACATAAAGTTTTGTTTTACCCAGTCTTGAAGATCAAATCAGGTAGGTGACGTCCCCCATTTTCCATACACTAGGTAAACCGATTTCTGGCGTTTGTCATGACTCCAGCCAGTATAGCAGGCGTTATGTTGGCAATTTCTTCCTGGATGTTGTTCTTCAAATCTTGTAGGGTCCTTGGACGGTTCACATAAACACGAGATTTCAAAAAACCCCATAGAAAAAGTTGGACTTAGGGGACATTTGGTTCCAACAGGCGTTATGTTGGCAATTTCTTCCTGGATGTTGTTCTTCAAATCTTGTAGGGTCCTTGGACGGTTCACATAAACACGAGATTTCAAAAAACCCCATAGAAAAAGTTGGACTTAGGGGACATTTGGTTCCAACAAGACGGTGCAACGGCACACACTTCAAGAGCATCGATGGCTGTTTTGAGGGAACACTTCATGACTCCCCTTGTGACTTTTTTCTATGGGGTTTTTTGAAATCTCGTGTTTATGTGAACCGTCCAAGGACCCTGCAAGATTTGAAGAACAACATCCAGGAAGAAATTGCCAACATAACGCCTGCTATACTGGCTGGAGTCATGACAAACGCCAGAAATCGGTTTACTCAGTGTATGGAGAATGGGGGACGTTACCTACCTGATTTGATCTTCAAAACTGGGTAAAACAAAACTTTATGTATGTGTCTTTATTATAAAAAAGGAAGTTATACTGCCGCACCCTGTATATTCAAAACTCAAAATTACATTGCTAATTGGTTTAGCAAGGTGGTTTATGGCGAGTTGAGAGTGGAATGAACTAAGTAGTTTGTTGCGCGCAGTTCCTTTGGAGAGAAGATGAGGAAATAGTAATGAACAAAACTGCGACAATGGAACAGAAGCAGATATAAAGTAACGAGCTGTTAAGAATGCTGAATGGCCCAAGCACTCTCTGTCACGGTCAGGCTGTAAATCATTTCGAGACCCATCGCCTTTGAGCTCCCATTCAAAAAATTTCTGTTCGTCTGACCTTCAACAAACATCATTCATGATCTGCCTAGCCCTCCCCTCCAAAGCAACCGAAAGGAGGCAGGCGACTCCCTCCCACCGGCCTGTCGCCTGCTGGGTGTTTTTCTATGGTTTTTCGAATCAGCAATTTTTGGACATTTTCGGTTGAACCAACACTATGAGGGTCAGCTACAACTTATGCTGTAACCTGCCATGTAGGTATTTCAATAAATAAATAATGAGGGTTGGACTAGATAACAAAGATAATGATTGGCAATCGTATGCTATCTGTAGGCAGCGCTGGAGGAGCGCTGGCGATCGCATAACAGGAAAGGTCTGATTTGGACTTATTTACTTGATTTTAACAGTTTTAACGTGATTTTCGTATTCTTAACTGTACTTAATTATGTAGCAGGCAAATTCATCATTATTTATTGTCAGTTCATCGGAATCACATCGTTGTCTGACAGTCAATAGCTTCCTTGTTTCTGGAGTGTACCTACTAAATAATACTGAAAAAAACTTATTTTTTTCCTATCGCCTACCCACAATTGACCCATCACAGCCGCCAACCTAGTATGTAGTCACAATGAGGAATTAAACATAAGAATTACTTACTTAATGTAGTGTGTAGTCGAGATTGAATTGAAGAAGCACTTATGTCTAGTTGTAATTTGATGCATTGAATAGTACGTAATAGTAATGTTATAGCTACATATATACATGATACAAATTTTGAGTTCAAGTGTGGAGAGCAATCACAGCAGACCCATAAGGCGTAACTTGTAGGTACAACAGGCAGGGAATGGTGCCTGTTGAAGAGTTGAAGCATAAGATGTCAGAGAGGGGTTTCAGTCGCCCTTTGTGTTTTGACCTAGAATACTGGTGCATTGGTTCAGCATCGTTCGAGGGATACTGTTACCTGAGACCCGGTTAAGTCAAGAATAACCATCTTTGGAAATGAAACGATATTTTTTAATCGTAAAAGCCTTCCAGCGATACAAAAATTGATACAGGCAGTGACTATTTAAACGGAAATCGAGGTGAATTTCCAGTTAAACAAAGAAAATCAGTGAAGAAGTTTTAAGAAGAAAGCATGAAAGAGAAAAAATCTGTACGTTAATTGAAAAGAAATAATGCAAATGAACCATACAAGAAGTAGAGCACTATAAGAACAGAAATAGTGCAAGGAATATGTACATATTGAATTATTAGAAACAGGTGAAGCAAGGGTTATACAAAGGACAAAAATTAGTTCAATATAGTATGAAGAATGCATTATAAACAAGAGTACAAAGCAAGTACACCATTACAAAATGCTACGAATTAGCGAGGAAACAAGAAGAAAATATACTAATGCCCGAAAAATTGTAGAAAACACCCTGGTCCTCTTACAATTTTTAACGAAGAAAAACATTTCCTTGCAATATACTACGTCTTCAAGAGAGAGTAAAGAAGAAAGCTTATCAAAAGACAATTAATTTTCAAGAAAGAAATAGAATCTCACCACGAAGGCCAGGGCAAACCCAGAGGAAATGAAAGTCTGAATCAGCCGTACGATCATTGCAAAGTGGGCAGTCTACAGTAGTATCAATTTCACCTCAAAACCTGGTACACTCGGCTTAGCATAGTAATTCCCGTTAGCCTGACCTGGGCAACAAGACTCTGAATATGAATTCCTAAGTCTGAGTTGAGATGGGAGGGAGATTCACCCCCAAGGGGGCAATAAATCTTGTATATGGGGCTCAATGAGGCATCCTCAACATGCTCACCAACTGACTCTCTCTGAAATAGCGCAATTTTCTCTACCACACTAACCCGGTTAAAGTTTTGGTAGTCATGGGATGACCAGATACTACTCTTCATACTTGGAGAACACCACACATATCTGGGAGGCTCAGTTGTACTGTGGGCCGGGCTGGGACTCGTGGAGAGTAAGGAAACAGTTAAAACAGAGCTTAGGAAGCCTAGAAGTTTCCAGAGTACAGGTCTCAGCCACCAGGTCAGAGCTAACTTTACAATTGTTAATTCCAAATGTGGGATTGCCAGTTCAATGTGAATAGTCCAGGGTATTATTTGGAAGAAACGAAATAGTTTTGTAAACTGCAAGTTGAATTTTTTCTATAATATCGCAATGTGAAACACCCCATGATTCTACGGCATATAGTGAGTATGATAGAATAAACGTACCCACCACTATTTTCCATATGCGAATGGGCTCCCATGGACTTTGTAAAGCATATGCAGCTGAGCCCATGCCATCTTCTCTCCCTTCCCAACGCATTCCTTAGCATGTTGAACAAATAGTCCGGAGCTAAGAAATGTCTTTGCTAAATAGGTATAGGATCGGACTGTAGCGACTTCTGAATCTCCACACAAAAACTTATAGCAAAGGTATAAGTGTTCTTAACAGTAAGAAGTAAGACTCTCGAGAATTTTCCTCATTTCCGTATAGCTGTAAGATAGTAAACAGAGATCATTCGCATAAAGAATTGAGATGACCTCGTGACTGTCCCTCAGAACCCCTTAGGCCCCTCTCCCACAAACAAAGGTCCAAATCAGAAATAAATAGATGGGGAAAAGCAAAACGGGGACAACCCATCACCCTGCAAAACACCTTCCAAGACACGATAAAGTTTAGAATCAACGCTGTCCAGGGTTGCTGTACAAGGATTTCAGAGTATTTATGAAGTTGGCAATGATATCAAGATTATGCAGCTTAACCCAACGATTGTCATGAATTAAACTGTCAAAGGCATGGGGAAAAATCTATTAATGCCACGTACACTTTCCTTTTATGAAGTCTTGCATTTATAGAGATACAACATTACAAGGTAAAAATCGTGGGTGTAGATTCAGGGGTACCACGGGTAGTGCCGGTACCCCTGATGAAAAGAAGAAGAAAGAAGTAGGTAAACAACTAAAAGAATAAAGATCTGAAAACCTAAATTCTGGCGGATTCTGACAGATTCAATAAAGTTAGTTCTGTCGATTCTTCGTGGTAGATTCGAATTAGGGATCAATGAATACTTTGTCTGAATCGATAATGCTGTCGATCTATATAAGATATTAAATAGATATTGCATCCCATTGCACCATTCAAAGGTACAGAATTTTACTGCTTGCAGTCGTCACACTACAATAAGGAAGAAAAAAGTGTGTTTGATGAGAAATCCCCTCATTGAATGTTGTCAGCACTCTTGTTAAATCCGATCTGGGGAAGTTTGGTGAGGTGAAAAAGTTTTCTGAACAAGAAGTTGGGTGAATTATAGTGTCGCAAAACTAGAGAAAAAAATCAACACAACATTTGGGGAGAGACTTAGTGATGGGTTCCATTGCTACTTCCCATGGAGACTTGCATCGATCGATGATTAAATCCTTAACGACTTAAACGGAAAACCTTATCTAGTATTCAGAATAAGCATAAATGGTGGAATAGAATTAGATGAAGCCGAAGACTGTGTTGGTTGGAAACAACCCCCTCTCGCCCAGCAGACAAAGGAGGGCGCCAGATTGCCGAATCACCAGATACCTCAGCCTCTGGAATACCAAGGCGGCCTCGACGAGCATTGATTGAAATGTTCTCAACCCATACCCTGCCACTACCGCCAAATCCACCTTTCCCACATCATAATCAGAACCTCCAACCGTCCAACTCGGTGGAACTTCTTTTTTGTTATAAGAAGATAGGCAGAAGGAAGGTTGAGCTGTTGATAGGAATATAATGAAAATCATGACACTCTTCAAAATAACTAGCAGTTATTCGAATTTGAGGTTGTTATACCAACCTATTCATAAGGACTATTTCCTTGATTTGCAGGATTTTATGGTGAAAATGGTCCAATCGTTCCCGAACCTACTTGAGTTAACATTCTCAAATATTATCCTGAAACTGGGTAGCATGACGATAGTCAAACATTATACACAGATATGGAACAATCTATTGAACACTTTCTGGGGAAAATAGGTTTGAAAGTAAACAATTCACTGTCTTGTTTCTCGAACCTTCTATTCTCAGATCGTTCACAAGAATGAGAAAAAGGTTCCCTTGCCACTTATAATTTTGTCATTTTTTGTCCTTCATATTTTGCACTTCTTGCACTTTTGGTGACATGGATAGGCTGACCCAGTTTTCGTTGAATTCCGTTATCAACAACGGTTGGCTGGTTTTTATCAAATATTTTATCTGAAAAGTCTCTGCGCGAGATGTGTAACATGCTACTGCGGAAGTAAACAGTCTACTACAAAGACCATGCTACAATACGATATTTATTAAGAAAATTCGCTCACACGATCAAGCTGCATGATTGGTTTTTTTATTGTCTTGACTGTTGACAGCCATTTCAACTGTCGAGACAATGAAACTTAGTAACATCGAACGTTTGTCACAATAACCTATGGACTATCCATAGGGTAGCCTATGGGTCTTGGAAATATGCAGACAGGGTTGCCCCTGTGTCTTAAGACCTCATATTTTGCTAGTACCGCTACAAACCTCCGAAATTCTTTAAGCTCCTGACAGATAAAAAGGGACTTTTCCACGTTATGATGACTCTACTTGCAAATAAAATGAAAAAATAATCAAATGAAAAAATTGCTTACATCCCCCAATGAGATATAAATTCTGTTCTTGAGCCTACTGATCAACCTTTAAAAAAATGTGCTAAAAATCATTAAATTTATGTTGTTAGCATAACGTTAGTCAAACAAAGTTTATCAACATTGAGCTAAAACATTAAACATGTATACACAACATTATGTTGATAAGCGTACTTACATTTTTTTAATATATGCTGAAAAATCGATAAAAACTGCAAAAAAAAGTGAAAAATAAAAATTGACAAAAAAAAAATTTGAATTGCAGGATATTATGCGAAACGAGTTTTTTTCTGAGTCTACGTATAGGTAGTGGAAGCATCATTTTCACTTTCAGGAGAAAAAAAATCACAATTTTTACTCTCATTTTACGTTTTAGACCATTCTGAACAACTTTGGTTCCGTTTCTCTCTGCGTGTGTGTGTGTGTGTGTGTGCGCATGCGTGCGTGAGTGAGAGAGTGTGTGTGTGTGTGTGCGCATGCGTGCATTAGTGAGAGAGAGAGAGAGAGAGAGTGTGTGTGTGTGTGTGTGTGTGTGTGTGTGTGTGTGTGCGTGTGCGTGTGTGTGAACGTAAATTACATCGAGTATAATGTTTTTGTTTCTTAATTGACTAATTAAGGCGTTTCACGCTACTTTTTGGTTTCTCTGTTCCGCTATGGAATTTTCCGAAATCATTTAAAACTTTTCAATGATCTGTAGAGTCATGAAATGTAAACGAGGAAGCTATGTGCCACACCCAACTTGGCAAATGTTTTTTTTTTTTTTTTTTTTTTTTTTTTTTTTTTTTTTTTCCAAAGTGCTCAATTTCCAAAACAATGTAACACAACAAGGTATGATATTTTACAAATATTGGCTCATTTGATCATACAGCATGACTGAACCTCTTTCGTTCTTCTATATGCTTTTCCTGGCAGCGATTCTCGTGTCTTCTTTGCTTCTATTTCCTTTTACTCCGGCTATTCTTTCCCCATCTCCTTCTCTTTCTTAACAATTTCTCTCTCTTTTTCCTTTGGTTGTTTCGCATCTTCCTCTTCTCCTGTTTCGGGTAGTCTCTTTGTTCTTCGTTAATATTTACGAGAGTTTTTGTTTTATACATTTCTTTCTTTTTTTTCTCATAGTCCTAGCAAACTCTGAATCCAGTTCAAAATTTGGTTCAGCTTTCCCTTCCACATTCATCTTTTAGCGAATTTTCGTAGAAAATGAAGCTATTGCAAGGCTTGTAAAATTTTAAAATCAAAATTGTTGAAAAATTCCTTAATTGAAATCCGTTTTGAGGCATTCTGAAACGAATCCTTGAGTTTGGCGCTATATATATATATTCATCTATTTATTTATTTGTGTTTCATTCCAGTTGATAACTCTCCTTAGGATTGAGATAAAAATTCCGTTCTTTCGCCAAAAAATCAAGCTTTCCAAACGAAAGGATGAGTTCTTTGTCCAGAACTTTTTGAGCTCATTAAATTGGTCAAATTTTAAAAACTATACCCAAAAAAATCACTAAAAATTGCTAAAAACGGCTAAAAATCGTTAAATTTATATTTTTTGGTAGAATATTGCTCAAATAAAGTTTATTAACTATAAAATAGAACATTAAAAAATGTATGTACAAAATTATGGTGAAAAATGTACTTGAAATTCATTAAAATTTGCTAAAAAATCGAAAAAAACTGCAAAAAAAAAACTGAAAATTCGAAACCTCTATTTGAATAGGAGATTATTATTTAGAATACGTTTTTTGCCATAAAATTGATAGTTAACAATTTCTTTGCACTCAAAAAGCTCAAGACAATTCATTAGTATACAATACAATAATTTACGAAAATTCGCTCATACGGTCATGCTGCATGACTGGAACTTTTTCTTCTCACTTCCTTCCTCTTTTAATCTGTTCTTTTCTTTTCATTTCTCGCCTCTTCATATTCCTCGACGTCTTCCTTCATTTCTCTTGCAGCATAGTCTTCATGTTCTTCTTTCTTTTCATCTTCAGAACGTTTCGCCGATTCACGACCCATGAAATATTTGGTGTTATATCTTCAACTTTCGTTCCCAAATCGTCAGAGGGAAGGGGCGGTTCACCATTATAAGGTAAAATATTCATCATTTTTATCCCCTCATCGGTTCTTATTGAGTATTTCAGATTTTTCAGTGAACGTAAATTCCTCTAAATCTATATGAGCTGTCATCTTTACCTGAAGTCAGCGCAGCACAGGTGACCAGTAGACCTCGGCATCATTTATTAGGGGTCATGATTGTTTAGGACCTTCACGGTTCCTCTTCGAGAGATGTTGAAAAGTCCAGCTTAGGTTTCTGCTGATGCCACTGAATTGTATCCGACATGGAGGACTAGACTGTTAGAAAGAGTGCAGAAATCCTTCGGTACTAAATTTTATTCATTTTTTTAATTTAATGATTCAAGCCGCACCTCTACCTGAAGGGTCATTAGCACCATTGATAAAGGTGTATAAACGGAAGAAATTATGTAGGTGCTGCCAACCTTCTCCGCAAACTCGGACTTGCACTTGAACAAGTTATAGCAGATGACCTCACTGACCGCTCGTCAATAAGGGAAATAGAGTGGCGGTTTACCCCTCCTAAAGCCCTTCATTTTGGAGGCTTATGGGAATCTGTGGTCAAGTCAGCACAGGGGCTTCTTCACGTTAATTTTCGCAACCAGACTCCCACACTCCAAGCTTTCACCACTGCCACCACCAGAGTTGATGCTATCTTGATCAGCAGGCCGCTTGTTCACCAGTCTGGACCATCTGATAACATAGAAGTTCTGTCACCAGGCCATTTTCTTGTTCAGCGTCCACTCACTGCTCTGCCTGAAAGTTCCTTATAATCTCAATAATAAACTGAAATAGCGTATTTTTCATAGTTAGTGAACATTAACTTCAAACCTAAATGTTCTGTTTGTCGATATTGAAGCCGACACATGATCTTTTCAAGAACTCAGTTTTAACTATCTAACTGTGTCTAGGTAGGGTTTTTTCCCCCCAAGTCCTATACTGTACATTGTGAAATTGTTCATTAAGACATTACATATTTCAGTTAGTAGGTTTTGGGCTATCTACTGCCTTTAGGTTCAGAGCACTGAAATCTGGTGAGCCAATTCACCCAGATTTTATGTCAGGTATAGTGAGAAACTCTTCAGGCAGGCCTTGAAAACGAAATAACGCATCTATTATGCTTGCTTCTCATGATGTAATTTCTGTCAAAATTTGCAAGTTTTCCTGTTTTATGTAATTTTTGTCAAATTTTTGAAATTTTCTTAGATTTGAGAACGCTAAACCCACCCTTGCTAGGCAAATTTTTTCTTGAACGTACATAGTGCGATCTTTTGTGTCTGATATTCAAACCTTCTGCTGCTGATGAGGTAGTAGAAAAATTGTTAGCTCCCTGACTAAATCCCACATGTGCTTCTTTCGGAGCTTCTAGTTTTTTGAATTATTCGCAAAAGGACTGCTCCACAGGGTAGAGTTAGGTTGTAATGCCTTGTTATAACATTTCTTGAATTTGTTCATTAGCTACTCTCACTTAATTTCTGGATATTAAGTGTATAAGTTGGTGTTTTGTCATGTGTTCGAATGTGGTAATTGACTTTCTTTGTGGCATATAATGGTCTACATGAATTGAATCTTTTATTCTCGAAAAAATTTGAAATTTTTGACTTTTCTTTGGAGTTCATATGATCTGTTCAAATTTATTTTAATAAAATTTGCAGTTTTCAATATCATAGTATTTAAATTGTTAAGACCTTTTGGTTTTGAGATTTTCTCAAGCATAACAGTTTTAATCAAATTTAGAGTATGTTCCATTTTCCTAGTAGTAAGGAATTCTACATAACATTTTTTAACTAATCATTCAGCAATTTATGAAGGTTCCTCTTTTAAATTAGGAAAAATGTCTACTATTGGACCTTTTTGTTTAGTTATGGCTCTGAGAAGAATATTGAAGGTGAATTATATTACTTTCCAAAACCAGAGACTTATTACATTTTTTGGTGTCGAACAATTTTTCAGGTATTTCGGTTTTGGGAGTTATTAATTTGTGGTTTTTTAGGTCTATCAGCGCATCTAGAGTTGTTAGATGAATAATGCTCAAATGGATTCCGAAATATTTATGGAATTGGAAAATTTTGCAGGTAAATTTGAATTTCTGATTTAAATCACCGCATGGAAAAAAAGTGCTTACTATATTTCTCCTTTGTAGTACAATGCTTACTGCAAAGGGATCGAATTTTATTTTAGATCTGATTGATCGTACTACTATGGCCTAACATAATTAGTGAGACTGTCAGTATCTAGGAGAACTGTAATATTGTATATTAGAAGTATGGATTTAAGTATGCATGGTAAGGGGTTTTTCTCCTCAATCACATACACCAATTCTTTCCCGGCTATTTGAAGTGGTTTTCCTTAAACAAGAATTCTCTTCAGTCACCGAATCACCTTCACTACGCAGTTTGTCTAGTTGGGAATTGGTCTTGTCCCCTTCAATTAGATTATGGAAATTGGGATTAGTGGGGTTCTTGATAATTTTTGTAAGTTTTGTAAGGCAGTTTCTGGCCTTGTTTCGCAAAGTTATTTTGGGTCTATGGATTTCACTTGAAAGTTTATTTGGTATATAGCGCAGTTTATTGGGGGAATTTTTAAATGGCCTGAGAGTTTGATGTTTATTTTTATCAAGTTTTGAATGTGGAGGTCTGTTTTGGTGGTTTTGCAGAAATGTATGGGGGTTAATAATTAGGTCTGATACTCAAGGTAATTCCTGTAAGCTCTTTAATGAGCCTATTTGGTTGCCTAGTCCAAATTGTCCTTCCTAGCAGATCCCTCAAGTTGAGGGGTAGTCTTCCCAAAACTAATCTCTTTGAATGCTTAGTTAGAATGTTCTATTATTTGATCGGGGTCTAGCCAAGTTATTGGTATTTTCTGGTTGTAAAATTAGGTTTTTTTTTCCTTCATATTTTTTGAGTGCTTAACTCAGATTTATAGTTTACCAACAAACATTTGGCATCGAAATTGTTTTATTCTGATTTTCAGGTCATAACTTGAAAATAAACACTTTTAGCTGACAAATAATTGAGTAGAGTAGACTAATTATTAACATGAGTGACCTCAACTCATGATCGATCGCGATTTCTTATTACCGACTGGGCCAGTTTGAAATAGTCGGAAAGAAAACCTAGATTATAACTTGTGTACATGGGTATATATTGTCTGTGAAAATCACAATGGCATTTAGAACGAAACTGGAACATTCGAGAGCGATGAATTGAGCACTCGAATGAGAAGAGTGAATTGAAATAGTACAAGAATTGGATTGTAAAAAGACGGGTGCCGAGGAAGAGCAACGAACGAACTAGACAAGAAAATGAAGTCATTTTGATGAATGATCAAAAGGCGAATGACAGATATGATGGATGGTGCAACTAATATCTATCATAAACTATATGCTTTTTGTTTGTAATGCTATTAAAATTCAGACATTTGATTGAACAAATAAATAAATTAGCCCCTCCTTTTTATAATCATAAATATTAGGATCAGGCGAGGGACGAAGAGTGGGACAGATACGATGAAGTGACCTGCCCCAAGCCGAGAATGACTGCAATTGTTTTTCCCTGTATATTCAACTGTCGGCAAGGCTGACCACCCCCTCCCCGGGGATCACGTGGTCCTGACATGACAACTGGGGCATTCATAATTCGTCTTAGGGTAATGGACTCAGGTGAATGAGTGGGCAATGAAGTGTACGAAGCTCAGCGACTCTTAGAACTCCATCTTTATCGGTCCAAATTTGGGTGATGACTCCTATTGGCCATTGTAAAGGAGCATTGTTGTTCTCTATGCTGAGAACAACGTTGCCAATTTGAGCAGGCCTGGTCCGGAGTATTCCACTTAAGTTTTGAATGTAGATAAAGAAGGTATTATTCCTTCTGCCGTTTTGACCAGAACTGATTAACGAGCTTATTGACAGAATTCCATTTAGGAACAAACCTGGGACTGGTTTTTGTGACGGAACTTTCAGGCAGAGCAGCGAGTGGACGCTGAACAAGAAAATGGCCTGATGTCAGAACTTCTATGTTATTCAGTGATCCAGAATGGTGAACAAGCGGCCTGCTGTTCAAGATGGCATCGACTCTGGTGGTGGCAGTGGTGAAAGCTTGGAGTGTGGGAGTCTGGTTGCAAAAACGAACATGAAGAAGCCCCTTTGCTGACTTGACCGAAGATTCCCATAAGCCTCCAAAATGAAGGGCTTTAGGAGGGGTAAACCGCCACTCTATTCCCCTCATTTACAAGCGGTCAGCTTTTATACCTTGCTCAAGAGCGAGTCTGAGTTTTGGGAGAAGGTTGGCAACTCCTACAAAATTTCTTTCGTTTAGATACCATGATCAATGACATTAATGTCCCTTCATGTTGATGTGTGGCTTGCATCATTAAATTTAAAAAACATATAAAGAAATGAAAAGTAAGTACCTAAAGATATCTGCACTCTTTCTAACAGCCTGGTCCTCCAAGACGTATGCAATTCAGTGGCGTCAGCACAGCCTAA
Organism: Adelphocoris suturalis; assembly: GCA_030762985.1. NCBI lineage: Eukaryota > Metazoa > Arthropoda > Insecta > Hemiptera > Miridae > Adelphocoris > Adelphocoris suturalis. Next base: position 7,497,313 of record CM061051.1, on the reverse strand, counting down.
GCTGGAATTTTCAACACCTCTCGATGAGGTACCGTGAAGGTCCCAAACAATCATGGCCCCCTAATAAATAATGCTGAGGTCTACCTGACACCTGCACTGCGCTTCCTTTGACTTCAAGTAAAAATGACAGCACTTATAGATTTAGAGGAATTGATGATCACAGAAAAAGCTGAAATACTCAATAAGAACCAATCAAGGGATACAAATTATTAAAAGTCCAATGAATCTTATAATGGTGAACTGCGCCTTCCCTCTAACGATTTGTAAAGGAATGTTGAAGAAATAACACATATTTCATGGGTCGTGAATCGGCAAAACGTTCTGAAGATGATGGAACTGAAGCGAACAAATGCGTGGACTTGGGTTCAGGTGGTTACACTAGGACCGACCCACTCTCGAGAATACCGCAGCACCCTGCCAAACTCGGCTGAGCGCTGTCTTCGAAACTAATAATTTTGTTTCATTCGGCCGAACTCTGCCTACACCCCCGGTTTTTCTATAGTGAATGTCCCGTTATTTTCGCCTGAGTTTGATATAATGTTGGATTCAACTGTTGGCACTAATGGTACTATGTATTTTGTTGCAATTTACTTTTATTCCATTATGTTATACGTGAAATGATTAATTTCATTGATCCAAGACAGGAAATCATTCTGGGATAACGAAAATTTCCAGAATATTACGGTAAGAAATGGCTGATATTATGAAAATCGAAAGTAAGCAATACTTACTTGCCTAATAAAATACCTGGTAGGTATCTAAAATCGTTACTTCCTATTGCTAAAATTACTTGTTTCCCCACTTTCACTGTCGACATCATCAGGGCTGAAGTCTACGTCGTGCAAACTAGAATTCACCGTGTCACAGCTTTTCCATTGTGATAATTTATTAAGATACCTTACCTAGACTAAATAGACTATAGAAACTTAGAAAGGGTAAGACGGTAGAAATATAAAGCTAAAAGATATTAATGGTATGGATAGCTATAGCAGTAAGTTACTAGGCGTTGTGTTAGTAGGTAGATCGGAGTTGGAAGTATTCCATTGAGGCATTCAGGTTCGATAAATCTTCGGTGTGAGTGAACCTGCACAGAAAATGATACCAAAAAACGTTGAAATATTCAAATTTAACTGAAGATCAGCATCAGTTCACTCAGTTGGTGGTATTAGGTTTGTGTGTGTGTGCGTGTGTCTGTGTGCCAAAGTTTGGAGACACTGCATAGGCCACAATTCTCGACCTATTTTCGAAATTCTTATTTTGTTCAATCCTAATTTTAGTCTAGTTGTGCATCGAACCTTGGGGATTCCGGGAATTGTTACCAATTCGTTCAAGTGCCGCTTAATCCTCAACCAATTTTTTTTTTTTTTTTTTTTTTTTTTTTTTTTTAATAAGAATCTGGTATAGTTATGGAATAGAGGGAGTCCCCGAAACCGCCCCGCCTCCCTGTTAAAGTCGTAGATATGAGTTTAAAGAAAAAAATTTTTTGTTCAATCAATGGTTTTTTGTATGAATCTCAAAATTAACAAAATCGCGCACTGCGCACTCACTCAAACGTGTGCAATTGACATAGACTTCTTTATTTTATACGGTAACCCCATTCTTTATTGCAGATTTGTATTCTACGCGAAATGTCATGAAGAAATGACCCATCACTCGATTTTTTAAGTGCACGCAAACTAAGGTTTTTTGAAAATATTCAATAATTGCCACATGTAATACGTGATTTTGGGGTATTTTTTCGTGCTGAACCTTGCAATGATGTTTATTTATTGATATTTGCAACACAGCTTGGGAAAACACCAAAAACTTACCAGAATTGCGCTTTTCAAACACATTTTCACAAAGCACAAAGTGAACTAAAATGTAGGTTTTTCGGTGTTTTTCCCTAGTTGGTGTTGCAAATATCAACAAATGGACATCATTACGAGGTTCAGCTTGAAAAAATAAATCAAAATCATGTATTACATGTCGTCCCTTTCATGCCGAAGCCGTGAATGTGCGAAATTGTAGCCTTTCCATTTCCGACTTTCAATTAAATTTAAATGGTGTAGTTTTTAAATTTTAATTCATTACATCTTCACTTTCTGGTCCAATATGCATTGCTGATTAATGTAAAATTACATTCGCGTACTTCACATCCCCCCTCCTTATCAGTTTTGAGCACATTTATGGTTTTGGCATTGTAGTAACTCACAAACTTCTACTCACTTTCATGGTTTCGGCCTATCAGTTTTCAGCTAGATACTGTATTCCCACGTTTAAGAAAACTATTATTTAACGATCTTCAGGGTTCCTACCTATATTTTACTCTAAAACTACTATCCTTTGGTTTTTATTTTAAACTAAAATACAGGTAACCCAATTTTAAGTCTTTTGGCTTTGGAATCTGTTGGGTAGACTGTATTATTTGATGGGTACGCTAGGTTGCTGTTTTGTTTTCAGTGTTAAGAAATTTGATTTTTCACATCAATTATTTTGATACCACTCAAAAATAACACCATGGTTACCTTTATTTGCAAAAAATAGATTTGATAATAGATTTTACAATTATAATAAAATGAAATACTATTAATTAAAATATCGAAATGAAATACTATTAATTATATGGAGCAGTATTTGATATATTTTAAGAGCGCTCAAAGTGTGGCATTCGTGATACTAGAGATTACAGACATGATATTTTCAATGACCAATTTTAATAATATAATAATATAGAGCAGATTTTTTGGACAAAGTTTGTAAACAAATTAAACAGCGTTAGTTCCCCATGCAGAATATAAGCCTTTTTTTCATTTTATCTCCGTTTAAAATGACATTTGAATTTAAAGTGGACTGGGTCCAATAGAACCGACGCGATGCAAGTATTTGTGTGTGTTCCCGCTAGGGACGTGGTCAAGAAATGATTATGAGATTTTAAAATTATATTCATATAAGGATATAAGGAAACAGAGTATATAAAATGAACTCAGAACGCGCACCGCAATATTGTCAATCAAAAATCATTTTTCTCCTGTTCATTCACCTGATTCAATAATTTGTTTCGTGCAGTCTCTTTAGTGACCGGAGGGGCGCTGTTACCTACTACTTAACTTTATGCAAAGTGAGGCAATGGCGCGCGACCAAACAGTGTGTGTAATTTGATGCATGTAATAAATCTTTACGTTTTCATTTTTTCATTTGATTTCCGTATTTTTTTTTTTTTTTTTTTTAATCCAAATTTCAGTCCACCTGTTAACAAAAAAAATGAAAATAACAAAACATCAGGAACATACGAATTTACTGATGGTCGGGGTAAATGGAAGGTATAATTTCGACAAATCATGATATTTCCCTTCATCTCGTCCTTTTTTTTTATTTTTTATTTATTTATTTATTTATTATTATTAATTTTTTAAAGATGTGCTAAAAACCGAAGATTTCATTTTGATGACAGATTTTAGTGATAAGGTGTGATAGATGAGGAAGTGAAATCTACTATTCATGCTTTTCCCAACCCGTTTTCGATGATTAAGTTTTTCGACTTTTTTACTATGTTGCTGGAAGCATTTGGTCTCAGTAGAACTAATCTCAGTCAATTAAATTTTCATGATGGTTGGGGAAGAGGGGGGGGGGGGATACCAATATATCTTGATATTTTCAACCAATTTGTAAAAGCGTTATCATGGTTTTGTCTTTGATGGGGGGGTTTATTTTTAAACCTTAATTTTTGAAAAACATGACCATAACCCACTTTTGGTTTATTATTTCCAATAATAAGCCTATGTGATCGTGTAGAAAAAATTTTTTATAACCCCACCTCAAACTTTGTCACTTTACGTTTCAAGGTGCGTAGAATCCAAATTTGAAATGTCCGTCCGCCGTTCGCCATCCGCCATCCGGGCCATAAAAGGCCTAAGAATTGACTTTAAAAACCCGTTCTTTCGCACATAGACTCCATTTGGGGTCTAGTTGGTCCTAACGTTTAACCATCCCGATCGCTTTACTCGCATAGACGCTATGGGCCAAAAACGGGCGAAAAAGTGTCTTTTTCGAGGCTTTGAGTGTTAGACGCACGCCTGGCATGCTTGGCAGGGGGTCACGGTGGGTGGTGAGTGGGGGGGGGGGGGGTGAGCAGGGGGTGGAGTGAGAGGAGGCGCCGCGGCACCTTGTGGTGGCTGGAGTGACCAGGGGCGTAGCAGAGGGGTGTAGGAGAATGGATATTTATTACTTTTACGTGTTATACCCATATAATACACAACGGCACCATGAGGTGGGTACAGCGTTCCTTCGTGGCATGAATATATGTTTTTTTTCTAGGTCATATTAGTGTGTTAATACCAATGCTTTTCCTACGCATATTTAATAACATATCCTCTCGACTTTTCATACATATTCAGATAATGATATTATTAAGGCAATAACTATTTGAATAGATAGGAGCTCAAATCGAGAAATATAAACATGTGTATATAATTATAGAAGTATAGGTTGTGGCAACTCGAAATAGGACACGCCGAGGAGTCTGGACGGGCCTTATGACGTACGCAAGCCAACTAAAACTACGATCAAACTCAATAGAAAAAATAATAAACCTTTGTGAAATAATTTGCAGCGTTTTGTCAAATTTGTTTAAAAACTGCAGATTTTCACGATTGATTGAGACATAATCACCGAACCAAATTTAAATTTTGGGGGCTTCATTTGACGCAAAATTTAATGCTCTCTAATATTTTGATGAGTCATGTTTTCTGTCAGATGCGCTGCTTAGGAGTTATAAGCCAAAAACTGAATAAAATCAACATTTTGCGGTTTTTAGCTCTCAAGACTTTACCTCTCCTCAGAATCCGTCACAATCTTTACTTTGTTCTATTTGAGGTCTTATTGTGACTTCTTGGCAAATCACAATAATACTGTGGTGTTTTTCTCCCTACCTAACTATTTGTACGACTATGAAAATCTAATCTATTTTTCTCTCTCTATAAAGAACTGGACTCTTTAGTGTTTCTAGCGAGACTGACTTTTATTCAGTAAACAAACACATGAATCAAACACCTGTGTGATTAATAATTTCAATTCAGAAATAAATAATCACAAACTGAAGTTGGAATTGGTAAATTCGCAACTCTGCGACACTCCCGGAGGCGAAAGCTGAATGGAAACTTCTTTTTCCAATCAATTGATTTCCATTTAAAGTATCAAATTTTCTCTTGATTTTCGACTTTTTTCTTATTTTCTGACTGAATCTCAAACAACAAGGGATGAACTATATTCATGATTGTTGAGAAATTTGGTGTCCGAAGAATCAACTGCTTGCAACTTTTGTGAAATGATTGTAGTTGTATCCAAGTTTTCGTCAAAATAATGTTCCTCTTCTGATATAATTTCAGATGTTTGCCAATAAAGGTTGAATTTCAAAAGCCTCTGCTGCTCCCATCTTTTGTCATTCTTAGAATCCGTAGCTTATCATTATTTGGTTTAGTTATATCCTTGATCCAAACGAATTTGGATACATCTCTGTCTTGAATCAAATTCAATTTCGTCTGCAAATTCTTTGTCACATAAATCCCATGGCTTCCCTTATATGATAAACCACTTACTTCGAAAGCTTCGTGTGTGCTTTGGTTGTAAACCTCCGTCGAGAGTGTTTGCGATGCCAACTGCCCAGCAGCAGCTAGCGATCCGGTCTTATCTGTTTGGTCTCTTGAATGTGGAGGGCATTCCACAGGATCTTCACATTCTTTAGGTTCAATTGGTGCTTCTCTAATTCGTAAACTATTTACCCTTGGTTCTGCTACTGCTAAAGAAGTTTTGCTTTTAGCTACGAACCGACTTAGTTCTACGAGGTTCATCATAGCTTCAAAGTTTAACTTGAATTGTTTTCGATCTTCAGTCTCCTCGTGCTGTGCTCCACGAATACTTCTTGCGCCACCTGATCCATCCATGGCCTTTTCTAAACATCTCATGATAACCTCTAATTTTGCCGCGAATTAGCTTGCTTCTTGACTGGTGAAATCGGGTTGTTCAATCTTTTGGGTTATTGAGCGATTCATGGCCTCCAATTCATTTCTGTACAGCGACCGCGCCCATTCTGACTGTAGTCCACTCATCTCCCGATTTTCTTGACTGTGCCTCATCCACGCTCTGCTACCAATTTATTGTGACTTCTTGGCAAATCGCAATAATACTGTGGTGTTTTTCTCCGTACCTAACTATTTGTACGGCTATGAAAATCTAATCTATTGTTCTTTCACTATAAAGAACTGAACTCTTTGGTGTTTCTAGCGAGACTGACTTTTATTCAGTAAACAAACTCACGAATCAAACACCTGTGTGATTAATAATTTCAATTCAGAAGTAAATAATCAAAAACTGAAGTTGTTTGAATTGGTAAATTCGCAACTCTGCGACAGGTCTTCAAAGTGGTTTAAAAATCATAACAGTTTTTACCCGATTTTTTATAGGTCTTATTTTCTTCTAATTTGCTTGGGCTGTTAGTAAATAGTAAGTACGAGATTTTCAATATACTCGTACGATGCTCAAATATGGATTCCGTTTTGCAGCAAGTAAACTAACTGTTCCTTTTTGTGCAAGTAAATGATATTTTATAGCAGTTACGTGCATTTTTCAACTTATTCAATCTGAAATTTTACTTTGACTAGGCTAGTGTTGAGGTCAAGTGAATTTCATGAAGGCTGTATGCTATACACCCTGATAAGGCTCTATCATTCATGAAATCTCTAATTCTAAGAAGTGCTAGGTGTGCAACAATCTTAACAGCGGTTTTTAGCTAAGTTATAGGGCGGACATAGCTATAGTTAGTTGATTTCCTTTTTTTGTTTTTCTTAATAGGTGCGATGAGTGCAAATTAAAGTAATGCAGGAAAATAACCTTTAATAACATAAGAGTCTATAAGGTACATAAGAGGTTACAAGATTACAGGCACAAATCTTTTAACCATCGGAGTAGTTAAACCAAAGAAATCCATGTAGTTAGTGTTGTTTAGGTTAAAAATGTCAGTGTACACTTCCTCCACCGAGACCTCTCTGAAGCTGAACTCATCAAATATGATGAACCTGACGAAATAAATTTATCCACTGATGAGGATAGAGGAGTAGAATCGTCCATCCAGTAAACCGAAGAGAATGCATCTCCAAAACCGGAATTAACTTTCCTACCCAACTCGCTACATACGACATCGCAAGAAGCCAGGGCTTTATTATTTGAAGCTCTTATGGTTGAATCATTCTGTTTTTTTGTTTTTTCCGAAACAGAATCAGTGATTGCTGGTCTTCTTTCAAGTCCCCTAGTCAGGGTTTCAAATTCCTCAATATGTGTCAATGCAGGAAAGTCCCTCATGCCCTACTACCTATCTCTGTGGGACTTCACTGCCTGGGATAGGTTTACCCCTCCATCTGCAAGGGATTATATCATTGATAGGACTGCTTCTTATTTGTTGAGCCAAATGCACAAATGAGCCATGTGGACGTGGAAACATTTTGATTTCCAGAGTAAACCATTATGAAACCCAGCTGTAGTGATGAAATCATCATGTCCACAAAGTGTTCAACCTGTGATGACCCACTCAGGAAAAGTTATCTGAGTAATTTTAAATTTTCATCAGTAGGATGAAAATTCAGATACTCATAAACTCATATTACAACCAAATTGTGTTAGAAGTTAGAATGAAGCACAGTTTAGACTGAAAAGGAGAGCATCGGTATGGGTATATGATTTCAATCTTCTGATTTCTAATTGTGTAATGATATTTTTTTAAATAATGAAAAACTGAGGAAAGAAATGTAGCAGTAGTTGCATTGTAATGCTTTCATCTGTTGCTACCCAAATCTTCACTTTCTAGTTGCCTCACGGTCGTCTACTCTTGGCAGCTGTTGATGTAAATAAATCCGTGTTTTTCTACTATTGGTAATAATGTACTAGTAATATAATTATTATACAATAATTATTATAGTATAATAATACTATAAGTGGTAGGATAATTTTTGTTTAGCTCATTCTAAAAAAAAAAGCTTGAATTTAAGATTTGAAAATCTAAATTCTAGGGTTTTTACTAGGTGAGGAATTTGATTCTGGGGTCGAGCTAATCCCAACTCACATCTGTTCCTTATTGTTTCAGTTAAATTACAAAAACGATTTGTTGTAATTTATTAATTTTTTTGTTTTCAGCAATGTTACGCATTTACTTCATTGTGAGATCATCAATATCCTCCTTGTATTGTTGTCATTACAATTGTTTACAACAGAGAATTGCAATGAGCTGACAACATATAAAATTATTTTTGGTGCAAAAAAGGCTCATCAAGTATGCAAAATGTTATTAACTAGGTTCACTGAACAGATTAAATATCCTGCTACTGCTGGTGGGAGCATTATTTTGGATTTCGCAGGTACGTAGGGGCATTCATGAGTAATCCTGAACTTAGTTGTTCTAAATAATAGGTTTTCTTCACTGCTGTATATTCTTGTTTCAGTTGATTTAATAAATTATTTCCTACCTCAAACTGACACCACTACACCATTGGCTCGCAATTCAATTCTCTTGTGTGTTGTTCTTGTAAACAATGTCAGTCAATTGAATATGTACAGGGACTACCTATCAACAGTATCAGGTAATTTACTTCTTTCTATATTGAATCATGGTTTTTGTATCTATATTATTAATCATGTGATTTATACATCTTCAATGTCTTTTTCGGTCTAGGGGAAAGTCATTTCAATTATTCTCACTCCATAAAATATAATAAAATCATACCATTACACCCCATACACCATCATTCTTGAATTGCAACCTTAATTTGATTCATTGATTTGGGACAGTCTGGAGGTTTATACCTTGGTAAATATTAGTCCAAGAACCAACAACTGAAAACTTAACCAAAAGGGTATAGAAGGCTTGAATATCTAAAAATAAAGGGTGAGTCAAAAATAATACCACAATTTTGAAAATTCATTCCGTGGCAACCGCACGTTAAAGAGAGCTACTCTTGTTGATATTGTGTTCAGGAAGGTCTGAAGTTTCGTTTTGTTGTGATTTGGAAGGTTTTCGAGAGTTCTCAGGAAAAGGCTAGACATGAAACCTTATCATTTATGGCTGGTGCAACCCTTTCTGCTAAGGATAAGGTAAAGAGAGTCGAGTTTTGTGATTTTCTTCTTGAAATAATCTAGCAAAAAGATTATTTCTCATCAAGTGTTGTGTTTTATGATGACGCTACATTTTACACAAGTGGTAAGGCAAATCGTCACAATGAGGGAAGGCTGAAATCCCTCTGTGATTGGCTGACTTGGGTGTAAATACCCGATGGAGTATGGTGATTTTCACTCTGGAATCAACCACACTAGGTAATGTAGTATGTACTTGTTTTTCTCGTTACTTTCTGTGCTGTTTCAACGTCGACTCATACATAGGAAGTATCTAGATCGGGGAGCGCACAGCCGCGTCGAAGAACAGCTGCGTCGAATGAATAACCACATATAAAAAGGAGGTTTTTTTAAAATAATATCTCAATGTAGAGTACAACTGCATCGAAGAATAACTGTATATAAAATGGTTGACGTCATATAAAGAACAACGGCGTATAAACTTTCAGAAGTAGCGGAAACGTGAAACTCAGTAGAGGGTTAGCGGCATCGAAGAAAACCTGAGTCAAAAAGGTGAAGAAGGATGAATACTAGACAGAGGGATGCTTTGGGAAGGCAACCTGCAATTCATCTACGCTTCACACGAGATTCACGAGAGTGATTGACTAGGGGGGGGGGGGGGGGGGGGGGGGGGTGACAAACGTTCGATTTTATTATGAAAATTAATATGTTTCTGAGGTTTCTTGTTTACTCCTTGATACACAAAAAATTCCTTAGCGACTATTCTAATTTTTCATATATATTCTAATTAGGCATGTTTTGTTGTATACCTTTCAAATAATACAAATCGTTGTTTCCAAATCAAACTTTTTACTACTTGTTACTAAATCAAAGTAATATCATCGAACCTCGCCTCATTTGGCGACCCTGCCATGATCACTCAATGGAAGGAGAGCGAGGAACAGATGTCGTAAGCAATTAGTGAAACTTCCATCCATGTACAAATGCATATACGCGTGTACCTTTCCGGTTTTGTTGAGTGCAGTTTTGGCGCACTTTGGTACATCTGGCAGTGCTCTGGTACCAACCTGATCGTCTGGCACTATTTTTCCTCTACTCAGCAATATACTTTTGATTAGTGAAACATCCATCCGTACCTTTCTAGTTGAGTTGAATGTGATGTCAGTGCACTTTGGTTTGTCACTATGTGGCTATGCGCCTGACACAGACTGGCAGGTGATCGGTTTCGTTTCACAGTTAGTTAAAAACTAAATTATAAGATATTGAAACCTTCTACATTCTTCGGGTTAAGTTTTCAGTTGCGGGCTCTCAGATTTTATAATTTCTTAAGCCTTTGAGGACGGCCCAATCTTTGAGTAGTCTAGCCATGAGGACGGCTGAATGCTAGGCAGCTCAGTCCCCCAGTACGGCCCAATATTTGTCAACTGCAACAGTCCCACAACAGGTACCGCCGCTATCACGTTATCCCTTTTATGCATTCATTTAAACAATGAAGTTCGTTGAATGAGTCCAATCAATGTATAACTAACAATACCTTGTACAATTGTGTTACCTACTAAGAGTTGTTTGTGATTTTTTGTTTTCACTAGAGATGTTTGAGGAATTGTACCAAACAATATGTTACAAACTCGATAAAGAAGAAACCACTCTCATTTTGTACCACTTGCTCCATAGAAACAGCCTCTTCAAGTCTTATCTTTTGGAAAGAGAAGATATTCAATTATTAGTAAGATATAGTACTTCATTATTACTAGATGCCTTCATTATTGCTAGATTATTGCTATTGCTGATTATTGCTAGATTTAGTACTTCATTAATGGTATAAATTTTATGATTATTCATCTGGTATTCAAGTAATTTATAATGAATGTGTTTTTATTGTCGTAGGTATTACCAATGCTCCAAACTATTTACCATGCCTCAGACAGCAGCTGTCATCATATGTACATGTCTCTGATTGTTCTTCTCATCTTAACAGAGGATGCCGAATTCAATAAGAGAGTGCATAAATTGGTATGTGTTGCAACAATTAATATGTAATATAGGCCTCGTGCATATAGATAACAGCGCTGGCAGTGATGGCTGGCCTAAGCTTCTATCTGCCATTGACAGGGGGTGGCACTGAAAATTCACGATTCAAACATCTTCCAGAAACTCAGAATAAACACAACACGAACTATGAATACTATTGCAATTACTACCTACTATAACAAAACAACTTTGTGTCCACATTAAAGAAAAACATTCAAGCGAAGGAAGATAACAGTATTTATTAGTTGATGTAGATAACAAAGTGTTTTGGTCTGTCGACTTAGTCAGCTTCTATAACATTTTTAGACTAATCAAGTTAAATTGCATTATTACGTGTTCTTTTGTTGATATAACACATGTTCCTAAATAACAAATGAGCGATCATTGTGTTGTGGGTTGTAACAGTCGATATGATGAGCCAACCTATAAAATTTCGTACTACCTTACAAAGGTAAAATCAGTTTGTTGTTGTTAATAAAAGAAAGTAAATCTCACACTTCGCTCTTCAGTAAGGTAGTAAATTTCAAAACGTCAAATCATTCACAACGTTTCGAACTTCCTATAATAAAATCACTTGCTATCGCTAATGCCAGTAAATTTCATGGCCACAACATACGGAGGTACCTACCACCTACCTAGTTGCACTCCGTCGGAAATTTCGACTAAGACAAATTTGAAGAAATGTTAGACACTAGAGACCTTGAAATTAGATGAGTGGTAATGAACTTCTGTTACCACTCATGGGGCTGTATGCTTGCCAGCAGTGTGTTTTTCAAAGTTTTTTCAATTTTTTACAATTTTAGCCTCTAGTTTTTTGAGTCCTGTTCATGTGCCAACCCTTGTCAGCCTCAGCTGCAACCATTTCTTGTTTTGTTATATGACAATTGACTTCTAAATCCATGACCGTGTCCTATATTTCGACACCGTGAAAGATCCTTGAGCCCTGAAGATGGTTTTATATAAACCGAAAGCTCGGCGATAAGGACTCTTATTCGTTTTTGACCCTTATCCTGATAATTTGACAGCAGACATATTGTGGGTCGATAATCTCTTTCTCTATCTGAACTTCTGTTAGGTAATGTGCTAGGTATTTAAGTATTATATTAGATACTGAAATATTATTACTTATGGCAAGTTATCTACACTTGCCGGAGATTCATTTACGTAGTTGTTATGCACAGCAGAACCAAATACAGCCCTTTTCTACCATTTACGGTACCACTTTCCTCCCAAATACCTAACACTTACCCTGCGTCCAATAACTTTTGTTTCCTTTTCCCTTTCCTTTCTCTGAACAAAATTCTAGTAATGAATGGAAAATGCGTCTTTAATTATCACAGATATCTTGAACACAATAAACATTCAATGAATTATAACAGTCAACACAGATGTCCGTCGCAGGGAGAGTGGTGGTCGAAATGTGTAGTGTACACCATGTTTTGCCTTCTGACGTATTGTAGTAAATATTTTAGATTCTGAAGCTGTTGAAATTAATATAGTTGAGCTCAGAAGCATAGGATAGGAACATTAAAATATAGTTTTAGTTTCAAGTAGTATGTGAAAGTATAAATTAGCTATGGAAGGCAAGTTAACCTCTAATTCATTATTTATACTGTTGTTTTTTTTGTAATTTATTTAGTGATGTATAATGATAGAGACAGTATTAATATTTAAAACATAATCTACCAAATAGAAGGAAAGGTGACACCAAAGCCACCGTTTCTTTGAAGTGTTGATTGAACTAAACAGAGGGTGTACACAAAAACGAGCAATTCCCACTGATTATCTGAGAACTGAAATGAAATGTAATAAAAGATCTAATAGGTTATATAGGAGGGAAAACCACAAGTTCCTGTAGTGTGTACATCGACGCATAGCCCCTACACTCACATAGTGAGATGTCCTCTCCAAACGCTGGGAACAGGATGAGTCCTCTGAAGGACAAGCAACACTTTTCATTGATTTTGTTATCACTTTTTTTCTCCATTAAATCTAATGGAAGATTGAATGCACAGATATTTGTGATTGATCAAACTAACAATGAGTGGCATAGATCAAAGTGTGAAAGAAATCAACCACGAAAAAGTGGGAAAAAATTTATCATTAGTGTTGTTTGGCTCTATCCAAATTTGTATTTACCGCCACAGGACTGGAATGAAGTTAGAGGCTTGTTTTCTAAAGTTACCGCAGGAGCGCTAATGTCGCTCTTAGTTGAATTATTCCCTTTGTGTACTTCAGGACAGAACTATGATAATTTTACTTTTCCTAATTATTTCCAAATTAGATCCCGATCTGAACTCCAGCAAGTGCAGTGAAAGTGATAAATTAGCATCAAAATTTGCTGTGTAATTTTTTATCACGTTACCACTGTATCGAACACTAGTGCTATGAACAGTCCTGTGGACTGAGCGGGCGAAAATATGGCCATTGTGTATTCGTGTCTCGTAAGTCTTGTATTACTCTCCCACTTTACTGCCCTTTAATTTCGTTATTAAAAACGTTTTTTGAGTCTGGATCCCGTAAAACCTAAAGTGTTTTTATTTCGATCCTGTTCAAGTGTGTACTTCAGACTTGTCAATTCGGAGATTCTACTCCTGCTACCATGTTCTGGTAGTCTGATAGTATTATCAACTATCTGGGAAACATAATGCATATCAGTATCTTAGACTTCTTCCTACAGCCCTCCCACTAAAATGATGGCCTCCAATGGCTCGAATTTGTGCTCTCATCAGGTGAATAATTTCCCATTATCCCCGTTTTCCCTGCTTTGAAATCAACGAGGTGTCTGAAGATATTTCCTTTATTTTGAAATATCTTAACTTTGAAATTAAAAAGTTGAATGAAAAATGGTTGCTTTGCCAGAAAATGTTATCTTTATGTCCAACGTGTTCTATGATCGAATCCTACAACCTCAGTTACCAATTCATGGTAACAATAGAAACTGCAAAGGTGAGTGCAACTTCTTAGCTACATAACAGTCTCTTACTCAACTCTTCCACAATTTTAATCGTACTTGCCCAAAGTTATTTCGATTTATCCATTGATCATCAAACTAACATCAGAAGAATGGTGGGAGCCAATAAATATGTGCGGTTAACAGAGCTTTATCCACAACTATGATTTAGTTCTGAGCTTTCTGTTTGAAATAATTTCAACACAATCTCTAATCAAACGAATTGTGTGAATATGTTCACTGAGAAAATCAATAATGGTAGTAGACAAGCCACAAGGTCGGGAACTCTAAGGACTTTACCAGGAACCAGTGAAGCCTGGAGCCCTAAATAAACTTCAGACCTACTAGCCCAGGTATCCATTCTATCGCAACCTCCTGACTTGTCACTTGATACGAACTAAATCACTCACGACAAAGTTGTGGAAACCCATTTCAAAACGGAAGTTAGTGAAAAACGTTGTCCATTTCCACGAAAAATAAAGAGTTACACTGTTAAATCGATTTTGACGGATAGGCCATCATCAGTAACAAACAATAACTGAAGACACATTAGAAAGGACACAGCTTATATAGTGACAGGTGAAGGGAGATTGAATCCCATTGGTCGAGAGAAAGAAAAGAGCAGGAGGTACAACCAATTAAGTGCATATAATGTGAAGGGGGATTATAGCTAATCAGATGAAGTGAAAGGGGGAAATAACTAAATATGGTTGCAACAGTGTGAAGGGATAATTCCAAGCTTTATGGAAATGGACCTATCAGTGGTGAAATATATTGAGGTATATCCTCATTTAAACATTTACCAGATCTGTCACTTTTGATAATTTCGAATTTTTCAAATACATTCAACATACCCCCCTTTGGGCAAAAAATGAAGAAATTCTACAAACTGTCTATCTGTCAAATCAAAATCGTAACTATGATTGGATTTAGAATTACCCTTATTTTCCCTGAAATCCTCCTGATGCTCGTCTATTCTTTCCCGAAATTTCCTACCAGTCTGACCGCAATATTCGTAGCCCCAAGAACATTTTAATTTATAAACCCTATTTTTATCCTGAACATTAATTTTGTCCTTAACGGATCCTAGTAATGCTTTAAGACTATTTTTAGTTCTAAAACCTACTTTGTAACCCCTCGATGATTGAATTTTGCCGATTTTATCAGAAATTTTCCCATAATAAGGTATACTTATCCATTGTTTTCCTTCTAAAATTACATCTTCCTTAACCAGATTGGAAACTTTATCTATCCTCTTTTTCCCAAGAACCTTATCCCATACGGTATCAACGAGATCTCCTCCATATCCGTTACTATCCGCTATGCTTTGATTAATGGGTTTTTCTGTTGATAAATTTCGTTCACTCATTGGAATAGATAGTGCTCGGTTGATTATACTATGGAAGGCTGCATGCTTATGGACTAAAGGGTGATTTAAAGTACTATGGATCGTTATATCGCTACAATATGTATCTTTTCTATAAATTGAAAAATCATACTTCTCATTTACCAAAGAGATGAACAGATCAAGAAAATTTAGTTTATTCCCACCGATTTCGAGGGTGGATTTGATAAAGGGATCTAATTTATTGATTTTTCCGTGAAAAGAATTTAGTTGTCTTTCAGTGCCCTTCCATATAATGATGATATCATCGACATATCTATACCAATAGAGAAGATTATTGGTGTTCGAAGTTGTAAATATTTGTCGCTCAAGATAATCCATGTAAATATCTGCAAGCAGAGGAGATAACGGAGAACCCATAACATCCCCTGGCTGTGTATAACATTGCCCCTTGAATAAAACTGTTGTCACTTGAAACCTAAACTTATCTTCTTCTTTGAAAACCCAAATTTCTAGGGGTGTGCAGCTAGACTAGTCTTGCTTCTCTTCTCTCTCATATTTCCTGTCCTGAGAAGTACTCGCTACTGTAAAAAGAACTTTTGTGGTTTCTCCAACCAGGGATTACTTGCTCCTACATACATCATCCATTTTAGTGTGACAGTCTCCTATATCAGAGTATATATCCTCCTCTATAAGCTGTTTCCTCCTATGTATGAAGTGTGGCTTTTTTCTCTGAGAAAGTACTTGCTCCTTCATAATAGAGTGCAGCGTGTTGTATTTCACCAAAAGTCTAGGTCAACACTGTGAATAATCTTAATAAAAATGCGGATAATATAGTTACATTCAATTAGTAAATGATCAAAAATAAATTCATAATAATAGTAACAACATAGCCATTAAAGTTATTCAAGTTCAAAACTCTTAACACGTTCTAATACTTTTTGATAGATTTCTCCAATCACTATTGGTTTGAGTTTTGGCTAGTTTGAGCTATTATTTTGAGAGGACTGTAGCTTTGTAATCGATTAACCATATCGTTATTTTCAGCTTCTAAGAAACGTAGCATGGTACATTGATCGGAATTTGTCTGAGATTTCTCTGGGTGGACTCATAATTCTAGTAACGACGAGGACTGTTCAGTTCAATCTTCTGAAAATGAGGGTGAGTTTTCTATTACATTATAGAAAAAACGCTGCAAATTACTACGCAAAGGTTTATGATTTCTGTATTAGATATCCCTTCTACGCAGATCACTGGTCCATAGAAAATACCTATCAAACTGAGTCTATAGTGTAATATCGAAATATAACTGGGGAAGAAAAATATGTCACCTACTAGAAGAAAATAAATTATTAAACTGAAAATGAAAAAATACAAAAAAAAAACAAGCTTGAAAGTGTCAAAGACGAATGAAAAAACATAATGTTGCTGGTGACCCCAGCAAGGTAGCCGCCCTGCGCTACAGTCTCGCATGTTACCCCTTTGCCACGAAGCTTTGATGATAAATCCACATCATTTGACATACAAAGGCCTACACTCAAAATATTCCCTTTAAAATGGAAAACGAATGGATAAACGTAAAGCAAATGTTTCGCTCCAGGAAAATAACTCTCACAGTCGAATAGGTTTGGTCACTCTGGCCTCTTAGCTCTGATCGTTAGAGTGTTGCAACTTCGGGAAATTTCCCGTAGTTGTGACGACGCGAGTTCAAACTCCTGTCGAGGTATCAAATATTTTTGGGCGGTTATAGTGGTGCAGTCGAAATAGGACCCAAAATCATACGAAACAATAATTAATTAAATCCCTCTCTAGCCAAAATACTGTAAACATCACATTTCCTGTCGTTATGCCTTTCATTTCCTCTCTCACTTGACTCAAAACACCAATGACCTCACAATGCTGACAATGACCTCGCTCGACTGCTGACTTGTTCCAGCGAGCATCTGCTGAGCTAGCGGCCTGCAGTTACACTTCGTCATTCGTCCGACCCCAAACCAGCCGAGACGGCTGGTATTTGACTCCGGAGGAATGTCACGCTCCAGGAAAATAACTCTCACAGTCGAAGAGGTTTGGTCACCCAGGCCTCATAGCTCTGATCGTAAGAGTGTCGCAACTGTGGGGAAATTTCCCGTAGTTGTGACGACGCAAGTTCGAACTCCTGTCAAGGTATCAAATATTTTTAGCCCGTTACAGTGGCGCAGTCGAAATAGGACCCGAAAATCATACGAAACAATAATTAATTAAATCTCTCTCGAGCCAAAAGACTGTAAACATCACATTTCCTGTTGTTATGCCTTTCATTTCCTCTCTCACTTGAGTCAAAACACACAGTGACAATGACCTCGCTCGACTGCCGACTTGTTCCAGCGAGCATCTGCTGAGCCAGCGGCCTGCAGTTACACTTCGTCATTCGTCCGACTCCAAACCAGCCGAGACGGCTGGTATTTGACTCCGGGGAAATGTCACGCTCCAGGAAAATAACTCTCACAGTCGAAGAGGTTTGGTCACCCTGGCCTCATAGCTCTGATTGTTAGAGTGTTGCAACTGCGGGGAAATTTCCCGTAGTTGTGACGACGCAAGTTCGAACTCCTGTCGAGGTATCAAATATTTTTGGGCCGTTACACAAACCCCATGGTCTCATTTGAACCTCGATTTGATTGAACCTCATCGTCCATAAATAAAAAAAAAATATACTCCTGTATTTCAAACGTTTTCAAGATATCGAATTTTTACGGTTACTACCCTTTACGGTTGATCAAGAGTGATGCCCATGTTACTGGCACATTGGTCCATTAGTTTCAGAGAAAAGCTTTGGGCAGCGTACGGCAGACAGACTTTTTTTTAAATTGTTATTCTTCGCATCTTGAAACGTGAACCAACAAATTTTGAGGGGGGGGGGGGGGTTAAAAAATGTTTTCTTGGTCGATTACAAAGGTTCTTTATTGAAAATAATTAACCGAAATAGCCCATTTTTTAGTTCGTGAATTGACTACCATTTGGCAGAGCTAAAATGAGCCAAATTTACTATTAATATTTATCCTCTTAGTTATTAACCAATTTTAAATCTGAAATATGTAATGTAGCCAGTAGTTCTCCACTTATGTTCAGACTCTATGATTAGTAAAACTAGAGATCGTATTGAAAAAGAACAAGAATTATGCCACTATTATTTTTTTTTTTTTTTTTTTTTTTTTTTACAAAATTTTTTAAAAGTTATGTGAGGGGCTCATTTCATCCATCAATTCCAATCAAGTGGGTTTTGCATTTATGTTTTTTTGGGTCCTCCTTGAACATCTCAGTCATAACCAGTTATATTTGGAGATGTTGCTTGCGTCAATTATGTTAAAATCGAGGGAAATGTGAAAATTTGTGTGGAGAGACACACATTGTCTGATAGTTGAACCTCTTAGTCTTGACATTGTAAGTTTGATGTTATTTACTGGGTTCAATTTGTTGTTAAATTGAGAAATATTGAAATTTTGTGGGGATGTGCACATTGCCAGAAATGATAAAATTGAAAATTAAAGTTTTATCATTTCAGGCAATGTGAACATCCCCACAAAATTTCAATATTTCTCAATTTAACAACAAATTGAACCCAGTAAATAACATCAAACTTACAATGTCAAGACTAAGAGGTTCAACTATCAGACAATGTGTGTCTCTCCACACAAATTTTCACATTTCCCTCGATTTTAACATAATTGACGCAAGCAACATCTCCAAAATATAACTGGTTATGACTGAGATGTTCAAGGAGGACCCCAAAAACTTATATTTAAGCATAATACCAATCAATAATAAGCTCTGAAGAGGCCAAATGACGGCGAAAGCGCTCAGCCTATGATGTAGGCCAGCTTCACACAAGGCGGTTCATTTGATTACACTAGGTTGCCTGCCCTTGTCAACTAAGTTGACCGCCGTGTGAACGCTCCTTTCAGACAAGGCAACTAATCACCTTATCACTTATCAACTTCATTTCCCAAGGGGACGTTTAGTTTGATGTTAGAACCCGAGGAAGCAAAATTTCTGTAACAAAATTTCCAGTTGACCCGTCGACTAAGACATTTTCAATGTCAAAATCAAGTTGATACTTCGTAATAGGTCTTGGTTGTTGACATTTGGTAATATAGGTAAAATTCCTAATTTAATAATTAGGTACTTAAATAATTCAAATAATTTTGATGAAATGTTCAATTACTGATTCCACTCTGTTGGGTTGGCTCCAAGTCGTCAAATGCACCATGACATTTTCTGGCCACTTCCCTCCACGCCTCACTTTTTTAAATTTGATCACCATAATCTCTAGATCTCATGTCCCATATCGCGGGACAAATTCGAATGGCTTCAATAAAATTTTCCACATTCAAACTGCGAAGAGCTATGCCTTCCATGGTGGCTCGAAGTTGACTAAACTAGGTGTCTCGTGTGAAGACGCTCATTGGCGGTAGTGTCCTTTGAGTAGAATCAACTAGTGGGGATGAGAACGGTGCAGGCACTGTGCCGGGCTCCCACGTGCACGGGCGGACGAGTTGACCGTGTGTGAAGGGGCTCGGGAAACTTCATTCACTTTCCACAAAGCTACACTCCTTGCACCCACCCGTTCAACTGGTGTAATCAACTAAACCGCCTCGTGTGAAGCCAGCCTAAACCACATTATTTGAGAAGCCTATAAAAATTTCTATCTTCACTCACTGATAGTACCCAACCCCTTTGACCTTGGGGGGAGAATGAAAATTACCCCTTTTTGGTTTCAAGTCCCTTTTTGTCCCCCTTTCCATGACCCCCTCACATTTTTCCATCATTTTCACTCGTTCAAATACACGTTTGGATAAATTTAGGTTGGTTGTTCCACATCTGGAATTGATTCTTGGTTGATTGGATCTATTTTTCTGTCTGCGTGCGGGCTTGGATGTCCCTTGTAGACATTGATGTAGAGTTGAAAAAACGAAAATGGGTGAGGGTTCCACGGTTTATCCATAGCTGAATGTTTGTCTTTGGGATTTTTTCGAGAGTTGGTTAGTGGGAAAGTTCAAGAATAAGCCATGGAAGAAGAGAAATAAAACAGCAATTAAATTTATCACATGATTCTGACTCTCACATCTTTAACACTTTTCATATTATGGAAAGAATAATCTTCATCAAGGTCCTCCTTGTGGAATTTCTGAAGAGAAATTACTTTCTCTATTTTGGTCAATTCACTAGTAAATTCTGGTAAAACAGATCATTCACTCTCAATCACTAGCTTCCGAACGCGTTATTGTAAAAGAATTCAGAAGACACTGTAAAAAAAACTACATTTTTAACTGAAATTTTTGTTTTGTTAATATTTTAATATAATTATTGGTCTCATGTAGACCTTGGCAAGTTTCAACTTCGTTATTCAGCACTATAAAAAATAAAGCTAATTAATATATAGGTTATAGTATAGCTATTGAGACTGAGAGAAAAGCTCACAGTTGGGAAATCATCACTATGAAGAGGGCCCTTATAATACCAAGTTCTTTGGGTACATATCTTCTTAAGTTCTGTACTTAGACGAGTACACAAATTTATAATATAGCGTATTGCGGCTTGTGCTGAGCTTATTGTCCATTAATTTTTTTCTATCGTAGGATGAATATCTTCACACTAACTGCCTGGCAGCGCTTGCCAACATGTCTTCACAGTTTACTAATCTTCATCCTTATGTGTGTCAGCGACTTGTTGGCCTTTTAGAAGTGTTGGCTAAGACGTACAATCGAGCAAAACAAGAAGTATGTCAATTTATTTTATTTTGCATCTATTTATTTACATTATTATATTATTTATTCTTTTCATTTTCTTATTCATAGTTACTTCAGCGCTTGTCACGAGTTTCATTGCTTCTGCTTGTTTCGTTGCTTCTGAATGTATATAAGGGAAGTATAGGGCACAATTGTGTGAGGCCAATAGGTACTTAATTTGAACCCAATTCCTCTTTACATGGTAGCTTCCTTTGACTTTGATTCCATGTCCCACTGCCTGTGGATTACCCATACAGAACTTTGAAAATTTTCATCCGAGTTTGATATTTGTTGATATTGCTGTGTTTGGAAAGTAGTAGATTTTGTCATTAAGATTCAGTGATCACAAATCAATTGGAGTCGTGCTTGTGCAAACGTTTAAACCTTCCACTAACCCTATTTCAATAGGAGTCTCAGTGTGCGTGCGAACGTTGAATCCTTGAAAACATTGATTCCTTACAGCCCAATGATCTGATTTCACTCATATGTGAAAGGAAGTTGTGGTCTGATTTTCATCATTGTCGATTCAATAGAAACCACTGCACCTGTGGCAATGTTAAATTGGTTATGCGGTTTAGGTCCTAAATTGTCATCTATGAAATGCGTTGGTCACCGATCAATTCTAGGCTCTAAGCATGCACAAACTTATACCGATAGTAGGTGAAGGGGTTGGGCCCCACATCAATGGCGTAATTTGTGGAGGGGCATGGTGGGCAGAGCCCCCCTCCCATGATCCCATAGGATGTAGAATTTCATCTTGCAAATGATGCTTCGTGGACAATTATAATTAATAATTTCATGTTACTAACGTCAGTACCAATAACAGTTAAGTTCGAGGATGCAACCCGCAAATCACGTCTGTTATGCGGGTCCGTTTACCTAGCAACTTAGAACGCTCCTCCAAGGCTGGTTCGAGGAAGGGCCAATTGCCTTGGATAATATAATTGCCCATCCGAGAGAAGCGAAATAACTACGTTAAAAAAAGGTAAGCTGGATACTATAAAGAGAAACTATGGTGAAACTATGTCGTTTCCCCACTTCTTAGTGGGCTTGCCCTTCCTCATTTCCCTGGGGAAGCCATAAGCCATTTTCCCCCTCTCTCACTTCCCTTACTTTCTCCACCTTTATTGACCACCAATTCACGTTCGATTGATCGATTCATTGCAGTAGTATCGATTGTGTCCTTCTTACTACAATATGTTTTCTGACTACTAAAAGTCTTCAATTGTCCCTGAATTTTTGTATGAGTCCCAGTAGAAATAATGGTAAAATAAAATTAATAGAATCTTACGCGGACTAAATGCCAATGGTGATTGAAATATCCATACTCGAATGGAAACGATTGAAACTATCGATATGTGAACCAACCGATAAATGATTATACCATAACCTTCCAGCTGGCTTCGGTTTTTTTACCTTTAGTGATGTCTCTCGTCGTTGTGTAATGCCCTGTATCCTGTATTTTATTACGTGGTAATTGTCATACAATATGTAACATAAAAGGAATCGTAATTACTGTAAAAGTGAGAGCTAAAGTTACGAGTTATGAACCCCTTGGAGAGATACATCCACATAATACAAAGACGATTGGATTGGAAGTGGTAAGTTAATGATGAGCCTAGTGCTCCCCAGTTCATGAGCATTTTCATATAGAAAGACATTTAGTTTGGTAAGAATGTTCTTTTTGTGTCCACCAAGAGAAGGGTTAATTACCTTAATTTATAGATCCGAAGGTTATGCTGTAAAAATAATACAATGTGCCTGCTCTTCCCTATTCTTCTCCCTACATGATTAAGTACGTTCATTTTCTCTCAGTAGTTAGGTAGGTAGGTAATACTCAAATTCAAACCAATTCTAAAGTGATTGCTTTCGCTTTTTCATTTTTCAATAATGAACCTTTGTAATCAACTAACCAAAAAAAGTGGAAAAACTAGTCCACTGTTGGTTATATTTCCCAAAGTTACAGACCCCCCCCAGGTCTGGCGCTTGGTGGTGGTTATGGTGGGGGGGGGGGGATATTGCTCAGGTGCGCTCAGTCAATCGGTCGAAACTTGGCAACCGTTGGTCGTAGGGTAATGAAATTGATCCCAAAGGTTTGGAATTTTTATTCTGTACAACTTCACTATTCATATCCTACGAATCTAAAAAACTCCGTTTTCCAGGAAAATGAGGTCGAAGTTGCAAAGTACTGGCAAACCACTTGAAATCCTTAATTTACGGCATTAAAATCCCTAAATCGGGTACCATCAAGCGTAAGAAACTCAAAGTGGTCTCAAATCGTCCCAATAATTGTATAGTCTTCCACAAAATGAATTTTTGATAATCTTCAAATAACTTATAATTTTTTAATAATGCGGTTGAACAAAACAATAATTTATTCCCGTCAATGCGCTTGAAACAGCAACACACAATCACAATACACAATCTCAGCATCTGAAATAATCAAGAATAGTAATCAATCTTGCAGTAGGTGAGGTAGACACTTCCTTATATTTCAATAGGGAACTATTTCAAACGTAAAATCCTCTAAGCACTGCTCATACTTTCAAGATAGTTACTAATAAACCAACTTTCCTCCTGTTCTTCAAGTTATGCTTGTGTGTAGTCTAACTCTGCCGCTTGAACGTATTTCAATGATCTATGCAATTAACCCGTACTCAATGTAGAACACAAAACAATAAAACATTTAGTTTACCACTTATTACAGGGTGGTCCACGGAAACCTGACGGTTTTTAAATGAGTTTGATATTAAATGAAAAACACATTTGTTTTTCAACATAGAAAATTTATTTTTTCATATTCTTACAGCCAGTACTACGCCATTTAAGAAATCAAACCTTAAAACATCTGTCATGTGGTGACCATCTTGCTCGTAACATGTTGCAAGTCTGTTCATAAACTCTTGGTGAACGCGCTCCAATAAGGGTGTGTCAATCGCGTGGACTTGTGCTCGAATCGCTTCCTTCAGCTCGCCTTACGTTCTCAGTTTGTTTTCTTAGGGTGCTTGCAGACTGCAGAGCGAGGAAAGAGAGCAAAGAGAGGAGCGAAGAGAGCTGAGAGTTGGCCAATTCAGAGTGGAGCGAGAGTCAGTGCGGTTCACATCCTTCTAGACGATGGATGACTATTATTTCTTTGCGGAAAACCCGTCATTGAGAATTTGGTATTTACTTCGGGGGCGAAAAGTAGAAGGGATTAATCAATCGAGACATATACACGGGGAATTTCATCATTTGTACAATGAACTGCGAGAAGATTCCGGCAGGTTTCATGAATATTTTCGGATGGATATTACGACATTCGACTACTTGTCCCATAAAGCTTTTTTCCTGAACACAATACCAATTAAATCGTCAGGATTCATGTTACAATAGTAGCGCTAAGAGCGACAAAAACAAACTGGTTTGATTTCTTCGCTCTCATCCTGTTCTCATCTTTGCTCGACCTTGAGGCGCAGCCCCAGTCTGTGCTCCATCATATGCCTACCTGTGTTTGTTTTCTTTGCTCTCTTTCCTCGCTCTTAGCGCAGCTCCAGTCTGTAAGCACCCTTAGACACGAAATTTGAGGGAACCCCACAGAAAAAAGTCACAGGTTGTCAAATCAGGTGACCTCGGAGGCCAGGGCATGACCTTGAGATCAAGCGCTCTGGGAACGTTTGGCGCAATTTGTCCATCGTTACTTTAGCTGTGTGAGGGGTTGCTCCATCTTGCTGGAACCAAATGCTTTCAGCAGGAAGTCGTAGTCTGCGTAACTCAGGTCTCAGGAAGATGTTTATCATCTCAACATAACGGGCTGTAGTAACAGTCACTTTGTTGCCGTTTTCCTCAAAAAAATATGGACCAATCACACATTCGGACGATACTGCACACCAAATCGTCACTTTCGGACTGTGTGAGGGCCGTTCATGAAGTTGCTGAGGGTTTTCACTGGCATAATAACGACAGTTTTGCCGATTGGCAAAACCTTTCAAATGGAAATGAGCTTCATCACTCATAAACAGTAAAGCATCTTCGTTAACTTCAAACATTGAGAGCATAGACAAACAAAAATCATTGTGTTATGGAAAGTCAGTTAGTTTCAGCTGCTGGACAATTGCAGTTTGTATGGGTGGAATCTGAGGTCATGTTTGACAATATGGCGAACTGTTGAATGACTTACTCTTAATGCTTGAGCTTGTTTTCGCACTGAGTGGCCTGGACTAGTTAGCAAAACCTGTGGCACCACCCTCTCCACACTTTCAGGGGTCCGTGCCGTGTGAGTAGGTCCTGGTGGCTTCTTTTTCATCACATTTCCAGTTGTTCGAAGGTTGTTGACCCACTTCAGAATCGTGTTACGGCTTGGGACAGCTCCATGACGGCCAATATTAAATTCACACCGAAACAGTCTCTGTGTCGTCGCTACTGATTCACCATTTTTGATAAAAGCTTCGAACGCGAACATGTGATGCCTCACACCCCACTCAGTCATGTCGTACACTAAATGGCACATCCCCGCGGTTCGAACGGGACCCTTCCGATGACCCCACTCCACCTACCTGCCAAGTAATACCCATTCGAAAAACGTCAGGTTCCCGAGGAACCTCCCATCAGGTTCCCTGTGTATATACCTACTTGAGCATAAAGCTTTTCACTCAGATTCAGGTAAAATGCTCAAAACAATGAAAAGCTTCGTGATTAAATATATATAATAAGTGGTAAACTAAAGGTTTTATTGTTTAATTGTTTTGTGTTCTACACCAATCAGATATTGTATGATGGCTTACCACATTTGAGGGCAGTGGATAAATTTGATGAATTGATGGTCAAAGTGATGTGACAGGGAGAAAGATGCTCTAGAGTTGTCCTAAAACAAAGAAGGACGCTTGAAAACCCGAACTATTTTTACATTAGTAACCAAGAAGATAGGGAAATTGAATAAGAAAGGTGCATTTACATTATGGGGTTGTAGACATTACAATAGTCTTATTTTTGGGTTCGAAAAGTCTGTTTTAATCTGCCTTTGGTTTGCTTGTGACTCTATACTTCAAGCAAAATTGTTCTGATTAATTACCCAAGTATTGCTGAATTATAAAACTATTTCACATTGGGAACTTTGATTGTTTTTATTCTGTTTCAGTTAGTTGCTATTGAGAGAGCATTGAGGATAATCCTTGAAGTACTGAATTCGTGTTTATCCAACCAATTGGTTCATAACACTAATTTGATATACACATTGTTGTATAAGAAGAGTATATTTGAGTCTTTGAAAAACAATCCAGCCTTTCAAGACATCATCAATAATCTTGAAGAGGTTTGTATGCACCCACTCACAACCAGCAAGGCATTCATAGTCTACAACAAATTATTGGCTATTGTTAATATTTGTCTAATCAATGGATAATTAATAAATCAATTTTTATAAATTTATAATCAAGACGTATTTCTATGAAGTACAGAAGGACTTTTATCGATTGAACATTTTTACTGCTGGGCTGTACGTCGCATTTGCCCTGTGCCTTGCCCAACTCCTTGGGTAGTTTTCAGAAGAGTTTCATTGAGTAACGAAAGTGCTTAAAGGCACGTGGAACTTATGATTATGGTCCCTTCACTTAGGAACTCTTAGCCTTTAGTCCCTAATGTTACGCTCCAGGAAAATAACTCTCACAGTCGAAGAGGTTTGGTCACCCTGGCCTCATTGCTCTGATTGTTGGAGTGTTGCAACTTTGGGAAATTTCCCGTTGATGTAACGACCCAAGTTCGAACTCCTGTCGAGGTACCAAATATTTTTGGGTCGTTACAGTGGCGCAGTCAAAATAGGACCCAAAATTATACGAAACAATAATTAATTAAATCCCTCTCGAGCCAAAAGACTGTAAACATCACATTTCCTGTCGTTAGCACCTTTCACTTCCTCGGGGGAAATTTCCCCTTAGTTGTAACACTAACGATCAGAGTTATGAGGAAAAAAAACGGAAGGTAGTGAAAAACGTTGTCTATTTCCACAAAAAATAAGGAGTTACACTGTTAAATCGATTTTGACGGTTAGGCCATCATCAGTAACAAACAATAACTGAAGACACATTAGAAAGGACACAGCTTTTATAGTAACAGGTGAAGGGAGATTGAATCCCATTGGTCAAGAGAAAGGAAAGAAGAAGGAGGTACAACCAAAAGTGCAAACAAGGTGACGGGGGATTATAGCTAATTAGATGAAGTGAAAGGGGGAAAAATAACTAAATATGGTTTCAACATTGTGAAGGGATAATTCCAAGCTTTATAAAAATGGACCTATCAAAGGTGAAATATATTGAGGTATATCCTCATTTAAACATTTACCAGATCTGTTACTTTTGATATTTTCAAATTTTTCAAGTACATTCAACATACCTCCCTCCCTTCGGACAAAAATGAAGAAATTCTACAAATGTCTATCTGTCAAATCAAAATTGTAACTATGATTGGATTCCTTAAGATGTTTCGCAAATGTAGACTTACCCTTATTTTCCCTGAAATCCTCCTGATGCTCGTCTATTCTTTCCCTGAATTTCCTACCAGTTTGACCGCGATATTCGTAGCCACAAGAACATTTTAGTTTATAAACCCCACTTTTATCCTGAACATTGATTTTGTCCTTAACTTAAATTCTCTTATCTGAAATTCGTTTTGAGATATTCTGAAACTCTTCCTGAATTCAACGTTTTATCATATGTATAACGGGGTGGATTCAGATGCGAATGAACTTTTTTTTTCTTTTTTTTTTATGGAAATGGAGTAATACACCATCAAGTGCCCTCTTTTAAAATTTTCTTTGATACTCAGACAAACACGATCTAAATGTAACCTGCCTATCAATTATTAACAATTTTGAAAAATATATATTTCTTTAAAACTGAAAATTTCCTACCTGTCTTAAAAAAATAAATAATTATAACAAACAACAAACAAATTTGAAAATTGGGGTTTCTCTTATTTAAAAATAAATAAATTAATGAAAAAACAGGAGATTGCTAAATCCCATTAAAACTTTCCCAAGTAGTACCTAAGCATTCGAACGGTATGGTCGGATTTGAGATTTTGCTTTGATTTGGTTGAGAAATTCAAGCTGCCCGTAGGTATGTGGAAGTATGTGGCCTCGATTAAAGGGTAGAAGAAGTTGTACCATGTTCGCAATAGTTTCCCTACATTTTCAAAATCAGCTTTAAATTTCCTAATAGAATTGAGTCTATTGATTGGCAAAAAATATCATCAAAAGACCACCACCACCAGCCACCTGAAACGTGAACGATTTTGAAAAATGAAAACTTGTGAAAATCGTAAAAACCTTACTATTCCTTTTAGAAATATCTTGGAGGTTGTAAAATCTCGCAAATCTTCCTCAAGTGTAAGCATTCAAACAGTTCGGTCTTCTGTACGATTTCATTTCAATGTGGAAGAAAAACATAAGCTGGAATGTGATAATGATAGCTTCTTCCCACAACCGAGTCAATGTTTTTTCACACTCCTCTTGAATTTCTCAACCGATTCGGAACAAAACCACAAATTTGACAGTACCGTTTGGTTGCCTATTGCTTAAAAAGGCTTTTAAAACAATCTCCCCCCCCCCCCCCCCCCCTAGTAGTAGTAGTAAAGTTTTCACGGTTATCAGAAGTTTTCATTTTTCAAAATCTCATGTTTTGGCTGGTGGTAGGTATAGTCTTTGATATTTTCGTGAATCAATTGTCACTATTC
Organism: Adelphocoris suturalis; assembly: GCA_030762985.1. Taxonomy (NCBI): domain Eukaryota; kingdom Metazoa; phylum Arthropoda; class Insecta; order Hemiptera; family Miridae; genus Adelphocoris; species Adelphocoris suturalis. Next base: position 7,468,419 of record CM061051.1, on the reverse strand, counting down.
TTTTAGGATATTTAACGCTGATTCCAAAACTTTGGTCAAAAGTTGATATTGAACGAGTTTAAGAAGAGAAATATGGATTTTGCGAGAAAACTATTGCGGACACGATACAACTTCTACCAACTTCTTTCCTTCAATCGTGACCACGTATTTCTATACATTCTAGCATGAAGTTCTCTACCGAATCAAAAGGAAATGTCAACTTTTTTTTTTCTTTTTTTTTTGGCAGAGATAGTAAAAGATTTGAAGAAATATCCATTTTTCAAAATCGTATATGTTTAGGCAGATGGTACCTACAGCATTTAGATGGTGTTTTTCGTAAACCAAAGGACACTTTTCTTTTAGGAAATTTAATGTTGATTTCGAAAATTGGGTCGAAAGTTGAAATTGATTCATGTTTAGTCAAGAAATATGGGATTTTAAGACAATGGGTGAATTTACCGCAAAAAAATTAAAAATCATACCATGAAGACAATCTGAGAGAGAAAATTACTGTTTTCTTGAATTTACTCCATTTTCGGTATAGTTTCTCCCAAAAAATCAATTATTAGAATCATATCCATCTGAATACACCAAATCTTCTTTGTATATTTAAGCTTAAAGGTTAGCTAAGCTAACTCACTGTCTCGGTGGACTTATCGCTTGATAAAATTGCATGACCCTATTTTATTGACGATTATTTTGACTACAAGATATTTTTCCTATGCGTATAGTACCTATTTTATGGTAAATTTTTCATAAATACAAATAAATGTAGGCAGTAGATATCGTATTACGAAAATAATGAATGTTTTCAGGTTCTTGAATATTTCTCTACTAGACTGGATAAAGCTGATAGCCCTTGTAATGAAGTGGACGCAGTTCTGTCAGTTATTATAGAAGCATCTTCTAAATGGCCTTCTCACAGATTACAGGTATTTGTTATTGTGCAGACTATATTAATAGTAGCATGATGTGATATATGTGTGTGTATTTAATATTTTAAATTTGTATGTGTTTAGATGTGTGATAAATGTATATATTCCAACGGTTTATTTATAATGTGGTAACATTTGAGTTGTGTATTTGTTGACCATCGACAGTAAAGATTCAAATGCTACCTCAAAAACTCCTCACGCTTCAAAAGTCTGGGTTTTGCTCCATCATTTGGAACAATAAAAAATATCAATACCACATACTGCAAACCCTCAATATACCAAACACAACCAAGGGTAACATAAACAGCAATTTTTTTCATGATAATTTATTCCAAAACATCCATCATCAGCAGATTTCACTCTGAAGCTAACAATAACGGAACTCTAGTGGTTAGGTTGGTTACTATAGGTGAGAAATGCCGCTCATGGCTCTCCAAACCCGTTCTACTGAGTTGTAGAAATCCGAAAAGAACCGAGAGCTTTCTTTGGAGGTGGATGTCAAATGTCATCATCCGCGATAGGGGTGAAGAGAAGTTAGTGGGAAAAATTCTATTTCCACAAAAAATAAAGAGTTACAATGTTAAACCGATTTTGAAGGTTGGGCCATCATCAGTAACAAACAATAACAAAAAGTTTGTTTAACATTGTAACTCTTTATTTTTCGTGTAAATAAAGCCCCCACTACCCCACTAACTTCTGTTTTGCAATAGGTTTCCACCACTTCATCACGAGTGATTTAGTTCATTGAGGGGAGGAGTCACTTGATGTCATGACATCTTCCCCATTGAAAGGGTTGTGCATAAGGCGAATAGGATTCCTCACCCAAGTATGGTCAGCTGAGAAATAAATCGTGATCAAAATTATGAACACGGAAACAAAAACAAGGAAACGAGAGGTTATGGTTGCTGATGCAGCCAATGGTATGTGCAAGACATTATTAGGCTAAGAGTGGGCTATGAGGGTATCAAAAATTGACTCTTGCGTCGGAGGTCTTTCCTAAGCGGTAAAAAAGTCACTCATCGCACAGGTTATATCACTTTTCCAAACATGAAATAACATGAAGCCTGGATTGCACCTTCCACTGTTTGGAGAGAAATGTACTGTTTCATTCATCATAATTAAAGTCACGTTAGAAGTATTTTTTGTGTCTACCAATCTGCATATCAACCAAAATTCTTTGTTTTCAGAAATTTCCTGAACTTAAGTTCAAGTACGTGGAAGAAGAAAAGCCTGAAGATTTTTTCATTCCCTACGTTTGGTCTCTAGTCACTGAGCATTCCAACATTTACTGGAATCAGCAATGCTTCAAAAGTTATTGATTCAACAATATATTGTGGAAAACTCATTTGTGATTATAGGTAGGTATTTTTGTATCCAGTTGACTACATTCATCAAGTTAATGTGTATTGTTCTACAAAATGTAGCTATTGAAATGTATAAAAAAATTTATTGGCTACTTTTAAAAAAAATTTCTGTGAAATTTATACGCTCTCTCATATGTATGTAACTATTTAAATGAAGTCGTAAGTTTGTATACCTGCATAGACTTGTGTATATGTGTGTGTGTGTGTTTTGAAGGGGGGGGGGGGGGGGGCACAGTTTTCATTCATGTTTGTGTAATGCTCAGGCAGTGTACTAACTCATGGATGGAAGTAAGCCAGTCCTCATGGATGTCTGTTCTTTGGAGCAAACATTCACTCCAGGCTTGTGACTAGTCAAGGCTACTTGAGAGGACACCAGCTGGTAAACCAATGAATATCTTTCTAAAATTGATAATGGGTGGGGGCCAGAAATGCACAGACATTCTTCGCTGCACCAAATGCCTGCCCCACAGTTGAAGTTGGATTCCAGGGAGGGGGGAAGGGTAGTGTGTTACAACCTTGTGCAGTCCTTTTCTGCATTTTCCGAGTTGGGGTCCATGGGTTCAGGCTCACCAGGGGTGCCCCAGCATATAAACTCATATGTGGATTTCATGAATTGCAAACAATTTGGTTGCCAAATGTAACAGAAGTACAGTCTTTCCTTCTCCTTTTCCATCTCACATCCAACCTTTCAAGTTTCAAAAGCGTAAGATATTTTTCTCGCTTTTTCACAAGTTTACTCATGTTTTACATTTGTATAGTTGTCATTCTACTACAGTAAAAGCTTTTAGCCCTTCAGATGCACATGGTTCCACGCTATGGCAATCCCCCCCAGGAAATTTACAACACAAACAGCTATAGCTGCCCATGCAATGTCCAAATTTACCTCGTTTGTTGGAAGTCATTTTATCCCCCTGCCTAATATCTTTCTGCTTCCCTTATTATTAATTTGGGGGGGGGGGGGGGGAGGAAGTTTTCTTCTGAATTTCCTTTTCCACCAGGGAGAGGGGGTTTGAAAGTTATCATTGTGGGTTTGAAGGCTTTGATCCAATGGGCTCCATTTCAGAGTCCTTAGGGATTTTCGTCCATTTTCAACATTTCCATTGTTAGGGTTGCATTTCCCATTGCCACATCCCCTGTTTTCAGGGTCTTTGTAGTTTTTATCTACTTCAAACTCTTCTTCTTTGTATGCTTGTTCTGTATTCTCAGACAAACTTCTGTGCAAACTTGAAGCTGACTGCCACATTCTTCTCACGTATTTCTTCAGGTTCATGAGGACAGACATGGCACTCTCATTTGTGTGAGAGGGCTCGAGAGCTTTCTGGTGGGGCTTTAGCTCTGGACCGCATCAATGATGCCTCATCAATGCATCTCTCTGAAAGCCATACCCAAGTATGATATTTTTGAAAATATGGCTTTGAGACCATCGAGTTCCAATTCAAAAATGGCCTGGGCGATGCTTTACTGGATTTTATTCATCTCTTCTAACGTCAGGAAGCCTGAAGGGTCGTCCGAGTAAAAAAATCCCACTTTTATCTCCTGTGCCGCTTAGGAGTAGGTATAGGGTGTGCCAGAATAACTTCATTATTTGAAAGGTCAATAAAAAAAAGTATTGCGGTTATCTTTTTAATTCTTTTTTATTGCAACATAAAAAAAAAAAAAAAAAAATTTCTAAGGGTTTTGAAAATGACATCCAGCATGATGCCCCCATTGTTAATGCACTCATTTAGTCGATTTTTGAAGTTTCGCTCCACTCTTTGCAGCATATCGAACGGTATGTTCGTGATGGTGTGACGAATGTTGCTCTTGAGTTGGGTCAGGGTTCGTGGGCGATCGGCATAAACGAGGGATTTCAAATATCCCCATAAGAAAAAATCGCAGGGAGCCGAATCCGGGGAGCGTGCCGGCCAAGTGAGGTCACCTCTGATCGAGATAAGGCGGTCGGGGAAGTGCTCTCGCAACAAATCCATAGAGACTCGTGCAGTGTGAGCTGTGGCTCCATCGTGCTGAAACCACACGTCCCCGACGTCCAATTCTTTGAGGGCTGGGAGGAAAAATTCCTCGATCATGTCCCTGTAACGAGGTTCATTCACCGTTACACAGCGTTCATTTTCCTGGAAAAAGTAAGGACCAATTATCCCCCTTACCGATATTGCACACCGCACTGTGACATGTTCACAATGAAGAGGCTTCTCGTGAAGTTCACCCGGATTTTCGTCACTCCAATACCGCATGTTTTGCTTGTTCATGCAAACAGAAATGTGAAAATGAGCCTCATCGCTGAAGAAAAAAACCGCGTCGTGGGGCAGGTTTTCGAGCAGTGCTTCACATGCGTTTCAGCGGGCAATAAAATCGCGTTCCGTCAGCTCTTGCACTACAGCCAATTTCTAGGGATGAAAATGGAGTTCATCATGGAGAATCCGTCGAACAATGGTGTCGGAAATCCCTAAAGCAGCTGCAGGTTTGCGAGCTGAACGACAGGGGGAGCGCAAAAACGAAAGCCTTACTCTTTCCACATTATCCGGCGTTCTGGAGGTCCGAGGGCGTCCATTTCTGGTTTTTACGACAGTTCCACTCTCCCGAAATGTGTCAACCCACGAAAGAATGGAATTCCGGCCGGAAACCGTACCGGTAGGAAGGATTTGGAAGGCGCGTTGGGTAGCCACGACTGAGCGACCGTTAGAAAAGAAGGCCTCTATGGCGAACGCCCGTTCCTCCTTCGTCCAAAGCATGATGGTAACTAACGGTAGGGGAAGCAAAACTTCGGGTCCTTCCCCTTCGATTGAGCCCTCTCCCACCTTCTACAACCCCTACTTGCCACGCAGCGATTTTTTCAAATAATGAAGTTATTCTGGCGCACCCTGTACTTACGTATATTATGCAGTGTTGAGTTGTCAGAATGGACCTTCCACTCCTTATGAGTTTGCATCACATACTGAATGGCGTTCCTTTCTACTATTTTACAATACCAAAAATTATACCAGAATCGGTAGAGGAAATGGAAAGTGGAAGCTCCTGACACAGGGGACTTTTTTTCAATTGTTTCATCTCCCTTAGCATCTGGACAGTTCTGAGCTTACGATTAACCTCTCAGGATCCACAACTCTTGACTCCAAGCTTTTGGATTTGATATGAGAGGAACTCCACATTGGGGGTTTATCCTTAGCTATGAAAATGAGTGCTGCTTTTGGGTCCCTCAAATCTGGCACCCCTGGTATTAAGCCACCCTTGGGCCCTCAAAAACGTCCTTTCCAGCAACCATCCATCTTACCAGGGGAGAGGGGGACCGCTGAGGAGATCCTCCTACGGGTAATCCAAGAGATCATGTTTTCGTTAGGTAACGTATTGAAGTATTTCATGGTGAAACGACTTCAATTGTGGGATTCAATTTAAACTACCAGACTACTTTGTGACTGGTGAGAACTTACATTATAATGAACTGGCCTGGTCCAAGGCTCCATTTGTGCCACAATAACGTTAGTGCCATCCACACTGGACACAGTATGTATACTTCTTGACTAGGGGTTAGGTAAAAAAATAGAAATTGAAAAAAAGACTTAAGGACTACTGTCGTCCTCACTCTTGGAACCGTTCCTCGTGAACTGAGTGATATCTCTCTAATTGGGAGCCCTCGCCCTGACAGGGAGGCGCCACGAATGTAGAAATAGGATTTGAGTAGGAGAGGCTATGATGTCTCCAACAACCCCCTAGTGGTGGGTATTCCAGTCCACTTGCACCCAACTTTACTATAAAATGAAGCTGTTGCAATGGATAACAAATGTTTTTGGCTGCTTTTTAAAGTTTCCCACTTCTACTCGTTCTTGCATGAATCTAGATTCAACAATAAAATCATAAGTATGTATATTTGTACATGGACTTCTCAACCCCTCTCCACTCAAGGGGGCGAGGCGAGGGAGGCTTTAAGCGATACCATCAGAACGAATTCTGATCCTCAATTTGGAGGATGAAAAGCCCCAACCTGGAATGGTTGTTTACTTTACTTGCATAGACTTCTTCATTCATTACCACTCATCAAGGTTCTCACTTTTCCATAAACTGCTTATATTTAGTTCATTAAATGAAAGAGTGATCCGACTAAGTATGATAACGACTACTAATGATAAACTCTACAAGCAGATATTGGGATCAGAAAGACTTACATTGAATATAATACGTATTTTCTTTTAGTAATTCCTTTTTTATTTATTAATTTTTCCATTATATTTTTCATTTCAGGACATTTTCTCAATTTGAAGAATGGCCTCTCAAATCTTCCAGGAAGACTATACTTGTAAATTTGATTGGAATGGTTGAACACCGTTGTCTACAAGAAAAATATGAAATAAAATAGATTGAGTTACTACAGTTCTATTTGATCTTTTAGATGACATGTTTTTTATTATGGTTTTAAGCTATTGTCAATTGTATCTTTCTTGGATCAGGAGGAGATGAAAATTGTAGTCCAAGAGCCTACTCCAAAATTGTCTCAATGGCATTTGACCATAATTGTCTCACTTCCTAATGGATGGTACTGACTGAATGAATCAGGAAGTGAGCATCTGCCATCAAAATAAGGGGAATTTTGAATATGGTGGCCATTTATACAGGGTGCGGCAGAGAGGACGGACGGTTTTAAAAAAATCATAAAATAGTTCATTTTTACTCAAAAACAAATTTATTGATGCAATCAGGTTCGCAAAGAAATAGCATTTGAGACAGTCAAGTGTGAAAAATCACATCAGGCATGTGGTGGCCGAAATTGTTGATGCAGTGCTGGAGGCGTTCTTGGGCATTTTCTCCAACATAGTTCTCTCAACTTGGGCGACTTCCATGCGAATTGCGTCCTTCAATTCGTCCAGAGTTCGGGGCTTGTTCTCGTATACTATAGCCTTGAGGTGTCCCATAAGAAAAAATCGCATATGGATAAATCTGGGGACCGAGGAGGCCAATGAACACCGCCAAACCTGGAAATAAGACGACCAGGGAAGAGAGGGCGAAAACGTCAATTGATGCTCTGGCTGTGTGGGCGGTGGCCCCATCCCGCTTGAACCACACACGTTGGGTTGGAACGTCGCTGTCGTAATTCAGGGAAAAAGAAGTTGGTGATCATTTCGATGTAGCGCTATGTTGGAGAGAGTCTACGTGAACTTCCAAGAGCGCTTCCAGCACTGCATCAACAATTTCGGCCACCACATGCCTGATGTGATTTTTCACACTTGACTGTCTCAAATGCTATTTCCTTGCGAACCTGGTTGCATCAATAAATTTGTTTTTTAGTAAAAATGAACCATTTTAAGATTTTTTTAAAACCGTCCGTCCTCTCTGCCGCACCCTGTACATGGGTAAAAATGAACGAATTTTTTTTTTTTTTTTAATTTTTTTACCATGAATATTTCAAGTGCCTAACGATTCTGTGAAACCAAAGAAATTTAAAACCGCTAGTCTGCCAATCAGAAGTGGTGATCTTCATGCCGACTGAGGAATTTCAAAATTTGAATTTTCGATGACCAAATTTTGACTCACTTGACCATGAATATTTTTGGACCCCCGGAATTCTGCTTGGCAAAAGGAAGTCACAACTGCACTTCAGCCAATCAGAAGAAGTGATCTTCATGCCAATGAATATTTCTTCCACCCTGGGATTCTGCCCAAAAAAAGGAAATCAAAACCATACGTCTGCCAATCAGAAGTAGGTAGGTACCCATCATCAAGCCGACAAATGATTTCAAAATTTGAATTTTAATGGTCAAAATCAGACTCATTTGACAAAGACTATTTCTGGCAACCAGGGATTCTGCATGATAAAATAAAGCCAAAACGCACTCTCTCTCAATCAGAAGTGGCGATCTTCAAGCTGACAAACAAATTTAAGATAGCATTGCATCTCAAAACTTTCAAATATTCATGAGCACTCAATCAATATGACTATAAAAATTGTCTGCTTCTGATTATACCTTGTGATAGCGAATAGAAAAAAAGGACTTCTTGATTTTAAAAGTTTCTTTTACTGTTGACCAGTTACTAGCTGAACAGTTTTGACTGTTGATGATTCACTACTCACCAAGGCACAGGAAGTAGTGAGAGTGTGGGTGAGTGAGTACGGGAAACTGAGAACTTCTCGAGAACTCCTCTGAAAAATTAACACACAAGGCCATATAGAAGGCCTGTCTTATTGTACAAAAAAAGGGCTTCAGTGTGGGGACTTGCTGGTAAAGGTTTAACTTTTTTGTATTATTCAAAATGGCCCCCCTAAATTTCCAGTTGCCCCTTTCAAATCAGGCCCCTTTCCTGTTAAGGGAAGTTCCCCCATCAGGGGAAAGAGACTCCACAGGATGAGGGTTTTAGCCCCCTAGCCCAGTCAAATTAGAGAAAACAGGAGAAATAATTCATAGTAAAGAAATTTCTTCACCAAGCTCTTCATTCACACGTCGTAAATCATATCTCAAAAGTCCCCTAGTATGGGGGGTGAGCTCGACGAGGGGGGGGGGGGATGTTTTTCTCCTTTTTTTCGACTTTTATTTCGGTTTTTTGCCTATAACTCGACAAGTAAGCGTTCTAGCGACTTGTTTACTATTACCAAAATTAAAGTGCATAAAATTTACTACAATTTGCACTCCTGACTTCATTCTCTACGATTAGGCGTTCTGCCGCTAAAGCTCGTTGAAAAGTAGGTATCATTTTAAAAAATCAGCAAAAAAGGCCTTTATGCTCTTTTTACGCAGAAACCATTCGTATGAAGCTTCTGGGTGACTTAGAATACATCATGACTTGTTTTCCGAACGTCAGTGATGCTCGGACAGTGGCTTGAGCAGGTTTCATGTATGTCTTTTTTTTCTGTTCTTCGCTTACATCCTGGAAACTGTGATAACCATAACATATTTTCAGCACCCTTACCAACTCACTGTGAATTATCAGTGAATATATATGTATATAAAACACAGTGGCTCTAAAAAAGAAAAGAAAAAAAGGAACTAAAGAAAATGAGCTGTGTTTCACCAAAAAATGTTTAATGTGCAGGTACAGTATAACCCATGTTGAAGTAATATTCACAAAAGGAGTGGGAGGGGGAAGGGGTCATCAGTCTTCACAGGTGTCTGCTCTTCATCCATTGAGAATCACCTTCCACAGTCAAACTGAAAATTCAAAATCGGATTACAGTGCCGTGCATATAATCTTATATTGATAGATAGATGAAGTTCATGCAGATGATTAGGATGAAACTTACATAGCGATGGCATATGTGTTGAGTGGGTAGTCTTATGGTTCCATGTCTGTTTCATCATCTTCTGTAGATGAACCGTCGTCGACAAGTGGTGGGTTGTTTGTGCAGGAACCTGAACAGTTGGAGCAGAGTGTTGAGCAGTGGATGGTGGGAGGATCCACATCGACCACTACCACAGCTTTTGGTGCAGCTGCAAAATATATGCTGCAGAATTTCAGGTGTTGCTGGTGGATCCAAAGTTGGGATTGGTTTGAGGAAGCCATCGTCTCCCCTACTCCAGCCCCAATTCTGCAGAATATGTTTTGCAGCTGCACCAAAAGCTGCGGTAGTGGTCGATGTGGATGCCGCAGAGCTGGCATCCACTGCTCAACACTCTGCTCCAACTGTTTCATCCTAATCATCTGCATGAACTTCATTTATCTATCAATATAAGATTATATGCACCTTACTGTAATCCGATTTTGAATTTTCCGTTTGACTGTGGATGGTGATACTCAATGGATGAAGAGCAGACACCTGTGAAGATTGATGACCCCTTCCATTTTTGGTGAAACACAGATCATTTTCTTTAGTTCCTTTTTTCCTGAAAAAAAAAAAAAGACATACCTACATGGCTTATAGCTCTGTAACTATGCGTCCTAGAGGTTCAGCCACTATACCATTCTTAAACATCATTAAATTTGTGACAGTTTGAGTTCAAGTATGGTTCTGTACGTCAAATAAAGACTGAGTTACAGCGGTTCATAAATTCCCCATTTTTTCCTGTCAAAAAATCAATTTTAACGTTTTGTTCAAGTTTAGAGCCCACTATTTTAATGATGACGAGCTCTGACCCGCTGGGATTGTAGGGTCGTAGGAAATTTAATTAGCTTTCATTTCAGTATACTACATCCCTGTACAAGCCATAGGTGGTGAAAAAATGACTTGAAACAGAATAAAGAGTTACCCAAATATTGCATTTAGTCCATTTGAAAAAGCGTGGAATGTCATAGTGCTTTATATTTTTTCATGTTGGTTGTCTTTGAAGGGTAAAGTCAAATTTAGAGCTCCAAAATGCACACAATACGGTGTGGAGTGGGGGAAAATAGCGATATTTTCAGCTGCAACAATCTTCTCCTTCACAGGTGGTTAGTCTTGATGATGTTGACGAGAAATAGATCTTTTCCGCACAGAGAGCCTTCGTTACTGATATCCCATTTGAAGCCTCAATGGAAAATGCCCAGTCCCGAGTTGCCGGAATCCCATTGGAGAAAGTCTGACATCTGGCAGGTCCTCAACTTTCTTAAAAAAATGTGTGAGGGGCTACTGGCGGAGATGACAAGTCTGGTAAATGTTTAAATTTTGAGGGATATCCCTCAATATATTTAACCATTGATAAGTCCATTTCTGTAAAGCTTGGAATTACCCCGTTCACATTTTTTAAAACAGTTTCAGTAACTCTCCTCAATCCCTTGACTTCATTTGCTTAGTTATGATCCCCCTTTGTTTGCATTTGATTGGTTGTAGCTAACCTTTCCTTTCTCTCGACCAATGGGATTCAAGCTCCCTTTCACCTGTGACTATATAATCCTCAGGCTTTCTAATGCGTTTTCAGTTATTGTTTGTTACTGAAGATGATCTAACCGTCGAAATCGATTTATTTTTGTGGAATTAGACAACATGCTTCTTTAACCCTTTCATAACCAGCAAAGGGTTAAAACCTAATTTCCCACTGTGGCCTGTGATAACTCCTAGGGCTCGAACAGCTGTCCTGGTCCAACAACAAGTATACTCACATCTTGTTTCTCACTACATTTCCGCCTTCCCCTGCAACCTAGTGTCTTACGTAAGCACCCATTTCAAACACCAAAGGGTTCAGAGACTGCAGTAAAAAAATAGTTGGTGTTAGAGAAGTTGAGGAAATTTTAGTTCTTGGCCTTTGAAACAGAGTGAAAACTGCGCCAAGTGTGGTAGTGTTTGTGCATGTTTATTCTGATTTATTGCGAGTTTTCTTTCAAAAATATATTAAATAAATGAGTCTATAAGGATGAACAGTCACGAGAAATTGTTACCAATTATTTGAATGGTGAAGAGGAAGACTGAAACTTTTATGGTAGGTATATATTATCCAATAATTATTCAGTTTTATATGAATTTTTTCATCACCCGAAACTCAATTTAAAACCTCAAACATGGTTATAATAATAGAACAGTTGATTCTGCACATATTCAAGAGTATCTCCTCAAAATTTGAGCGTAGGTGGATCATTTTTCATGAAGCTAGGGTGTTTCAAGTGGAGCCCGTGAAATCTCACGAGAAGGCTGAAAAAAGTCGCTCCACAGTGACAGCCAGGGCTCGTAAGAGTCGGGCAGAGAGAGAGGATAGCCTCGGGAATGGGCTTTGCTGTCGGCAGTAGATGTTCACACTTGCGTTATTGGTTTTAAAGCCATTAGTCCCAGAATTTGCTACTTGTGAATTAAAAGCTGATTCTACAGCATTAGCATGTTCAGTGTACATGCACCCACAGAGGCAGCTGATAAGAAAGCAGGACGCCTTTTTAGAGGAGCTAGAGAGGGTGTATGATGAGTGCCCCACCCATGAAGCAAAGATAGTACTGTGACATTTCAACTCGCAGATTGGACAGGAGCCTGAATATAGGCCCACGATTGGAAGGGAAAGTCTGCACTCTTCATTTAATGACAATGGACAGTGTCTCATCCAATTTGGTGCTTCTACCGAAATGGTCATCAACTCAACATACTTTCCCCGAAAGGACATACTCAAGCAAACATCGTGCTCTCCGGATGGCCAGATATGCAACCAAATCGATTACCTGCTAATAGACAAAAGGAGGCAGTGATAGTCATGAACGTTAGGACTCACAGGAGGGGGCGAATCAAGACTCCGACCTCATCCTACTGCGGATTTGAACTCGTATATCTGCCCATACCCGGGTTGCCAGGGAGAAAGCTGGAAAGTTCAACATTAGGAAGCTCATGGAACCTACCTCTTGAGGCCTATCAAAACATGCTGACGAGGTTCTGGCCAGAGTGACTGACAGAAACGAAGGCTCTTTTGATGCAAAGTGAGAAAACATAAGGGCTGCAGTCGCATTTGCAGCAGAGCATACATTGAGGAAATTGGAAAAACCAGTGATTGACTCATGATTTTGATCCTGAATGCCAGGCCACTGATGTCAAGAATGAGGCATACGAAGCCAAGATTGGTAGAAAGACAAGAAGTGCTACTGGGCAATATAGCAAATTAAGATCGAAGAAATTATCTAGGCAACTTGTGTTTTTTAGCAGAAAGTTTTGGTGGTTTTCATTTTTGTTTCTATGGGCTGCTGAACTCGAATCTGAGGTTTGCCAACAAAAATGTTGATCGAATTTTTTTTTTTTTTTTTTTTTTTTTTTCCCCGTTCTTTTTCCGAAAAAATCTACTTTTCCCCGTTTTTTGCGAATAAATCGAAAACTACCTATGCTCTTCCCATAAAAATATATGATGAATGAAATTGAAGTGAATTAAATTTCCTGAATTTTATGTAGTTGAAGTTTTTTCTACAATCAGCTGTTTAGCCATTAGAACACCACGAAGTTGGGGGTCAAAAAAAAACTTTCAAAATAAGGAATTCTGGCAGAAAATCACTGTTTTTTGCTATAATTGATTAGCAGTGCCGTCCTTAGGGTGGAGCGAGTGGAGCGGCCGCTCCAGGCCTCGCGCTGAGGAAGGCCTCGCGCTGCGAGGCCTTACTCTCGCTAAAACACATTAAGTAAAAGTTTTGGTTGAACTGAAATAGTGTGCAGAGTGAAGATATACATGCCTAAAATATAAAGTCTGATTATACGCGCAATATTTTCAATTATTGGATAGATAAAACAAAAACGAACAAGATATTAGTGACTTAAAGAAAGCAATGCAAAATATCGTTTGATAGCGGCGTGGCGGCAAAATGACCGAACCCTAGCCTCGCGCTGGTCCGCGCTGGTGAGTCATACTCGCGCCGATAGACCGACGAGCCTGTCACAACATGATATCCTCCCCTCCCCTACCCCTCTAAAAAGATATGGAACTTCAATATTAAATAAGTATTTATAATAATGTATATGTTTATTATAATTTACTATTTGATTTAATAAAAAGCAAGAAAGAAGACATTTCGTTTTTTCTAATGAATTTATTGTTTGTTAGACAAAAATTACTATGTTTAACATTAACAAGCACTGTTTAAGCATTACTTAAAGAATAAACTTTGTTTTGATTTTTCTAGCTTATTTTTCTGAGATTCCTATTGTTTTTTTTTACCTGAAACCTGAAACGAAATTACTCGAAACATACCAACCTGAAATGGGTGTTTTGCACAACCCCTCCCCCTTTTAGAGTGTAAGAGATAAACGTTTTGTTTATCAAAAAGCTTACAATTACGACTTTGCAAGTATAGCTTGACAAATATTTTCCGGAACCCCCCCCCCCCCCCCCCCCCCCCCCCCCGGTATCCATAGTTAAAAAAGGCCTCGCAAAAATGTTTTGCTCCAGGCCTCGCATTTTCTAAGGACGGCACTGTTGATTAGGTATGTATTCTGCGAAAAAGTAAAAATGTTTACTATATTTAATTATATATAATTAACATTGGAATGTTAATTATGAACATTTTTCACCAAAACCATTTGTCTCACTTATTATGAATCTTGGAGATATGGAGTGGTCGCAATCGACTCAGCGCTGAACAATTCTTCGACTGTAACACCCCACATCCCCTCTTGTCAAAAAGCATTTTTTTTTTTTTTTTTTTTTGCCACTAAATTGTAAATTTGAACCTGAAATTCGCGAGCGATCGGGCTTTCCTACGAACTCGACCTGTCTTTGCCAAGAGGGACTTTTCTGCGTTGGAATGCATTTTAGGGAGTTATCGTGGGGTGTCCCGCACTAGGTGTAACAAAAAATTGGGTAAAACGAGACTGAAAATGGAGTAAAATACCGCCAACCACATCTTTTTATCTCAATCCGTTTCCTAGATATGATTTTAGCGAATTTTCGTAGAAAATAAAGCTATTGCAATGGTTTGGGAAATTTTAATCAAGATTTGTGAAAATTTTCTCCATCGAAATCCGTGTTGAGGTATATATATATCATTCCAGACGATAACTCTCCTTAGGATTGAGATAAAAATTCCGTTCTTGCGCCAAAAAATCAGTTTCCAAACGAGGGGATGAGTTCGTTGGCCAGCACAACCAACCTTCTCTTGAAAATTGGCCAAATTTCAAAAAATGTGCTAAACTAATCACTAATAAAAGTGGCTAAAAATAGTTAAAATTATATTTTTTTGAAGAATATTGCTCAAATAAAGTTTATTAACTATAAAATAAAACATAAAAAAATTTATGTACAAAATTATGGTGAAAAATGTACTTGAATTTCATTAAACTTTAAAAATCGTCAAAACTGCAAAAAAGCTAAAAATTCACAACCTGTTTTTTGAATAGCAGGTTGTTATTTAAAATACGTTTTTTGTCATAAAATGAATGGTCAACAATTTCATTACACTCAAAAAGCTGTAATTTGAAAACAATTCAACATTATACATCAGGATAATTAACAAAAGTTCGCTCATACGATCATGCTGCATGACTGGAACTTTATATTTATGGCCGAGCAGTCAGCATACAATTTTGGCATAAATCAAAAGCTTTCCAACAAGTGGATAATGATTTTTTATAATAGAAAACCACGTTATTTGCCAAAAAAAAAACCCCCACATTTCTCAACTTTAAAACAACTTTTGACCACATTTTTGGATTCATCGTTAAATTTCCTATGCTTCAAGTGCAAATCCCAAACGAACTCCTAAAGATTGCAAGTTCAAACATTGAAAATACTTGTAAACTGCATTTCTAATCTCATAATACTCGTACTTGTTCATCGTTTTAGCGAATTTTAATAAAAAATGAACTATTGCAATGGCTCGGAAAATTTTAAAATAAAAATTCTTGAAAAATTTCTTCATTGAAATCCATTTTGAGGGCATTCTGAAATGAATCATGGAGTGTAACGGTTTTCATACTCACACACAATATATATATATATATATATAATGTGTGTCAGCGTCCATGTTACTTATCAACAAAATTGTGATAAGTTTTCTGGGTTTGATGGCTAATCGTTTAGATTGAGACCAGGAGGACGATTTGCGCCTAGTACCCACCTAAAAGCTCTCTCGGATTGTTGCAGTTGCCGGTCATTTGCATGTTTCGGCATCTTCTTCAGAACCTGCACCCCATAGCACTCGTCAAAAGATGCCCCATGGGTTTCTGCATGCATCTTGACTGGAAGAGGACGTGGTTGGTTTATGGATGCCCTATGGTTGTTCATACGTAAATTCAACGTAGTGGCTTTTCCAACGTAGAAACCTTGTCCTCCATCCGAACACTTTTTGCATACCAATTGGTACACACACATGGGTGATTGGCACTCTGCTGTCCCCCGACATCTGTATGTGTAGCTGGTGTTTGCAGAGGTGAAGTTAGGGCCCTCTATCACCAAATTGCACAACTTACACCTTGCACGTCCACATGGGTGTAAACCGGCTTGCTGTGTCTGTGGGGGATGTGATCGAGGATGTCGATGGGAGAGTATGTCACCGAGATTCTTCCCTTGTCTGTAGGCCAATCGAGGTGTTTCTTTGAATACATCACGTGTCTGAGGGCTTGATGTTAAGATGGTTTGAAGGTCCGGAGAATTCCATTGAGTTTTTGTGCGCCAAAAAAGAATTTGGTGACAAGTGAAACTCGATCACTTGATGTTCTTGGAGTTTGACGGTAGGAACTCGTGCAGGAACCATCCTATCTTCAACAAAGTTTGCTGGGTAACCTCTGTCTATCAGCTTGTTGTGGATCCCAGATAAATACCCTTCCAAGTCCTCTTTATTACTGCAAATCTTGTGCCCTCTAATAGACAATGACCGGGGAATTGACCGTTTGATGTGTGGGGGATGACAGCTGTCATAGTGTAAATATAGCTGTTTGTTTGTTGGTTTTGTGTGGACAGTTGTTGTGATTTCTCCTTCTTCGTCAATTTTTATATCCACATCCAGGAATGTTGCATTCGTTTTAGAAAAGGACCACGTGAAACTAACGGAATACCGGGAATTCAGTTCCTCTAAGAATAGCTGCAGCTCTTCTTCACCGTGTTGAAGATAGGATGGTCCCTACCGTCAAACTCCAAGAACATCAAGTGATCGAGTTTCACTTGTCACCACATTCTTTTTCGGCGCACAAAAACTCAATGGCATTCTCCGGGACCTTCAAACCATCTTAACATCAAGCCCTCAGACACGTGATGTATTCAAAGAAACACCTCGATTGGCCTACAGACAAGGGAAGAATCTCGGTGACATACTCTCCCATCGACATCCTCGATCACATCCCCCACAGACACAGCAAGCCGGTTTACACCCATGTGGACGTGCAAGGTGTAAGTTGTGCAATTTGGTGATAGAGGGCCCTAACTTCACCTCTGCAAACACCAGCTACACATACAGATGTCGGGGGACAGCAGAGTGCCAATCACCATGTGTGTGTACCAATTGGTATGCAAAAAGTGTTCGGATGGAGGACAAGGTTTCTACGTTGGAAAAGCCACTACGTTGAATTTACGTATGAACAACCATAGGGCATCCATAAACCAACCACGTCCTCTTCCAGTCAAGATGCATGCAGAAACCCATGGGGCATCTTTTGACGAGTGCTATGGGGTGCAGGTTCTGAAGAAGATGCCGAAACATGCAAATGACCGGCAACTGCAACAATCCGAGAGAGCTTTTAGGTGGGTACTAGGCGCAAATCGTCCTCCTGGTCTCAATCTAAACGATTAGCCATCAAACCCAGAAAACTTATCACAATTTTGTTGATAAGTAACATGGACGCTGACACACATGCAATTTCCAAGATTCAAGAATTACTTTCATTTCTCTAATTTCTTTGACAAAGATCAAAATCGAAATATTAGATTCTTTCTTTCCTCTATATATTTGTTAAATTCTTTCTATATTTAAAACGAAGTATATAGTTCAGTATATATATATATATATATATATATATATATTTATATTTACTTATATATTTATGTGTCCTTCTAACTCTCCATGGGATTGAGAAAAAAATTCCGTTCTAGCTCCAAAAAATCAAGCTTTCCAAACGAAAGGATGAGTTCGTTGGCCAGCACTTTTTGAGTACACTAAATTGGTCAAATTTCAAAAAATTTACTCGAAAAATCACTCAAAATGGCTAAAAATCGTTTAATTCTTATTTTTTGGTAGAATATTGCTCTAATAAAGTTCATTAACTATGAAATAAAACATTCAAAAATTTATGTACAAAATTATGCTGTAAAATTTACTTAAAATTTGCTAAAAAAGCTAAAAATCCAAAACCTCTATTTGAACTAGAAATTCTTATTTAGAATTCGTTTTTTGCAATAAAATTAATAATCAGTAATTTACTTGCACTCAAAAAGCTCAAATTTCAAAACAATTTAACATTATCCAATACAATAATTTACGAAAATTCGCTCATACGACCATGCTGTATGACTGGAACTTTGCCTCTTTATTTACGCTTCCACCCACTACTCTGTTCGTACATTTGTCTGGTGACAACCATTATTTTTGTGTACTGAAATTCTGTAAAACGAACTCTGACTCACAACGAGGATTTCATTTTACCCTGATATCCTTGAAATCATCAATCTGAATCATATCATTACAACGGCAACACACAATGAAATTGAGAATCCCTTTGTTAATTTTCTGGTGTGTAGGTACTCTATTATCGAATTTTTGAAGAAAATTAAGCTATTGCTCTCTCCTCAAAATTCGTAGAATGTGAATTTTTGAAAAAAGTTTATGCGGAAATCCGTTTTAGGCTATTCTGAATCATATTCTGAAGTTTAACGCATTTTTTTATGTATGTATGTATATATGTATGTGTCATTCCAGACGATAACTGTCCGTAGAATTGTGCTAGAAACTTCAAACAAATTTTAAAATGTTAAGGACACAAAACGAAAGTTCAAGTTCGTTGGCCAGCATGATCGGATTACATCTTCGGGTTGAAATTTTCAAAAATGTAGTCAAAAATTTCAAAATAGCCTGTTTTTTGCGATTTGTTGTGCGAAATAATTTTTTCAGCATACTAACATGTGATATATTCGGAATCAGCGTAAAATTTCCTATAAGAATATGTATCAAGTTTTCAAAAATTTCAAAGTTGAAAAATCAGTCAAAAATCGAAATAATGCTGTTCGCCAGTTGTAAAAATCGGTAATATTTGCATGAAACATTGTCCAAATTCAGATTGAACTACTTTTATGGAAGTATCCCTGTATAAATCATAAACTAAAATTTCTCTACACGACCAATAGCGACTGAAATGTAGAAGATTTCTTCAAAAATTCGCTCATGGGGTCATGCTGCATGACTGGACTTTTTTGTAGGTATCTACTGTTTTTTTTTCCGCATTCAAACATGAATTTCTCCATGATTGATGAGGAATTGCAAAGTAGACCATACCATTAGATTGTTGATTAGAATTGCAAGTTTTCCTGAAATTTGACAGCTTCCAGCACGTTCTCTGGAAATGTAGTTTATGTACAAGCATTTTCACAAACTTAATTTGTTTTCAATTTTCAAGTTTTGAACTGCAATTGCAGTCCTTAGGAGTTCGTTTTTGAGTATGAATGTGCACTAGGCGTATAAGAAATTTAACGCTGAATCCGAAAATGTGGCCAAAAGTTAAAATAGTTGGTTTAAAGTCGAGGAACGTGGGTTTTAATGGCAAATAACATAGTTTCTTTAAAAAAAAAAAAAAAAAAAAAAAAAAACTAAGAAATCATGTTTTGGGAACGGATTGAGATAGAAAGGTGTGGTTGGCGGCATTCTTCTCCATTTTCAGTCTAGTTTTACCCAATTCATTGTTACACCAAGTGCGAAACACCGTGCAATAACTTCCTTCAAATACGGCGCAAAAAAAATTGTATTCAATACAATACAATTGTATTGTATTCGCAAAGTCTTTAGTGGCAAAAGACAGGTCGATATTGTTGGCAAGCCCGATCGCTCTAGAATTTCAGGTTCAAATTTACAATTTAGTGGCCAAAAAAATGCTTTTTGACAAGAGGGGATGTGGGGTGTCACATTCGAAGTATTTTTTCAGCGCTGAGTCGATTGCGACCACTCCATATCTCCAAGATTGATAAGTGAGACAATTATTTAGGTGAAAAATGCTAATAATTAACGTTCTAATGATACCACATCACGAGCATAAACTTTCATGTACGTATAGACATATATTAATGAACACTTACCATGTGTACATGTATAAATATGTTGTAGAGACCAGCAAAACCTTGACTGGTCCTACAGTACATCATACACACAGTGGTTCGTATTTGAAGGTGATTTGTATCAAAGAATAAATTCACAGTTTGGATCAGTGATGAAATTGGAAAGGAAGTGTATTATTGTGGACTGAATAAGTTCTTCAACAACGGAAATGTTTCAAGATCCACGAAGATCACTTTGTATAACACCCTTGTAAGACCAGTGCTTCATACGCCCCTAAGACTTGGGCCCTCTCAGCAGCAAACCAAAACTCCTTCTCTGTTTGAGAGGAAAGTCCTGCGCAGAATATTTGGTCCAGTAAACAGGGTGGCCCCCAAATGGGAATTTTAAAATTCCCTGACATTTCCCTGACCGAACTTCATATTTCTCTGACAAAAAATATCAAACTCATATGTATATATATATACTTTGTTTTAAATATAGAAAGAATTTCACAAATATATAGAGGAAAGAAAGAATCTGATATTTCGATTTTGATCTTTGTCAAAGAAATTAGAGAAATGAAAGTAATTCTTGATATCTTGGAAATTGCATGTGTGTCAGCGTCCATGTTACTTATCAACAAAATTGTGATAATTTTTCTGGGTTTGATGGCTAATCGTTGAGATTTAGACCTAGAGGACGATTAGCGCCAAGTACCCACCTAAAAGCTCTCTCGGATTGTTGTAGTTGCCGGTCATTTGCATGTTTCGGCATCTTCTTCAGAACCTGCACCCCATAGCACTCGTCAAAAGATGCCCCATGAGTTTCTGCATGCATCTTGACTGGAAGAGGACGTGGTTGGTTTATTGATGCCCTATGGTTGTTCATACGTAGATTCAACGTTGTGGCTTTTCCTCCATCCGAACACTGTTCGGATGGAGGTTGGAAAAGCCACAACGTTGAATCTACGTATGAACAACCATAGGGCATCAATAAACCAACCACGTCCTCTTCCAGTCAAGACGCATGCAGAAACTCATGGGGCATCTTTTGACGAGTGCTATGGGGTGCAGGTTCTGAAGAAGATGCCAAAACATGCAAATGACCGGCAACTACAACAATCCGAGAGAGCTTTTAGGTGGGTACTTGGCGCTAATCGTCCTCCAGGTCTCAATCTCAACGATTAGCCATCAAACCCAGAAAAATTACCTATCACAATTTTGTTGATAAGTAACATGGACGCTGACACACATGCAATTTCCAAGATATCAAGAATTACTTTCATTTCTCTAATTTCTTCGACAAAGATCAAAATCGAAATATCAGATTCTTTCTTTCCTCTATATATTTGTGAAATTCTTTCTATATTTAAAACAAAGTATATAGTTCAGTAGAACCGCGACTAGTTCAAGTGTTCCTATATATATACATAGGGTCACCTTTAATGCTTCCAAAATGAAAATCGTATAATTTAAAAAAGAAAATACAGCCTACTCCAGGAGTAATAATGAAGGTGAAGCATGGGAGAAAGGATACTTTTTAAAGTAATTGAATTTGTGAAAGAATTTACTTAAATGGTTTTTAAAAAATCGCAGTTAGACGAACAGAATGGTTTTGACACACTACATACTTGAGGTAAATAAAATGTTCCACAGTAAATTCAGGTAAAAAATAAACTGAGAATGAGGAAAAAACTACAATAAGTTTCAAAACCCAGTTTTGGTATTTTGAATTGAAAAACAGAATAACGAATGCCGAACGGCCACAAGGTTCTTCAAACACTATCGTATCAAAACACTAGATTCTATGACTAGTGACCAGAATAACACAAAATGATAACAATTAACTGGAAGCTCTTAGAAGGAGATGTTTGAAAAACAACTTTTGCTGAACCATAATTATGGTACCTACACTTTATCTACGTACGTAATGAATAAATGCTTTGTTTTCACATAAAATTGTTATTTCATCACAACTAATTATTTAAAATCGACCATGTGCTGTATGACGTATTTCATAAGAAAGAATCAGTTCGGTGGACGACACATTTTCAGTACGTTAAATTCTTTAAAAAGGAGCTTAAAAAGCACCAAAAATGGCAAAAACTGTTAAAAATAGTTAAATTTATATTTTTAGCGGAATATTACTCAAATAAAGTTTATCAACTATAAATTAGAACATACAAAAATTCATGCACGAAAGTTCATTAATATGTGCAAAAAAAAAAAAAAAAAAAAAAATTAAAAATAAGTAACTATAAATAAATAAAAACTGCAGAAAAAGCTAGAAACCCGAAATCATTTTTTGAATAGCAGACCATAATTTAGAATGAGTTTTTTGCCATAAAATGTATATTTAACAACTTCATTGCCCTCAAAGTTCTCAATTTTCAAAACAATTTAACCTAAATGTAATACGACAAATTACGAAAATTCGCCTTTAATCATGCTGCATTACTTTTCATTTAATATTTTATGGTCTCTCAATTTGTGATCTGAAGCGATTTGTTGAAGATCAAATTCAAATTTTAATCATTTGTGTTGAAAAAATGAAAAGTTTTTAACAAGGATATTTCTTAGCTATGTGGGTAATTCCAAATTTTCGCCCGACTGCAATAAATGTCTCGCTTTTTTCCACCTACTTCCAATCGGTGCCTTATTTCCCATCCCACAAAAATCTTTCGTTGGAAAGCTATGAATTTATTACACATGGCTTCACATTTCAATAAGCCAACATGAGAAGTCCTAGCTTATGTACACCAACTCGTTGTTGGGACTCTTACTGGATCAATCCACTACTCTGTTGGGTTTGCTCCCTAGTTCAATAACCTGTTGATTTTTCTCACATATAGTTTACTAATAGGTGATGTAGTAACCAGGAGAGCCGAAGACATATCCTTGTCACAATGTATCTGTGTGTAGCGTTGATAATCTTTGAACAGTACCACGACTCTTGACAATTATTTTTTTTATTCGTATTACCCATCTATAAAATATTATGTAGTATGATAAAGTACGCCGTTGAAGTTTTATTGTTTAGGAGTTAAAATAAACCTAAAAACACTGCAAATGATTACACAAAGTATTGATTGAAAAAAATTCCTGACATGTTGGTGTTTTTTGCAAAATTCCCTGATATTTCCCGTCGCACAAAATTCCCTGACATTTCCCGTCGCACAAAATTCTCTGACAATTCCAGGTTTTCCCTTACTTTTCCCGTTGGGGGCCACCCTGAGTAAATGATGTGGGGACTTGGTGGACGAGATTCAACCACGAGTTGTTCAACCTGTTTGGGTAGTAGAATATTGTTAATTTCATAAAATGTGGTAGGTTAAGGTGGGCATGGCATCTCGCACAAATGCCTGAATCAGAGATCCTCAAGAACATGACCAACAGGGAGACTACGGCTGCATTGGCTTGATACGGTCGAAGAGGATTGTAGGAGGCTGGGGGTTTGGAACTGGAGAACTGTAGCTGGTAATCGAGACCAGTGGAGAAATTTTCTGAGGCAGGCCAAGATCCATATCGGACTGTAGTGCCACAGAGTGATTAAGTAAGAAGAACAAGGATTACAAAAAAAAAAAAGAAAAAAAAATACCCAAGACCCATCCCATCACACTTAACGTAGAATTGCCCCAACAATACTTATAAATCATAAATAAAAACTGAAACACCAGATTCCAGTAGATAATAACTCAAATTAGAAGTTGGTACCACCACCCTAAATACTTTTGAGAGCTCAAGAGATTGCCAGAAAAAAACAAGAATGATAATTCTCCACTTCTAGAGCAAAAACATTTAACCAGCTGAAGAATGATGTATGGCATGCCAACTGATACCAATCTCAATCAGTCTTTCCTAGTTGACTAGGTATATATTATTATAACATAATAGTGAATAATGCCACAGTTAATTTTACAATCAGTTGACACATCATAAAATTGGATGAAATGACATCGTTTGTTGTCATCGTTTCAAAATAATTCAAGTTCCTTCATCTTTAATACAACTTTATTTGTTTAAAAAAATGTAATTAAATTCAAATAAACAATTTCCATTTGATGTTAGTAAACCTTAGTTATCTCAAAATCAATGAAATATTTTTCCATGTTTTAAGACAGGGCAGCACTCCCACAGAGACATAATAGGTACCTACTTAACTAACCTGTGACCAAAGCAGACCAGGAAAAGTAGGTACCTACCGAATGAAATTGAAAATTTGGCACGAACTTAGCTCGCTTCCATGGAAGTAATGCAATGCTTAGCAAAGAAGGTTAAATACTGCATGCATGAAAATAGGAAGTCATATTGACAATAAATTGATAGATAGGTACATGACAATCATCAACAATCAACTTGTTAGTAAGAACTAACCATTACATATCTCACAAATACTCTCCCATTATGTGAAAATAACAATAACTCATATGCTTTGAGACTTGCAATAAGTAGGTATGTCAAGATGGCATGAATAACTTAGACGGCTAATGAGTCCATGTGTAGGAATATCGTTACCATATTATTCTATTTATTTGATAATAATAACTGATATTATTATTTCATTTTTCACTAGAAAATATTATGTTATTTAAGATGTATTATTCCAGTTAGATTGTCAAAATGTAGAATGAAATTCAAGGGAAGAGAGATGGAGATGAGAAAGTACCTGCTTGTGGGAGAGAAAGGCAAAGAAAATGAAAAATCAATTTAGGAAAATAATCCATGTACAAAAACCTTTATTTTAAATGGAAAATGCATGGCATGTCAGAGAACCAAATTTAGGGAATGGTTAATGCAATTTATAACACTGCAAGATTATAAATAGTACCTAACGTGTTTCAAAACCAAACACCAATTAGTTGATGGTTTGAAAGCTAAAAAATTCTGATTGTATCATGATGTATATAAATTCATCACAAGATTATAATATGGGGAAAGCACCAAAAATAATTACTAACGCCAGAGCCCCTTGGTGAAAAGGCAAGAAGAAACACATACCAATAATACAAATATTTGAACTTCACATAGGCAATGAATATGTTCCAGTGAGTAAATAAATCAATAGAGATATATTTCCACAGATAATAACAAAATCTACCTCCAACTCGAATGAAACAAAAAATACAACAAAAATTGTGCTGCCCAATCTATCTACATAAAAAGAAGGGAATATAATGATAAATTTTATTCGGCAAGGCAACAACATTCAAATATAAGCTGAAAAGCCTCAACTTTAAATTTGTACAGGAAAAGTAAAATTGGGATCGAAAACAGAATATAGTTTCTGTACATAGCTGTGATAATTCATAATTGACGCTCTACCATGTGAGCATAAGAAAAGAAAATATTTACAAAGTAATTACAGCAATTTTATCTATTAAACAATTTGAGACCAGCTGCTGCTCAACCCTGAAGATACAAAAACAACAACTGTAAAAATTGGATAACAATACGACAGTTAAGGCTTCTATGATATATATTGTAAGAAGTTAATTTGTCTAACAAATAATATTTGTGCACCTGAATCAACAACGTTCTCCCGGATTAAATGACTTGTCAAAGAATTAATTAAGAAACAAAAATAAATAAATTAAGAAAAAATTACAAGATAATTTGGAGTGGATAAATCGAAGCTGGCTCGCACTGAACAACAAGTCCGAGTATACCAAAACAGCTCACTGGCAGTGAAATATACAGTACTTTTAGTCACCATATCTGAATATATTTTCAATAATGAGTAATGAACAATAAACAATGGAAATCAAAAACATTATTTTTATATAAGTCCAAAGTGACACTGCGTAAGGAAGTATCTAGTATAAAATTCAGTTTTACGATGATTACGATTTGTTCCATAAATCCATTCAAAATTATAAAATCATTAACCATAGGTAAATAAAACGGACTGTACAGATTTCAAATAATTTTTAATGGTATTATCAACATTTAATAAACATTGCTTAAATATTAAGATAATTTATATCACGATGTATTAGGGCTAAAAATAAAGAAGGTACCTATTTATATTTTCGGAAAAGCATTATGAATTACACTTTTAATAAAAAAATATCTATAATATTCAATAATGTGGTGACGTGATCATATATATATATATGTATATATATATATACATATATATATTTAGAATGACTCAGAATGTCTATATACAGAGTCGAGAAAACACCTCCAACCTTGGTTTACACAATAACACACAATGATTTCTTCTTTTGTTTCTGTTTCTTTTCAGGAGATTTCTTGTTGATTTGTCGCACTAAATCGTAAAAAATCTGGAAACCATATTTAAATCCATAGTTTAAGTTAATAGAAGTATTAAATGCTTCACTGAACACTGAAAAAAAAAAAAGTTACTTACATCAACTACATTTATTTTAGCTTTGGCAGATGTCTCCATGAATACACAGTTAAATACGCGGGCAAGATTAACTCCCTGATCTTTCCCCACTACTCTTTCTTCCTCTAGATCACACTTGTTTCCCACTAACACCATAGGAACGTCATCAGTATCCTGCAAAATTGAAATAAGAAACTTCAAGTAAAAAATATATCAATGACAATCTTTAAAAAATTCTAGAAATATAATTTTGTTTTGTAAATTGCCCAACTGAGTTAACCAAGAGTGTGGAAGCTATATGATAATTTTAAAAGGGGGAAAAATATATATACAGGGTGTTCGTAAAAGAATGCCCTAGTTTCAAACACCTGTATTTCCGGCAATATTGAAGTTACAGAAATGAAATAGGTCTTAAATGGAAGGTTGTAATCCATAGTTTTTTTTCATTCCTACAAATGTTCGATATGTCCACCTCCAGCAACACGAACGACGTCAATTCGGTAATTAAGCTCGTCCAAATTTGTGGGTAGAGGTGGTTGGTGCAAACACCGTGTCTTTGATGTACCCCATAAAAAATAATAACATGGCGTCATTATCAGGTGATCTGGGTGGCCATCGATGAAGTGCCAGGTCCTGAGCCCCATTCTGACCTATTCATCGATGAGGGAGGGAGTCATTGAGGAATGTACGAATCGCAGAGGCTCCATCTTGGTGAAAGATGATTGTTGCATAGTTTTCTTCTTGTTCAAGTTGGGGGAATAACCAGTATTTCAGCATTTGCAGGTATGTTGCTCCTGTAACTGTGGGCTCTTTTAAAAAAGGACCATACACCTTATGTGTGGAGATTGCACAGAAAACATTGAGTTTTGGACAATCTGTTTCGTGAGGGTTCTCACTGCCCCAAATTCTAACATTGTGGCGATTCACTTATCCCGATAGATGAAACGTCGATTCATCTCTAAACACAATGTTAAAGGGAAAATTCTCATCATCCTCCATCGAACTCATAAAAAAAAAATCACAACACTCAACCCACAGCACTTTATCATTTCGTCTGAGAGCCTGAACCAACTGCAATTTGTATGGCCGCCACAACAAACGACGTCTAACAACTTACCCGATGGTAGTGTGTGGCATTTGTAACTCACGGCTTGCACGACGAACTGACTTACGAGGACTGCAAAGAAAAGTGCTCTGTATGTGTCTCACATTGTCTTCAGTAACGTGCGGCCGTCCCGGGCCTCTCGCTTTGCAAATGCATCCACACTCTACGATTGTTGATACCACCTTTTAATTGATTTGGGATCAGGCTGATTCACGTTAAAACGTCGTCTAAAAGCACGCTGAACTGTAACTACAGATTCACTTTTAACAAACTCCACTAAGCAAAAAGCTTTTTGCTGTGGCGTCGCCATTGCTACTGCTTTGAAATCGACTGATAAAACGTCATCAAGTTTACCAGTGGAGCGATCTCTCGGCAACCAAATAAAACTATGGAACCTCCTCTTTCATTAGAAACCAACTTTTCCCCGCTAAGTTTAAAGATAACGAAGTTACGGATTTTTGAAATCAGGGCATTCTTTTATGAACACCCTGTATAATATATATATATATATATATATATATATATATATATATATATATATATATATATATATATATATATATATATATACCCCCTTTTATCGACAAATACAGAATCATGAATACAGACATGTTTTAGTCACCAATTTTCATTCCACTGTGGTGATTTTTAGGAAGGTTTATGGATCTACCTTAAGTTTGGATAATAGAGCTTCCATTCTAATCTTCTTCGTTCTAATTTTGCTCATTGTTATGCTTTCAAGACAGCACATTTCGAACATCTAATATTACGGTTGTTTGTACGAGCATGGGTCAAAATAGTGTACATGAGCAGTCCGGGATGTGTCAGCCCTAGATGTGAGAGCGGTCCCATTCCCATTGTCATATCATATTTTTAAGCTTATATTGTAGAATTCCTTTCTTTCGTCAAAACCTCAAATAAATTGGAAATCGGAAAGTGGATTCTATATGAAAAGAAAACAAAGCACATAGTAAGCTGACTAGCTTTGCCAGATGGGAATATAGATATAACTATATAATACTCGTAAAAATTTATGTAATATTACTATCATGTACTCAGTACTGGATTAATAAATTATTAGTTCTGACTAGAACTTCATTGCAGGTTAAAAATAACTTTCGTTAAATCAAACCACATATTTGGCAGCTGGTATTTGACTGATAAAATTTGAACAGATTTTGCCAGTGGCGACTCACCCTTCTCATATTTGTTATTCAAATGAGGAATCCAGCCCTTGACCTAGCCAACGCACATCTCCAGCATAAAACATTACCATAATCTGTTTTCCAGCATCATGAAAATTAAGTTTGTAAGAATCAAGTAGGTACACGTATGTGTAACTTATGATTCCGCAGCTGATAATAATAAACTGAAACGAAGTGTAGAAGGGACTGCTCATGTTACATGCTGCTGTGGGACTGCTCGTACATTTCATAAACAAGAAACAAACATTTTCACCGAGTTTCGAACCACTCTAGACATGGGACCAAAGAAAAAATCAGTTTTGCGGGTATGGGACCACTTGTGCCGTCTGGGCGCGGAACTGCTTGTACATTTCGTAAAAAGGAAAAAAATTACTTTCACGGCGATTGGGACCGCTTGTGCCCTCAGCCACTAGTACACACCCATGTAGACAAAAAAAGACTAGAGTTTAATTTATAAATTTCCCCCACCAAGACCAGAAGTAAACTGGTATTTTGCAAATAGGTTTGTCGAAAACAACGCCTTAAATGAAGGTGAGTACGAGTCCTGCAGGCCTCACCCGAAGTCACCGCCTAGAGATCAAAGTAAACCTGACCCCCTCCAATTTATCACTCAACCCTGAGTGCCAAACCCGAACATTTACCCAGCGATACACCCTATCGCAAACACCATGTTGCGAGTTCAAATCCTGCATAAGTCAACACATTTTTTACGTTATTTTTCATTGAAAGAGATATATTTTGTTGACGATTCATTTAAAGGTATTAAATTAATGAGCTACATCAGGTTTTCTTGAGCGATATTTCAATTTTTAAGCTAAAATCAATACTTTCATTTAATTTCCAATTCGTTTAAAAATGTAATGTTGCAAGGCTCCCAAAGTTTTTGGTCGCACATCTTTTACACCTCAAAGGATTCTATTACATTCATATCAATGGTCCTTTGCCCTGGAGGAAACGTGAAATATTTGTCACTTGCATTACCGAATTACATTTGAAATCAATTACTGTCACTGAGAGTGCGTTAACGTAATTATTAGAAGTTTTGGGCACAATACAGGATTCATTTCTAAGATAGCTCAATCTAATCATTTTGGTGGAGTTTCAGAAGGAACCCACAATATCCCTCTGGAATTCAAATATAAATACTTATATTGGATAATCGGGACTTCCTTAATTTTCAATCATTATTGGAATGACATACGTAAAAATCGTTTTAGGATGTGAAACGAACAAATTTTTCAAAACTTCACCGTCTGAAGTTTTAGAGCAGATACAATAGTTCCATTTTCTTGAACTAAAAAAAAAAAATGTTTAAGAACACAAGGAGTAGATTTGACATTCTAAATAATTTCAAGACGAAGTTTTAGTTAGAAAGTCTATCTATGAGGTTCGAGTGAGCCCTGAATAGGAATTATTTATAAAAGTGCACAAAAATTATCACCAAAGGAGGACTATGGAAAGAAAACAACTGGTGGAACATAATTGCTATGGCTCAATTTCTACTAAAATCTGGTAAAAGCTACTAAAAGAAAAAAATGTTCACATCACTTCTCATAACATTTACAAACCTTCACTCTCAGAATCTGTTCCCTTAGATCCTGTAGGTCATTAAAAGTTGATTGTGCAGTAATTGAGTACACTAGGACAAATCCTTGGCCATTTTTCATATATAAATCCCTCATAGCTGTGAATTGTTCCTGAAACAGTCATGAGATTTATGTTTTACATACCCTGAACATAGATCTTTGGCATCAACTAAAAAAAAAATAGTAATAACTTCCTGGGAATGTAGTCTCAATTATGTAGGTCTTCAAGGCAATGGCTGTGTTATCGGCTATAAAGGTGGCTGAAATTAGTAGGGCGTGGGACCACGATAGTCCCATTTCGATACTGTGCCGTTTTCATGTTACAGGCGTTAGAAAATAACTTGTCCTCAATTTTTGGGATGATCGCAAAATGTAGCCAATTTTTGCCAATCGATTGTGGGCAAATGGCTCAACCAAATTCAACTTTGAGGGAGGCCTCTGAACGCGCAATTTAACAAACTTTAAAAAGGTATGAGTAATTTTTTTCTGTCAGATCATCATTTGTAGATCAAAATTGCGAAAACCCAAAACAACTGCCAATATTTCAAGGTTTTTTGTTGATTTTTCCATTTTTCGGGCTTTTCCGGTTTTGGGAAAGTTGAAATTCGTTGAAATACCCAAAAAACATAAGTGTACACATTTTTAAAGCTATACATAAACTTGCCTACTCAAAAAAGGGGCCTGGACTATCAGTGCTTGAAGAAGGAACCAGTTATCAATATACTTTGACCAAAAATACGTGGATTGTTTCGAAAAATGCAAAACTTTGTTAATGAATGATCCACTACTTCAATATACAGATTTTTCTAAGCCAATAGATAGAGAATAGATGCTTCCACTGTCGCATTAGAAGCTGCCTTCAGCCAAGTGAAAGATAGAGCAGATTAACAGATTTTGTTTGCCAGCCACACTCTGAACGACAGTGAACATAATTTATCCACTATAGAGAAGGAGTGCTTAGCTAGTGTATGGGATACGCAGTACTCCCGACCTTATTTGTTAGGTAGAAAGTTCAAAAATTATTCGGATCAAAAACCCTTGCAATGGTTATTCTCATTAAAGGAGCCAGCTCAAAATTGTTCAGGTGGTGCCTAAAACTCGAAGCATATGATTATGAAATTTCATATAAAAAAGTATCAACCAACTTGAACACAGATGCGCTGTCTGGAATTAAAATGATTAATAATGATTTAATTCAAGGCGAGCCAAATTTATTGCCAAATGATTGGAGAAGTAGTAGGTGGATCCCCCAACAACAAAAACTTCGACTAAAGCCTTTTGGACCAATTAATAGCAGAAAGGCATGGCGAGTTGGAAGGGAACTCAGTAAATAACAAAATTCCAGAACCAACGTTTTCTGTCATAGCAAACGTAGATTTAGTCACGAGAAACGGATTCAATAACAGTTCATTCTAACTTCCATGGAAATACCACGATACAAATTCCAATAAAGGATGAACCAATAAATTACTGCAAAAATCAAATCTTAATTACAATCGTCACTTTAAACATTGTGAAAACCTAAAATCACAAACCTAAAAAACATCTCGAGTTATCAAGAAATGATCAAGAACAAGACCTCAAAAAATTTGTTAACGAATACATTACACCTAAAAATAAGTATGGAATTTATTTCCCCAAAGAGAACATATATGAAACTTTGGTTCAGATAATGACTAAAAATGTCAAACACTCAGAGATAGACAACACGAGATATTCGAAAAAATTGCTGGACGTCTCTTACGAAGATGAACAAAATGCGTTGATAGAAGACTACCACTGTGGTAAAACCAACCATCGCGGCATCCAGGAGACATGAAAACATCAAAAGAAATAACTATTGGCCCAATATGAAAAAAGCATGAACTATGTAACATCCATGTAAACCAGTGTGAAAGGCGCCTTGTTTCAAAATATGAAAGGAACTCGTTAAAGATAAAGTACAATATTACCCCCTACCTATTCCAGCGGACCTTTCGAAATCATTAATATCGATAAAATTAACTTAGAAGGATCCAAATACTTGTCAATAATAGATGCTTTCAGTCGTAATGTTCAAGCTATATATCTCAAGTCTTCTAATGGCATAGATGTTGTGAATGCCCTTGTCAGTTTTTTCTCAAAACATGGGGATTCCGATAATGGTCCTGAATTTCACAGCTCTAGTCCAAGAACTGTTAGCCTTACATAAAATCAAAATTCATTTCATTTAATCCCAACACCGACTCAATGGAATCATTGAAAGATTTCATTCCACACTAATCAAACATATAAGACAACTCAAGAGTAGAGGAAAATTTAAAGATGACAAGATTAAAGCCAAAGTTGGAGCATATAATAACACGATTCATTCAGTCTCAAAACTAACTCCCTTTGAGCTTTTATATGGTCATATAAACTCAATTACATTATTATAAGTTGAAATTAACTGAAAAATGGCCAATAATTATCTAGAAAATCACAAAGTAAAAATGAAAATACTCTAAGAGAAAACGCGAGGAATGCTAGAACAGAATAAAGAAACTAATGAATAAAATAAATTAAAATCGAGAAGACCTTCCCGAAATTCTGAAGGAAGTTTTTGTAAAACCTGTCCAAAAACAGAGCAAAACAAAAAGCAAATATAATAAAGAACAAATTAAAACTCTATACGAAAACCTAAACGTAGCCAAAATAGAGCCTAGACATAATACCAAAACAAAAATCCATTTATCAAGTATAAAAAGGCCCAGAGAAAACTACCAACGGCAAATAACCAGGATGTGGATAATAGCGACCCTGATGAACCTGTTCCAGGTACTTCAAGACAATCCTAACACTAGCTGCCAATATCAGGGATACCTATAGTTCGAATCTAGGACTCCTTCTAATAAATTAAGAAGCGCTTGAACTATCCAATTTTACCATACTATCACTCATTTCTATTATTTAAATGGCATAAACCAACAAAATAAATATACTTTTCGGGAAAAAAAAGTGACGCGAAAAATTCCATATACTCGGCCCAGCCAATAGAATTAGTGATACCCTTATAACCCGGAGAACTAAAAGAGCCCTAATTGATGGTCTAGGATCCGTCATAAAATATATAACTGGCAACTTGGATGCAACAGACAGTGAAAAGTAAGATGATATACGTCATATTTCCTATAGCCAAGAGGGATTTAATTAATAATTGTTTCATATGATTGCGGGTCCTATTTCGACTGCGCCACTGTAACGGCCCAAAAATATTTGATACCTCAACAGGAGTTCGAACTCGCGTCGTTACAACTACGGGAAATTTCCCAAAGTTGCAACACTCTAACAATCAGAGCTAAGAGGCCAGTGTGATCAAACCTATTCGACTGTGAGAGTTATTTTCCTGGAGTGTAACAGTACCGCTCACAAACAGCTTCCCATTTTAGGCGAATGTTAGAAAAATATTTTCAGCTATATTTGCATTTGTTCTGATTTTAATTGGCTGATTTATTTTTTACCTTGGCTGTCCGATTTGAAACTAAGGTACATTCGGAATGTCAGTTGGACAGGACAGAGTAACAAAACGCTAAAAAGACTGGCAACCTTTGACTTCAATGGTTCAGTAATTTAATTTTGATAAACCTCAAGCTTTAAGTATGCTGAACGCTACTTCTACGGTCGTCGCGGTTATCACAAAACCTTGCAAAAAACAAGGATCCAGTTAGCATCCATTGTGCTTGCCTCATCTCGGGGACTACGGTTTGTTCATGGGACTACTGCAAAAAGTCTCTTTATATAATAGCAAATGTGGGCAACGGGCTGGATCCTGCCCGCTGTAAGGTTTGATCCGGCCTGCAAGACATTTTGGAAAACCTAATTGAAATTTAAAAAAAAAAAAGTCCAGTCATGCAGCATGACCCCATGAGCGAATTTTTGAAGAAATCTTCGACATTTCAGTCGCTATTGATCGTGTAGAGAAATTTTAGTTTATGATTTTGATAGACAAACATGGAATCAAATTATTAAAAATAATTAGGAGGTACTCATTCTTTATTATTCTTAAACTAATCTTGTAGATTTAAAGACAAATGTAGGTAAATATTCATAGATTTCGATGTCCAATGTGGTCAGTATTGAAGGCCGAGTGGAGGGAGGCTTTGAGATTAACGTTACTGACGGCCGAGCGGAGCGAGGCCTTGGGTCTGCGTGCTAGTACGTACATAAATAGAACTTCTTCATAATTTCATGGCTGATATTTTCTAAGCCACAGTCAGTATTAAAGCTACATCAAGTCCTAAAACAGTTGAGCGTAAACATTAAAGAGAGCGACCGAGAGAATTAACAGACGGAATACTCATCAGTTGTAAACTTTTTTTTTTTTTTTACACAAGCACCTACTACCTACGTTTTAAACAGCATGGTTCTAGGATTGGTTATACAGGGATACTTCCATAAGAGTAGTTCAATCTGAATTTGGACAATGTTTCATGCAAATATTACCGATTTTTACAACTAGCGGACGGGATTATTTCGATTTTTGACTGATTTTTCAACTTTGAACTTTTTCAAAACTTGATACATATTCTTATAGGAAATTTTACGCTGATTCCGAATACACCACATGTTAGTATGCTGAAAAAATTATTTCGCACAACAAATCGCAAAAAACAGGCTATTTTGAAATTTTTGACTACATTTTTGAAAATTTCAACCCGAAGGTGTAATCCGATCATGCTGGCCAACGAACTTGAACTTTCGTTTTGTGTCCTTAACATTTTAAAATTTGTTTGAAGTTTCTAGCACAATTCTACGGACAGTTATCGTCTGGAATGACACATACATACATACATAAAAAAATGCGTTAAACTTCAGAATATGATTCAGAATAGCTTGAAACGGATTTCTGCATAAATTTTTTTCAAGAATTCACATTCTAAAAATTTTGAGGCGAGAGCAATAGCTTAATTTTCTTCAAAAATTCGCTAATACACTACTTACTCATACTCATGGAATCAAGTGAGCGATCAAGCCGAGTGGTGGTGATTGTCAAAGAGTGAGGAGGCAAACTCAAGTTACTGTCGGAGCAATTTTCAATCAGATTTAGCGATTTCAAAAACATGGAAGACTGTTCTAATTTCTTTGCTACTCCAACAAAAAGTAATGAACAAAATTCTCCAATACACTTGCAAATGGAGTTGATCGAGATTCAAGAACACACCTAAAATCTAAATTTGAAGACGTGGAGTTGTGCGATTTCCACAAAAAATACCTCGAAAATTTGCAAAAAACTTGATTTGTGCGTTTGGCAGTACTTATAAATACGAACAGTTCTTTTCATTGATGTAAGTTAATAAAGCAAAACACCGTATAAGGGTGACTGACAATTTGGAAAATTCTTTACGTCTTTGTATCAGTAGAATTAATAAAAACATCGATGAATTAGTTTCCCCAAGTTCAAGCTCGAGTGTCTCATTGATTTCAGTGTCGCTATTCAACTTTCGTAGTTTGTAACAATTCCAAATTCAACGATTTCATTATAATGCAGTACCTATTTTTTTCATTTAATTTTGTTATGATAATAAATTGTATTATAATAACATTGTCATACTATTTCATGCCTGATATCTATCGCTACAAATTATGAACACTACTTTAAAATGCCCTACTTTTAAACGCGGCCCGCGAACGTATTTGCACACTAAACTTTGGCCCACAACATGTTGTCAAAGTTTGCTCATACCTGCTCTATAGCGTCAGAGTTTCGGCGCCGGATTGTCGTTACCTCACGACGTATTGCGTTTTATGGATCTACTAGGAACTCTCTAATGATCGCGCATAGGAACAGATCTCCGTTCAAACACGAGTAGGGTGTTGGCAGCTTGGATCGCAAGCGATCTCCGCTAACCAAGAGTCGCGTCTTGCAAGACGCACCTTGGAACACATATTATTCGTATAATAACTACTTAATCACAGTACATAATCTCATGATTCTTACCGTTCCAGCAGTATCGAGGATCTCAAGCATACACTGCTGACCATCTACTTCTACTTGTTTCCTGTAACTGTCCTCTATGGTCGGGTCATATTTTTCTACGAATATCCCTTGAACGAGTTGCACAGTTAGCGCTGACTTCCCAACGCCACCGCTTCCAAGCACAACGATTTTGTACTCACGCATTTTGGATACCTACGCGTACAAAGGGGAACGGGAAACAAAATATTGATGAATATTTACGATCAAAACGAGATCAAGGATGATAAAATGTATCTACCATGGACTACATACCTAGGTAGTAATTATGATATCATGTACGGGGGTGTTGAGAAATAATTGAGGTGAGGTTTAAAAAATCTACAAATTATTGTAAAAATAGCAATTACCATCAGCTAAACTTGACGCTGATAGAATGTAAATCGGATGAACGAAAGATAAAGTTGTGGAATTCAGAAGAGATAGTGACACGGTCCCATCGGCCTCACCACTAGAGCGGAAATGAGTCAATAGATAGCGAATTTGAAAGGAAATCTATTTAGTCAAAATAAACTAACTTACCAGCTAATGACGACGTCGAGAAGCGTTCGTTTAACGTTTCGAAAATACAAACACTGAAACGATTACAGATGAGCTTAATTGATCTACTCAAATGCAAAATAACTCATTCCGCCATAGTATGTAACTTTCGTCCATTCGAGAACTGCTAAACCAATTCTTAGTGAAGACGAAGATGCTGATCAGAAACTTTTATATCGGAACTGAAAAAGGACTTCCTCGTGAAATGAATGTAAGAAAATACATCAATTAAATTCAAGAACAGTTAATAGAGAATAAATTGTGATACCGTTAGAATAGGGAACATAGGGGCGATGGCTGAGGCAGTGTTGCTATTTGCTGTATCCTGTTGCCTTGATGATGCTAGACAATGTTGATTGATGGAACAATTTGGCCAACACATGTTAAGATTCCATCTAGAGATATTCAAATTATATCACTCCGAAGTAACCAGTCCAAACGGTGATCAATAGAACTTTGCTCCCATCAGAATGCGCCGAAATCGCACCATACGTAGCCCATTGAAGAAAAGGGGAGTTAATGGAAATGTAGGTAAGTACTCAACTATAATCATTTTATTTTTTGTTAATTTTATTTTTTTATCTATTTTTATTATTATTATTTTGTGTGTGTTTATATGGCTATTTGGTAACCAAGCTAAAATTGGTGCAAATAAAAATTATGTTTTTGATGTTAATTTTTACATACCTACTTGATATAAAGTGTGGGTCTAAAACCTCTAAAATTGCTAGTTTTTCAAGGTCTTTTTAAAAAAAAATTGGGGGGTGGGGGGTACTCCAGGTAGAGGACCACCCCCACCCACGAAATTTTATTAATCCGTCACTGATTCGACGGTTAATCAATCATCTTTATCCCGTGAAAATACACAACGTCTCTATTTTCTTGCATTT
The DNA here is from genome assembly GCA_030762985.1 of Adelphocoris suturalis. Lineage (NCBI taxonomy): Eukaryota > Metazoa > Arthropoda > Insecta > Hemiptera > Miridae > Adelphocoris > Adelphocoris suturalis. The sequence continues at coordinate 7,430,955 of CM061051.1, read as the reverse complement.
TCTTCATTGAAAAAGGTTTCCATAGCTTCTTTGCTAGTGATATAATTCCTCACAAGGTTTGTACACTGAAGCCACAAAACCAGTTTGTAACCCATTTGAGGCGTTCACTGATTTCTATGATCATTAGAGCGCACAGTGGGCCAAGGCGTGGCAAAAACCCAGTTTTCAAAATATGACAGATTTTTTCAACTGGATCGACTTTCCTCTCACTTATTTCCTGCAGAATCTCATTACAATATCGATTTTGCGATAAAGGATATTTTTCTGGCAAAAACAACGAACGGAAGTCGAAAATTGGGGAATATCGCTTAAAAGTTAAACTTTCAAAAAGGTCTCCCTGGACCACAAATGTCAGAATAAATTTGTTGACCCCATGATGTTTTCATATACAGAGTATTTACACTTTCGGTCCAGAACTTCCTAGGGGTTGATTTTATAACTAATTTTTGATCAAAAGTTCCTCATAACTCATAAACATTTTTATTGAAGATTTGTTTTCGAGTTAGTCCATTTTCAAGATTTTTGTCTGTTTTTGACCTTAAGTCACTAAATGGTCATAACTAGGTACATACATTGTAGTAACAACAACAAGGTAACCTGGTAACGTAAATACGAACGTATTTTTAAAGTGATGCCTGGGCTTGAGTAGCTTCCACAAACACTGCACTTCCACACCATGGCTTTGCTGGAATGAAATCAAACTAATATACCTACCTAATAAAAAAAAAAAATAACAGAAGTGGAATAAAATAAAATGAAAATTGTGAAATAAAATGAAGAGCGCACCGCAAATTAAAAACACAGCATGAGCGAAAGTCGGGATCACTTATGTAGTTGGCAGGGAAAGCAAAAGCTGTGAGATCGGTCAAAAACAATGAAAGTGACGTGCTATAGCGGGCCCTACACGCTCAATAATATTGACAATATCAGTATTGTCAATATTATTGATGACGCTGTTTATTCACTTCAATATCCTTGTAGTGGATTTATATAGGTTTGACTTGACGTTGGTAGACCAAGTCGGACATTTATATTCCGATTATGCGGGTTGGTTTCTAGGTCACCCCCGCGAGGAATGCGGGCGGAGCCGCCAAGGTCAACTGATTTCGCGGGCCGGAAGGGTGGATAGTCCGTGTCGCAGCCGCGCGGAGCGCTAGGCTCGTGAACCGAGTGCTGGGTTCGATCAGTTTCGTACTGAGCCGTTTTGTAATATTCCGGCCTTAGATTTACATCTGAAGGAGGAATATACTGAGCTTGGTTGAGGTACTGAAAAGTATCCTCTGCTTTTTGTGCATTTGGAGTGTATTTGACACTCGGATCGACCGTGTAAGCCTGCGTCGGATATCGTGGGTAATCGGACAGCTTGGTCGAATCGAAAAGATCGGCTTCAGAGCGAGTCTGAAAGGTTTGCTCGATCTTTTGTGTAGGTGAGTCTTGTTCGACAGTTTCTCGAACGAATACGTCGGGCGAGAAGGCGATCCGGACGTGTGGATCGCGCCTTGCGCTGCTGGTTGGTTCAGCGGACTCACCGGGTGGCCGGTAGGGCGCACTGCGTTGGTCAATCGCCCCGGTCTTGCCGCCTTCCTCCTTCCCCCGCAAGGGGAAGTAAGAAGGCTGACGTTCCATCGAATTTGATCGAGTTTTTGGCTCGTTTCGATGCCTCTACGTGTGAAAAATAGAGGGTTTTGGAAGTGGACTCGCTTGCCGGAGCGTCTTTCCAATGCTCAGACGGCAGGGTCCTACCTCGCAGTCTTGAAAAAGACTTCCGTAGACGGTAAATTAGAGCGTAGGAGCTGAGTAATTTACCGGCGCGCCCCAGCGGTCGACTACGAGCTGAAGGCTGTGTAGTCCGGGTGACACGGCTCGGAAACGTCCCTCGGGCGTACTGTCTAAAGAGAATATCGATAGAAGTACCGGGTGGCGTCCTACCAGGAGATCTACGTTGGGCAATGAGCAGGATGAATAATCACTGGACTCGTAGATGCCAAGGCGAAATCTGTGAGGAGAGAAGGTCTGGCTTGTAGAAAGCAGTGAGAAGCCGTTCTTGAGATGAACTCGCAATGCAGAAGGTTCGTCAGCGTAGAGCGTGTAGAATTCTTCGTACTTCGGAGGTGTCGTCGTCGAGAGCGGAGAGTGGAATGATTTGCCAGGCTCTGAACGAGGTATTTATAACAAAAAGTGGTGTCCACTTTATGGTTAGTATGCAAATTAGTTTCGTCAACTAATTTGGTACGATCAAACTAGCTTCGGATTGGCTCGCTCAATTTCGTAAATTCGACTGTGTAATCTCATTGGTTCGCACAGTGTTTTCCCAGTATTTGGGCATACGATAGCTGAGTTGGTTTTTTCGAGGTGGTTTCTCTGCGTCCGTTGCTTTGACGGGGTCCCGGGGGTGGCTGAACGACCTTGAGTTTTCCTAAGGCGACTTGTTTCGAACTTTTCGTCGCATCTATCTCGCCCAGTAAATGTTTGGGGAGGTCGCCTTGCGTGTTCTCGTTCAAGGCAACCTGTCTCGAGATGTTTGTCGCATCTCTCTCGCCCAGTAAATGTTCGGGGAGGTTGCCTTGTGTGTTCTCGCTCAAGGCGACCTGTCTCGAGATGTTTGTCGCATCTCTCTCGCCCAGTAAATGTTTGGGGAGGTCGCCTTGCGTGTTAATCTTTAATATTTCACTTTTGGGAGAGAATTTAGTATTTTCTCTCCGGTGAAATATTTTGTTTGACGGAGTTGTACTTCGACGTCTTGTAAATATTTTTGTGGTGTGCCTACCTCCTTTTGGTAGCCCTGAAAAGGGCTGTTGAAAAGGGGTGGTGGATTTCACCACAGGGGCCCCCCCAAGACGTCGTGTTATCAACGACGACGCCGATGGGGGAGAACTGGGAGGTCTACCCGGAATTCTCCGTAGGAGAACCTCGCCAGTTGGGGCGGAGGCGGAGGTGCAGGCCTCGCGTCCCGTCCCTGTGGTGCGCCCCGGCCTCGCCGGTTTCGACGAGCGTCGCGGGGCGGCCTTGGCCGGCCCGAGCTCTGCCGACGGGAACCAAACCCGCGAGGGTTTGGCCCGCGGCCGCGGCTGGGCTGTTGCGGAGGAGCCCGGGAGGTGCTGGGCTCTGACCAACCCGCGGTGCTCATCTCTTCCCAGCGAGGAACCGGGACGTCGCCCGAGGAGATCCACTGCCTGGGGGGTGCCGGCAGCTGGTGAGCGGGCGGAGGCGTAGGCAGTGGCTGGGTGGGTGGAGCTGGTGGCTGGTAGGGCTGGGGCCTTGTCCAGACCACCTCCGTGGGAGCTTGGGTAGTAGTGGCCGTCTCCCGTTTCGGCGAAGGCGGTAGTGGGCCGATTGGAGCTGGGAGAGCTTCCTCGGCAAGGAGGAACTCCTCGACCTCGTCGGTCATCATGTTGTTTGTAGTAGGAGTAGAAGCTGCCATGGTTGAGATCGTTATGGTCTCTGGCTGTGGGGCTTTCCATATTTATACTTCTTATTGCTCCTACCCGAGAAAAATGGGCGTGGCTTGTTTCGAGCGCAGTTACCCACTTTCCGTCAAATTTGGTAGATGGAACGCGCCCTCTGGCGGATTTTCGGGGAGTTTTCTCCTTACTTCCTGTCTGATTTTGTAACAGAGATTGTCCCTGCGATACAGCTTCTTCCGAGTGTAGAGTATAAGCTGGCTTGATTTGCTGTTTGGGAACTTTTTTAGTATGTTCGCCAATTTGCACTGTAACCGAAAACTTATCTCTTTTAACTACTTTGAACGGTCCCGTGTAAGGACATTGGAGAGAGGTGAGCTGTGTGGGCACTCTGATATAGACATGAGTACATGTATCCAAGTTTTTGGGCATGTTTACGGCATATTTTGTGTTATTATGTTTAATATGCGTAGGTCGGAAGAAAAGAGGTTCCGAAAGGTTCGTAGAAGTTACGAAAATGTCTCCTGGGAGAGGTACGTCAATCCCGTAAACTTTTTGGAAAGGCGTAGTTTCAGTCGCCGGGTCTACTGCCGTACGCATGGCGAGTAGAACTTTGGGAAGTGCATCGAGCCAATTTTCGTTCTGAGCTTTGAGAGCTTCTTTCAAAGATCTGTTTCTGCGTTCTACCATACCGTTTGTTGATGGTTTGTATGGTAACGTGCGAGTATGTTTTACTCCGAGACGTTCCATAATGGAATTGAACAGATCTGATTCAAATTGGGTGCCCTGATCACTTGTAATGTATTTAGGTACGCCCTTTGAAGCTACCCAAATATTGATAAATGCATTTGTGATTGTGGTTGTTTCGATGTTGTTGAGAGGGACTGCCTCTAGCCAACCCGTTGCTCTATCAACCATCATCAAAATGTAACGTTTCCCTCCTTTTGCTAAAGGTAAAGGTCCGGTAATATCCACGTGTACGTGTGAAAATTTGTTTGCCGTTTCAAATTCGGAGTAAGGGAGCTTCACGGAGCGCGTGATTTTTGCTCGTTGGCAAGTTTCGCATGCTCGAACCCAGTTTGAGACATCTGCACGTAGTCCGTGCCAAAAATATCGTTGTTTAACTTTATACACTGTAGAGTGTATACCTGGGTGTCCCAAATTGTGAATTTGGCTTATTATTTCTTCCCTTATTTCGTTTGGAATATAAGGTCTAGGGTGTCCTAGGTCTAGGTTACACCAGATTTCCCCTTGAGAGAATTCAACTCGTGTGAGTTTCAATTTGTCCTCCGCGGTAGGGGGAGAGCGAATTTGTGAATTTGAAATGTGCAGTAGAAGGTTGCATTCTATTGCAGCCGTAATTTTCGAAATTTCAGCTATGGGTGGACCCTCGTCCGTCTGTGTTGAAATCGATTTCGTTTGAATTTCGACCGGATCGAAGGGTCTGGAGAGTGCGTCGGCGACGACGTTGCTCTCTCCTGAAATATGACGAATGTCACTCGTCATTTGAGAGATGTATGTTAGCCATCTTAATCTCATTTTAGAAAAATGAGCATTCTTTTTAAGCATCGTGCCTAGCAGAGGCTTGTGATCCGAACAAATATGGAAAGATCTGCCGTCCAAGTCGTTGTGCCAGTGAATGCACGCTTGGTAAACGGCGAACATTTCCTTGTCGAAAGATGCTTTGTTTTTCCATTGTTCTGGAATCTCTTTGCTGAAAAATCCCAATGGTTGGTACGATTTCGAGCCATGTTTGTCTGTAATTTCTTGTTCTAGTGCCGCTCCGATGTGTGTGTCGGACGCGTCACAGACCAATCTCCACTCCGCCGTAGGGTGTGGGTGAGCAATGTTATGCAATGTTGCTTTGATCATTGCTTGCTTTAAGCTGATGAAAGCTTTTTCTCTCTCTGATGTCCATTCGATAGGAGTTCTGTCATTCTTTTTGTTTGACTGAATGGAGTCATACAGAGGTTGTGCCGTGTGAGCGAATTTGCTTGAGCATGCTCGGTAGAAACCACACATACCTAGGAATCTGCGTAGACTTCGTACGTCCACTGGCCTAGGAAATTGTTCTATGGCTTCTATTTTGTCTCGTTTAGGAATTATTCCTTCCTTCGAGATAGTGAAACCTAGGAAATCGACGGTAGGTTTCGAAAAAACGCATTTATCAAAACCTACTCGAAGTCCGTGTTCCCCTAGTTTGTCAAAAATTCGTTGTAGATGGTTCATGTGTTCGTTATAATTCTTCGAAGCCACCAGGATGTCATCTAGATAGACAAATGCGAAATCAAATTTTCGCATGATGCTGTCCATGTATCTTTGCCATGTTTGAGCCGCTCCGGCTAAACCCATGCTCATTTTTTTAAACTCATAAAGACCGAAAGGTGTAATAATCGCAGTTTTATGAGCGTCATCTGGGTGCATCGGGATATGATAATACGCTGATTTTAAATCTATTGTTGAATAGATTTGCGTATCATGTAAATTCGCTTGGAACGAGCGAATGTGAGGAGGAGGGTAGGCGTCTTTCTTCGTTTTCGCGTTGAGGAAACGGTAATCGCCGGTGATTCTCCATGACCCGTCTTTTTTTGGCACACAGTGTAACGGAGATGCCCATTCGGAATCCGATGGTGCAATTATGCCTTCTGAAAGCATTTCGTCAAAAGTCTTTTTGACTTGAGCCCGTTTCTCACCTGCCATGGGTCTAGCTCGGAAGTGTACTGGGGTTCCCTCCGTGGTTATACGGTGGTAAACCCCGTTGTTCTTCCATTTACCATTAATTTTGCTCATTTTATCATTGTATTTGTTAATGATAGAGCGAATGTTTTCGTCCTCCGTGATTTGCACGTCCTCTGGTTGAGGTGTATTGTCATGGTGAGGGATAGTAGCTGCAATTTGTTCGTCAGTGAACTTTTTGTTCATGACTGCAGCTATTTTTTGATCGGCATAGCACTTCATTTTATCTTTATAAATGTACTTGTGTTTGACCCGTATTCCGATATCCCAAGATTCGAGGAATGGGATACCTAGGATCGCTAGATCAACTTTCGTGATCATAAACTCGGTGGTCATGTCCCCGAGGCCGATGTTAATTGTTGTGTCAGCTCGCCCTAGTGTATCGATAGGGGCTCCGTTAGCTGCTGTGAGCTTAACGTTGGACTTGAGAATTTTCAAGCCCAATTTTTTTGTGACATTGTGGGGCAGAATGTTCACTTCTGCTCCCGTGTCAATGAGAAATTCAGTGCCATTTAGTTTGCACTTGAAAAAAAGCCTTTTATACTCAGTAGACTGCCGGCGTATAGGCTCAGATACGCTGGCAGTTATTCGTTTTCCGAACTCTCTGTGTCGGAGGTTGGAATGGTACTTTCTTGTACCGACTGCTGAGTATTTTCGGTAGAAACCCGGGTTTTAGGTTGGCTTATAGTCGCAGCCTTTTTGCTAGTTTTGGAAGCAGTGTTTGTCTTCCAAGTGCAGTGTTCTGGGTCTGCACATTTGCGAGTTTCGTTACCGAAACGTACGTGGTTTCGACAGACGTAGGCCATCGGTTTGTGAGGTTTACTCTCCACTGGTTGGTGTTTGAACTCAGCTTGTTTCGAGAGGGCCTTTTTGAAACCAGTATTTATGGGTTTCGGAGTAGATTCAACTCCTCGTATGTTCAGAGAAGTATTCTCTGCTCTGTACGCGTGTAGCGTATCAGCTAGGTCGAGCCGGGAGGTCGTGGTAGGCTGAGCTGCGACCATACCTCGTGCTTCGATGGGAAGAGTCTCAATCCACTTTTGAGTGATGAGAGCTTCCGAAAAGTACCCAACAGCTTTCGAGTACATTTCGTGGTACTTGGTGCTGGGTTTTTTGGCGAGAGATGCGGGGTCCTCGAGTGCGAGGAGCCTGTCCTGTAAAGACAACCCATATTCTCGTAGGAGGCGCTGTTTGGCCTCTTCGTAGGGTGCGTGAGGTGCTGTGAGGTAAGCTGAGTCGATAGCTTCCCTCATTTCCTCTGGTACCCACTTGTAGATAGCTGAGAAGCATTCGTTTTGCGTTCTCATGTGTTTTCTCACGCAGTATTGATCGAACTCTGCGAGTGCACGATCAATATTCTTCTTTTGGAAGACTGGTTTTTGATAATCTCCCATCTCCTCTAAAAGTGCTTGAAAACCACTGTTTGTAGAGGGATGTTGCGTGAGATGTGGGGCGTAGAGGCCCGGCGGGGGTCGCACGCCCGCAGTGGTTCCCTGAAATCCACTAGCTTCATAAGAGGGAACGAAATGCTCCGTGTTGAGCCTGTTCAAAGGCGGGGTCACCATTTGTAGTGGATTTATATAGGTTTGACTTGACGTTGGTAGACCAAGTCGGACATTTATATTCCGATTATGCGGGTTGGTTTCTAGGTCACCCCCGCGAGGAATGCGGGCGGAGCCGCCAAGGTCAACTGATTTCGCGGGCCGGAAGGGTGGATAGTCCGTGTCGCAGCCGCGCGGAGCGCTAGGCTCGTGAACCGAGTGCTGGGTTCGATCAGTTTCGTACTGAGCCGTTTTGTAATATTCCGGCCTTAGATTTACATCTGAAGGAGGAATATACTGAGCTTGGTTGAGGTACTGAAAAGTATCCTCTGCTTTTTGTGCATTTGGAGTGTATTTGACACTCGGATCGACCGTGTAAGCCTGCGTCGGATATCGTGGGTAATCGGACAGCTTGGTCGAATCGAAAAGATCGGCTTCAGAGCGAGTCTGAAAGGTTTGCTCGATCTTTTGTGTAGGTGAGTCTTGTTCGACAGTTTCTCGAACGAATACGTCGGGCGAGAAGGCGATCCGGACGTGTGGATCGCGCCTTGCGCTGCTGGTTGGTTCAGCGGACTCACCGGGTGGCCGGTAGGGCGCACTGCGTTGGTCAATCGCCCCGGTCTTGCCGCCTTCCTCCTTCCCCCGCAAGGGGAAGTAAGAAGGCTGACGTTCCATCGAATTTGATCGAGTTTTTGGCTCGTTTCGATGCCTCTACGTGTGAAAAATAGAGGGTTTTGGAAGTGGACTCGCTTGCCGGAGCGTCTTTCCAATGCTCAGACGGCAGGGTCCTACCTCGCAGTCTTGAAAAAGACTTCCGTAGACGGTAAATTAGAGCGTAGGAGCTGAGTAATTTACCGGCGCGCCCCAGCGGTCGACTACGAGCTGAAGGCTGTGTAGTCCGGGTGACACGGCTCGGAAACGTCCCTCGGGCGTACTGTCTAAAGAGAATATCGATAGAAGTACCGGGTGGCGTCCTACCAGGAGATCTACGTTGGGCAATGAGCAGGATGAATAATCACTGGACTCGTAGATGCCAAGGCGAAATCTGTGAGGAGAGAAGGTCTGGCTTGTAGAAAGCAGTGAGAAGCCGTTCTTGAGATGAACTCGCAATGCAGAAGGTTCGTCAGCGTAGAGCGTGTAGAATTCTTCGTACTTCGGAGGTGTCGTCGTCGAGAGCGGAGAGTGGAATGATTTGCCAGGCTCTGAACGAGGTATTTATAACAAAAAGTGGTGTCCACTTTATGGTTAGTATGCAAATTAGTTTCGTCAACTAATTTGGTACGATCAAACTAGCTTCGGATTGGCTCGCTCAATTTCGTAAATTCGACTGTGTAATCTCATTGGTTCGCACAGTGTTTTCCCAGTATTTGGGCATACGATAGCTGAGTTGGTTTTTTCGAGGTGGTTTCTCTGCGTCCGTTGCTTTGACGGGGTCCCGGGGGTGGCTGAACGACCTTGAGTTTTCCTAAGGCGACTTGTTTCGAACTTTTCGTCGCATCTATCTCGCCCAGTAAATGTTTGGGGAGGTCGCCTTGCGTGTTCTCGTTCAAGGCAACCTGTCTCGAGATGTTTGTCGCATCTCTCTCGCCCAGTAAATGTTCGGGGAGGTTGCCTTGTGTGTTCTCGCTCAAGGCGACCTGTCTCGAGATGTTTGTCGCATCTCTCTCGCCCAGTAAATGTTTGGGGAGGTCGCCTTGCGTGTTAATCTTTAATATTTCACTTTTGGGAGAGAATTTAGTATTTTCTCTCCGGTGAAATATTTTGTTTGACGGAGTTGTACTTCGACGTCTTGTAAATATTTTTGTGGTGTGCCTACCTCCTTTTGGTAGCCCTGAAAAGGGCTGTTGAAAAGGGGTGGTGGATTTCACCACAATCCTCATCAATAATGTTGCATCCTATCCTACACGGAAAATATTATTGTCAATAAAATGTGCTCAGTACATCTGTTCCCTCCATTCCTACAAGTGAATTTGAGTCTTTTTTGAAGTGAAATCGTGTCATTTTGAAGTGAATTTTTGAGGAGTTGTTTGTTTTGGCATCATGGACAAAAGGAAAAAGGCTGTATAGCCATAGTTATGGCTATCGCAATGTTTCATCGAGTTCAGTGAAAAAGATGGGTGAAAGAGTGGTTGAAAAAGCGAGGAAAATATTCTCATCTGCAATTACATAGAGAAATAAGTTTGACAGATACTGCAGACTTCCACAATTACTTCCGAATAAACGAACAGACGTTTATATAATTATTACAGCTGTTGAACCACTATTGAGTCAACAGAACATAAACATGAGGGAGTGCATCCCTGTAGAGAGAGATTAGTAGTAACACTGAGGTACTTAGCTACAGGAAGAAATTTTGAAGATTTGAAGTTCCCCGGTTAATATTGGTCCTCCACTATTTAATATTGACGCCTCGAGAACAGTGTAGTGGATTTATATACATTTGGCTAGGAGTCGGAATACCTAGTGGAATATTGCGAGCCGTGTTATTGAGATGGTTATGCGGGCTTGACCCTTGAAAGTGTTCGGGCGAGAGGTATGAGAAAGTACCGTTGTTGTCTCGAGTATCGTTATATTTCGCTTGGTAGGAAATATATGAATCCTGTAATAAATCTGTAGCAGGTCGAGCTTCGCTGCGTGAGTCTAAATGTGACTCTCTCGCTGGTGTATATTGGTACTCAGGCTCTAACCGAGAGTTCTCATTATAATATGAGGTAGTTTTTTGGGGGTACTGAAAAGTACCTTTATTTCCGTGCAGGCCATGCACTTGTTGAGTTCGATAAGCACTCACGTCAGTCGCATACCCGGTGGGTAGCTGTGAAGGGATTTCTGTTTTAGCAGTGAAATCTCCGTAGTTTCCCTTTGAAGGGGTCTGAATATGTTCAACAGCGTATTTGACATCTGCGGAAGATGTGTGTGAATGTGTCATATCCAAAGCTCGATCTCGCCGTGTCTCAGGGAGATGAGAGGGGGTAGCGTCTTGCACGGAAGCGGCCTTCACTGCGCCCAATAACTCGTCGGCGCTAGGCCTTGAACTTCCGTGGGCAGTGTCACGTGCCGGCCGAGGAATGCGATTAGGAGTCGCGTGCGCGCTGTCACATTGATCAGCGGCGCCTCCCTGTCTGTCGGTCGTTTTCGACTGCACGGACTCGTCTAGAAGGCGGAATGAAGGGATTCGCTCCATCTAGGAAGTTTTGCCTTCTAGGTTCTGTAAAAGAACGAGGCTTGGCAGGGACTCGCTTCCAGCAGTTGCTAGAGGGTCCTCTGTCTGTTCTGATAAGAACAATTATAACGGGGACTCGCTTCCAACAATTAATTGTCAGAGGGTCCTCCGGGCTGAAAAGCCTTTTCAGTTGATCAAACCGGGTGCGGTTTTGCTTGAGGATCAACTGGCTAGCCCCTGCGGACGGCTGACGAAATATTTCGAAAGCCCGGGCGACTAGTCTCGACTTGCCCCAGCGGACGTTCAGTGAATTACTTCTCTGAACCGGGCGACAAGTTTTATTGAAGATCGATGGTAGTGAGTAATACAGGATGTATTAGGCTCGAGCTACCAGAAGTCTTGATGAAGAAGGTAGAGTATCTCTTCTCTGGATCGTGTAGTAAGCTTCGTCGTAGAGAGAAGGAATGTCAGATCAGAAGGTTGAAAATGGTATAACGGGACGGCCCATCAAATGCTATATTTATATCCGTCCGGAAGTCGGATTCTGCATTTGATTGACTGGATCAGTTGATCTCTAGCGCTCGCGTGTGCGGAAGTAGAAATCACTTCCGATTTGATTGATTGCGCCCGGTGGGCGGAAGTTGAAACATCTTCTTCCACCTTTCCTCCGTAGAGCGCGTCTGGCCTTGTTTGCCCTTGATCGGATTTGAAAGTCATTTGATTCAAGGCAATTTTTGTGTGTCATGTTTGCCGGCTCGTCAAGCTTCGCTCGTGCAGTGAGCGTTTAGCTTGTCGTGTTTTTAACTTTCGACGAGTTAATTTCTCGTGTGATTCTGAATTTCGCATAATCTTTTCGGCTATTTGTTTTGTTTCGTCTAGACGTAGCCTGACGTCTTTTTGTATAGTTCTACTGTGTGAACTTATTTTTGGTGGCCCTGAAAAGGCCAGTGAGGTGGTGAGTTCACCACAAACAGAATTTCCGGATTTTATCAATATCGCCGTCAATACTCATTCTTTTTCCCTACACGGTCAATAATATTGTCAATACCTTACCTATCACATTGACAATAATATTGACCTTGTAGGGGCTGCTTATCTAGCTTGCTCACGAGGTTCAGTGAGGGTAAGCCCCCCTCCACCTTTCATTAGGCCACGCCTACCCGCCCGAGGGGGCCTCAGGCAAGGGGTGGGACGCCCGGTCCACTTCCCTTCCTAGGTTCATGTACTACTTGCTATCAGTATTTCATGGATTGATAGATAAGCTGATCATCAAATGTTCCATGTAGATAACAACAACTTAATAAGCAGTATAAATTAATAGAATGCCGTTTTAATTTAACGTTAACGATTATCGTCAATATTGCATATGTTGAATGAGATAGAAAATACGAAAGAATAATCTGTGCGTTGAGCATTGCAGGTTATAATCGGGCGAGTTGTGTCGTTCTATGTTACCCTGCTCCCATCACTGTAATCTCATCCGTGAGTGATTTAGATCTATCTTGCTGTTAAGTTTCATGGCTTTCACGTGTATGAGACGTGTGACATTGCAAACACAGTACTTACTTAGAAAGCCCTTGATGACTTCATCGTGGAACTGTGCTAAGGCACAGGAAGACTTAGCTAAAAATCCTTATTTCGAAAAGTATGCAGCCAAAATAAATGCATTAAAGGAAAGTAATAAGGAGGAATTCTTGGACCGTTTAAGAGCCAATGAGATTACGAAAAATTCTGAAGCAACAGCTGAAAAAAAGAGGGAAACCACTAAACCTAGAGATTATCCTACAGCTCGGAAAGCCGGAACTTTCAAGAGAAGACAATTGGCTGATATTATGAATGTAGACTTGCTCTTGGACAAATCACCCGAAGATATAGCAAATATATGGAGAGGTCATTACAGCTCGAAGGACTATGTTATTTACGGTACTCTAACTAAGAACGAGTTCGAAGGTTTCATCCACAATTGCCGGAAGTACCCCATTTTCGTTGTTCCTCTTCCAAGAAACGACGGATTTGAATTCTTTATGGTTCAATTCCTAGACGACGAATTTCACATCACACCTTTAATTTTATACCAGAAATACAAGGAAGAGAGTCCAGAATCACTTTGCGTTTCGTATTTCACAGAGCTGCCCCAGGACATTGTCCTCGTTCTAGGAGAATACGACGAGAAGGTGCTCACCCCCATGGAAGCCACGTGCCTTTTGAATTCATTACAACTTTTTTATAATTCCCAGCATCGGATGCAATTAGTGAAGACATTTAATGAATCTCCTCAAGATTTTGATTATAATGAATTGTTAGTAGAGATAAACAGACTCTCACTGGAGAAACAATAGTAGATAGACCGCTACGTAACTATGAAATTATTTTTTGTGTTCAATAGATAACAAGTAATCTGTTCAATGAGACATTGATGAAAATAAACAATGCTATAATTGAGTAATGACTTGTATTCTGGTTTATACCAGGTTTGTTTCCACTGCTTCTCCAGAGCAGGTTCAGTTCAGAGCAAGGGCACCTCCATGGCTATTCAGTTCAGATGGCAGCGGAAACGCTCAAGGACATGTTCGGAGCAGTAAAGCCGATTTCACATGGAGCGGTATGTCCGGCGCAATGTGATTGGCTGTTGGGACAACAGTTGAGGATGGTGGCTGCCATGTTGACGGTATGGGCGGTAGGAGGTCGGCAGTAGAAATTTGTATACCGTCACCGCTTGCCGTCGAGCGTTGCGCAAGCTCATTGGACAGGAATGTTGATAACCTCAAGTAGAGGTTTCAGATCAGAGAGGGTTTCAGTAGGAAAGTTATGATTCCGTTCACCAAGGTGCCGTTTCATGTGAACAATGTGCCGCATTCCACCGCCCCCTCCACTGGATTTTTCGGCCTTCCATCTTTCTGGTTGTACACTCATACCGCTCCATGTGAAACCGGCTTAACCATGGATAAATGAAGATCCATGAAAATGGAGTCACGTTAGCGGAACTTTAGCAAACAAACCCTTGCTTTTTTGCCCTCTGACGTCCGACCTTCTGCTGTTGTTCCAAAGAGCTTATGATAGGATAGAGAGGACAGGTCGTGAAGGGGGAAGAAACCACTTGAGACGTGCTCCAATGAATAATAATTTAATTGAATGTGATCATTGTGAACTTGTCCTTGAAGAAGCGAATAATATAAAATATTCTGGTGAACCGTTTCAATTTATTATACAAATTATAAGGTACAAGGGTGGGGTTCGTGACCTCGTGCATTGAAAATTTACAAAATAAGGCCTTACTCCTTCCAACATCATGATGGTTATTTCTATTGTTCCTCACGCGAGCAACATGTATTTTATTTAACCCCTAAGAAACAATAAAATATTCTTTTTTAGATTCGATTTCATGTACATCTACGTGTCTACCTCAAAGTAGTGTTATCTGTTTTTTTTATTAAGTAAATATAAATAGGTTGGGTTTGTTGAGGGTAGAGAAATTTTACAGGCTTCTCTGATAATGCGGTTTAATGCATATGCTGAGCGCTTTCGCTGATATAAGGCCTCTTCAGAGCTTATTATTGATTGATGAAATGCATTATGTTTAAATATAAATTTTAGGGTTCCTCCTTGAACATCCCAGTCATGACCAGTTATATTTGGTGATGTTACTAGAGTCAATCATGTTCAAATCAAGGGAAATGTGAAATTCATGTGGAGAGACATTTATAGTCTGACAGTTGTGTGTCTTGACCTTGACCTAGTTGATTGACTTGTGTCTCTTGGTCTTGTCCTTTTATGTTTGGTATTGTTTAATGGGTTCAATTTCGTACTTAAATTGAGAAACGTGCATATCCCCACAAAATTTGAATATTTCTCAATTTAAGTACAAAATTGAACCCAGTAAACAATACCAAACATATAAGGTCAAGACCAAGAGGTTCAACTATCAGACTATGTGTGTCCCTCCACATGAATTTCACATTTCCCTCGATTTTAACATAATTGACTCTAATCAACAATTCATTAATTAAAAACCAAGTGTTTTAGCGAAGTTTTACAAGTTTTCCAAAAAATTTTTAAAATCAAAATTTTCAAAAGATTTTCCATATAGGGATAGGTTGTGAGGGAGAGAATTTTTGTTAGGCTTTCATTGGTAGGTAGCTTTACATTTGCTAAGTACTTTCGCCTGCTGACCTCATCAGAGCTTCTGGTAGGTGCATATTTCTGTAGCTATAGTTGAGTTTATAGTTAAAGAGTTCTTTACTTCTTACTTCTATGTCTTCACTTCTTCATCATTACGTAACATTGGCAACCACTTGTTTTAGGTTGTTGGTTGATGTCAATATTGCCTTTTAAATTGAGATACAATAAAATTCTGGAGTGGAGCTGGTAGGTATTTCAGTCCTATTTTCATATATACAGGGTGGCAGGGGATAGGAGACGAAAAATTTGTTGTGTTAGCCTGCATAAAAAATGTAGTAAAATGCCGGCAACCGCATATTTTAATCTCAATCCGTACTCGAGATATGATTTTTAAAGGTTTTTTTTTTCAAGAAAACCATGTTTTTTCCTTTTAAACTCAAATTTCTCCACTTTGCCTCTTTTAATTTTAACTTTTGACCTCATTTTCGGAATCAGCATTGTATTTTCTATATGAATAATGTACTTGAGTTCTCAAAAGTACCATCCGAAGACCTTCACGTCAGCTCAAACATTGACGATTTTGAAAAAATAAAATTTCTGAAAATCGTTAAAACTTTACTACTCTTCAAAAAAAAAAATCTTGAAAACTAGCTAATCAAATGAAAACTGCTTCATCTAATACTCTTTCCAACAGTATAATCAATTTTACTTTTACTTTGTTATTTAGGGGAGAAAATCATGTTTTAATGTTAAAAAATGTGGGGTTTTCAATGAAATTGTTGGTTTTTTCAAAAGATGACCCTCAATGAACCTACGAGTATGGGGTCGGGTTCTACCTATGTATTTTTTCTCGCTGGATCGAATGGAAACGCTCCATCCAACTACGTTATAATCGAGTTTTACACTTTAATTAACTAGTTTTACCCCATAACTCATAAATTTAAGCGTAACAATCAAACTAAACATTTGCGACTTTAAGTGTAAAACTCGGTTATAACGGAGTTGGAGAGATCCGCAAGCGTTTCCATTCGATCCAGCGAGATAAAATACATAGAAACCGACCCCATACTCGTGGGTTCATGGAGGGACATCTTTCGAGAAAACCAACAGTTTCATTGAAAACCCCACATTTTTTAACATTAAAACATGATATTCTCACCTAAATAACAAAATAAAAGTAAAATTGACTATACCGTTGGAAAGAGTATTAGATGGAGCAGTTTTCATGAGATTTTCCAGTTTCCAGGATTCTTTTTAGAAGAGTAGTAAAGTTTAAAAGATTTTCAGAATTATTATTATTTCAAAATCGTCAATGTTTGAGCTGATGTGAGGATCTTCGGATGGTACTTTTCAAGAACCCAAGTCATTATTCTTATAGGAAATTGAATGCTGATACCGAAAATGAGGTCGAAAGTTAAAATTAAATGAGGCAAAGTGGAGAAATTAGGTTTAAAATGAAAAAACACGGTATTCCTGAAAAAACGTAAAAAAAATCATATCTCGAGTACGGATTGAGATAAAAATATGCTGTAGGCGGAATTTTACTACATTTTTGATGCAGATTAACAGAAAAAATTGTTCGTCACTTATCCCCTGCCACCCTGTATATAGTTTTGATGAAGGATGAAAACACTCGCGGGTAATATTATTTTGAGGTGTTACAAATGCTCGGAAAATATAGAAAACAGATAATATATATACACACAGAGGGAAAAAAAAAAAAAAAAAAAAAAAAAAAAAAATACACCCGGCTATCATTGTGAACTATTTTGTTACATAGTATGTTATGACAGCATCAGGCATTCAACCAACTCGGATGCATCCGTTCACCTGAGCCACTTTTACCTTCTTACAACTGACCACCGGTGATAACCTCCATATATTTAAATGTTCATGTGACAAGTCATACGACGGCCGTATGTTGTAGATAGTTTCGCTTGACCTACATTAATGGAGCAATTGCCAACAGAACATAACCAAAACCTACAGTCCATCTGTGAGAGGTGATGGCTTGAATTAGGTAGGTACCTTCTTCCTTCCAAGCCGTGGGCTTCCTGATGGTCAGGTGGGCTGCTGTGGATTTTCCAGCATTCGAGGAACGCTTTAATCTTTTTGACATGAATGTATATTATGTCTGTAGATGGAATGGGAGGTCATCTAAAATTTTTTTTTTAGGACATCTCTCAAATAGACAAGGCTTCGTATTTTTGAGTTCCAGCCTATCGGTCTTAATCCGAGAGGGGGGGGGGCAGCCCAAATAAGAGAAAAAACCAAATGAAAATCCAATTTAGACAATTCCATGAATGAATCCGTGAAAAAAAACCCCATTGATGTTTGTCTGTGTGTGTGACAAGTTTTGTGGACACTGTCTGGCCACAATTCCCAAACTTTATTTTCGAGATTCTTTCTTTGGGCGATCAATTTTAGTTAGGTTGTGTAATAAACCTCGAATATTTGAATTTCATACCAAGAGGAAGAAAATGGAGGAGGTAAAGCCGAAAAAGTTCCAGACATGCGTAGGAACGAGTTTTCTTAAATTACCTATCGTATTATAATATTTAATAAATAGTATTGAAATTTGAGTAATTTGGGTACATTAAAAGAAATTGTTAAAAACCAATTGAATGGCAAACAACTCGAACTAAATAAAATTCGGCAATTCAAAAAAGAATTTGGGATTTTCGATTTGTTTTGCAGTTTTTATTACAATTTTACAAGAATATTACAATTTAAAATAGTATAAAATACATTATTAATTCGGACTCCTGAAACAAAGGTGCTGCTTGTCGCTAGGCTTGGCCCGTGTTGTTAAGTGATAAGAGCCATTAACTGCAGTCAACATTAGGTGGGAAACGAATGAGAGGGATCGAGATAAGACGATCGATTCAGAAAAGAAGGGGATTTATGAATCATGTGTCCCCTCCCTAGGTATCGTGCTAGTAACGGATATGGAGGAGATCTTGTTGGGATAATGTTCTTAGAAAAAAGAGTAGGGAAAAAGTTTCCAATCTGGCCAGGGAAGATGTAAATTTAGAAGAAAAGCAATGGATAAGTATACCTTATTATGGGAAAATTTCGGATAAAATCGGCAAAATTCTATCATCGAGAGGTTACAAAGTAGGATTTAGACCTAAAAATAGTCTTAAAGCAATACTAGGGGATCTGTTAAGGACAAAATCAATGTTCAGGATAAAAGTGGGGTTTATAAACTAAAATGTTCTTGTGGCTACGAATATTGCGGTCAAACTGGTAGGAAATTCAGGGAAAGAATAGACGAGCATCAGGAGGATTTCAGGGAAAATAAGGGTAAGTCTACATTTGCAAAACATCTTAAGGAATCCAATCATAGTTACAATTTTGATTTGACAGATAGACAGTTTGTAGAATTTCTTCATTTTTGTCCGAAGGGAGGTATGTTGAATGTACTTGAAAAATTCGAAATTATCAAAAGTGACAGATCTGGTGCCTAATTGTTTAAATGAGGATATACCTCAATTTATTTCACCACCAATAGGTCCATTTTTATAAAGCTTGGAATTATCCCTTCACAATGTTGAAACCATATTTAGTTATTTCCCCCTTTCACTTCATCTAATTAGCTATAATCCCCCATCACCTTGTTTGCAGTTCATTGGTTGTACCTCCTGCCCCTTTCCTTTCTCTTGACCAATGGGATTCAATCTCCCTTCACCTGTTACTATAAAAGCTTTGTCCTTTCTAATGTATCTTCAGTTACTGTTTGTTACTGATGATGGCCTAACCGTCGAAATTGATTTAACAGCGTAACTCTTTATTTTTCGTGGAAATACCCAACGTTTTTCACTAACTTCCGTTTTTTTTTTTTTCACATGGGCTTCCGAAACAAAGCCTCATTGCAGTATGCCTCAAAGTGCCGAGAGACACCATTGGCATTATCCAGTACTTCTTGTACGGATAAACCAATACCTCCTTCTCTAAATTCATCCACTCCAATGGCTTAGCTCTAAATAGGTCGTTGTGCCAGCAATTGTAAACTGGTCTTATTCATTAGGACATTACCACCTGGTGTGGGCAGTAGGCTGTGCCTGTTGTGGCAACCCTTTTGTGGTTGGGGCAGCTTGCTTTGTATTTATTAAATAACGTTTTTTTTTTTTTTTTTTTTTAGGATTGAGATAAAAATCCCGTTCTTGCTCCAAAAATTCAAGTTTTCCAAACGAAAGGGTGAGTTCGCTGGCCAACACTTTTTGAACACATTAAATTGGTCAAATTTCCAAAAACGTGCTTAAAAAATCACTAAAAATGGCCAAAAATAATTAAATTTATCATTTTTAGCAGAGTTGTAGTCAAAACAAAATTATCAACGATACCTTCATCAAAACAATTTTGCACAAAATTATTCTAAAAAACGTACTACTTAAATTACATTAATAGTATTTGCTGAAAAAAATATATAAAAAGTCCAGTCATGCAGCATGACCCCATGAGCGAATTTTTGAAGAAATCTTCGACATTTCAGTCGCTATTGATCGTGTAGAGAAATTTTAGTTTATGATTTTGATAGACAAACATGGAATCAAATTCTATCTACAGCATGGTTCTAGCCTCAAACAGCATGGATCTAGGATTGGTTATACAGGGATACTTCCATAAGAGTAGTTCAATCTGAATTTGGACAGTATTTCATGCAAATATTACCGATTTTTACAACTAGCGAACGGCATTATTTCGATTTTTGACTGATTTTTCAACTTTGAAATTTTTGAAAACTTGATACAGATTCTTATAGGAAATTTTACGCTGATTCCGAATATACCACATGTTAGTATGCTGAAAAAATTATTTCGCACAACAAATCGCAAAAAACAGGCTATTTTGAAATTTTTTACTACATTTTTGAAAATTTCAACCCGAAGATGTAATCTGATCATGCTGGCCAACGAACTTGAACTTTCGTTTTGTGTCCTTAACATTTTAAAATTTGTTTGAAGTTTCTAGCACAATTCTACGGACAGTTATCGTCTGGAATGACACATACATAAAAAAATGCGTTAAACTTCAGAATATGATTCAGAATAGCTTGAAACGGATTTCTGCATAAAATTTTTTCAAAAATTCACATTCTACAAATTTTGAGGCGAGAGCAATAGCTTAATTTTCTTCAAAAATTGGTAATATTAATTTGCATGAAACATTTTCCAAATTCAGATTAAACTACTCTAATGGAAGTATCCCTGTATAACCAATCCTAGAACCATGCTGTTTGAGGCTAGAACCATGCTGTAGATAGAATTTGATTCCATGTTTGTCTATCAAAATCATAAATTAAAATTTCTCTACACGATCAATAGCGACTGAAATGTCGAAGATTTCTTCAAAAATTCGCTCATGGGGTCATGCTGCATGACTGGACTTTTTATATATTTTTTCAGCAAATATTAATGTAATTTAAGTAGTACGTTTTTTAGAATAATTTTGTGCAAAATTGTTTTGATGACCAAGGTATTGTTGATAATTTTGTTTTGACTACAACTCTGCTAAAAATGATAAATTTAATTATTTTTAGCCATTTTTAGTGATTTTTTAAGCACATTTTTTGAAATGTGACCAATTTAATGTGTTCAAAAAGTGTTGGCCAGCGAACTCACCCTTTCGTTTGGAAAACTTGAATTTTTGGAGCAAGAACGGGATTTTTATCTCAATCCTAAAAAAAAAAAAAAAAAAAAACGTTATTTAATAAATACAAAGCAAGCTGCCCCAACCACAAAAGGGTTGCCACAACAGGCACAGCCTACTGCCCACACCAGGTGGTAATGTCCTAATGAATAAGACCAGTTTACAATTGCTGGCACAACGACCTATTTAGAGCTAAGCCATTGGAGTGGATGAATTTAGAGAAGGAGGTATTGGTTTATCCGTACAAGAAGTACTGGATAATGCCAATGGTGTCTCTCGGCACTTTGAGGCATACTGCAATGAGGCTTTGTTTCGGAAGCCCATGTGAAAAAAAAAAAAAACGGAAGTTAGTGAAGAACGTTGTCTATTTCCACAAAAAATAAAGAGTTACACTGTTAAATCAATTTCGACGGTTAGGCCATCATCAGTAACAAACAGTAACTGAAGACACATTAGAAAGGACACGGCTTTTATAGTAACAGGTGAAGGGAGATTGAATCCCATTGGTCAAGAGAAAGGAAAGGGGCAGGAGGTACAACCAATGAAGTGCAAACAAGGTGATGGGGGATTATAGCTAATTAGATGAAGTGAAAGGGGGAAATAACTAAATATGGTTTCAACATTGTGAAGGGATAATTCCAAGCTTTATAAAAATGGACCTATTGGTGGTGAAATAAATTGAGGTATATCCTCATTTAAACATTCACCAGATCTGTCACTTTTGATAATTTCGAATTTTTCAAGTGCATTCAACATACCTCCCTTCGGACAAAAATGAAGAAATTCTACAAACTGTCTATCTGTCAAATCAAAATTGTAACTATGATTGGATTCCTTAAGATGTTTTGCAAATGTAGACTTACCCTTATTTTCCCTGAAATCCTCCTGATGCTCGTCTATTCTTTCCCTGAATTTCCTACCAGTTTGACCGCAATATTCGTAGCCACAAGAACATTTTAGTTTATAAACCCCACTTTTATCCTGAACATTGATTTTGTCCTTAACAGATCCCCTAGTATTGCTTTAAGACTATTTTTAGGTCTAAATCCTACTTTGTAACCTCTCGATGATAGAATTTTGCCGATTTTATCCGAAATTTTCCCATAATAAGGTATACTTATCCATTGCTTTTCTTCTAAATTTACATCTTCCCTGGCCAGATTGGAAACTTTTTCCCTACTCTTTTTTCTAAGAACATTATCCCAACAAGATCTCCTCCATATCCGTTACTAGCACGATACCTAGGGAGGGGACACATGATTCATAAATCCCCTTCTTTTCTGAATCGATCGTCTTATCTCGATCCCTCTCATTCGTTTCCCACCTAATGTTGACTGCAGTTAATGGCTCTTATCACTTAACAACACGGGCCAAGCCTAGCGACAAGCAGCACCTTTGTTTCAGGAGTCCGAATTAATAATGTATTTTATACTATTTTATATTGTAACATTCTTGTAAAAAAATGATGTGAATAAACACTTCTATTCTATCCTATAATGGTAGGGTCAAGCAACCAGCCCCGACTCCTTGCCTGATCGATCACCACAATGTTGGCCCTTCTCTTCTGGGAGCGAACATCTTCTTGGGCGACACAATGCACTTCTTCAAATTCTTCGAAGGATTTTCCTCTAAACATGTCAGCAATGGCTGTCCTAACTTTATGGTGAGTAGCGCTTCACATCAACTCGGTCTTCAGGCAGAAGCCACGGATGTGGGGTAGCGTTTCAATTGTGTTAGTCTCGCTGCACGCTGGGAAACTCACCGGCGACTAACCTCACTCCAATAACCTGTTGCCCAATTTGCCATCGAGTTCATTGATGCCTCTAGTGCATTTGACCACGAGTTATCATCTGGAATGACAAATATAATTTCAGGAATAGATACCTACCTACTTCTGTTTGTTAATATTTCAAATCTTGGCGCTATAAACTGACCTCTGTGGTTGTAAATCCATCCGTTGTTGAATTGTTAAGATTACAAGCCGATAGGTTTACTCACATTTTGCCTATAACGGGGTTTCTTTTACATGGCAATAAGACTCAAGAGTCTGTTGGGATTTAGTGAGGTTTTGCTTCACAAGTTCGCATATAGAAAATTCTTGTGTACTTAGTGTCATGTCTTTTTATTTGCCCTGTTCAAATCACAATCGTGAAACTATAAAAATTGTAAATGTATTTTTAGGGAAGCCAGCTCCTTAGGTAGGTTTTTATGTAGCCCTGCCAAATATTTTATGTTTATTTTGTTCAATATTTTATTCCTTCAATTTGCAGGTTCTATTTTGTTTTATTTTCAGGAGCGGCCACGGAAGGTCAGATTGGCCATTTCAGGAATAGATACCTACCTACTTCTGTTAGTTAATATTTCAAATCTTGGCGCTCGAAACTGACTTCTGTGGTTATAGATCCTTCCAAATTTGTTGAATAAGTACTAAGCTCGGCCGTCAGGTCGCAGCACCTCCTGGTGCAAATAGTTGTACTAACTACTAGGGACAAAGGATGTGATTGGTCTATTTTGACGTGTTCGGAATTCATCAGCAAATGAAATGTAAGATAAGTTCCCCAAATCCAGTTCTGGAGCTGGTATGGCTTGTCTTTCAGTCTTTGTTCTGCATTCTAATATACAATTCATTTTCTCATCATAACTATGTTTTATTGATTTTTATCACCTCTGATCATCTTAAAACAATATATTTCTTCACTATAAAACGATATACTTCTTCACTAGAGCTGAGGACGCCGATACAGCGAAATATTATCAATTTTGTAAGTTATATTTATCTGTTTTCTATATTTTCCGACCATCTGTAACACCTCAAAATAATATATATATATATATATATATATATATATATATATATATATATATATATATATATATATATGAAAAGTTAATCGTTTCAGAATGCCTCAAAACGGATTTCAATAAAAAAATTAAAAAAAAAAAAAAATTATTTTAAAATTTTCCGAGCCATTGCAATATTTTATGAAAATTCGCTAAAAAGTCCTTTTCTCTTGTATACGAGTATATATTTCTGAAACTTTATGAATAGGTAATCTTATGCCCTTAAACTAAGTTTCTCTGCAGGCTTTAAAGTTGGATGCCCTTCTGGCTTTAGTTAAAATTTACTTTGTTCTCATATTATCGCCTATTCTGTCAAACTTGACATGCGAGGTGGGAAGTTTCTGTCCTATATGTCAAAAAATTATATTATTACAGTCCTCCGCTTGGTTGGGGGAGAACCAATGACCGTTATAACGGACCTCCGCAAGGAAGGTGTTAAGAACACAAAAACGAATCTGGGGAAAAATCAGATACATTTTGACACAAGGGAAACGCTCACTTACAGAATGGCAATCAGTTAGTTATTAACGGAATGTGAGCAAAAATTAGCTTACCTCATTTTGGTTGTGCCACGTATCGGCGGCATTTGGAACTAGAGGTTGGGCTATTTCCCCTTGAGCTAATGGTATTG
Organism: Adelphocoris suturalis; assembly: GCA_030762985.1. Classification (NCBI taxonomy): domain Eukaryota; kingdom Metazoa; phylum Arthropoda; class Insecta; order Hemiptera; family Miridae; genus Adelphocoris; species Adelphocoris suturalis. The sequence goes on along the minus strand of CM061051.1, from coordinate 7,406,874 downwards.
GTTCTTAGAGAAAGATGACCAGTTGAAAAACTAATGACTTATGAATTTAAATGTTACTTAAGCGAAAATATTGAGATTCTCTCATCTCTAGCAACCTACAGTCTTGCACTGCCCCCCACAATGGCGAACCCATAGTGTGCAGAGTTATACTTATAGATGCGCACAGACTACAATTTTTAATTTCAGGCAGGGTAAAGATAATAGAGAAATAATCACCTTCTAGGAGAAAAGTTTGAAAAACAATATATTAAAAAATAGGAACTTCATGATATATCAGTGGCAAACTGAAATAAGCACAATTTATCAACAATAATATGATAACTCAATAATTCATTAGTCACTGAGCATTTTCAAATGCACATAGCCGTGTTCTTTGATGAAGTAATTTACTAAATCCCGAAAACCAGAAACCATTTTACTGAAATTGGTAAATGTGTGAAGTAGTTTTTTAAACTTGGTACGAATGCATTGGCCAGATCCTGAGCAACTCCAGTCAGCAAGAAGAATTGTTTGACAGTAAACCAAAACGTAGTGGATAGCTTTTCTGAAGCATTCTTGGATTCGATCACTGTTTTTGTGCAGCAATAATCTGAAAGCATAAAATAAATTCAGTATGAACAAATAACGAATGTACATGAGTGGGTGTAAAAAATATTTAAAACACGTAGAGTCGTTGGGATGGAACATCAATAGGAAAACATCAAATCCTCAAATTATGGAAATCACCAAACAGAAAATGTCGATGGTTATAGAAATCAAAAGGTAATATTTCTGCCTCTCATTCGGTTTTCAATGGTGACAAGTAAACTATGCGAAAATGCGCCATTTGTAGATCCGGCTTGACATACTATATAACATAGTCTTACCCAGTTTCTACTCAATATTTTCATTATTTGTAACATGCAAGGTAATAAATTTTACGCAAATTTCATCAAGTTATTATCAGGTGATGACCTCAAACGCTAGATTAATCTGTGCGGTCGAGATCCATAAATGAAATGTGTATTGGGGAGTTGGCATAGGAGGAAAGTTTGAGATTTTCCAGAACTCCAATCATTAGATCTCCGACTGAATGGAAGAACTGAGCAGCACGTTACCTTTTTGGGAGTTATAATTGACAATAGATTGTCGTGTCGTAATCATGTTGAACATCTTGCTCTCTAGCTCGCCTCTATGTTCTGAATTCCCTTCTGTTTGTTCGAGAGCGTACTGACTCAATTGGAAGAGGTAACGATGTTCATCAATATCCCACCAGAGGCAATAATAATTTACGCCCACCAGCTGCTCGCCTTATGACAACGTTGACAAGTGATCCGGTACAGATGGGGACTCGTCTTTTCAATTGCCTACCAGTACAAATTCAAATGCTTCCAGTTAAAAAGTTCAAAAGTACCCTGAAGCGAGCCCTGATTGAGATCGAACTTTATGAAGTATCAAGTTTTTTTAATGTGAATTGGAGGAAATATGTACCTGACTAAGTTGTTACCCAAAGATTCTCTAACTATTTTACTATATTTTTAATTGTGTCATGACTTAATTTTCAGTGTATTGTTATATTTATATTGTATTTATGTATTTCGTATATACCTGACGTTTGTATCGCCTCATTCAGGCCTTTACAAAGAAAAATATATCTATCTATCTACCTCAGCCGCGAAGATTTTGTGGATTACCTATCTAGTTTTCAGGACTGTTCTTTGAATCAATTAAGAATCTAAAAACCTTTAGAGTACTGTGAAACTGGTCCTGTGAAAGGACGTGCCATGAGTGTTCTGCTAGATAGGAAATTTACCTATCGCATGTAGAAAGGTAAGTCCTACCTAGAGAGAAGGTATAAATACGTACTTTCAGTATATTATTATTTGTTCATGTACTTCATAGACGAAAACGAAAATAGGTACCTACTTAACTTTTTTTCCCCTAAAATTTGCGTAACTGCAAAACTCGCGTAATAAAGGCACTGCCAATGCCGTCTTTATGAAGTCTTACCTTCAGAAGAATACATTTCAAGGTTTTTTCCTTACAGCTGGTTTTTAATTCTTGTTGCATATTTCCTGATTCGATATTTGACAAATTTGCCAATCAGCAGTAGTATTCGTCGGCAAAGCAACAACCTACCTACTTTGTTTAGGCACTTTTAAAGAGCGAATCTGGTAGGATCTACGTTCCTACCTACGTTGTTACCTAAACAGTTTTGTTTCTTCGTGGAGAGCAACAACCTGCCTTGTTTACTTTGACAAACTATCAAATCTCTCCTTTTATTCATTCAATATAACAACTAAAGCTTCCTCAGTTAAGCATAGTACAATGAACTAATAATAAAATGCTCACAAGGCTACCTGAGCAGTGGCCATGTACCCACACTGCTGTAGGTACAGACAAGTAAGGAATTTTCAATAATTTTGTCTACACTACTTTTCAGGTTAATTATTCTCAAAGTCATAACAAATGGAGATCTTTAGTTTTCGGACACTGATTAACTACAATAGTTGGTGTAATGTTCCTAGTCACCGTTAGATTCGTATCACTGGCTACAACCTACAACCAATAATCGCGCTTTCAGGCTCGACTATTATAACTACCTATTTAGTTGAATTGAAACTTTGTATTGCTACAATATTACTTTTGCAAAACAAAACTGTTGAAAAATGGCTTTATAACCACGAATTAGGTTGACGTGAGACGGCAAACTTCTAGTGAAAAATAGGTTGGTTGATTTGCGATTCACTGATGTAGGGCAGTCATGGCCGACTTCGGCTGAAACGCTGGCCTACTTCAGGCGTGACGTCACGAGAATATGGGCAATAGAAGCAGCGGATACGTAAATATTTTTGCGACCGCTAGTTAATAAAAGAGGGTCAATTGTCATCCGTGGAGTCTCGTAGCCTCACTTCTCCCACCCCCCTCCATCCACACTGTCACCTACCTCCACCGGAAGCCTCTTCCACACATCGCCCATTACCCCAAGGTTCCCCCACCTTTTGCCCAACCGAACCATCCTACCTCTACTTCCAATACTAAAGTCAGCCAGGGCCACTAGGTCGACACACAACAACACGCTGCCTACTACATCGAACAAACTATATTTCTAACTGCATGTGCCCTCCCCACTATATATCAAACCAGATCGCGATAGAGCTACTGGAACTGCTGACTTGTGGGACATGTTGCTAAGTACTGTTGCAACCAGGGAAATGGACAACACCGTCGGGAAGCACCTCCTGACCTCGCCAAAAAACGCAGGAGCCTAGTGGTGAGTTGCATCCAAACAATTTACTAAATGTAACACCTTTGAAAGCAGTATCAGTGTGCTAAATTTGCGTGAGTCCGTGGTGTCGAGCCAGTAGGAGTTCATTTAAACAACGTAGAAATGAACTCAGGCAATGTAGTTGTTATAAATTGGAAGCAGGCAGCCATCCATGCCGATAACTTTACGTTTAGGTGCCGAATACCATTACTGGGCATCTGTAGTGATGCAGTGATGGACACAGGATGTCCCGTAAACTTACTCAGTACCAAATTGGTGCCTGTTGGCGTGACGTTGACAAAGACTCTCATAAAATTAAGATCAATTACCAGTAATAAAATGAAGGTTAAAGGTTGCTCAACAACCGATATACTAATTAATGAATCTAGTTCACTACGTAATGTCGAATTTATCATTGTAGATTGTGTTGTTGTTTTATCATTTACCCTGTAGATTTTCTTACAGGGTTAAAAGAGTTGGGCAAGCATGAAGTAGTCCTAGATCTTAAGGAAGAATCACTATTTTTCAGTAAGGATGCTACCAAACTAAATTTAGCTGCAACGAGAACTGGATGTTATTGAGGTAGTTGCCCCACCTCAATGACAAAGACACTCAAAGACTATAGGTTGTAAGACGAACGTTGGGCCATGTAATTCCCACCAAAACACCAGAGGAACTCATAAGATTTAGTAACCCGACACGAAAAAACGAGGAAGACTGTAAGGTGGAACCTACCAACATATACTCCTGTTATTGGACAGAACCGTCCCAAAATACGGCTACTAAACCTGTGTTGGCTCTCACCACTAGTATACCATTAGGGACGTAACTAACGGACGTTAAGAAACCAAAAATTATGGACCTAATTAACAAATACTTGGAAGTATTTTCTTGGCAATACATCAAATCAAATGAACACAAAATCAAATGACCCCTGACACACCAATTTATTGCAAACCTTATCTAGCAGACTTTTATTGCAAACCGTTTCTAGGCAGAAATGTGAAACAATTGATGCACACATGCAAGACATGTTAAGGGATGGTGTCATTGAACCCTATTCATCCCCTCATGCCTTGCCTGTAGTCCAAGTTAAAAAGAAAGATGATCAGGGTAACCTCAACTCAACTCGACTGTGCATAGACTTCAGAAAACTAAACGAAATCACGGAGTGGGACAATTATCCTCTGCCACGGATAGACAATATACAGACTTGTATCGAACACACTGTACTCTATTCCAGCCTTGACCTGAAGAAAGGGTACCTCCATATAGCCATGGCAGGAGTCAAAACCTTATACGTCCTTTGTGGTACATGGAGGGCAGTGGCAATTAAAGAAGCTCCCTTGTTCACAGCACCAAACCTTCTGCTGGACCATTGGGAGGGTACTCGCAGGCCTACTTTGGGATAACGTGTGGTGCTATTTGGATGACGTTTTGCAGCTACGCCTGACAATATTGATTTACATTGTGAAAAATTGGAACAAATTTGCAAAAGAATTAGAGCCACCAACTTAAAATTAAAGCCAACAAAATTTTTTTTTTAGGTTTTGACCATTTGGAATTTTTAGGGTACATATTAACAAAGGAGGGATTGGTGCCCAATGAGGGAAAAAATGAAGCAATTAGGAAATTCCCATGGGCTAACCCAACTAGGAAAAATGTACCATTAAGGTGGGGACAGGAGGAACAAACCACTTTTAAAGATGTGAAAGATATGTTTATCATCACCCTGTATTGAGAGATTGTGACCCTGACCTACCAAATGGAGTTAGAACTGACCCTTCAGCCTTTGCAATAGACACCCTGCAGCCAACCTTTCCTGTAAATTGTCCAACAATGAACGAAATCATTCAGTTTCCGAAAAGGAGATGCTCTCCATACAGCATGCCTGTACTCAATGGAGACATTTCCTCCTCGATAGGTACATCACCATTGTACCATTGTAACTGACCGCAGAGCCCTTAAAGGGATTAATAACAGCAAGGACCCTTATGGAAGGTTGGCTAGAGGGGGGTTGACTCTTAGCGAGTTTAATTTTAAAATTTGACACAAACCAGGAACTATTTTAAAGAATGCTGACACACTATCTACGAATGTAGAAGGCGAAGTTTTCAAGCCTTGTGACCCTAGTACTGATTTATGTCCCCTCATAGCCTTCATCACTCAAGATGAACCAGCTCCAGTTATCACTAACAAAAGTAAAGTTGCAGACGAACAAGAGCTAACTACACGCTGGCACCATTAATAAATTACTCAGGGCCAATTTCACTGTCTGAGCTCAATCAGACGTCAGAACTATTTTTATTTCACCACCACTCGTCATTGGTTAACTCGTTCATCAAAACTTTATGATCTGATAACCAAAACTGATTAGCTAATTACTTGACCTTCGAGGAATTAAGAGGTTAACGTATGATCATCATTGAGTTGTCAGTGTACGTTGCCTTCAATTTCCACATTTCAATTACCAAAAATGTGATAATATTTAATTATTTAAAACTTTCAAGTACAATATTGTTTCAAGAACCGCCACAAGTCACTTGAAAAAATAATGTTCACTCACATAACCTCCTCCCTCCCCCATTGACGAGTTTGTATGTGATGGGATTGTTTTCAGAAAGACGCAACATTTCAAGTTTCCCATACACAAGATCGTTTCCCGTTAATATCAAAGAAGTATAAAACGCCATTTCAAATTTCAGCTAGCAGTACGTTAGTTGAAAGTAGACAAGAAATCAGAGATCACTAAGCACTTATGGGCAACTCAACAACTTTTGTTTGCCCATTTTCAATGCTATTAAAGTGACAACGACCTTGTGTCACAAGGAGAAGAATTATTCTCAACAGCTAGATGAAAACCAATGTAGCCAAAGTGCTTTGACTCATCCAGCATAAATTACAACCTTGGTAGGTACCTACCTAACCAAGTTTGATAACCCGATTTATAGGTTTCCTACTGAGACATAGTGATTTGTACGTATTTACTTCTTATCTGATGAGATGCCCATGGTTTTCTGCCCTTCCATCAACTAGTATCTTCCTACAGATGAATTTCTTGGATGTAGGTACGATACCTTGTACAGAAAAAGATCATCCTTGAATCATACGGAATATTCTTAGCGGATAAAAGCCAAAATTGCCAACTCCCCCACGTAAGTAGATTCGTAGGTTTTGAGAGACAACAACACGTGTTTGATGCGAGAAACCAGCGATTCCTTCCAATCACTTGATAAATTAAGGATCCTCCTTTTTCAGCGTTGTTTGACAATGAAGCAAATTTCACAATTTAACTTATTTATCAAGCATGCAAGAGAAAATGTAATTAACACACGGTTTTATGAGGATTTCGGCGAAGGAATGAGCTTTACCTGCCTGTGCCACTCGAAAACTTACCAGATAAGACGCTTTTAAAGAATTTCCATTTACAGGTTTTGCGCAAGTTTTGATCAAGGTTTGAGAAGCAGGCAGTTCACTGTGCTCCCTCATGAAATAATCAGTCTTTTTTCCGGAGTTCCAGTTCTGTACCCTCAGAGTGACGACGTAGCTCAACTGGAACCATTGAACTGTTTGGATGGACTCTCGAGCAGATCACACACTGAGCTTTAACCTCGTCATTCTCTACAAACTCCATATCTAAGGTACTAACGAGGCACTTTCACTTTTTAATAGCTCCACTTCCACTGGCTGTTTGAACTGCAGCTAAGTGGAGACTATTGAAATTGCGAATGCTGGAACTTGCAGTGCATCAACCGAAGATTCATTTGACTTGTCATCTGTAATGTTCTCGATGGAAATTGGTTGTGCAGGTGATGGAGAAACTGACTGATTCCTCAGAGATCCCGACTTTAGCAAATGATCCATTCGAATGGAGTAAATAACTAATTAATAAAGAGACCCAAATAGATACAACACTCGGGAAAGAAGCTTGAGTTTGACTGGTATTCTCGAGAAACAATGGCACTTTTATAAAATACTGAGGAAAAATCCAGGCCCTTGATTCCAGGATGCTCGAGAAGCCCCAGTAAAATGAACATATAACGCAACAACTCTGAAATTTCCGGTCAAGCACCGCTCAACCACCACACTATTTTACTCACAACTGATGTGTAAAGAAGTGTGGAGGGTGAGACTAGTCAGGTCTCTTGGTCGCTTTCCCGAAAAGTTTAGAGTTTTAGTGGTGCACATTCATTACCGTATTTGTTTTCAGTATTCAATGTCATTATTATTTTACAATTAGTATTATTATTATTATTGCAGTAAAATTACTCATTTATCTACGTTTATCTATGTAGGAAAGTATTAATTTTTCTTGAAGATCCCCTTGGACCCCCTAATTAGGGTCGGCGGACCCCCAGGAGGTCCGTGGACACAGTTTGGGAAGCCCTGCTCTTGAGCATTATACCAATGGAAGAGTCTCCTTAGAAGATTCAGAATGGAAAAAGATGAAGGGATTGATAGACATAAGCAACGCGATTGGAGATAGGGAGTCACTGTGGAACCCTCAACCAATTCAATATATGTAAGCCATTGTCCTAACATTTTTAACTACTGAAAGTCCAATCAGTTCAGTATATGAAATTCAAAAGCATATTCCAAAGAATTAATAACGAATAATTTTTAACTGAACCTAAACTTCAAAAGAAAAATCCTTAGCATAGTGGAAGGGAAGGTCTGGCGACTGAACGTTATATTAAATAATTGGCTAGCAGAGTATGCTCTACCCAATAAATCAAATTCGTAATGCCAGGGAGATGAGGCATTTATTCTAAAAAATCTCTCATAATTCAAGTAGCAAAATGGAGGATACTACTCACTTGATGTGAAGATTCTTCAAATATCTAACATGTACTCTGTACAAATCATCAGGATTGCGGGAACAGTGGAGATCACTAAACATGTGGTTCCAGGCGTCTGTGATTGTGGAACCAATATAAAACTTCAATAAGTTGAGAAATGTTAGCATCAAATGGCGGTGGAGCTGAATCTGAATAGAAATAGGGAGGAAGTCAAATTAGAGTAATTCATAAGTACAAGACCGAATTAGGAAGTAGTAGTAGTACTAGTAGTAGTAATGTATCTTGTAAGCAATCATACGATTATTACAAGAGAACACGTTGTTCTTCTAACAACATAATCACAAGCTCCTTTAAGGTTAATATGTTGCTTCTAACTAATCAGTATAATGAATCAAGAAGTTACAAAGGAAATACTAGACTACAGAATTTATTACACAAGAAATTGGGGGTTTAAGCTACTTGAATGGAACATCAAGTTCAGAAAAAAAACAAATTACCGGGGTGAACATGTCATTTGGATTGTATTTAGTAAAGATATAAAGAGGCTCTGAGTAAAAGGGGAATTATTGATGAACTTGAACATATCTATAATTTTTCTTGACGTTTTCCAAATCTTGCGGACCTGAAGGTAAGGTAAATATGCGGTTATCTCTACAACTCTGGGAGCCAAACATGTGTTGCAAAAGATAAGATCACATGAGGTATTGCATCGTGGTGAACAATAGTGGTGAATTGGTCTCCGGATTTCCACACTAACATTATAACATCTAATACGTAAAGGGCATTTGGTCAAAATGTCTGTGCTCTTGAATAAGGACATGCAAGACTATAAAGAGGCTTCCACACATAGTTCCAAAGACATCCTTCTGCCTCAGCAAAATCTGGGTGGCTTGTGGTGAAGCAGAGCCCATAACTTGTGTGTTCTTTGTCCTTTGAGACAGTTCCTGTCAATTCCAAGAGAATGTGCGTCTGTCGCTCTCTCGCCGGGTTGAACGTGTCATTCTCGAGTTCTTGAAATGCTGCGTTTGGCGATATATAAGGATCCGAGAACCGGGGAATCAATCTTCTTCAAATATAGCACATTACGCTGTTAGTACGAGTTGTATCTCTTATGGTACTGTCACATCTCTCTATGAGTGCGGATTGCCCCATTGCACCCCTGGGGGCGATCTAAGTCTGTGACAAATTGGAAAAAAACATTTCATACTACATTCATTGAGTTACAAGTCCTGGCTATTGCCGCAAGATGCTCTTCATTAGAATCTGTTGCAGTAACCACATACGCATCATTAACGGATTAAAAGTCCAGAGATGCCTCTGGTAAAGTGCTAATTGAGATCGTTCACAAATATATTAAATGCCAGTGAAATTTATTTGTAAAAACTAAAGTTTTCTTCGGGTGAGCGGTGATATTAATCTAATAATGAAGAAATGAAAGATAGATCCTTGGGGTTTTTTTATTTTTTAAACTTGACTTGCCTAGATAATTTAATTAAATATTGATCAACAGAACTTGAATCCTCTGTTTACTGTAAAAATAGGGAAAAAAACTTAACGAATCAGCTAGAGGTGTACCTACTGAAATATCAGATAGGGATTGTGAAACCTAATCCCTTACTGAAACCGCTATGGAACTGTTCCACGCCACTCAAGATAACGATATTAATCCAATCATAGTCACAGTGGTTCCACCTTTCTGCTTCGTGACTTCATACCTTTGAAGAGTTTGTGATCCTTAACGATCCCGTTTCAGTTTTGAGTTGAGATCTAGTTTGATCTCATTTTCAAGTTTGCTAATACAATTGGAACGAACCGATTTCAATATTCAAGTGGCAATCTCTATCTACGTTTTCCGTTCCCACCTCGAACGTGACGCAACCCTTTCATCAACTGCCTCGCACAAGGGAGGGGAGAGGGGGCTTGCTTTTCCATAAATTTCAAATTGTTAAATGAAATATTTTAATTTTATTTTTAACAACCTATATTACTCAGAGAATGTTTATAAAATATGAAGTAGAACATTATAAAATGTGTGCACAAAATTTATGCTAATAAATGCACCTATTCTGAATGTACTCTTGCCCCATTTCATCAAACAACTGTTGGAATTAAATCTACAATTTTTCACAGTCCAGGTCTCATCGAGGTTTCTCTAGAAAGAAATTAGGTAAATATTACCTTTCCAACGAGCGGAACCTGGTTTGGTTGAGTAAAAACGTTGTAGTCCCATTTCCTCTGGAATTAAATCTACAATTTTTCACAGAATGTTTTCAATTTCCTTTACCAACCCACTTTCTTTGCCTTCAAACGCAATTTTCACCTTTCATTAGTAGGTACACTAAACTAAAATACTACATCATTGGGAAGCTAGGATGTTTCCAATGTTACCATAACCATTAAAATGCAAAAAAAGAAGGAAAATGGAACAAGGAACCACCAAGAAATGGGAAATGATGCCTAATGATACATCGATGCCCAACATCTTACAGGACGCTACAGGCAAAGAAAAAAACTATTAGGAAACCAAAATAGGAGACAGCTGAGTGGGAGAAATGGCTGTCCAAAGCTGAGTGGAAGAAGAAGTTGGAGGATGGGGGAAAGTAGAAGGAAATGAGCGCACACGCGTGCACGCACGCACACACAAACACAAGCGCGCGCGCACACACACTCATTTGTTTTGTACCAGATCGGAATAGCCTGGAGAGAGGGAATGGAACAATATTTTGAGCCCTGGTTTCAACACCAACTTTGGTTTTTTTCAAATAGGAACCCTAATTTTTCATTTCAGATTCTATGTAAAATTTCATGAAAATAGAGATCCATCACACGATTATTGGGTAGGCAATTACGGTTCTCAAAATATGCTCAATACGCGTCCACGCCTACGTATGGCCACGTTTTTTCAATCTACGTTTTTACTTGTAATGCACGGATTTCTGATTATTTTCCCGCGTTGAATAACGCGTTTCGGGCACATTTCAAGCGTTTGTTGACAAGTTTTCACCAACCCCGAAAAAATAATAGGGATTTCCATGCGAAAAAACAAAGTTGGTGTCAAAATTTCAACTTTTTTCACAATTCAATGAACTATTTATTTTGGATTTGAGATCTACGAAAAAATAAAGGGGAGTGACAGCTTGAAATTTTTTTTTCCAATTTGCATTCTAATGATAATAGGGATGATACCGTCATTTCGATTGATTGCTTGGTCTACTGTTTTTGGAGGTTTTGCACTATCACTATAACAACGGTTAGTTTTATTATAACAAATGCAACGCACGTTCACCAAGGAATTACCAACCGTTGAAAAGAGAGGAACATATCTTCTAAAGCTAGTGGTACCAACTATTTAATACCTAATTATTGTTCAACAAAAATTACCACCTGTGTGAAATATTCAGGTATATCCTCCAGGTGTTTCTCTCTCAAGAACTGGAAGACCTGTTGTAGGTAACTAAGAGCAAAATCTATGCTGGTAATAAATTGGAAGACTTCGTTGTATTTAAAAAGAACCGTGTCGGTGATCACAAGATTCAAAGGCCACTTCCTTGAATAGTCAAGGCGCAGGAAACTAAAAACCTGAAATGAAATAAAATTTGAACTTGAAGTGGAGTCATCACACCTCTAAAGATTATGTTGGCTAGGTAAAGATTATCCGATCAAGGTAAATAGTATGGTATTACACAACAGCAATAATTTAAGCACATAAGAGATAATCAATCAATCCCAGAAAAGCGAGATGGCGATAAAATCCATATGATGCATAGCAACAGAATTGTATACTATAATAGATCTCGTAACCCTACATCTATCAGCAGGATGGAATATGTGACACACTTTTCCAGATATTTATGTACATTAAGTATGTAAAACAATAACGCTGAAGTATATGTCATACTTACAAACTCTTTTATACAAACACTTTTGTGCGGCAATGTTCATTTAACGGATTCGTTTTGCCATTTTGATTGATTTTGAGCACTTTTTTGTTTTAAATAATATAATTATTGGTAAATGCAATTTTATAAATAATTATCTGTTGTGATGATGAATAAAAGAATGAGAAAATGAATGATGAACAAAAAGAATGATGAGAAATTAAAATTTTGTAACCAATTTTGAAATATGAATAACGAAATTTGGCGTCCTTAAAAATCTAATGACTTCTTCTTCCTTTTTTCCTTGATTTTTAGCGAATTTTCGTAGAAAATGAAGCTATTGCAATGGCTCCAACAATTTTAAAATCAATGTTTTCGGTAAATTTCTTCATTGAAATCCGTTTTAGGACATTCTTAAACGAATTCTAGAGTTTAACGTTTTTTCATATATATATATATATATATATATAATTCCAGACGATAACTCTCCTTAGGATTAAGATAAAAATTCCGTTCTTGCGCCAAAAAATCAAGCTTTTCAAACGAAAGGATGAGTTCGTTGGCTAACACTTTTTGAGCATATTAATTTGATCAAATTTCAAAAAATGTACTCAGAAAATCAAATCACTAAAAATTGCTAGAAACGGCTAAAAATTGTTAAATTTGTATTTTTTAGCAGAATTTTAGCCAAAAATTGTTTATCAACAACAAAATTGAACATCATAAAATTTATGTACGAAATTATGCAGAAAATTGTACTCAAATTTCATTTATATTTGCTGAAAAATCTAATAAAAAACTCCCTAGAAGAGCAGAAATTCCACTATCGTTGATAAGATTAGACGAGAAAAAATCAGAAATATATTGAGGAGATTTTAATGTAAAAACGCTTTACACACTTTTTACAGTTTTGAAGATTTCATCAATTCTGACAAATCAGAATAACATGTTCGAGTTTAAAAAAGGTTGCATTAGGTATTAAAAGATGTTATGATATGGATGGAGGGACCTGTTATGGTTTGTTTTGTTTGTTATGATAACGTTATTTACTTTAATGTAGGATTTTGTTTAGTTACAATTTTGTATTTAACTTCTGTTTGGCAACTGTTGTATACTGAACTGTATGGCCACAACTCCTCTCTCTCTCACACTGTCAGTACAGGACATTTGCACAGAAAATGGTAAGTGTCCTCCCTCTCACGGAGATTGCACATAAAACAATCCTCTTGAACACAAGTGGTAAATGACTTGGCATTGAGGGGTAGGAGTTGGGTTCATATTCTAAATATCCACTTCAAGGCATGCAGAGACATTGTCGTAGAATCACCCCTGAGACTGGCACACTTGACACACTGATCCAGCTCTCGGTTTAACGTAAATGTCTCAGAGACTCCGTCTGAAATAATCCTTTTTTCTACATGAGAACTCTTAAATCCACATCCTTTTTTAGGGTAGCAGCATCAAAAGATGGTAGGTTATAAATTAAATCACTCATTGCCGCAAGCATTCTCCAGTTGTCCACCCAATATATACCAGCTTCTATTACCTTCAATGCCAGAATCTCTGGCAATCGGTTCTCAGGCACAGGGGATGGAGATGGAAGGTGTATGCAGAGATCGTGTCCAATTCAGTTTTTGAAGAAGATAAAAAAGTCCTCTTCAAAAATAATAGCAATACCCTCTCTATGGCCAGATATTTCTGGTATCCCCAAACCTGTCCAGCATAGCAGAGGATAGCCCGCACTATGGCATTAAAGATCTGAAGCTTGACTTACAGCGGCACCTCCACGCTGGCAAATGCACAAAAACTGCTTCATTTAATACTCTTTCAGATGGGACAGTCAATTTTACTATTATTTTGCTAATTAGAGAAAAAATTATGTTTCAATATTGAAAAACTTGTTCTTTATTCCAATGGAATTGAGGTTTTTTTAAAACGACCCTTTATAAAGCGACGAGTTTGGGGTCGGCGTCTACGATTCTTTACAACGCTGAATCGAATAATAACACATAAAGATCTCCCCAATTTTGTTATAACCGAGTTTTACACTTTTGGCAAAATTCTGTAATAACCGAGTTTTACAATCAACAAAGAAACTCAGGAATAAATCAGATTTCCAAAATGGTCACAAAACTCAACCAGAGTGTAAGCAACCTGGATGAGCTTGTTGGCAGGGTCAAAAGTACTCGTCCGAAAAATCAACATGAATATTGTTAAAAGTCTTTGATGGAATGCCAATGGACTCATACCACAGAAAAACGAGCTCCAATTAACCATCAACCTCACTTGAGTCAACATTTGTCATATTTCTGAGACCCATTTCACCAAAGAATCGTACCTCAAGCTCAAATGTTACAAGTGCCACCATGCTATTCATCCAAGCAACAACATCGTGATGGCAGCTGGGTAATAATTGAAGAAAACCTTTACCATCAAGAGCAAGTCAAAATAGAAACTGGAGCATTCCAGATGTTCAGTCCCTTCTAAGATTTGTTACTTAGTTAATATTTACACGCCTGCCCGCTCACTGTTTACGTTTTTACTAAAACGTACACTGCGTATCGATGTACAGGTCATCAAACCAGTTTCCTCATGGTGCTTCTCGATGGACAGGTAATCATACGACGTCCTTACGGCGGAGCGACCGACGTCCGAATATCGGTCTCTGGGGGCGTCAATAGATGACTTAAAAATCGATTCCGAGTTGAATATTACTTTTCGATAGTGTATGAACGTAGTGGTATCTCTCGTTGTGCCCTCAGATTGATTTCAAAATTAGAATCGATCATTGAAGATGATATTTCGATTTATCATTTATTTTATTTTATTTATTTATTAATCAAACGGGCGAACCCAATTACATAGGGAAAATAATCAATCAGTTACAGTTAATCTAGTGCGATGGAAAAATTACAAAATTAACATAAGTTTGGTCTTAATAAAAAAAGAAATAAAGTTATATTAATACAGGTGAACTCATAATAATTACTCACAAATACACCGTTTTATGGTAGATATAGGAGTGGTGAAAATGTCAATATCGGGATTTGTCTGGAGGAGAAAATTCACATTGCGTAATAGTCTGGAGAGTGGTCGATGATACGATGATCTGTGGGCGAAAAGTCAATCGAGAAAAGTGCACAATTTCTACAAGTTTTTTGAGTTTCGGTTGTTAGGACGTGAACGGGCATCTAATATAGTAGGGATTCCATGTACATAGTTGATTGTTAAATTAGTTTCGCCACGGTCTATTCTCTCCTTGAGAACCTTTCGCAAATCGGCAAGGTATCTACGTTGCGCAGGAGTTTTATCTGAAGTAGCCATTAGTAGCGGAGGATTATGTTCACGACACTTCATCAAGATCGTTGTGGCGGTAACGGAGCTGTCGAATTCCACCTTAAGAGGACGGCATTTATCTTCAGAACGAACCCCGAGACGAGAAACACGCCTCATCAAGACCGCGAGACCAGGAGACAACTGCTCGATGGTCTGCTTCAGAAGCTTTAGATCGTGCTCCATTGCAGTAATCTTATCAGACACTGTAGGTTCGGGAATATTAAAAACTATAACGTTAGAGGATCTCCTACGCCTATCCTCCGTTTCGGCCACGGCTGATTCAATGGCATGCCCGGATGGCAAAGTTTCAGAAGCCTGAATGGGGTGATTCGACAGACTAACCTCCAGTCGCTCGACCAAATTCGCCCCCATCAAGAAGTCTATATCCGCCTGCAAGTTGTCGACCCTGGCTGACAATTGATCGCAATCCGCAATGCACACATCTATCTTGGATTTTACCCAAGAGAGCTTATTCATTATCTCTTCTTGCGAATTAGTTATTTTGGAATTGTCTGCCTTCATCTGCACTATCACCTGTGTAATCAAAGCTTTTATATCGGCGTTAGGGTCGGCCACTGAAGCCTCAGCACTCACCACGGGCACAATAGTACCCCGATCGACGGACACATCCTGATCTCGCCTCAGTTCTCCCTGAGTACTTTTTTGTTTGTCGTCTTTGGAGGCCGCAGATTTAGATATTCTGCATTGAGAACACTTCCAAGCGTTGATAGTAACCTGGTTGAGCCTACGAAAATTAGCCTCAAGCATAGGAATACATCCAAAATGAAAGACCCCGCTACAAGTGGAACACTTAATTGAATCGGCTGCAATGAGCAGCTCAGAACACTTCACACACTTCATCGAGATTGAGGCGGGAATTCGCACCGTTTGTTGACAAGACGCTACGATTGACAAGCCTGTCAAGTGCGACAGAAAACCGTAGAAATGAGAAGGTGAGAACCCGGGCGATGGGGGGACGATGGGGGGAGATTTGATCTGCGCAGATAGGTGAATGACAGCGGCAAGCGCACGTAAGGCCACGCCTATTGAGCTGATAAGAGAAAGGCGGGTTCCAAACTCAATAGAAACGACCAAGTAGGTTCCGAGAAAAATAGGAGAGCTTCCACTAATCGGATTATTTACGGGAAATGGTAACAGGTAACTCACCAATAGATAGTTTTGAACGCTACACAATCAAGGAAACACGCACCTGCGAATAAGTTTATCGATTTGACTTCACTAGACCGGACTTTTCAGACTTTAAAGACGGACACGAACTTCGCTAGACAACTGTCAACTGGTTTTCATTCATTATGGTCATCATTTATCATTATGGTTTTCGAAATTCCTTTCAGGCCCTTGAGAAGTATAGTATTTGTAGATGCAGTCAACGTGTTAATATAGTCAATGCACTACTGCCTGACAAGTCTTTTCTTTCTCAAGTTTAGTGTACGTTGCATTTACCTTTCGCCTTCTCATAACGTTTTCTTTCACTACCAATCAAAAGCGCGTTATTTTCTCAAAAAATTTATAAATTGAAATAAACTTTTTTCAATATTTCTAGAGTTTCCCATTGACAAATTAGTGACAGTATTTACCATCTTCGACGCTGAGAGCTACATGAGATAGGAGCTCTTGTTACCGTTCACCGCAGCTTCTTACAGGTACTAAGTATTATATGTGTAAGAAAAACCTCTCTTTTAGGTCATAACACCAGGTATGTGCCACTTAATATCAAGGCTGCTCCTTTTACTATTAATGTTGCAAGCATGCATTTCCCACAGAAATACAACACTGCATGTTAAGAATACAAGAATATCTTTGTCTAACTTGAGAACCGAATCATCCAATCCAGGAGAGGACTTCAATGCAAAAAAGATTCAAGATTAACTACTGAAAAAAGGACGCAGACATTTACAAGCAATAAACGATGAAAACTGTGGAGTATTCTCAACTGGGAAACTGTCATCTGACTTAAACAAAGTACCTGATCTGATTGACCTTTTTATTACAAATAACATCTCAGAAAACTACCTACTAGTAGAATAAAACTTTGATTCAAGTTCAGTTCATTCACAAATCTTACTGAGATGAAGGTCGAATTATTCGGGATTCTTTCAATCCTGCCCTGGCCAATCAAAGGACTGATTGGGTGCGCTTTTAATAGGAAATTTGTAGACATATCGACTTGAACTGATACGAGAACAGACATTTTGTTTGCAGCATACAAACCGTTAAATAAGAAAACACACCAGCAATTACACGGGGACTAAGAAGTATCAACTTCGCTCGGGAAATGGTCTCTGTTGTCAAGGAAAAACGCAAGGTGAGGGAAATGGTGGCATGTAACCAGAGTCCCCAGCCATACATCAGCATGGTACAAGGCGGAGAGTGAACTGAGGTCCTTGATTCAGGAAATCAATGAAGAAACTCATGAGAACTACAAAAAGGAACTTACGAGTACAGATTCCTCACTTTAGAAGGCTACCAAATATCTCAAAAGGCCGATAATTCAGGCTTCACCCTTAAGAAATGTTAGTAGCAGATGGACAAAAAGCAATGAAGATAAAGCAACCATTTTTGTAGACCACCTAGAAAATATATTCATTCCAAACCTACAATGCCAGACAAACCACCCTTAGAGAATACAGTTGCACTCAATCAAGTGGTTGACATTCCACCTGTCACTACTAAAGGAGTAATGCATATATATACTCAATGAGGAAATTGGCGTGATAAATGCCACAGGCTAAGACTGGGCAGATCCTTAAACATCTTCTGCATAAAGCTATTGCAAAATAACCAAGTTCATAAACTCAGTTATCAGACTCCAATGCATTTCTCAATCGTGGGAGATTGCTGAGGTCTTCATGATTCCTTAACCAGCCAAGCCTCCCGAGGAACCAAGTTCGTACAGACCCATTTCACTACTACCAGTTTTATCAAACGTAAGCTGTTTACAAGATATCAGTTTGGATTTCAACAGAAACACTCAACAGTTGATGAAGTTCATCGAATAGCACATATAATCGAACAAGCACATGAAAAAGAGAAAGCCTGCTCTGCCATCTTCCATGACATTACATTGTTGAGGTACTCAATTACAAGCTGCTCAAAACTTTGCAAATGAAGTATGCTGAACATCTTCAATCTTACCTCACCAATCGTTATTTCAGATTAAAGAAAGAAGATGCTTACTCAGAGCCAAAGCAGTTCAATGCAAGTGGCCTACAAGGGAGTGTACTTGGCCCCCTCCTGCATACTAGTGATCTTCCAGAAATTAAAATGAATATCACATCCACTTTTGCGGATGATACGGCGGTCCTGACAGTCGGAGAAAATAACATTAATTCCATCACCAAGTTAAACTGGTTCCCTATCCACGTACAACAATGTACAAAAAAATGGAGAAGCAGAATAAACTAAACTAAGTCGGTAAATATTGAATTCAGTAACAAAAGAATTGATTATGTACTGGTTTACCCCAAGACTCTCGATTTCATGCTTAGGTGGAGAGCTCATATTAAGAAAAATAGAATGAACTCGTACACAAATTCAATTATTTATTTATTATTGTTATTTTTTTAAGATAATGGGAAGATGGTCGAAGCTGTCAATCCAGAACAAGAATCAGGTCCTTAACCCAGTCTGGACCTATGAAGCCCAGCTGTGGGGCTGTATGGCTCAGTAAAACAGAGACATCATTCAATGATTCCAGAATAATGTGCAACAAAATGTTGTCAATGCATCAAGGTATTCTCAAAATGAACGTCACGTCTCCATCATGAACTTAAGGTTGAAACAGTTGGGGAGGCTATAAAGCAACAAGCTGTAAGTCAACTCCCAAGATATCACGTCAATGACTCATTCAAGTCCATCTTCTTGACGCAAGTGACATCACCAGAAGACTTAAGCGTGCCAGACCACTTGATCTTGCCTACTTGTGAACCAGTGAAGTGAAAGCATTGTCATAATAAACAAAAGTCAGTGAACACGAAGAACAGGCCTACATACGGCATGAACCAGATTTGAACACGAAATGATAATTACTTGGTGCAATAAAAAAAATAAAATAAATAAAAAAAAATAAATAAATAAAAAAAAAAAAAAATCAACAATTCATTTAGGAGTACATAGTTGGAAAGACCATACTACATACTACATACGTACATACCTTGGAAAGAAAGATAGAAAAATTGGAATAAAGTAGTCTAAGGGGATGTTAACAACTGCTAGGATCCCCTCCCCTTTTTTTCATGATACAGACAACGATCAACATGAAACTAAATATCAAACTGAAGGACGAATTTAGAAGGAATGTGAACATGAATAAATCAATTTGATGCATTCAAATTTCAAGGTTCAGTTGTAAAATAATAAAACTTAATTACATGCCGTATGTAGGCCTGTTCTTCGTCTGTATTCTGTATTGAATTACTTCATCTTAATATACAGAAGAGAACGAAATGTTGATGAAATGGAGGTTTGAGCGGTTGATCTTTAAGGATGTCTGTGATGATGTATGCTTAGATCCCTTCGTTTTCATCATTTAGTTCAATTCCTTCCAAGGGTTGACGAATCCTCTCTAATGATTTTCCATCGTCCATATCATGGTGAACAATATCGTGATTATTCATCAAAATCCTTCGCATCACCATTTAAAACAGAATATTTTCCCTTATTATCAGTTCTGTCTGATGATTTCAGGGGACGACTTAGAAACAATATCTCCTCTGGATTTGAAGTTGTCATACTTCACGCACTGAAGCATAAGTATGATTTCAACATTAAATGTACTGTGAAAGTTAAATTAAAGCAATGAGAGATATCTATATTCATCAGATAAAAGGTAAATAGTTTACCTGAAGACCAACTTCAACAATTTCGACCAACATTTCCCAGTGACACGAGATCATCTTTACTTCACTGAAGGAAGGATGAGAAGGTTATATTATGAGTCCAAGAGTTGATTAAGAGTAGACCACAACCTTGCAAAAAAAGTAGATCGAGAAAACCGAAGAACTGCTAAAATATCTGTAGTTTATGCGTTGATCCACCAGTGGATCATTTCTGGGATAAGGGTTAAGAACAATGTACCTACCAGTTTAAATAGTGGATCGTGAAACAACTACTGTATATCTGAATGAGATCAAATGAATTTTGAGCTCAGCTTCATGTATACTTTAAAGGAAAAATAGTAGGCAAATTTTAAAACAATCATTACCCATCGGCACATGAAAATTAAATAACCTTAAGTAATAAAATATAACTCACTTCAGGATTTGTCGAATCAAAAGCTTGAGGAATGTAGTCAGCTTTAATGACGAAAAACTTGGATTCAGCAGGATAAGCCACATTCAAAATGTTCTGTAGCTTGTGGTGGACTACAAATACAAGAGGATGATCGTGTGCCATGTTTCGCCATAACATATTCACAAATATCTGTGCACCGTAACCATTATTCTTTAGAAATACATCTCTCATTCTTTTCAAATGTCCAGCCAAATCATTTTCAACGAACAGCTTGTATACTGCCAAGTTATTCATAACCTTAGTCTGGGCTTGCAAAGGATACTCAATGGATTTTGAAACTAAAAAGTGGAGTTGACTTTTACTGAATCCATTAATTGAACTTCTATTCTGAAGGCTGTTCCCATGTGTCGTGATTTTTTCATTTGCATTTGATGCATCATTTCCTCTACTATTAAAGTTTTTAATATACATGAAGGGTTTAAGGATATCATCATCCGTATTGTGGGAATAAGTAGCAGTTATTCGGTTCAGCAAATCTCCACAGATCTCTGTTTTCAGATCAGAAGTAGGTGCACTTGGTGGTAGAAAGGGTGTCTCGAGATCTGCAGAATAATGAGGAACTGAAATTTCAACGCAAGGTTTGTCATTGGTTTCAGAACCTGGAGAAGGTTGGTTAACTATACTACACAAATCAGCATGTGTAGTGACATTAGTCGAGTTCGAAATTCCATCAGCAGTAGCTTTGATTTCGAAATTTTCACATTTTCCTATGGATACATCATCCATTGTCACGTTTGTTGAACTTGATGCAATATGATGTGGAGATGTTACTTCACAGGGAGGACTTCTGAATGATTGATCCTCAGTGGTAGCAGTGGATAATGATTCAAATAGATTTGGGGTTAAACTCTTAGTAACATCATGATGTTGAACCATAGGAGTCCAAAAACTGTTGTTGGAACCAGTTTCGTTATTTGAAGATGAAGTGGATTTGGCAGGAGTATCCATTAAACTGTTTTCATCTCCTTGGAGTTGAGCCATAGGAGTCCAAAAAGTGTTGTCGGAACTAGTTTTGTTCAATGAGGATGAAGGGGATATGAGAAGAGTATTAGAAGAAATTGTAGAGGTTGGAGGTAATGATCTGTACGCTGAATCTACTTCGTTTCTGTCATCATCATGGTATGACAAGCAGTCTGAGCAATCATTTCTCAATGCAAGGGAGTTATACTCATCAGTGATTGATTTTTTTTCAAAATACTGAGTACGTAAGGTATTCAAATTGTATCTCTTTTCTTTCCAGCAGCTCAGTAATAATCTCTTCGTATAACATTCCTCATTTTTGATAAACTGTTCAATAAACTCATACCTGAAAGCGTAGAAAAGAACAAACGTAATGTTATAATACATAAACAAAGAGGCTACAGCATTTATTGTGGATTTTTACATTCGGCTAATTTGTAGCAGCTTTATGCAGTAGATGAGGCTATTGCAATGTGGTTGACATCTTAGTGGCTAGGTACTTTTCTTAGCTTCAAACATTTTTTCCACGAAACTTGAATACTAATTTAGATGAAATGTGAAAAACTAAACCATCAGAATACTCCACCATGCAACTTCTATTCGTTTAGCGAGTTTTCATAGAAAACCGAGCTATTGCAATGGTTCGGGAAATTTTAAAATATAAATTTTTGAAAAATTTCTTCATCAAATTAAGTTTTGAGGCCTTCAGAACTGGCGTTTCCCGCACCACACCCCGCGCCATGACACCGTCGAAACCATAACCTTGATATAGATATCGCCTGTATTTTTCTTAGCCCGCCAGGGCTCCAAACGCTGCCACTACAACCTGGACTCCCCTTGACAGCAAATAGCTTATTGCCCCGGTCACTCGGATATAGTCTCTCTCTCAACAGCAACACCTGATTGCTTGGCTACCGCAAGAGAATGGGCCAAAAATAAAGATTCATTTTTCGAATACTCCTCGAACACCTCACCGAGGTGGCCAAACCCGGACGGCGTGAAAATGACGGTTCGGGGCCCCAATGCCCTCTGAAGCCCATTCCACCCACTGGGGAAATGGGGGATTCAGAGCACTGTCGGAAAAAGTCATGGCGCAGCAGGAACTCATGATGAGCTGGGTGGAGCGCCGGTCGACCACAACAACTGCTGTTCAAGGTCAGCAGCAGTGCGGGCAACTTCCCAGCTAGCCCCAGGCCGGCGGCTAAAGATGGGATGCTGGCTAGGAGACAATAGATAGGCACTTCAGATAAGTTGCGAAGAGGCAGCCTCCCCGCAGTAATGACTAACCCAGTCAGTTTGGCAGTAAGGAAGAGGCGCAGCTTCTGCTGTGGCTTCAATGGAGCCTTGGTGAAGCTAGTGCTCCACCAAGGCCACTGGAGTCGGCGAATGGGGCCACACCCATGAAACTCCAAGGTAGCCAAACTCCAGCACGGATCGGGAGGGGATGGGTGATGTCCTATACAAATTTTTGAAAAATTTCTTCATCAAAATAAGTTTTGAGGCCTTCAGAAATGATTCCTGAAGTTTGCGATTTCTCACACATAAACGCACACGGGGACACACACACACACACACACACACACACACACACACTTTAAACAATTTTATTTATTTATATATATTTGTTAAATACAAAACTCCCCTCGAAGGCGGAGTGGGCAACACCATTAAGTTGAAAAATAAACAAATAAATAAAAAAAGTGGGGAGTGCGCCCAGGTTCACCCGACACCGGCTCTAGGCAGAAAGGAAGTTGCAGAGGGATGAGGAGGAAGAATGGGATGAAAGGAAGTGCTCCAATAGAATGACCACTATAGGTGAATGACTTTCAAACACCTATAAGATTTTTAATTTTTAAATTTTAGAATAACTTGACTCCAAGAAGTTTCAAGAACGAATGAATATTTATTTCGTAACTATGAAACTAGCATGACTACCAGTCATACTTGTCAAAGAATTCATAATCATGAACGTGGAAACTAAAAATGTAAATTAATAACTGAAATTAATAAAAATCGCTGTAGGTAGTCCCCACAGCTATTCCCCCTCCAGTGATGTGGATGTAGTACACATCGTTTCATGTAAACGTTTCGAAAACTTCACTGTTTGTCCTGATCTCGTCTTCTGATTTCCGACTGCTGATGTAGGCGGTGGTGGAGGAATATTTTCTGTGTTCTCTGTCTTCTGTTCCGCTGTCTTCGGTTTTCTGTCGGTCAGGTCGTCGTCAATCGTTTCTGGAAACAAGTAAGCTGGCTTTAAGCGATCAATCGAAATATTTACTTGAGTTCCTTTCATATCGAGTGTGAAGAATTTTTCGGTTCGATCATAGATCATGAATGGTCCTTCGTAAGGTTTGGTCAAAGAAGCTTTCAACCTATCAACCCTGACGAATACATGGCTGGCATTTTTCAGATCTTTGAAAATGAATGGAGTAAACTTGCATTTGTGTTCCATATATATTAGCTTCAGTTCGTCCATTCTTGATTTTAATTGCTTGACAAAATCCTGCTGATTTGTTTCTGATTCTGGATGGTCTTGGAAAAAATCACCTGGCAGTCTTAATGGCATCCCATAAACCATTTCAGCAATAGATGCGTTAGCTTCTAATTTTATTGAGCTACGGATACCCAATAAAATTGTAGGAAGTGCATTTGTCCACTTTTTCTTCCCATGTGCTCTAATTGCTGCTTTTAAGGTGCGATGAAATCTCTCAATCTTTCCTTGAGCCTGTGGATGGTATGGGGTTGTTCTCTGTAGAGTGATTCCACATAATTTTGCCAATGAGTGGAATAGTTCTGACTGAAATTGACGACCTTGGTCGCTATGTATTCGTCTCGGTGTACCAAACCTAACTATCCACTCATTGTAAAATTTTCTCGCTATGGTTTCTGCATCTATTTGTCTTAAGGGAATCACGGGATCTCGTGAATCGGTCTATACATGTCAGACAGTATGAGTACCCTTCTGATACTGGCAATGGTCCAACGATGTCGATGTGAACTACCTCAAAGCGCTCATCTACTTTTGGGAATGTACCGATAGGTGGTTTAACATGGCGAGTTATCTTGCTTTTCTAACAGGAATGCATGCTTTTGTCCATGTTCTGATGTCATTATTGATGTTTAACCAAACGCATTTTGAAGTAATTAATTTTTATGATGACCTCACTTCAGGATGTGATAATGAGTGGTATTGTTCGAAAATTGCAAACCGAAATTTTGATGGAATGTAAGGCCGAATGTTCTTTGTAGAAATGTCACACCATAAATGTTTGTCTGCTAGAATTGGATATTGTTTTAGTTTGAGAGAAGTGTTTGATTTAAGAAGTGCCTCAAGTTCAACATCGTCCTCTTGAGCAATTGCGATTTGACTGTAATCGACTGATTTCAATTCTTCTACTGAAAGTCGAGATAAGTTATCAGCTACTTGATTTTGTTCGCCTGCAATGTGTCTTATGTCCGTGGAAAATTGTGAAATGTAGTGTAAATGTCGAAGTTGTCGTGGTGAAGCTTTTTCATTATTTTGTTTGAATGCAAATACGAGTGGTTTGTGATCTGTGTAAATGGAAAATATTCTACCCTCTATGAATGGTTTGAATATTTTATAGCCATATATATACGATCATATGTGCTATAATTCTTTTGGGCAGGATTCAATTTCTTAGAATAAAAACCAATCGGTCTCCACCCTAATTCTTCGTTTTGTTGCAGTACTGCTCCGATAGAAAAATCAGAGGCATCCACAAACAATCCTAATTCGTATTTAACACTTGGACATGTTAATGTTGCAGCATTTACAATCAGTTCTTTACATATTTCAAATTTTTGCAATGCTTCATCAGTCCACTTAATTAGTCTGTTGTCTTTTTTGGTTGCACCTTTCAAGTATTCGTTCAAGACCGCTTGGTGCTCTGCTGCGTTTTTAATAAATCTTCTGTAAAAATTTTAAGAGCCTAAGAACATTCGCAACTCACGAATTGTTTCAGGGCGCTTGTAATTTTGAATCACCTTAATTTTTTCGGGGTCTGGTTTGGTTCCCTCAGCAGATATCAAATGGCCTAAAAATATAATTTCATTAACTCCAAATTCAGATTTCGCTACATTAATTTTCATGCCAAATTTGTCCAGCCCTTTGAAAATAATTTCGAGATGTTTTTGATGTTCACCCGGTGTCTTGGAAGCTATGCAGATATCGTCGAGGTATGCATAACAGAAGTCTAGACCAAATAATACTGAATTTATGAATCGTTGAAAAGTTGCTGGCCTATTAAGTCCAAAAGGCATGAAATTGTATTCAAAAAGCCAAAAGGAGTTATAATAGCTGATTTTGGTTTGTCTTCTTCTGCTAATGGAATTTGGTGGTAAGCCGCAAGTAAATCAATTTTTGAGAAGATGGATTTCCCTTCGAGAATTTGGTTGACGTCTCCAATATAGGGAAGAGGGTACCTGTCGGATATTGTGCGATCATTAAGTCGACGATAATCACCACAACAGCTCCAGGTTCCATTATTTTTCCTGACCATGTGCAAAGGACTTGCCCATTCAGATTTATATGGTCTAATTATATTATTGTCGAGCATAAACTGAAATTCTTGCTTGGCCAGTTTGAGTCGTTCAGGGTCTAATCTCCTAGCTTTTCCAAAAACGGGTGGTCCAGCTGTTGTTGAGATAAAGTGTTTCACATCATGGCATACATCACTAGGCACTAGTGTTGGCTTAGTCAATCTTTTAAGCAATTTGGCAATATTCTTAGTGTTTTGAATTGTGCTAAGGTTGTCTGCATCTGAAATTTCAGTGATTGAGGTCGGAATACTTAATTTAGTCTTGTTATCAATTAGTCTTCTTTTTGCAAGGTCAATAAGTAAATCAAAATTGTGAAGAAAATCTGCTCCCGAAATTCCTTTAGTTGTTTTTGCAATTATAAATGGCCATTCAAATTTTCGTTCAAGTCCAAAATCTAAATCGATTAATTTTATTCCAAAAGTGGGAATTTTGGTTCCATTTGCAGCAAAAAGTTTATAATTTAAGGGTTTACTTTTTATGTTGTTTTTCGCAGGCAGGACAGAAACATCTGCACCACTGTCTACTAAAAATCGTATTCCTGACCTACGATCCTTGACAAATAACTTGTAGCTGCCATTTCCTATGTTGTCGACAGCACCAAATGCAGCTAGTGATGCTGTCT
The DNA here is from genome assembly GCA_030762985.1 of Adelphocoris suturalis. NCBI lineage: Eukaryota > Metazoa > Arthropoda > Insecta > Hemiptera > Miridae > Adelphocoris > Adelphocoris suturalis. Next base: position 7,380,159 of record CM061051.1, on the reverse strand, counting down.
GCTCACGTTCCCCTGCTTTTCCCTTTGGCAAGGTGGCTTACACTTTTCTGGTCTACACTTTCTACCAAACCTAAAACGAAAATAACGAAATTTTCCGTTTGGATCAAACCTCTGTCGTCTCTTGCTGCTGCTACGGCTTGATGCAATGCTTGAACGGCGGGGCCTGGTTCCTAGTTCGCAGAGCTGGTGATGTATCTCCTACACAGCGTGTGCCAAGGCTTCTAAACTTGAATTACTGGATTGTTCTCGAGCTATTGAGTGTGAAGCACTGAAATCAGAGTTGATAGCATCGACATATCTAACTTCACATACCCTATCGGCCAACTGGGCCAATTTTTCAAGATTCCCTTCGGCGATCACTAACACGCTGCGCACATGCTCTGGAAGTTTTTCGAGCCAAAGTGTTTTGAATACTTTGTCCGAAAAATAGCTTGTTCCAGCCAAAGATTTCATTTTTCTAAACAATTGGCTTGGTTTTAGTCCTCCTAGCTCTAAGCACTTTCTTGATAAATTGCAATAAGCCTATTTTTAGCTTGGGTATATTTATCAGCAACATCAGAATCTACCAAGTCGTAAATGTTTTCTACGTAGGCGTTATCAAGTTGAGCTAGCAAATAATCAAATTTTGTTGACTCTGCAGTAATTCCGTTGAGCTTAAATTGGGCTTCGACCTGAGAAAACCATATCTTCAGTTTTTGTGGCCAAAATGCCGGAAGTTTAATGGTAATAGCACCAACATCACTCTCAACTTCATTACCTGAGTTGGACGACCGCAATCTCAGCAATGGAGTGCCTACATCACCTTAAGCCATAATTTTGAACGGCGGTGTCACCAATTATAGGTGAATGACTTTCAAACACCTATAAGATTTTTAATTTTTAAATTTTAGAATAACTTGACTCCAAGAAGTTTCAAGAACGAATGAATATTTATTTTGTAACTATGACACCAGCATGACTACCAGTCATACTTGTCAAAGAATTCATAATCATGAAGGTGGAAACTAAAAATTTAAATTAATAACTGAAATTAATAAAAATCGCTGTAGGTAGTCCCCACAACCACCAGTTTAAGTAAGATCCCCTCAGGACACGGGTGGCGATACTATGGAAATCCACAACTCGAGCAACTATGAGGCACTTTTCCCGCACCACAACCCGCGGCATGACACAGTCACAGCCATGACCTTAATGTTATTAGCAGCCACTCCTTTAATCTCAGAAATTGCCAGCCGCAGGTCATTTCTGTCATACTTGATTATCTTAGCTCACCAGGTCTGCTCCATGTCCACACTGACTGACAACCAGGACATCCAGGATTATTGCAGACCCATCAGGTTTGACGGCGACGATATCCGGCTTCTTGCCCTGGTCACTCGGCAAGTGACATAGTCTCTCCCTTTCAACATCCCAGCCGCTGGATGAAAAAAAGCACCTGCTATCTGCTTGGCAACTGCATCGTGACACAGTATACAGCCACCATGAGTACGAGGACACTGCTGCACCACATGGTATAGGTTCTCATTTTTACCCCGACAGGCTCGACAAAGGGTGACCACTGTCCCGTGACTACCCCATGAACACCTCAATGAGGTTGCTAATGTAGCCACCCAGATGGCGTGAAAATGGCGATAGTCGTGGGCCTCAATGCCCTCTGAAGCCCAAAAACTCTGAAGAAAATGGGGGTTCAGAGCAATGCCAGAGTTCTTTACCATCTACCAACTCATGCAGAGCAGCAGCAAACTTAGCAGTTGAGCTGGATTTGGGAGTAGTTGATGTTGCTCGGCTGCCTGACAAAGTCAAGGTCAGCAGCAGTGTGGGCAACCTCCTAGCTCAAGCTCCTAAGGGCAAGCAGGAGCTGGTGGCGTAAAGATGGGATGCAGGCCAAAAGAGAGAGACAATACCGAGCCCACCAGCCTTGACCGGTGCGTGGATGGAGGCACTTGGGACACCAGGTGGGAAGCCTAGCCAAGAGCATACAGCGGAGTGAACTTCACGATCTAAAGCAAGCAGCCTCCTCGCAGTAAGCCTGCCAATAACTAACCCATAGGTTAGCTTGACAGTAAGTACATGGGAAGGAGGCACAGCTTCTGCTGTGGCTTCAATGGAGCCTTGGTGATACGAACTAGTACCCCACCAAGGTCCACACGGCTTGCGGCAATGGTGGCCACACCCATGAAGTCAACTCCAAGGTACTGCCAAACCTCCAGCACGGATCAGGTGGGGATAGGTGACTGTCCTATGACAAAACACTCCTCATCCACCACCTTCACCTGATGCTGGCGACCCGACGGGACCAAGGAGACTGACCCACACTTATCTGGGTTAACCACCAAACCACACCTGGCTAGCTGCTCAGCAAAGGCATTGAGGGCGATCTGCAAGCCCTCATGGGTTTCAGCGAGTAAGATTACATCATCGGCAAAAGCCAGTGCACCTACTCGCACCCCAGGGACGAGGTCGAACCCTATTTCAGCTGGCAGCTTACCCAAGGCTGTGTCCACGACCAGGTTAAAGAGAAGTAGCGACAGAGGATCCCCCTGGTGTACCCTGTGCTCAATGACAGCATCCCCTGACATCACGTCACCTGCCTCAAGGACTGTCACGCCGTCATGGTACAGACAGGCAGCATACTCAATTAAATGAACAGGTGCCCCGACACCACAAAGGCAATCAGACAGGGCAAAGTGGCTCACAGTGTCAAAGGCCTTAATGACGTCCAGAGCAGCAAGGTGGAGCTGGCATTTCCTGATGTGGGCCAGCGAAATGACAGTTTGGAGAACTGTTGGATTCTCCGCTGTGCCATCTGCTGGTAGAAATGCTCCCTACAAGCCGGATGCTTCCTTCACAACCTCTGGACCCGCTGGTATTCCCTCCTCCTTGCTTGCTTAGCTGCTCTGCGACCTCCACGAGGCACCAAAGCTGGAGGATTTCCTCTCTTATGCTTCCTCAACCCGTGGGAAGATCCTCTGCTCAAAGCCATCAGGCTCCTCAATAGCTCGCTTTGCCAGTTCCTGCAGGTAGGCGCTCTCATAACATTCTATACCAACTACCTGCTCCCTGAGCCTCAATACTTCAGTATTTCAATCCTCAAGAAGATCAGAGGTCCCGGGGGAGGATTGCTGAACGGCGGGCTGGTGTTCCATGCCTGTCGGAGATGAAGAGGAAGCCCCACTGCTATTTGCCAGCATTGCATCCTGGACCAGCTGCTTATAGTGGGGCCTCAGGCGAGGAGATTGGATGGCAGAAAGCAAGCGCATGGGAAAACGTGCATGCAAGAACAAATTAATATAGGGTACCCCATTACGCACAGCTTTTGCCTCCTCTGCTGCCATTTGTCGCAAATCCTCAGAAGCATACTTGGGCTGCTCTCACTCTATATCATTTGCAGCATTGGCCTGTACAAGATGCTTCTGCCGGACGTGGGCACTGAGGCCACACTTGGAACTGAAGGCTCTCTTACAGTGGGCACACTGGTGGACATCTCCAGGGGCATTGCAAGAAGAAGAAGGATAGGAAGAAGAGGACGAAGAAGAGGGAGAGGAAGACCGACACCCCTGCCTGCGGCACCCCCGAGCGCCTTCCATAAAACCCCGTGTTCCAATGGGACGGTGGGGGTTATGAGGCTCTCTTAAGGTTTGAGGTTTCAAAACAGGGAACAGGGGAAGCGTGATTAAGGGTCGGGAGACCAATTGACATGAGCCTCCCCTCTAAATGCCAGCGGGTGCAGGGTGCCCGGGTTGCACGACGGGAACATATGACCTTGACATGGGTAGGGATATGGTCGCTACCCCAGCAACCCAACCCACACCCCAACCCTGCACACACACACACGCACATGCACGCACCCATGCACACACATGTAGTGTGTATTTATAGTAACGTATAGGCTATAATTTTTCCTCTGCGTTATGGCTCCTGTATTACAAGAACTATTTAGGTAAAATGCTATCATATTCAGGAAAGTCCCGTATAAAGACTGATAAATTATAAAATACATGTCAAATGACAAGTCAACAATTAATGACTGGATGTTTACCTATAAGGAAGACTTGAAATCATTTGTTCAATCTCGTAGTAATTCAAACTATCCTCTTCAAGAAGTTCAGACAGAGTAGATTTTAGACGTTTGATGTTTTGGTGCTGTTCGAAATTAGCAAGCTGTTGTTTCATCTTCACAACATTCTCCAACTTTTGGGTCAACATTTTTTCTCTCTCTGCGGCTTTTGACACTGAAACAATGTTTATTGTTGTAGTAAACTGAGCGAATAAAGTTATTACAGAAATAATAAGAAATTATGTCTTCAAGCAACTTCCCGGAAAGTAGGTAGCAACAATAATAAACCTTTGTGTAATGATTTGAAGTGGTTTATTTGCTATAACCAGGCATTATTCAATAAAAAATGATGACATACCTAGTCAGAATATCCAGAGAAACAAAAGAATCTCGACAGTCTCGGGGGTAGTCAATTTGAGCAAGTATCCTAATTGCCCTTGTATTCCAACTGTATCTTTGTATGTATCCAGATGTATCTTTGTATGCCAAAGATTTTCCTAGCTGTGCCTGGATATTATAGAATTGGACATCAGCGAGTGGAAACATCCGTAGTCGAAATGGCGGTGCACTTCGAGTGACACTTGATTCGACAGGCTTCTCAGCAAGTAAATATTATTTTGTGCAGTCGACCAGCTAATTGGACACAATGCACAGCCCAAGTCAAAGTAGGATCAATTGATAGGTATTCCCGGGAAACTTGACAGGATCAGACTCTAAATTGTTATTTCCTACTAGCAGTTTCCTCAATGAGAGATCAATGACCTTAGTCCTGGTGGTATTTAGGGATAATTTACTGGTATTTAAATGAAGCCAATCGCCAGTTGGAAGATTTGCTAAATTACTGAGAATCACGACCTCATCACAAGTATTGTTGAGCACCAGATTTGTTCCAAAACGGAAGGAGAAAAACTATAAGAGAAATGAAGAAAACTCCTGATCTCTAGCAATAGCTAGAGCAATAGCAAAATAAAATAAAATTCACTTAATATATAAAGAAAATAAAAGAAGCCGAATCAACAAGAAATCCAAGTTCCACAACAAACACACAATGATACGAGTTGTTATATTTATACCTAAACAATGTTATACTGTTATTTACAAAAATGTTCAATAAATCCTTCACCTACAAGAGAACCAACGTGAAACCTCAAATTCACAAAATTAAAATCAGATGTCTCCACCGTCAATTATCTATTTGCTGGAAGTACACAGGGACTTTCAATAATAATTAATGGAGTGAATCTCCAACATTCTCCCACCAAGTTAACCTTTTCCTGGATCGTAGATGAACTCTCGATGTCATCCTCGACCTTGAATCATCCTTGACCTTCATCCTCATCCTCGCTGAGTGGTGAAAGGAAATACCGATGATGGTACTGGTGTTGGTATGTCAGTTGAAGGTAATATTGCCAATGGAACAGCTGTTGAAACAGGATCAATTGAATTGGAACTAGGAGCAAGAGTTTTGTTATTGTCGACTCCTTCAATCAGAGGTAATATTCATTGAATGGGGCAGAGTAGTTCTCCAGATGCAGGTTCCACTCTAATCAATCGCACGTGTTTGTCTTTCCCATAGATCATTTCTTGGATTCTTGCTAATCTTCAATCTAATCTTTTAGATTTTTAATTCCCATGTACGACTATATCACCCACTTTTATATTTTGGGAAGAGTTTGCAGAAGATGACTGCCTCAACATTCCAAGTTATTCGTTCCGAAATCTACTTCTAAGACGTAACTTTAAATTGCCTTGGTACTTCAATTGTTTACCAAAATGTTTAGATTCTAAAATATCTATTGCAGGTACACTTGCCTCGTGAATATCCTGGATGAACATAGCTGGTGTAAGAGCCTGAAGATCGTTGGGATCATCTGAGAGTTGTGTTGAAGGTCTTGAATTAATTGCATTTTCACAATCACAAAGCATGGTTTCCTTTTTGGAGAAGTCTAGTGATGATCGTCCTAGCTCTCTACGAAGTAGTTTCTTCACATGCCCAATCAATCTCTCCCACCAGCCACCCCACCATGCAGCAGAAGGTGGATTGAATTTCCACTTCAATTCGTTTGACTGAAGCGTATTCCAAACCTGAATCCCATTTCATACGATCGAAAGCATTCTTAGCTCCTGCAAAGTTGATTCCGTTACCACTGAAAATCACTGAGGAGCGTTCTCTTCTCGCCAAGAAGCGACTTAGACCTCGCGAAAAGGCCACAGCGGATAGTGATGTTAGTAACTCCAAATCACGTGTTCGAAGCTGATAACAAGGAGAGATGGCCAGATGCTACAAAAATATTCGTTGATGGTTCACTTCAAAACGATATAGCGATATAGCTGTGGAGTGTTGGTTTGGGAGACTGAGACTCAACTAGGAAGGCGTTACCTGTAGGCTTCAGCATTTTCTGGCAGAGTTGATGGCTATTTCATTAGCACTCGATTATACAAAAGAAGGGGAGAATAAAAGTGCAGTGATTTTTACAGATAGCCAGAGTGCGGGAAAGCTGTGAGGAAGTCACATTTCCCTTCATTTTAGCTGGAATTTTGAAAAAAAAGAAGAGAACTCGAAAGCAAAAGTCAGAGGTGGAAATTGTTTGGATTAGAGCTCATGCAGGTGTAGAAGGAAACGAGAAAGTAAACGCCATTGCTCAAAAAGCAGAGAATGAATGACAAAAATTGACTACACCTGTTTCAAGCTCAGATTTAAGGAGATATGCGAAAGTCCAAGCCTGTCTGGATTGGGCAAATTTGTATATAGACAAAAAATGACCAATGACTGCTCAACTATTCTTTCCCCCCACCATTAACTTCATAAGTACTGATAAAAAATGACAATCATATCATTAATAAATAAATAATTATAAGAGACACATACAAAGAAAAAAAATCGACAAAAATCAAAAGAAACTTGTGGGTGCCACGACTGCCCTTATAGGTAGGTAACAATAGAAGAGCAAATCGGTCGGGTACTTGTTTACATGCTATGCTCTACCTCGAGCTTCTAATGTTCGGAGCCCCATTGGTTCAATTGTATTTTTTACGTACTCATTCATTACATTTGAAACACTAAATAATTTCAAATTTCTGAAATGGCCAAAGTAGAACTTCTTAGAAAGGACTTTATTTCCATTCCCCAAATCAATTTTGAACAATTTTCTTCCCTATCAATGGCTAATGATACTATAAATGGAGGTGATACCTTGAACATGATTGTTTACGTATTGAACATCAATATTTGTGACATTTAAATGGAAAAATGTATCCGACAATTTAACATGACTATCCTGATCGTGATCACTAATATTGGTTTTGCCTTCGTTTTGGACATTTGTCTGCAAAATGACCTCCCAATTTGCATATATCGCACGTATAGTTTGAGTACTTACACATTTTTACAATAATTACCTTTATAGTCTTTTGTACTTGAACGTGAAGGATTACTAGTATGAGCTTTCCTTGATTTTCCTGCTCTTCTCTGGGTTAGTATCGTACAGCATAGTACATTTCTTCTAGTTCTGTCTTGATTTGATGTAATCTCACCCTTCCCTCCGATAGTGTGCACTCATTAGTTGCAGCCAAATTTATATATCCGAGAACGTTAGAGATGTCAATGACGCATCCTCTTGATTGAGTATATATTTATGATATCTTTATAATGACCAGAGATGAATAGTGTCGAAGAAGGATGTTTAATTTCTCTTCTGAACATGCAATCTGCAGCTAGAGCTCAAATACGTTCTGACCAGTCACTAGCACTTTCCTGGGGACTTTTGCAAGCCATTTAACACTTACGCCTGGCTGCAAAATATGTATTCGATTTTGCGAAATTAGTCTTCAAGGTTTCTAATAAAGTGTCAAAACTACTAGTCTCTATGCTGTTCAGAATAACCAGGTTGTCCAACAGTATGTTCCTTCTGCCAACAATGTGATGAACCCTTCAGCTCTATTTTCCTTATGATCACTTTGTGTCGAATAAAACAGTTCGGCAGCTTTGATTTGAACATTTTGAAATCCCAGTTTGTGTGATAAAAATATAAATTGGGGATGCGAAAATTGTGGAAGTAATGCTAGCAGTCGGCCGTAAGATATGTTAGGTATCTACCAAATCTTATATGCAATTTACAAGTCTTCTGTGACAATTTCAGTTTCACAGTTGCTCACGGATTTTCGTAATTTGACGAAATCAGCCAAATCCTCGACGCCAATTTTGCAGGGTTCTACACTCATAAATTTAATTCAATAAAACTGCTCGAATACGAATTTACACCACATTACTCTTCACAAGATCTCAAGAAAATAAAAGAGAGAAAGATAGTTTGCTCTGCGAAAAAGAAACATGCCTTCCAGGGTTATACAGGCGACCCACACACGCTTATTTCAACGGTTAGCAATATACAACACCTAGAAAGAAATGTCTGAGGAAGACTGCAAACAAAGCAGTGCTGAAAGTATTTTTCTCTCTAGAACTTCCCTGTGAAATCGGTTAAAACTTACCACATTAAATCGCTGCAATCAGTAACCAAACTTTTCTCAACATTCTGAAAGTATAAGCAAATCTCAAATGCAAATATTCTACTATCAAGACAAGGCGTGGTATATTGTATCTACGCAATGAGAAAACTCACACTGATATCTTAATGAATCAGCTGCAGCTTTTTCTTTTGCAGCTGAGTACACGCGTAAGTAGTTGTCCATTTTCCATTTTTGAAGAGTTTCCAATCCAAGCTCATCCCCAGTATTGGAATAATCATGCCATAGATGCTTCATACTAATGAAATCATTTTCGTCCGTAACCATCCTGATCTTAGGGCGGCAATCGGATGCTATATTCTTCTCATCCTGGTCAATGAAGAATATTATTGATGTTAAGAATAATTCAATTGAAAAATATATATTGTTATCAGCCTACTTGTAAACTAAACTAACATTAATGAATTCTTCACCTTATTGATTATACCTTGTAATAATGTGTGAAGAGCAGTTGTTTTAATCAAATTCATTAGTTTGATAATATTGGATCAAACCCTGCTTACAATACTTATTCATATACTTACAAGACTCCCCGACCCCCAACTAATGTCTGACTTTGTAATCACAAATACCATGATGCAAAATCGCAAGTTTTGCAAAAACAAAAAGAAATAATGACATAAGTATGTATAAGTGCAAAGGACAGAACTTTTATTTCACATAAATTGCTTCAATTTTGAAAACAAGAGAAAAAAGGCTAAAGGTAGAGTCCCTCATGAAGTGGCGGCGATCACATCCAGTGTCCCAGGGATGCTGTGAGGAGTGAGCACACCACTCCTTCAATGCATTTCTTTGAGGCTGCTTTGAGATAGACATCTGGCTGCTGAGACTATAAATCGGGAAGTGGCATCTGCTGCTGAACTGCTCGTTGAGTGATACCACCCACACATACCACATTTGATAAGGGAGAAAGTAGATACCAATCGTCACCCAGCTAGTATTTGTCTTCATTGGGTCACCGTTTTCGAGTAATACTAAAAACTTGAACTGTTCAAAATGAAGACCAAAACTTTCTGAATCTTTCTTTGCCGTTTTCAAGGTGGGGTTTCTTTTATGAGAATTAAAATTCTCCACTCTTCACACAGAACTTGATATTACATTTATTTCATACCTACCGCATTAGCAAACTTTTGTAGAAATTTAAGTAATTTCAATGGATCAAAAGATTTAAAAATAAAATTTGCCCAAATTTGTCTATGTGTATTTTCTGTTCAGGTATATGAATGTATACATTTATATAAGTACGTGTCAGAATATCTCTCGTTGGATTTGTGATTGAAAAACCGTTATCTCCGCCAAAAAATCAAGCATTCCGAAACAAATGATAGTTCATTAAACAACACATTTTGAGCACAGCAAATTGCTCAAATTCCAAAAAATGCGTTTAAGAAATCATTGAAAGCTGACTTAAGATAGTATAATTTATTTTGTTTTGCAGAATATGACTTAGAAAAACGTCATCAAATAAACACTAAAAAATCAGAAATATACGCACAAAATTGTGCTTAAATTTCATTAAAACGTGCTAAGAATCGGTCAAAATGTTTATATTTGTACGTATAGCCGAATATTATTTAGAAACTGTTTTTTCTCCACAATTAAATTGTTAACTTCTGAGCACACAAAATGCCCAAATTTCAAGACAATTTGACATAAATATTATGAGTAAAATTACGATAATGGGGAATTCACATGGTTATTTTGTATTTACCCAATAAAGAAGGTCTGATTAAGAGCTTCCAAAAAGGTGTCATGTGATGGTGTATCTGACCAGTAAAACTGCTCTTGGAATTAATTTGCATCATGACGTCACAGCCCACCTGCCTGGGGGAACCCACAGTACCCTTGCACTACTATGTCATATGTGATCTTCCTACCAGCTCATTGGCCAAACTAAACGGTCTTTTGTGCTGAAAACTGCTACTACGGGGTTTTAAAGTGCACTAAATCCGAATATGAGGGCAAAAGTGTGAAATTCCGAGAGAAGAAAGTTCTACATTCGAACATGAATGGGAGAGATGCAGCTCTGAGACACTCCAATACAAAATCCCCCCCTCAGCGTCATTATGCTGCACTCAGAGGCTGGCAGCTGGAAAGCAAACAAAGGATGAGGACGGGAGGTGGGAATGTGCAGAAAAATTCACCCTGCCAGGGGTGTGTGAACGCATCCACCCCCAACGAGTCGTGCTTTGGCCAAAATGAGAAAAATCGAGCACATTTGTGTAACGATGCTGACGCAAATAAGACGATAGAAGGAACTCCCAATTTTTCTGTTATGCATTCAAAAATTGCATTACTAAGTTCCCATTCCAAAGAATGTAGATTCAATCTAGATAACTCATCAGCTATTGAATTATCTTCTGAAGCTACGTATCTGGCACGTATTCAGAGGTTTTGTTGCTCACAAAAAGACCAGATGTGTCTAGCAATCTTGTGTAAATGAGGAAGAGGTACCGAACCCATTCTATTGACTGAAGACACAGCTGTCATGTTGTCCACACGTAGCAAGATGCTTTTGGAATGCATTTATAAGCAAAGTGTGATAGGAATAGCCAAACGGCTTCTAGTTCCTTCAAGTTGATAGTCTGCAGTATATGTGTGAGCAGCATGTTCCAGATGGAACATTTTATGTTTGGGTCCCCACCAACCATTGATGCTCTGAGGGGGGCACGATTTGCTGTGATAAGGTTTGAGGCGTCCCATAAGGCTTCTGCTCTGTCTCGGCCATGGATAGTGATGACGTTAGATTAATAAATAGCATCAGCTATGGCGATTAGGGCCTGAACTGAAGTTAATTGGGTCCACCGTCGGGAAGAATCGGATCATGTGGCAGTTGACGGAAAGCATTGCACCAATGTAGGTTAGAAGATAAGTGGTGTGCCTTCTATTGGAGCTGGCTCGGACTCGAAGCCATTAAAATTCCCAGAGGAGGAAGCTGTGGGCGTGGGGAAAGGGGCCCCGATGACGATATCACTGATGATGACGAAGAGGAAAACCTGAATCAGGCTTTACGAAGTCTCCGTTTTGGCCTTTTGTCAGTGTTGAGACGATGACGCCTCAAACGCTTGCATCGTCTCTAAACTCGTCCCCTGTTGGACCCACAAGAGCCGGACAGGTTAGGGTTGTGCTTTAAAATCACGTCAAAGATTGATCGAGGCATCTGATTACGTACCTTTTTGCTTGAAGTACCCCTCAGGAGGCTCAAGTCCGGCACGGTAGAATAATCTTCGCTATGAGGAGACAAACTACGGAAATTTCCGACACAGATCGGAATTCCAGTGGACGCGGACCCTCCAGCACAAGGCGTCTCTGACTCGACTCGGTGTTTTGATCGTTTGCAATCTGAATCCATCGATACGAGACGTTAATACTGTCATCAAATGCACAACACCGAAATGGCACTGACAATAAAGAACAAAACCAAGATTTTGAAACGAAAAAACAGAAAGTAAAACTGAGAATCAGGAGCAAAACAAGTTGCACGGAGGTGAACACACAAAGTGACAAGAAATTCCGCATGTCGCAAGATGGCGGAGTGTGGGGGAGGCGTGAAGGGTAGCCAACAAAGGGGGCGTAAACTGTGGTGTCTTTTAAAAAAATTCGCGGTCCCGCGGGTATAAAAACTACTCTATTCAGTAGATCTGTGTATATATTAAAAGTACCAATACTGTGCATTAGTTTCTTTACTCACAACACTGGTGGTTATATTTTGGACCAGATGAACCAGCTTTCCACATTCATATATGAGAGCAGAAGGAAGGAATTGAGGAGCATTATGTTTCAGAAACGTGTAACTTCTAAGCCATGAATATCTATCACATATTTGATTTGTAGGAAGGTGGTTTTCAAAAAATAGTTCTGGGTGCCATTCTCCATCAAACATCCATTTATCTATGAACCTGTAATAATACCAAACATTACATTAAGCCAAAACAAAATACTGGTTCGAATCACCTAGTCATCAACAACTGAAATCAGAGTCACACACCCACACAAAATTTTTTTTCTATTACAAATCTCCCCTCAAATTCACACCATTAAATTAAAAAAATAAATAAAATAAAAATAAAACAAAATAAAATAAATAAATACAATAAAGTGGGGAAGACGCCCAGGTTTACCTGATGCCAGGGAGGAAGGAAGTCGCAGGAGGAGAATGAAGAAGAGACGGATGAAAGGAAGTACCCCTATAAAATGAAGGATACCATGGAGAACTTCCGACAAGATACCCAACTCGAGTAACTCCATGGCACTTTTCCCCCACCACACCACACGCCATGACACGGTCGTGATCATGACCTTGGTGTTATTGGTTGCCACACCTTTTAGCTCAGATGGGTATTGCTTGCCACAGATCATTCCTATCAATTTACTTATCGTAGTCCACCAGGTCTGCTCCATGTCTACGCTGCACTAACAACCTGGACATCCAGGATTATGGTAGACCCATCGGCCTTAATGGCAACGATATCTGGCTTCTTGCAGTCACTCAGCATGTGATATAGCCTCTTCCTTTTGATGTCCCAACCGCTAGATGACAAAGCACCTGCTATCTGCCTGGCAACTGCATTGTGGCGTAAAATGCGACCACAGCTTTCTCATTTTTACCCCGACAGGCATGGCAAAGGATTCTCGGGTCTGTCAAGATCAGACAATCATTCTCTGCAAATCTATGTCTAATTGAAAAGCAATTATCATAAGCTGGTAAACAAGAAAAAGAAGACTCATGAAGCACAAACAACCGAAAAACTGTCACTAGCCAGGTCATGCTCAGATTTTTTTTTTTTTTTTTTTAATCAACGAATTTCGCTAAAAGGTTTCCCACCTTAGGGTTATTGGCTCAAGATTGGGAGAAGTTCTTGTGGTCTCTGTACCCACTTCGAACTATATATGACCTTCAAATCATTTCTAGCAACTGAAACCTGGATGAATCGATAAGCATGGGTGAGATCAAAGTGGCAATAGCCAGGTCAATGGAAAATCGACAGGATGTGATGGACTGAGCTTTGAATTTTACAAATGCCCCCCAAAAAACTGGCTGTCTTCCCTGGGATCTTTTTTAAAACAGATGCTGGTGAAGGGAAGGGTTCCAAGAGGCTTGCAGAGAATCGTTGCAGTCCCCATCCACAAGAAAGGTGACCCGTCCAGACCGGGAAATTACCAACTGATTGCGCTGATTTGTTGTGGCCTGAAGCTTTTCACCTCAACTTCAAAATCAAGGCTGGATGTTTGGGTGGAGGAGTGCAGGATTTTCCCAGAATCACAGGCTGGTTTCAGAAAAAAAAAAAAAAAAACGGTCTTGTGAAGTCCATATATTCACTCTATCATCAATCGCCTAACTATTCCTGTTGAGACAAAAGAAATCGTATACTGTACAGATTGACCTGAAAAGAGCTTTTCATACTCTTAAACACGATATTCTTTGGCGAAATCTGTTAGCATTGGGCTGTGGTACAAAGCTTATCCTTGTGTTGAAGTCCTTGTATGACGGGGTAGTCATGATTTTGAGGGTTAATGGGGAACACACATAGGCTCTGCAGGTCACGGAGGGAGTACTCCAGGGTGAAACACTGTCTCCAGATTTGTTTAAGCTGTTTATAGCGGACATTGGAACCTTTTTCAGAGCAAGAGGAGCTCCGGGGTTGTTTTGGATGGGGAGGGGGCGTGAAATATAATCTCTTGAATTTGCAGATGATTTGATATCGTGGTGTGATTCTGTGGTTGATGTTCAGCATTAGTTGTGCATTCTTTCCGAATATTGCAAAGAGAGTAGCCTAATTGTCAACACGGAGAAGAACAAAGTAATTTGCTTTCAGAGAGGAAGAATACCATCCAGAAGTCTAGTTCCATATTACAACAATGTACCCAGTGAGGTGGTCCCTGAGGCGGTGTGTGTATCTTGGGGTTCTGTTTTCGTCTTCATGCCTCTTGCTGGGTGCTGCTAAAAGAGCAACCACCAGGTTTAGTAGTCAAAGGACATGGACTGCATAACAAATTAGGTCATGGCCAGTGCAGGGACAAATGTTTGAGTCGATCTTGTTGAACTCAACTCTCTATGCAGCCCCCATCTGGGCCCTGTGATACACTGATATGCTGGAGAGGGTACAGATTAGATTTTACAAACTTCTATTTAGCCTTCAAAGAAACACACCGAATCTATAAGTGCGAATGGAGGCTGTTATTACCCATATATCACTTCGAGTTCTTAAGAAGGCGCTGTTTTGGGTTCAGAGACTCTGGCTGATAGAGGACAAGCGTTATCAATGTGCATGCCTGAATGTTCTATTTGGCCGCCATGATAGTGGATCAAACATTCCCAAACTCATTTGGTGGTCTCAGCTGAAAACTCTCCTTAGCAGGTTCAACTGTGATCTCTATTGGCCACCAGCTTCGACAAAGGACCTCCAGCAAAATGTATGCGAAATTCTTGAAAAGGTCAGGGATACTCTATACGGTTGGGATACCGAGTGGCTTGTCAACTCTCGTTATAGTACTTTCTAACCATCCCTGGCATTTGGTGGAAACTCTTCACGGAGCTACCTGGAGCTGAATATACAATTCACTCATAAGAGGATCATAGCACAGTTGTGCCTTGCCAGATAGTGCAGTGCTTATATCTCCATACATGGCAGCAGATATCGCTTCAGGCCTTTGGAGTTGTGTACCTCTATCATATATTAGTTGTTTGCCCCATCTACCATTCAGCAAGGAACCACTATGTGTCATTCGTGAATGGATTAACCGTAGAGAACTTTCACCAGGCGGTTTTCACTGCCATGGATGCACAAAAACAATGTCACTGTTCAAGTTTTTTAGGGAAATTTGCCGTCTAAGAGCTTTTTGTTTTTTCGACTAACTATCTTTGGACATTTGCGCATATATGTTAATTCAAATTTTCATATTAATTTGAATTATTACACTAATTGTTTGATGTGATGAAGTAGTACATTATCCACTGTTATTTCCTATAATATGTAATATGTAATGTAATTTCCTCTAATATTTTTGCTATGCACAAGTTGTTTTTGAATTTGTTTAAACCCCTGCTAGTTCAGTCATGTATATAATAGGTCTATATAGCTCAGAAATACATCTTATATCTATGTACAAAGGGTTCTGTTTTTTGAGGACAATACCAATATAGAAAGAACTAGAGAGAAAAACAATAATATTGTTCCCAATCCTGTTTCCCCCTAAGTGAAAGTCGGTACAAAGATCGTTCCACCTCCTTTCTGAACAAAACAACAATGCAACACAAGATTAATCATGAACATGTTTGATAAACCAGTTTGAAATATACACTCACATCAAATACGTTGCAAAACAGTCAACAAACAATGCCGATGATAGATATAATAAATTAGGATCAACTACTTGGAGGGCATCATCATATAAGTGTTCCAGCAGTCGCCAACCACCAACGTTGCTGTCGAGCAATCCACTAAGGTATTCCAACTGGAAAATGAATCAAATCCAAATTATAAAATAAAGTTAAGAAAAAGAACTTTTTCAAATTACAGACTACCAATTGCCTAATATTCGGCACTTTTGATCAATGATAACCATCAAAGTTCTAATCAATTGATTCACTACCTACCTTTTACCATTTTAGTAAATGCTGGATTATAATTTGGTAAATCTCATAAACACGAATTTTTTCTCATCGAAGGTTCAGGATGTGGTTCCCGAGCTTCATTTGATTTATTGCAACATGGACTTATCGAACTGACTAGTGATAATAATATGACGATGAAAAATGTGAGGAATCTTCAACAAGCAGTCCAAAACTATTTGTGAACATCAGGTCCGACTGAGTAGTTTCAACATTTTATCTCTGACAAAGAATATTCTTCTTCAAACTATTATTTGTATAAATTACCTTGTGTGTGGTATTACAAAGGTTGGCATGTAATTATAAATTCTTACAAAAATGATATATTACACAGACTGGTTTTAATTCAACATAAGGTTTACTTAGAAAATAATCAACACACAGATCAAGATAGGCGATGCGACGCCAAAATCGTTCTCTAGAAATATAATGGCAGATTAATGGCAGTCCATCCACTAGGTCGACAGCGTGGCGTGGTGGGGGTGAGTCAAAAATTGTTTGCTATCGAAACTTCTGGAGCATGGCTCGGCAAGGCGCGAAAACACTCCACACCGCCTCATTGACCTAGTGAACGGAAGGCGAAACGAAAAATTTTCTACCGCGGCCATTTTCGTCAGCGCTTGTGTGACTTCAGTCTTAATGATTCACGCTGCTGAGATCCGCGTGTTTTTCACATAGATGCATTGCTCAGCGAAATACGCTTATCGTCCACAATGGTTCCAAAGAAGCAGCAAGTACTTTAAAAAATTGACTGAAATTAGCATTATTCGTTCCTCACAACTTTACTATAGAAACTACAGAAAGTTTTGTACTTTATAGACCCCCAATATGTATACTGTTTGAAGAACTGGTGTGTATAATGTTGCCTTCAAAACAAGGTTATAATAGTTTATAATAACGGTCTATGCGGGACTGGCAAAACAACGGGTCGAAAAATGAAAACCCCCCAATAGTAGACGAACCTCAAGATTTTAACGTCGTCGTGTCGAGTCACACCGGCTCTGTCGGCCTAGTGGACAAACACCTTAATTTAACTTACATTCAACACCAGTTGAACAAATCCAATTTGCACATAACATTGTGCAATGAGGTTATCCAAAATCTTCGTTGGATTAGAGTATAGTAATAATATGATAATGATCGTGCTGAATGTTGGCGCTCAGGGCTAATTATAATGAGTGCCAGGGGCACATATAGTCACTTCGTGTACCTTCCATGATACTGAATAAATCAATCAAATAACAAACTTGGCGTACGTTTAGCGCAGTTACGTGCAAGCGCAATAATGTCATACTTGGATTCCTCGCAAAAAATTACTGGGGGTTATTTTTTAAACTTTTTTATAAACCTCATTTAAAAGTGGATTACAAGCTATGTTGTAAATAGCTGGGATACCCTGTACACAGGGTGTGGCAGTTTCGGGGGCACCACTGGCTAGGGTTCGATTCTACTACTGATTTGTGACTTTTCTGTCCTATAAAATATATTTTTTAATTCACGTTAAAGACCACTTTTTTCACTTTAAAGATTGTTTTTGCGTTTTTGACTTTGTGTCACTAAAACTGTCATAACTCCACGACGTTTCGAGAGACATACTTTAAAGAATGTAAAAATTTTCGGAATTTTATAAATTTTTCACTTACGGATTATTATTCACCCATTCATTCCATTTAAAAATTTTTAAAACGTCATTAAGGAGATAGATAATCTGACGCTCTTTTCAACTGTATAATCAGATTTTTGACTGGAAATTTAGGAAGTTATAACAGTTTTAGTGGCACAAAGTCGAAAACGCGAAAAAAATCTTAAAAGTCTAAATAGTGGTCTTTAGCGTGAATTAAAAAATATATGTTATAGGACAAAAAAGTCACTAATTAGTAGTAGAATCGAACCCTAGCAGGTGGTACGCCCAATACTGCGACAACCTGTACACAGGGTGTCTCTAAAACAGGTGTCACGTAAATATGGAATCGATTCTACAGCTAATTTGTAACAAAAAGTTCTTCCTGGCGAATTTTCGAAAACCCCTAGTTTCTGGAAGTAATTTTACTTTAAAGATTATTTTCGTGCTATCAACCTTATATCACTAAAATAACCAAAACTCCCTTGAATGACAGTAAAAATTAAAAAATGAGCACCTTCACCGTTGGAAAGAGCGTTAAATTTCTTACCAGCTGGATACAAATTCAAAATTTTGTAAGCAGGTATAATGGGGGTTACAATTAAGCTTTCTTTTTTAAGCTACTTTAAAAGTGGATTACAAGCTTGGTTCAGACACCCTGTATATCTACAAAATAAAATTGTAGTTAAAAAAAAAATAAATAAAAAAAATAAAAATAAAAATGTAAGACCATTGATGTCATAGAGAGTCAAAGGGCGTGTGCCAAAATCCCAAAAAAAGTTATCGCTGTTTCAGTTTTAAGTCATTCTCATAATGCCTTTTTTTTTTTTTTTTTTTAATTAAATATTGCTGAAATACGTTTTAATTGTGCGCTGGATTTGTTCATAACGATCTTCCCAAGATTAAAAAAAAATTTTTTTGTTCACGATCCTATGACAACGGCCTAAGTGCCACCTCTGTTTACCACCTGCCTAAGTGCCATACCCACCTAATTCTTCGAGTTTTCTACAAGTGAACAGTTTTAAAAACATTGCTAATCGTTTTTTTCACATAGGAAGGTATCTAACGGAGTTCTTAGGGAATTAGAAGAAAAAAGGTGTACTCACGAGAGATTACAAGGTTACAAACGCAGTGTTGCACCATGGCACTTACGCCCTTCCTACTGAAAATGCCTCTTGGACTTAGGTAGTACTGAAAAACGGTGATTTTGGACGGAGGACGTTGGTAACACTGCAACGTGACGGTTTATTTACAAATGATTGGTGCATAAGCCCTTTCTAGAAAAATAGCTAGTGGTATATAGGTCCAGAAAAAATATAATATGGAAAAAGTCGATCTTGGCACTTACTAAAGCCTTTCAATTCTTGTTACTAAATTCATGAGGTAGTTGAAATTTGCAAGCGAACAGATAATTTTAAAAACTTGTAAATGCAAAACTGATTATAAACTTCCAAAAGATACATAACTATAGATCCAACCTGGCCGGCTTCATGATAGCAAAGCTTCCATTTACTTGTAGGCCTCGTAGACAGTCCGAAATACAGAGCACAGAACACTGAGTAGCGGTAGCTCTCAATGCGTCTAGACCATCCCCACAACAATCAACCGCCCCATGCCCAATCATTATGGAAATTATGGACTATGAGCCATAAAACGTAAAGCGAGAAAGAAGTTGAAATGATGAAGATATGTATCAAACAATTTTTTTGATAGAATTACTTACCTGACTGATGCATGGTGTGATGGCCAAGAGTAACCTCAAAATATTAACTGATTTAGGTATGGATTCGATAAATGCTTGGTAATCGAGGATAAAATTTTGAATTACAACGCTCATTGATGCACTCGTCAGGCTAATGAAATCTTCACTAAGTCGAGTAATCTTTGAGAACAGTTTTCCTACATATCTAAACGTTTTACAGTATACAAACATCAGGCTTGATGGAGTTTCATCAGTATACAGTCCAGGATTCATATAAAACTCCCCATTAATCTAAAAACAAAAAGAATGATAATAATTAATAAATGAATACATAAATAACCTTATAAATATATTACCTATGTACATAAATAAAAACGAAAAAACAAATAAAATAATTATTTATGAAACATCAAGTACCTCGAACCCAAAGCCAAAGCCTTTCCCATAGCACTACGTATTTTTTACAATTAAAAATACAATAAAAACCAGTATTTCATTCCTAGGAATTATTCAAGCCTAGTTACAATGGTCTAATGACAATAATTCGCTCAACGTTGGAGGGTAGTTGAAGGTGAAGATGCTCTCACAGTAATTATAATATAAGGTAATAAAGGGACTCTAAGGATAATTTCTTTTCTAATCTACTTACTCCTGCATACCGAGTAGACATGTAAATTGAAATAAAGCAGTACAGTTTTGGGTGTGACAAGGAATAAAGTGACATAGTTCGTAGAGTTTTGTTTAGTAAGATTTTTTGGGGATCCAAGGATTTTTTTTATCGTATAAGCGAATTTTCGTACAATATTTTATGTTAAATTATTTGAAAATTCAGTACTTTTTGAAAATTCAGTACTTTAAGTAAAAAGGAATGTTTAACAATTTTATGACAAAAAACCCGTTCTAAATAATATTCAGCAATTTAAAAAAAATTGGATTTTTAGTTTTTTTAACAGTTTTTTCAATTTTTGGCAAATAATAATAAAATTTACATACCTAAGTACATTTTTCAGCATAAAGTTCTGCATAGATTTTTTTAATGTTCAAGTTCATCGTTAATGAACTTAACTAAAATTCTGCTAAAAATATAAATTTAAACACGTTTAACCATTTTTAGTGATTTTTTTAAGCACATTTTTTGAAATGTGACCAATTTAATGTGCTCAATAAATGCTGGCCAACGAACTCATCCTTTCGTTTGGAAAGCTTGATTTTTTGATGCAAAAATGGAATTTTTATCTCAATTCTAAGGAGAGTTATCGCCCAGGAGGACACACAAGTGCGCGCACACGCACACACACACCTATGAAAAAGTGTTAAACTCTAGGATTCGTCTCAGAATCTCTCAAAACGGATTTCAATGAAGAACGTTTTCGAAAATTTTGATTTGATTCTATATAGTCGGATAGGATTATTGTACAGAGAAACAAAATGATTATTCAAATTTACTCTATCATAAAGAAAACATTTGTGACTAATCAACGTTGCTCTCATCCTTTTTCCTTTCATTGTCGAATGTTCGTCGAAAATGAAACTATAGCCATAACTCCCAAAATTTTAAATTAAATTCATGGAAATCCATTTTTGAGTAAAAAAGTAACCTCCCCCCCCCTCCCCATCAACTGTTTTCCACAATTTTGAGATATTGATGAGAAACGTAGAGCGTTTTTGGGGTGCCTGATACTAAGTTTTAAGCAAATAAAAAGCAGGAAAAATATCCAAAAGTGATTGGAATACCCAATGGGGTATGTACTTCGAAAAATATGGAAACATAGGAACATGTAAGGACGAATTGATGGTATTATTAGATCATTCAAACACCCACTACTCAATTAATATCACCAGAATCTCAGAACGATATCTCAGACAGATCACGAAATCTCAGAACATAAAATTAAACTAACTATTTAGATCTTGAGATTGAGCTTATCGAAGAGTGTTTAAAAACATTTATTTACCAAAAGCCCACAAATCACCATTTACACCTTCACTATTCATTTAGGCATCCTGCTCACAGAGAGAAGAGAAAGCTACCCAGCTTGTTTCCGAGCTACAAGAGCAGGCCCTAGCAGTTGTCACCAACCTGGGCCCCCATGTCAGGAAATATTAGAGGCTCTGCAGCAGCATGGGACAAAAGGAAGGGAGCACCTATTCATGCATCAACTGAGGGGAAAGAAACGAAACCCAAATGAGGAGCTATTAGCATTTGTGGCTCGTTCGGATACATTGGAGAGGAAAGCCTCGTCTGGAGCCCCAGCAGCAATTGCTCATGCTTCGGTAGGTATTCCAGCAATTTATGATGGCATACAAAACAGCGAATTTCAAAATAGGGTGTTGGCTTATACAACAACAACAGGAGGTAGTTAGTTATGCAGTGCAGGCAGAGTCCAACATCGTGTGGGCCAATGTTGGTATTATCCATTGAAGCTATGGATGAAGAAACAGAAATCAGAAGCTGACATGCAAATGATGAGGCTGGTCTGGTCTTGACTAGCACTTCGAGGTTCAGTCACCTGTTTTAGCTGCAATGCTAAGGGACATTTGGCTAAGAATCGTCATACTCACACGCCTCTGAGGTGCGATGCCTTTGGGCATAGTGTGTTTGATTGCCCCACACGTCACCGGATGCAATACGGTCATAGGTAACGGGGAGCCTGTGACCCAAGTGAGAGAGAGATTACACTATCATGCCTGAACAATGAAGGATGTCATGTAGAGCCAGACCATTGTCTACAGATTAAATTGAATTGTCTTCAAACATGGTCAATGGAACTATCAATTGTAAGCTTTGTAAGATCTTACTAGACAAAGGTGCCATGGTTACCATTGTGTGCAGCGTGTACTGTCAGTAGTTGTAGGTGTGCAACCCACCAATCGCCCCATTGTTTCGTGGGCAGTAACAGGTGAGGATGGTGGACATGGAAGTGGGGGTGGGAATAGGAGGGACTAGAAAACATAGTATTTATGGCACGCTTCCATGATGAGAGTCATCCTGGGGGATGGTCATCTTGGCAGCAGCAAGGTGCAAGATAGATGCAGCATCTGTGAAAGTTCCATGGAAGCATCAGCCTGTGGAACTTTGGGATCCGAGTCACAAAATTAAGGAGCAGACATTCGGGTAGTGACCCAAAAGTGAAGACTGACTAAGAAAAAGGAGCTGGGGGTCTGTCAGAGCTGAAAGAAGAAAGAGAAAGGGTTCTGCCATTCCAGATTACATATTATGGGGAAGACCATATTCAGCGCTCAAGCCAGGAGTTGAAAAAAGATTAGCAGGTAAGAATGGCCAACCTGGTGAGGAAGATTTATGCTATATTTGCAGCAAAGGGCAATGGATGGGATCATGCTTCACTCCAGGGGTTGAAGAATTTAAAGCAAGTGGATGGGCCAATGGCTCGGTGGATGGACACATTGTCTGCAATCAACCTGACATAATATCGGACAGGTATCGCTCAAGGAAACCCTGATGGGCTCTCAAGGTGGCCCTGTGTGGCACAGGGGTGTAAATGTTGATGACGGCAAGACCAGCATATAAAGGGTAAGACTTAGGACAGAGGTGGTCTGGAAGGACAAAGAGGCTAAAAACTCCAAGCTTTATGAAGTCTACCAGTTATAAGAAATTTAGGTGCCCCCCCCCCCCCCCCCCCGAGGTGCAATGGGGGCCTAAATCCTCATAAATCAGGTAGAGGAGGTAAAGAGGCATCCCGTCAGAGAGATACCACCCCTACTAATGACTTTTAATGAGCCATGTTCGGGGAAGGTTGATTTTCCTGTCACCAGGAATCCATCCAACGCCAAACCAGCTGCCAAAAATGATCGAGAACAGCGCGTGGTTCCCATTGATTCTTCAACGGGACGCCGACAGCGCTATCTCTGGTGCTCTGACGGGAGCTTGATGGGCCTCTCAGGAGGTAACTCTGTTACACTCCTCCCCTTAAAGACATACTTGATTGAAGATCAAGTATGGTAATTGGGTGGAATAGTGAATAGCTGAGAACTGATGCTCATTCGTTCATAAATAGCTGCATTGGCGTTTTGGATGGGGAAATAAAAATTAAAACTGGATTGTCAATGAAGCTTCATAAGAAGTATCTTCATTGAACAATCGGGACAAAACGGATGCTCAACGATGGAGACTTATACCTTAGGAAATCAAAATATATATAGAAATTGAATGAATGAAAATCAATAAATGACGACTGTCTTATTAGGCACAGACACTGGCTGACTAGGCACAGTAAGATTAAATTGCCCAACTATGGGGACTTAAAATGTGCACTAACAAGGTAATTGACATATATCAATACTCAGGGGGCATGAAATTTAAATAACATAAAATATAAATGGGGAATAAAAGAGAGAAATTTTAAGTCAAAGACCAATGAAATTATTTATATACCAAAGGGTGATAATGGGAATCCCTTCTGGAACCCCGGGCCATGTTTCTTCTGAAACATTAACGCCCCAAAAAATAGTGGATTGGACTACTAGGCGTCAGCCGTGCATAATCCAAACCACGCTCTGCTACCATATAAGGAATTTAGGTGCCCCCCCCCCGAGGTGCAATGGGGGCCTAAATCCTCATAAATCAGGTAGAGGAGGTAAAGAGGCATCCCGTCAGAGAGATACCACCCCTACTAATGACTTTTAATGAGCCATGTTCGGGGAAGGTTGATTTTCCTGTCACCAGGAATCCATCCAACGCCAAACCAGCTGCCAAAAATGATCGAGAACAGCGCTTGGTTCCCATTGATTCCTCAACGGGATGCCGACAGCGCTATCTCTGGTGCTCTGACGGGAGCTTGATGGGCCTCTCAGGAGGTAACTCTGTTACACAGTGGTTGCAAACAGTCAGAATAGAGTGGGAAGCAGTAGCATCACATGCAATTGCTTTTAAATCACTATGGGCCATGTGGGACAGCCTGGAGTTGAAGAATGAGATGGTACTACGAAACTAGGAGAAATGTACAGGTTCAGCGGATTCTGATCCCAAGGCAATGTTGACAGTTGATACTGGGAACAGTTGACGAACCTGGACCATTTTGGAGCTCTGGGGATGATTTCTGAGTTGCGAAGGCATTTCTACTGGGTAAGGATGCATCGAGATGTAAGAGACTTTGGACATGCATGCACCAGCTGTGGGGAAGGGGGAAAGGGAAAAACAAAAAGGCTTGCAGAAATATCTGATTGGTGATCAATTTGACGGTGGCTGTTGATGTTATTGGACCTTTATTAAGATCGTCAAGAGGGAACAAATTCATTGTAGTGGTCATGGACTATTTTACAAAGTGGCCAGAGGCATCCCCGACAACAGGCCAGCAAGGTGAGACAGTAACACATGGTCTCATGGATAACTAGCCGCTCCGGCTCACTACGCTCGCCTCCACGTCCAGCCGGGGGGCAAGCCCCCCGGACCCCCCATTAAATTGCTCGCTTCGCTCGCAAAGTGTGGCATGTAGGGAATATTGCTCGCTTCGCTCGCAAAGTGTGGCATGTAGGGAATGTTGCTCGCTTCGCTCGCAAAGTGTGGCATGTAGGGAATGTTGCTCGCTTCGCTCGCAAAGTGTGGCTGTATACATGCGATGTATTACAATTGAAACGTGTAGGGGATGTTGCTCGCTTTGCTCGCAAACGGTAGATCTCTAAGGGTAGTTTTAACTTCTGTAGGGGATGTTGCTCGCTCCGCTCGCTTGAGGAAGTTATACTGCCCACCCAACTTGGCAGACGTTTTTTTCTGTTGGAAATTCTTACAAACAAATTAAATCTTATAAAACTATGTGGAACCACGAACAGTTTATTAGGGGATGTTGCTCGCTTCGCTCGCAAGGTATACCTGTATATCCTTGAGGAAGTTATACTGCCCACCCAACTTGGCAGACGTTTTTTTCAGTTGGGAATTCTTACAAACAAATTAAATCTTATAAGACTACGTGGAACCACGAAAAGTTTATTCGGGGATGTTGCTCGCTTCGCTCGCAAGGTATTGCTGTATATTTGTAGGAAAAAATCCGAATTTATTCTGTTGAAATGGCTCTCGCTTCGCTCGCAAGGTACCTATGTATACCTGCTCGCAACACCCAAACACCGAAACCTGTATCTGAGTTATCGAACCCCAAACACGTCTGTCTTCCTAAAGCCTTCTCGCGTCCACAGCACATATAATTTCCCATTTTAATAGCTTAGTCTCGCTTCCCCTCGCAATTTGACCGAGTTTTCGTCACTTTTTTCGATATCCGATTTCGGATTCAGATTCGGCGGACCCAAAGCTGTATTTCGCCCGCGAAAACCATTCCGAAAAACGTACCTTTATGGGGTATATTTTAATCGGAAAAAACGTAGTTTTTGTCGGACTTTTCGAGAAAACACGGTCTGTACTTTCGCATTTTTTTGACGCATTTCCCGATACTTTTTTCGCGATCCGATCGCGCCGTCGTCTTTCTCGTTTCAAAACCTACGAAACCGGTATTTTTCCGGAATTTTCGACGGCCGTTTAGAGGGGTTGGGGAAGCGGGGAAGTCCAAAAAGCGCACATTAATTATTACTTCGACCCCCCTCCCGCCCTACGGCCCATGGTTCGGGTGGGATTAGAAAATTTTAAATTAGCTTATACACCCTATCGGAAAATCCCAAGAAGATCCCCCCACTCGTAGATCCGGCCCACTCAGCCGTTTGGCCGTGCATAGACACGACAAATAGACAAACAGACAGACGGAGTTTCATTCTTATAAATAATAGAGATGTGGTATCAAGTTTTGGCATCCCCTCCTCTAAACTGCATAAATTTCAGAGCCGGAATTTTTAGGCCTCCCTATTTGACAAAACAATTAAGATTTTGGGGGTACACAAAACCAGGGCAACACCTCTTAGACCCCAATATGATGGCCTTGTTGAACGGCTCAACCATAGCTTGCAAGACATGCTCCGAAAAATCCAAAGCTTGGTGTTACACACCTCTCAAAAGGTTTAACACCTTTACAGCTCCAGGACCCCTCAATTTTACGCTTTCAAGTAATGTCGAAAAATTTAGAAAAAATCGTAGGTCGAAAAGGAAGAAATTAGCCTCAGAGGCCCCTGAGCTGGTCAGTGTGTCTCTGCACCTCGTAACTGTTTTGCAAGTGTACCAAAGGAGCGCCATATAAATTTCAGCACCACAATTCGATTAAGAAACCAATCAGGTTCAGAGGTCCCTCAACTGATCAGTGCATCTACATGGACTGAAATTACATTTTAGATATTCCAAAGTAGCTTCATTTCAAATTTCAGCTCCATACATTGATTAAGAAAGAAACCAGCTTCATCGGCCCCTTAGTGTAATGCACCTTTGTAACCAATTTGTATCAGAATAAGAGTTATAATAAATTCGATTTCGCAAAGTCAGAATTCATTGGAATTATCTATATCAGCTGATGCAGATGTCGAAAGTTATTATGCGGGTTCTACTATTTTTCGATTTTACAACCACTTGCTCTTTGTAGCGGTGATTAATGACATTAGCGATTCACTCAGTAGTTTGAAGATCCTATTGGTTCTAGCCCTTACAGAGAGGGAACGGATTAATGTACAGCTTTGCGTGGGGTTTCATTAGATTCATTGGGATAATATCTATCAATGAAAAAAAAAAAAAAAAAGTTACCTAGAAAGTTTTTGAGATCTTGATTTTTTAATGTTTCAGCCCTTACGTTCTAACTTTTAGGATTGAGCGAAAGTGATGCTAATGTAACTTACACTTCCCCGGCCAATGTACGATTTTTGAGCCAAATTTCATGGTCCAGTAGTTACGGGGAAAAGCTTCAGACGGCGTTTGGGCGGACACCCCCCCCCCCCCCCCCCCAACATTTTTGGAATCCAAGTTTGGAATCCAAAACAAATTTAGACGGGGGTGGGGGGGGTGGGGGTGGGGGATTTTTCTTACTCAATTAAAAAGGTTCCTTATTGAAAATAATAAACCAACAGTGTTGAGCCTCAAGTTGCACTGCACTGGGTTGGCCCATGCACTGTGACATCTTCTGAATTCAGCTCCCCAGCAAGAACCACCGGGTGGTTGATGCTGACAAGGAAGATGAAGAGGAGGAGAGAGAGAGGGAGTGTGTAGAGGTGAGTATTAGAGAGTTGAATTGGGTCACCAGTTTTTTATTGTTAGTTTGGTTTCCTAAGAAGAAATTTCCTGTTGTAAACGTTTTTCAGTTTTCGTTTAGTGCTGGACTACAAGTTTTTCAATAAAAACCTAATTCTTCTCTTATCTTCTTATGGATTTCCATGAAGAAAATTTTTCGAAATTTATGTCTAGTACAATAGCTTCAATTTGTTCAAAAATACGTTAGAAAATAATATATAACAAGTGATAACTATATGAAGTACCTACCTCATTGAAAATATGTGAAGGAACGCCTAGTAGCAAGGCTTTGATGCACTTCACTAGCTCTGGTAAGTCCACTTTCTCCAAATTGAATGGAGACAACTTGATGTCTTGATGAATATTTCTAGCATTAGGGAAATATTGCTTTTCTAGACGACGTGGGAAAGTTTCCCACTCTAAATTTGAAACTTCAGACCTTAAATCAATGGTGCTCCAATCACTGAAAAATTAACATTGGTTCAGTTAATCACTTTTTTAGTTCATTATTACAGAAATGTCTCCATAAAGACTAGAATTTCGTTCATGACTTTGAAACAACTATTATCTTAAATATTCTCTACATCGGTCAATAGTTGTGTTTATATTAGTCTATCAGCTATTTTTGTTTTGAGCGTTACCCATGGGTGCGAAGCAAAAGAGGTAAATTAACTATTTATAAATGGAAGAAGTTTGACATGTAGTATTCTTTCTATGATTTTTCAAAGTTTCGCGCACTGGTGAGTCAACGCTATATCTATGTCAAATTTTATAAGGACGTAACTTCATTACAGTACTAGATTACAGATATGGTGAGCTATAGAAAGTACGCTATTTTCGGGAATCTTATGTAACCTCTGTTTCCATATTGGATAAGGAATGCTGCCAGCTAATTTTTCATTGATAGTTCATCAGGATCAATTCAGTAATTATCAAACAATGTGTTCTTGGATTGACTCAGCAGTTATCAAACAATATGTTATTGAAGTAGTCGCGAGTGAACTGTCGTACAGTCAACACCTGTCAGTGTTTACATTCGACCATCACCTATCGGCGCCTTCAATCCTCAGACCAGCTATCAGATAATCGGCGCCTTCAATCCTCAGACCAGCTATCAGATAACTTGAAAATCGCATTTTCGTTTAATAGGATCTTTCACAAATCAGTGAGAGCGCGGTATCAGCCTGTAGCCATGGGCAACCCAAAAACCACCAGATATCAATGATACCCAACTACAACAAAATGGAATCGAGTTACTGGCAGCTGAGAAGGCGCAGAGCTATGAGCCCAAATACTACCTTTTTGAACTCATCAGGCTGTAGTACAACTGTCTGAAAAACGTTGACCCTAGCTTGGTTGGCACTCGGTGAACGCAAACGTCTCACAGACACTCAGTCGATGTTTTCATGTGGTATAGTACGTAATTTTTGACCATTCTCGTTCAAAATAGGTAGTATACCTCTGCGCCTTCTCAGCTGCAGGTAACTCTACCTAATATCATAATAATACCACAAACATCTCCAAAGAGAAAAATAAATCAAACCGAATTTTTCAAAGGAGTGCAATCCAACAGGTTTAAGAATCAAGACAAAGGACCTCACTATATTTTTGTAGAGGGAATTGCACCCTATGGTGTTTGAGGAAATCTTATTTAAAGAAACAACAACTAATGGAGAACTGATTACATCAATACGCATAATAGGATTTAAAGTAGAGATGGTTACGGGAAAGGCAGTCTTCTATGTATATTCTCACCTAAAAACTAGGATGCTTACATCCCCTACTTTTTAATCCACAAAACTGGAGTAATTCGTAACGTCGACCTAACTGTAACCAATTCTGTAATACTAAAGGAAATGAGATCTCCTGTTATGCCTATAATCATACAAACATTAAGTAAGCCCTCACTCTCCGGCCCGGATGGAAATTTCTTTGAACTTCCAACATGTTTCGTTCCAGTCGGTGGCCAAGCTCTTCTTGAATTCATAACAATATAAGGAACAAGGTGTAAAGTAGAGCCATATATTCCTCATGTTAAACAGTGTGATCAGTGTTATCGACTCAACATGTCAAAGACCAATGTAGAAGTCTTCCACGATGTCTTAAATGTGCCTTATCACATTTGACTACCGAATGCACATTAAAGACAAATTCTGTGTCAACTGTAAACAAACAAAAAATCATGTGGCAACTGATAAAAACTGCCCATTATTACAAGAACGATTAAAACGAAAAAAGATCTAGTAATGGCAGAAACCTATGCAAGAGTCACCAAAAGCAGATTTTCAGCCCTGATCGACTACATCAGTGATGATTCAGAGGGACGCAGATTCATTATGACTAAACTGTACCACAATCAAAAGAAAAACCATTATAAACATTACGATTTCCAACGTAACAATTCACCGCTCTCAAAAGAAAATTACTTAGTTGATACGTCTATAAGCAACCAGAAAGATGTTGATACTAATTCGTCAAAACCCGCGTCATCCCAACAAATCACAGAATCAAATTATAAACCTCGAGATACTGAGAGAATTACACGTATCAACTGTGATCGCATTCACAAAGACATAGAAATGGAAGAAGTTATAACAGAGGTTCGTACTGAAGAAATAATAAACCTTCTACATTCCATGAAGAGAAATCAACATCTAATGGACTATGAAATAAAAGCAACTTTGGAAACCATACTATACGTTTTTCTACAACAGTTCAGCAACTCAGTGCCCATCAACGAAACCAGATACAAAATCATTTCCATAATTCATTTGATAACAGCAGCCTTTCATAAATAATGCACACTTAAATTAAAAATACGTATAAATAAATAAATTTAAAAAATCAAATTAAAAAATAAATAATGGTTATTATTATTCAATGGAATGCATGACAGATTTTCGCAAATAAAGCTTTATTTGAGCAACTACTGAACAGCGAAAATGCTGATATAACAATAGTTTCTGAATCCTTCCTGAACCCTGGAAAATCGTTCAGATTATCAGGATTCGATCCAACCAGATGTGAACGAAATCAATCTAGAGGAGGAGCTGCAATTGCCGTAAGACGATCCATCTCTTATTTAGCTAACGATACGAAGATTCCAGATCAATGGAAACAATTTATACGAATTGTGGTTATTAAAATAAAACTAAAAATCAATATCTGCACGTTGTAACGATCTATTTGTGTCACCTGATGTCCCATACTCTATGACAGACTGAGATGATATCACATCAAACCTCCCTCAGCCACTATGTTAATGCACCAATCAATCATATGGAGGATTGTACACATACAGTCGTGGTAGGAAACTATCGGATATGCAAGACTTAACGGGGTTATGTGCATTGAACAATGGAACACACATATACATACCTAGACCCTCCCAACAAACATCAGCTCTCGACTTATTTCGTAGCAGCATCGTGGGCACCAGTACCCACTTAGTAGGTATTGGATAACCCGTGTGCTTCGGATAATTTTCCATAAAAATATGCATAAAACAATCAAAACGTGTTACCTTACCAACTCAAACAGGAGGATGGAACACTAGCAAAGCCAATAGGGGAAAATACCAAGGAGCTGTGACTCGTAATCTGGATGTAATCATACCATGAACTTGTTGAAATAATTAATAAAACAGCTGATGAGTCCATTACTAAAAAATCTTCAAATTTTAACGCTTATAGGAACAAAAAATAACGACTCTGGTGGGACGATGAATGAAACAGAGAAAATTCAAAAAATTTGGTGAATGCTAGAAATTACAGACATGGAGGTAATCTGTCAATATTCTTTCTTCTTAGCCAATCTAAAGCAGTTTATAGGAAGTTATTTAATAATTAACAAAAATAAAAATAAATGGAAAACCTCTGCAAAAATATGAACAAGACAACTCCCAATACAGACATGTGGAACCAAATACAATAAACGAAAAGAGGGATGACTCCAAAGAAAATGTCCAGCTCAGATGAGTTGATAGAGGAATTTAAAAATAATTTATGTCCAGACAAAGTTGAAAACGTCATTTCAATCTCCACGGACACACAACATGAATCCATTCTTATTTTCTATGAATGAACTAGAAGAAGTCATTAAAACATAGAAAATACTTCTCCAGAACACGACGTAGCAGACCATTTTGTCCCTGCTTGTATCAATCCGATAATAGAGCGTATAATTAAGATCAAATACCAGGGATCAGTAGTTAAAGAAATAACTACCAGTAGAGGTTTGGCCCAAGGAGCAGTTCTGTCGCCGATTACTTTTTCCATATACACTGCGTTCATTAATGCTGGTTTTGGCCCTCAAATGTGCACACTTCACTATGCAGAAGACATCTCCTTATACATGGTTGCAGACACTGAAATGGGTGCCTTGGTGCTTCTTGAGGAAGTTATACATCAACTGCAGCCTTGGTTACTGAAACTAGGGCTTATTTTTCACCTGGCAAAAACAGTACGATTCCATTCACGCGTAGAAGAAAAACCGTCACATTGAGTTTTCAGGAATAATAGTCCCAAATGTGAGAGTTTGTAGAATATTTGGAGTTCTCGATTCCTATCTAACATGAAAGGCCCACATACATCATGTGGAGGACACCTGTGAGATGGGCATAAATATATTTTGAGCAGTAGCTCACACCAACTTCGGAGCAGACCCAAAACCAGCGATCACACGGTACACCCACCTAGCCAGATCAAAAACGGACTATGGACAACAAATGGGGAGCTGAATACAGTAGAAATATTTCCGTTCCACTGGTTCCATGATGGTGTACCAGACAGGAAAAGTATAGAGATAATATCAAGACTACGATAACCCTCACAGGCTCCCCAGCAACCTCCATAAGATACGTAGGTGTACCCAACGACCCAAGACATACGAGATGCCATGAAGACGAAGAAGGAGACTCAAGCCACATAATTTTCAAGTGTCCCAACTTTCATCAGCATGGTCAAACTTATCGAAGAGGGAGTGGGGTAGGGTCCAACAAATGGCATGTGTCTCTTAAAAATAAGGAAACTTTACAAACCTATTGTACAGTTTATCAAAGAAACCAATAGCTAACTATGATTTAAGCATAAGGAAATGTAGTTATTTGGTGAATTTATCAAATTTCAATTATTAATTACATGGCTGATTACTATTGTACATATATGGTGAGACCAATAAAGGAAAAAAAAGTTCTTGAAGCTCAGTAAAAGTGAAAAACTAGAATCTGTGGAGGAGTGACGCCTTAAGGTCATCCATTCCTTCATTAAACGCCTAAACCTCTCACTCTAAATTGTATTTATTACTCCAAAAACTTTCTTCCGTACACCAGAAACCAAGACAACAATGAAAAAGAAGAAAGACAAAGATATAAGTACTGATTATTCACGTTGTAAGAATCCATGAAAACTATTCCTGGTTCTCTTTGATGCTTCCGTGTCTGTTCCTTGTCTCTTTTCACTATTTTCCATTAATATTATTTTTTCATGTTAATAATCATGGTTGAGTACTGAATTATCGTGAAGAAAAGAAGAAATTTGTGGAAAAGGAAAGATTTAAGCAAGCCACATAATTAGCGAATTTTTGAAGAAAATTAAGCTATTGCTCTCGCCTCAAAATTTGTAGAATGTGAATTTTTGAAAAACTTTTATGCAGAAATCCGTTTCAGGAAATTCTGAATCATATTCTGAAGTTTAACGCATTTTTTTTATGTATGTATGTATGTATGTGTCATTACAGACGATAACTGTCCGTAAAATTGAGCTAGAAACTTCAAACAAATTTTAAAATGTTAAGGACACAAAACGAAAGTTCAAGTTCGTTGGCCAGCATGATCGGATTACATCTTCGGGTTGACATTTTCAAAAATTTAGTCAAAAATTTCAAAATAGCCTGTTTTTTGCGATTTGTTGTGCGAAATCATTTTTTCAGCATGATAACATGTGGTATATTCGGAATCAGCGTAAAATCTCCTATAAGAATATGTATCAAGTTTTCAAAAATTTCAAAGTTGAAAAATCAGTCAAAAATTGAAATAATGCCGTTCGCTAGTTGTAAAAATCGGTAATATTTGCATGAAACATTGTCCAAATTCAGATTGAACTACCCTCCCTGCTCGATCGCCATCCTCATTTAGTGAATCTTAAGTATCTATGGAATGGGAGCAAATTATAAAAATAATAAAGAAGGTAACGTGCTTCTGAATTAACTGGACAGTAACCAGTTACCAGTTGCTGCCTAAGAAGCAATAGGTATACTAGTAGTTTAGTCAGACCAAATTCTCTAAAGTGGAATGTGCACACAGTAGCAAAATTTGAATCTGATTATTGACGTTTCCTGTTATCTCCATAAAAAATAGATACACCCACATGTTCGAGCAGAACGTACCAAAATTAGTGAAGATTTTAATGGGCGAAAGAAAAAAGGATTCTTCTAAGAATTTTCAATTATAGACTCCCCTTAATAACTGTAAATGTTGACCCTTGCAAAGTTATGTAGTTGTAATACATGCATCCATCTAGTGTACGATAAAATAATTAAGGTACATGATTCAGAAATATATAACTCACAACTGTAAGGAGGAATCTGTCCCAGTATCAGTAGGAGATGAGAATCCTTCATCCTGTTGAACAATTTAGAAAGTAAAATAGTTAGAAATAATAATAATAATGAGAGGTTCAGAATTTACAATTTTTTCATTTGTAAAAGAGACCAAGGGACCAATCACAAATTCTGACCTCACCTCACACTCTGAGCTAAATGGTATGCTCAAACAGCAAAACTATTTCAACTCAGCTTTCACCTGAACTTACAGTGTTCCGTGGTATTTCAAGTCGACTTCCTTTGCTTAACAGCTTTTCATACCTCTCTTTCTCTTCAACTTTCCTCAACTAACTGATCACGAGTTCATTAATTCTAACTGGCTAAACTATAGCAACATGCAGTCCAATTTTGATGAAATCTCCAGCCATTGTTCAAGTAGGGCTGAATCACCTTCTGATCAACAATAATCACTTCATGTAGACACATAAAATCCTTGAGATGCACGTACCTTACAAAGTTGCATCCTATTTCGATTAAATGTTAAGGAATTGTTAGGGTTGGGAACTGGATGATCCTCAGTGAATTTGATTTTTGCCTGTTCAACATTAGCTAAACTTTAAATTCTTGTAACAATAATAACTTACACCCTTTTCATCAATAAAATGTTCAGCGATTGTACAAGTTGGTTGGTAGATCGCGTTCTATCACTACAACGTTTTTCACTAACTTCCGTTTTTTCTATCACTACAACGTTTTTCACTAACTTCCGTTTTTTCTATCACTGTCATAGCTTATGGATCAATGGTCACATCAGCACAAGAGCGAACGAAAAAATCTTTGTAACAGTAGCAACATCAAATGTTTTCATCAGATTATGATGAAATGCTCAGATATTACAAGGGCTAACATATAGTCTCATAATAATTTTTATTGTACCCCGATTAACCATTTTGGAATTCCTCAGAGCCAAGTCCACAACGTCATCCTACCTCGGATCAAATTATGTTCAGATGGGAAATCCGTCAGTTCGACGGAGGGTCTTTAAAGAGCATCAGCGATCAAGTTGTTAGAGCCCAGAGTGAATCAATGGTGATTTGAGAGATAAATTCCATATGACGTAAACGTCTAGGGCTTGTAGATTTCCTTTTTTGCTGTAATGCTGTTGTGAGAGGTTTGTGGTCCATTATTACGTGAAATAATCACCCTTAAACATAGTCACGGAAGTGCTTTATGCTTTTGAAGATCACAAGGAACTCCTGGTCGAAAGTGGAGCAAAATTTCTGGGCTTTTGTCAGATTCTAAGAGAAAAACTTGGAAGTTGCGGTGTTCCTTGTATCGACTGTGCTTCAATGACTAGGTCTGAAGCGTCGGTAGTGATGGAATGATGGAAAGCTGTGCTTCCGGTGATGTGTGAGTGAGCAGGACAGAATTTTGTAGGTTTAGTTTGCTTTGGCCAAAGGCAGATTTCATCTCCGAGGTCCATAATTGAGGCCTCTTATCTTTCTTTTTGGCTGGGTGTGGGATGGATTGAATTGGTGCTGTGCTGGTGTGTATTTTGTCTGTAAAAATTCAACATCAACAGGAAGTGGCAGAGGTCCTCCATGGTGCTGGGTGTAGGGAAGGTGGCAAGAGATTGGAGCTTTGAGGGAACCGGAGTCATACCTTGCAGTGTTACTGTGTGACCAAGGCAAGTGACCTCCGATTTTGCCAAAACGCATTTATTTTTTATGATCTGCACGCCTTCTCTCTGGAATATAGCTAAAATCTGTAGGGGAGGTGGTGTTCATCTTCCGTGCTGGAGAGGGCCAGAACATGGTTGAGAAAACAAAATTGGTGAGGTGACCCCTGAGGTATCAACTATATGTAACGGGCTAAAAATATTTGATACCTCGACAGGTGTTCGAACTCGCGTCGTCACAACTACGAGAAATTATTATTAATTTCCCGGAGTTGCGACGCTCTAACGACCAGAGCTAAGAGGCCAGGGTTATCAAACCTCTTTGACTGTGAGAGTTATTTTCCTGGAGCGTAACATATACATCTCTGCCATGCTAAGGCCGCATTCCGTAATCCGAGATTTGTTTTTGTGAACTCATAGTCTGAAAGATGTGAATGGTCGTTTTTGCTATATCCTCGGGGTGAACACTGATGTGATAAAAAGCCTTGTTGATCAACGTTTGAATGGCCACCTTGTAGGGGAGAAGGGGTCACATATAGCAAACTTGGCATTTTGAGACAGCTTGTCGGGTTGGATGAACCATAACCAAGGGTCGTTAGAATGATGGCAGGGTCAGAGATAATGAAATCAATGCAGCAGAGAGGTGATCTAATGGAGCACGAGGCTGAGGAGGGGGCTGGAACGGAAGAGGCGAAGAGAGAGAGAAGAAGACGCCGAGTCGATGTTCATGGGTTGGTCCGTTAACTGGGGCTCTTGATGCAGTTGATGTAAAGGGGCCATTGGGTCCATTGAAATATCAACAAACTTATGTTTGTGTACTGGCACTCCTGCCGACCCCTCTCAACTTGCTCCCATCTCATCCGAGCTTGTTTAGAAAAATTATATAGCGATTAAGCTTGGCCCATCAAGTTAATTTACTTTAGTACAACTATTGAACAGTGTTAGCTCGAAGCCCAATGGACTCTAAAAAGTCACTTTCACACAACACTTGTCACATTATCACGTCACAAGGTCGAGAGGCTTTGTTCTGTCAAGACGTTGGTTGTCTAGTAGACGTAAAGCTTCTGAGTTCGTGAAGCCCCTGCTTGTGTATAGTCGCAGTTTTTAATGATTTCACCGACAGTTTTCATCTCTAGGTCCCGACGGAGGTCATCATTTTGTATGTACCAAAGAGCGTTGACGATATTCCTTATCACCTTGTTATGAAATGTTTGTATCATCTTACTGTTGGCTTTTTTTTCGTACAGCTCCTGAACTGGATGCCATAAGTCCACATAAGCCTAAAAATTTGCTTGTATATGAGCAATTTGTTGTGTATGAATAGTTTGGAATGCCTGCTGAGCAACCAATACATTTTTTTGAACTTGAGATTCAATTAATCTCTTTTTTCAATTACATGCTGCTACCATCTCAGTTTTGTATCATGAGTCATTCCAAGGTACTTTGCTGTGTTGGCTTAAGGTATCTCTTGTCCGTTCAGTGTGACTGGTTTGTTTGTTATGCTTTTGTTTGTAAAGTTGATATGGGCAGATTTCTGCTCATTTAGCTTGAAGCGCCATTTTTTGGTCATTGGAACTTACATGATGAACATTGGACTTGTAACTTATTGGTTGCATCCTCTACTGTATCACCAACCGATAATATGGCAGTATCATCAGCAAAGGTTGCTATTGTCGTCACAACATTCGACTGACTGGGGCTATATAACAAGTGAACATGGTCTTGGTCTAAGAAGAGTGCACTGGAGCCTTCAGCTACAAGAAGGCAAGCTTCAGCAGATGCTCCTCTTTCTGCATAAACACTTGCATCCCTAATTAGTTTTAGGAGGAACAGAAGAACAATTAGATAACATTTTTCTTCTCATTGTTTAAAGATATTCAACAAATATATTTTTATTGCAGCTGGAAACCAGACCCATGCAGTAATGGGGGAATCCAAAAAACGAATTTTTAGGCTTAATGCACAATTTTCCTTCAATTGTTAAAATGTTGGAAAATTGACAACAAAAGAAAAAAATCAACAGGTTACATGTCTTTCCTTTGACTATTAGGATGATGCATGTTTCAAGCTAAACACATCCAAGACAATAGTGTCCTGTTGGCTCAACTGAGTGCCACACATTACTCCACTGTTCTGCATTAATATGTGATACAGCACGTCAATATTATCGTATACGGAAACTGCACTGCCATCTATGGGCTACATGTCATTGATCTGAATTGTAGTTTTCTTATTATTACGAACACTTTACCTAAAAGATGAATAAATCAGGAAAGCACACATAAAACGAGCAGCGAAGTAACAATGCTCATTGAGGCAAATCATAGCCAACAGTAGTTCCTTTCCTGCTATTGCCATCTGTCTTTCTTTCTGTGGTACGTTTTAACGAAAAATCCTTACAGAACCCTTTCCTTTTGTCAAAAGAGACTCTTCTGGAGGAATAAAAACTGGGTAAAAGTGGTCCTTACTGAAGGTTCCTGCTACATCTCTAAGGGTGAGTAGTTGTACAGCCCAACATGTAAATGACAGCTGATCTGCATGTAAAAAAAAGAGGATAATGTAAAAAAGGGTTATGACTTCCTTAGCCATCAATATACAGGTAAAATCAATGCAATGTGCAGACTATTGGGAATACTTAACAGATCAACGTTCCTTGCTTCAAGTCTCATCACTGTCAAACAGACATGTTGGAGAAAAAACTTGCCTTTCAAGAAATTTAATTTGAGGAGCTAGCCACACTCAAACTCCATTTTTTACACCAAACCAGTTCTGTGCACCAAGTGGCAAGAAGTCTTTACAATACAGTCAAGTACAATAATTCACAGTTGCAGATTCTGCATTCATTACAACATTTGCAAAGTTCATAAGCAAATGACAACACTTACAATTCGAGATGTGGATCTTGTTAACTGACTGGTGGTGTCATTTTCCTCGTTAACTGGTCTAACACTTTCTGGAATCCATATACTATCGAACCTCTTCGGTAACCTGAAAATATATCAATATTAATATTGACATCAATATCCTAACTAGGCAGTTACCTATCGAAAATTAAATGTGTTCTACACAGTGATTGGCTGTTCATGAATGTTCCCAAGGCACAGAAACCGGGACATAGCCAGAAAGCGGGTGTTTGACAATAAACCGTTAAGTCAAGACCCACACAATTTTAAAGTGAATATTGGAAAAATCTGAACAATTTTTCGCTCACTGAACTCTCTCACCTTCGAAAGCAATTAAACCATGATCAACATAACCACTATTTGTATTGCTACTACTATTTGTGTGTCAAATTTAACCACTATTTGTATTACTACAAACATAACCACTATTTGTATTGCTACTACTATTTGTGTGTCAAATTTTGTACATCAACCATGTCTATTCTCTGAATTTATGCACATGGATTTCTTTAAATACCTCACCATGTTTCTAGAGTTTCGTCAGCTTTGCTAGAGAGAAACAACTGTCAGAGAACATCATGTGTTGATAGGGTGAACTGATAGTCTCATGGAAGGCTATCTTCCACTACCAGAAGAAAACCGAATATGAAAAACGGATATTTCCACAAAATAAAGAGTTATAATGTTACTAATATATATGACATTGCAACTCTGTATTTCATGCGAGTGAACAACGTTTTTCATTACTTCCGGCGACTCTTAGTGAGTCAACCTCACCATACGCCTACTCGACATCTCTAGAAGAAGTCAACATCCTAATCTCACCCCAAACCTCTCATCACCCTTTTCTGAGGGATTTTCCCATTTCACAACAGTGCCCCCCCCCCCCCCCCCCCCCATGGACGAACAGCCCCTTGACAGTTCTGGCCCAACCACAAAACTTGCAGTCAGTGATGGGTATTGAAGAGACCCCTCCAGTGGTACCGATTTTCATCCACCCCACAATGGAGGAAAAATGGAGGGACCCCATGCGAGAGAAGCTGAGAGAGGCTTCAAGAAGTCGATTCATGACCAGATATGACCCTTAGATCAATGCAGCATCACTTCTGCCTCTGCAATTTTATCCAAATTTATTTGACTGCTTCCTGGCTTTCACCACAATGGCAGACGAGTCAGCTGGAAGTCCCAGACATTGACAGGCCAAGCACTAATAATTGTAGCTGATGCTCTACATCTTGTCTCACCCCTTTTGGTGTCGGAGACTGAGCAAAAGCTAAATTTTGCAGCTATATGGGACGCATGCAACCTATTAACAGCGAACCTTTTCAGGGAGTCACAGGGATTTTGGGGCAAGTTTAGACCTCAATAATGCATATTTCATGGTCCAATTCGCTCTGGAACATAGAAAAGATTTGCATTAACATTTGATAACAATAAGTATGTCTTCACTGCACTACCCATGGGTTTGGCGTCAGCACCCTTTGGTTTTCACAAATTGCTCCAACTAGTGATGGCTACTGAAAAATCAAAATATAACAGCCATTAGCTATTTACAGTATATTTCTAGTATCATCAGCTGTGTACTACTTACGATCAATCCAGATCGCATCATCGCTATTTGCGGACTTGGGTTTGATAGTCCATGAAACGAAAAGTCATCTAATGCCTTCCTTGAAATTTACATTCCTCAGGTTTGAATTTGGTTCCCTTAAGATGAATATCAACATGACCAATGAAAAAGTTTTGAAACTTATAAGATCAGTCAGG
This sequence comes from Adelphocoris suturalis, assembly GCA_030762985.1. Classification (NCBI taxonomy): domain Eukaryota; kingdom Metazoa; phylum Arthropoda; class Insecta; order Hemiptera; family Miridae; genus Adelphocoris; species Adelphocoris suturalis. The sequence continues at coordinate 7,339,648 of CM061051.1, read as the reverse complement.
GAAACCCAAAACCCCCCGATTTCTTAGCTATATGCACTCTGGCAAAAACAATTGGCTTCTTAAGTGTCTTGCAGCCCAGTAAGGCCATTGCACTTACCTCACCTAGAAAGAGTGAAATTTAATGCCCGGAAGGATCTGCAGGTGACTTCCACACCCGCTCTATCAAGCCATGCTAAATTAGACATATACTGGTGGCTAAAGGCAATATACAAAGCCCCTATTCCTATCTGTAATAACCAATATGATACTGTTATCTGGATGGGCAGCTTGGACTCAGGATGGGGTGGTTTCCCCCCCCCCCCCCCCCCTCATCGAGTCAACGGCTGGTGGGGTCCCTTCCATAAGGAACTCAACATTCAACATTAATCAGAGAGAATCGGAGGCCGTTTGGGAAGAACTGGCTCATTTTTATAATGACTGGTCCTCATGGAGCATTCCACTGAGTAGACAGTATGACTGCAGTGGCATTAATTATATAATTAAATTGGGCCCAGTCTCGCTCCCCACCTTCACAACATAGCAAAACGAATTTGGGAATTTAGAGAGGAACAAAATCTATGGATCCATGCCAAGTATGTGACAGCAAAAGGTAATGGAATAGCTGACGAGTTATCTAGAATGGATCCGATATCATAAGAATGGTATTAAATCATACAGCATATAATCAGGAAATTAGGGACTCCTTCCACCGACCTGTTCGGTTCATCCTTAATTCAAAAATGCAATCATTTCATCTCCTTTTGGCCAGAGGAGGGTTCAACTGGAGTGAATCCGTTCACCCATACCTGGAAAATTTTCCATGCTTTTCTATCCCAGGCTTTATACCAAGTGTCCCTACTCAGAATAATTAGAACAGAAAGGGCTAGCGGAATAGTGGTCACACCGAATGGCCGGCTCAGGCATGGTACCTACTTGATCTTAATTTCCATGGTAGGTTCAGAAGTACTAAAATTTTGCCCAGCTAACGACCTGCTTTCTGATCATTCCAGGAACAAAGCCTCCGGTCGCTGCAACAAATGAAACTGATGGTGGCAGTTTTATCAGGGAGGCATAGATAAGAAAGGAATCCCATCAGAGGTTGTAGGCACAATGGGTAAGCCATCATCAATGCTACAAAAGGCTGGGATAGTCATAACTAAACTTTTGGCCTACTACACCCGTCATGCGACAGCATCTGCAGCAGGTTGACGAGCGTTAGCCCTCCTCCAGTCATTTTCAAGCCAGCAGGGTGGACACCCAATTCCTTAATGTTTGCCAAAATGTATAATAGATCCCTATCGGCCTACGGAAATTTTGCTTCTGCCATAGTCCAAAGGACGTACACTCTCAGGAGGAGATGACTAAAAATTTCAAATTCACAAACCAATTGTATGTTAACTAATTATGCAAGCAGTGTTCACATAAGCTTATCAGGTAATTTCATTAATATTTATTCCAAACGCTGATTGAGATGAGATTCAGCCTGTTAATACTTGACAGAAAATAACAGGGATTCCTTCACATATGATGAAAAGTGATTCATTAATACTTGTTCCAAATGCTACATTATTCCAAATTAAGTATATTAAAACTTAACAAATCATGGGATTTCCTCCCCAAATAACAAATATCTGCTCCATAATGGGCTTCAACCAAGAGGAAGTTCTTTTCCAAGATCACAGATGAATCCATATTCTAAGTTTGATACGACATAATCCTCATAACCCTTCTCTGTAGGGTCAGATAGGTCTCCATCTATAGATGGAATGGGTCGAGGGGAGGGGGGGGGGGGGGGTGGAAACTACTCACTGGAAGTATGGGGGAGTTGAGCAATTCACGGATCCTCTATACACAAAGTAACACAAGTGAGTAAAAAAATCTCACCATTTTTACATCTTGTACTGGTTCAGCTACAGCCATGAGCACCCGAGCAGGTGAATGAGGTCTTTGAACAAGCTGCATAAGTAAACAGACATCTACGAAGACCGCGCGGTAATTGATAACTCAACTTACCTTTGGGAAAGATTTGAGTAGGATCATAGTATAAAGAAGTACACCAGTAACCTTTTTTCTGCCACCCATGAGAGAAGTAATATGTCTTTGAACTGAAGGGAGGTGATTTGCTTCTCCGTGCAGCACACATCGAGGGATCCCCCACTCCTTTTTTCTGCCATCGAATACTCTCGATACTATCGATCCAGCCTCCCAACACATCGATGCAGTCAGAAGTTCTGAAAAGGGAGGGGATAGAATCGGTTCCCTCCTCCGCCGCGCAGCGGCGCTAGTCTCCCACTTTTATCTCCCTCCTACTGAATAGTGAAGTATTGTGATTGTCTCCATACACGACAGTTGAAGTGTAGCTCAATGGATATGATTACGGTCTCGTGAGACTAACGTCGTGGGTTCAAATCTGGCTAACTGATGTATTTTTTTTTTGCTCGTAAAACTCCCGAAATGTACTTCTAAAACGTCATTCTGATCTACATGCCCAACTAATCTGCATTTTTACTAAGGGAGTGACTACTTGATGTTATGTCTTCTTGAGATGCGAGCTTGGGAGCATCCAGACCACCAAACAATACACATCATTCTGATCTACATGCCCAACTTTTATTTTCTAAAAATGTTAGCAGAGTTTTAGTCAAAACGAAATTGCCAACGATCATCTAGGACATAAGAAAATGGTTGCACAAAATTATGCTGAAAACGTACTTAAATTTAATTAATATTTGCAGAAAAATCTATAGAAACTGCAAAAAATATTTTTTGAATCGCCGAATTTTATTCAGTTTGTTGCTGGTTTTAACAATCTCTTTGTACTCAAATTCCGATACAATTTAACATATCACAATACAATAGGTAATTTGAGAAAATTCGTTCAAACAATCATGCTGCCTGACTGGAACTTTTTCAATTTTGGCTGGATTGATAGTTTCGAGAGTATTCGATGGCAAAAAAAAGGAGTGGGGGATCCCTCGATTCTGACTGCATCGATGTGTTGGGAGGCTGGATCGATAGTATCGAGAGTATTCGATGGCAGAAAAAAGGAGTGGGGGATCCCTCGATGTGTGCTGCACGGAGAAGCAAGTAAGGGAGGTGGGATCACCCAACATGGCGGATAATGGGGAGGCGCAGGGTGGCCAACATGAGAGAGTGAATGTTCCCTTTTTGTATGAAAAATTGCGCTTTCGGGGTTCTTTTCAAATCATTTCATTGAAATTAACCGCAACACAGTGTAAACACAAAAGCTGCATAAGTAAGAAGCTGGATCATACATACAGCAGACCAAAGACATTGTAATAGTAAACTAGACCCACTCGAAGCGCTAGTGTCGCGTTGCAAATTGAATGGTCTGTAGTCGGCCATATTGGGGGCAACATCGTTTATTTATGTGCAATGAAGATTGTATTATTATAGTTCATCTACTAATGAAATTTCTTTGATAATGCACAATGGTTAAGGTGTGTGTGGCATTTAACTGCATAAATCGCAAAACTGAAGACTGCACACTCTCATTCCACAAGTAAGTATAGATTTTCACGACTTCCTAAAGATTATTTTGGTCTGTTGTAGGCCTCTTGATGTGGTAACGCAGTACCTATTGTAGTTGGTAATAATTTTCTTTTTATATGCATGAGCTACAAAGTTTCAAATTAATCTAAACTTTATTTTGTTTTTTCCACAGATTTCCTTTAAACAAGAAATTGAGAGAATTGTATGAAATTGTTTTTTGTATTGACATTGTATTGTACTATTGTATATTGTATTGTATTGACAGAATTGTATGAAATTGTATGTAAAATGAAAATAATATAATAACATAGAAAGTGCCATGATGTATTTATTCATTTACTTATTCAATTGTTCAGCTCCTCTGATCATACTCCTTGCCCCATCCAGGTGAACCCATGGTGTTTGTAAAACTGTGACTTATGTACAAGATATTGTCTCAATATTGAAATGCAGAGCGATTCTTCTGTTACTTTGGAGGAATGGTTCTGAGATAATTGCTTTTGAATAATGGAAGGATCTTTCACTTTAAAATACCTAACTAACTTATGCCCTAATTATTATAAGTACGGTATGAAAAGTACAATATCGCAAAACTACATGAAATCATATTGGTAAGTAATGCATGCATTACACGGACGTCCCTATGAATGGATTATATATATATTTGGTGAGAGTTAAAATAAGAGAAAAAACAAATATATCATGACTTCTCGAATCCCCCCCCCCCCCCCCCCCCCCCCCCCCCCCCAATTAACTCCCTCCACCGACAGCAAATTCAAATAATAAAACTTCCAGTATGAAATGTGAAGCTCCTGACATATTTTTATAACCTAGACCGAATTTATAATCGAATTTAAAAAATGATCTCGAAAATCTGACTTGAATAGCATGATTTATCACTATTACCTCCTTCAATCTTCCTTGTCCATAATGAAATTTGAAACTCCTAATACACCTTCCAAAACTAGACAAAATTCTTAGTTGAACAAAAAAGAATCACAAACATCTGACGAAATTAGTTGAAACATCATGATATTTTACTGTTACCCCGTCCATTCACCCTTTTTCATAATCAAATTTGAAATTCCTGTTATAAGATCCAAAACTAGACCAAATTCATAGTTGAACAAAAAAAGAATCACGAAAATCGGACGAGAATTGTGGCCTAAATAAGTTTGTAAATCGTCATACTTGGTTAGATATTCCAAAGACAAGCAGCTCCCACAGTTTGTCTCTGTTGAAAATATTGCATAAAATTCATTCACAAACTGTTGTAACGGCCCAAAAATATTTGATACCTCGACAGGAGTTCGAACTCGCGTCGTCACAACTACGAGAAATTATTATTAATTTCCCAAAGTTGCGACGCTCTAACGACCAGAGCTAAGAGGCCAGGGTGATCAAACCTTTTCGACTGTTGAGAGTTATTTTCCTGGAGCGTAACATTTCCCCGGAGTCAAATACCAGCCGTCTCGGTTGGTTTGGGGTCGGACGAATGAAGAAGTGTAACTGCAGGCCGCTGGCTCAGCAGATGCTCGCTGGAACAAGTCAGCAGTCGAGCGAGGTCATTGTCACGGTGTGTTTTGACTCAAGTGAGTGAGGAAATGAAAGGCATAACAACAGGAAATGTGATGTTTACAGTCTTTTGGCTCGAGAGGGATTTAATTAATTATTGTTTCGTATGATTTCGGGTCCTATTTCGGCTGCGCCACTGTAACGGCCCAAAAATATTTGATACCTCGACAGGAGTTCGAACTCGCGTCGTCACAACTACGAGAAATTATTATTAATTTCCCGGAGTTGCGACGCTCTAACGACCAGAGCTAAGAGGCCAGGGTGACCAAACCTCTTCGACTGTGAGAGATATTTTCCTGGAGCGTAACATTTCCCCGGAGTCAAATACCAGCCGTCTCGGCTGGTTTGGGGTCGGACGAATGACGAGTGAAACTGCAGGCTCAGCAGATGCTCGCTGGAACAAGTCAGCAGTCGAGCGAGGTCATTGTCACGGTGTGTTTTGACTCAAGTGAGTGAGGAAATGAAAGGCATAACAACAGGAAATGTGATGTATACAGTCTTTTGGCTCGAGAGGGATTTAATTAATTATTGTTTCGTATGATTTCGGGTCCTACCGACTGCGCCACTGTAACGGGCTAAAAATATTTGATACCTCGACAGGAGTTCGAACTCGCGTCGTCACAACTACGAGAAATTATTATTAATTTCCCGGAGTTGCGACGCTCTAACGACCAGAGCTAAGAGGCCAGGGTGACCAAACCTCTTCGACTGTGAGAGATATTTTCCTGGAGCGTAACACTGTGTTGTCATCATAATAATTGACGTTTTTAATTATTTTAGACTAGTTTTCATCAAGATAATACAAAATATGTTTTCTACGAACACTTATACACAAACTAGCTAGCCTTACAATTCAAAAAGGGCGCGTGAAGTTGACCCCAATATGTCCGCCAATGCTCTCTTCAATTTGCAGCAGGCGGCGTCTGAGATCCACGTACAGTTGTAGGGCCTTGCAGCAGACTTACCTTAACTGTTCAAGATGAGATGTAAATTGTGTCCAGATAAATTCTGTAGATGAGGGTTTGTCATCAAAATTATTAGCCAACAACTGAGAAGTGCATGGAAGTAATCGCATTGGCATAGATTCCAAGCCACCAATATGTTTGGAAGTGTGCATCCACTGAAACAGGGAATATTTGTAAGTTTCAATACGAAAACTGAACCTTTAAAACCGTTACAACCATCAACATTTGAGTTGTTTGCCAGAAAGAATTATGCACTAAATATGTTACAAACCAGTCTCGAGCAAATTAGGTTTTGGATGTAGAAAAGGCTACTTCCAAAAAGTTCCAAACCCCAGAACCTACCGTTAACAAAAAAAATTTATTTTTCTTCATCCATTTAATCAGATGTGATCCACCTTGATTACCCTCACAATTGCAATTCAAGTTAAAAAATAGAGTGTTAACGTGTGGTTCGGATGCCAAGTTGGGTGTGGCACATAGCTTCCTCGTTTACCTATCATGAATGTATAGATCATTGAAAAGTTTCATATGATCTTGAAAAATGCCATAGCGGAAAAGAGTAAATCAAGAAGTAGCGTGAAATGTCATAATGGTCAATTAAGAAACGAAAAACTGATACTTAGTGTAATTTACGTGCAAGCGCAGAATGAACTGATGAGTTGAAAACAATGAAATAGGTAAACGACCTTCTACAACCTAAACCGCGCAGTCGCTGATAATTTCATCAAAATCGGATGAAAACTGTGGAAATTAAGGTCATTACGAGTATTTAGCGCAGTATTTTATAAGCGCAGTAGCTATTAACCTGATTGCTCCCACGGCCGTGTTTAAGTGCAAAACAACAGCGTCGCCGTCCTACCAGGCCCATGTTTAAGCGCAAAACTCCGATACAGCCCCTGGTCCCAGGGCCGTGTTTATGCGCGAGCCGCACCATCACGCGATCTGAACTCGTCTGCCATCTATCTGCGAGGCTAATGAACTTATTTTTTAGATAGTGTTTACTTGGGTATCCGAGAGACATCGTTGACGCCATAATCGGCCTTGTTAGTTTTAGTGTCACTCGGAAGATCCCAGAAAGATCAGAAAGTAAACATCAGAAATGAGAAAGAAATGAGAAAGAGGGATGGGAAAAACACTTATTCTCCTTTGCATAAACAATAAACAACTATAGTGCATTCCGTTTATTCATAAGCTGAATAGTAATCTTAATGACTATATTCAGATGTTGAAATTAGAAATATATAAACAAAAAAGACAATGTAACTAGCGAAACATTGTTTGGTTATGAGTTATGATGAAACTTAATCCACACAACGAAAAAAAAAAAAAAAAAAAAAAAAAAAAAAAAAAAAAAAAAACGGGAAAAAACTTGTAGGTACTTATTTCAAAGAAAAACATCAAGTGAACAATTTGCTTGTCTAAATGTAACATGAAGTATGACGGGATTGGCGACAATAGAGAGGAGAACGCAGCGCAAAACCGTTGGGAAAAGGCTGAAAAAGCTTGGGCTGGAGGGTGAGACGGCACCGCAGTGTCTCGGGCTGCAGCGGGAGACGGGCGCGCGATCGGTCGGTAGCTATCAGGTTAATGATACAATGGTGCTGAAGTTGATATGAGGTAATCAAGTCATCTTCTTCCAACTATCATCCAAATTTAAGAAAAATCGAACGACTAGAGTGTGAAAAAATGGAGCACAATGGAATTTATGTTTACGCATGCACATAATGAAGTATTGGTTTGGCAACAATGAAACTGATAGGGGACCATCTAAAATCTAATTGAACTCGGATGAAAACAGTGGAAATTAAGGTCGTTACAATGATTTCACATAGGCGCATGTGCATTAGCTATTAATGATACAATCACGTTGAAATTAATATGGGATGATCAAATCGTTATCCCCAAACTATCATCCAAATTTGAGCGAGATCGGACGACTAGGGCGTAAAAAAGTGGAGCATAATGGAATTGACATTTGCGCATGCGCAGAGTGATGTATCAATTTGGCAACAATGAAACTGACAGGGAACCGTCTACCCCCTAGCACGCACATTCCCTGAAAACTTCATCCAGATCGGATAAAAACTGTGGAAAATAAGCTTGTTACAAGGATTTTAATTGGCGCATGCGCAGTACCTATTAATGATACAACCATGTTGAAATTGATATAAGATGATCAAATTGCCATCCCCGAACTACCATCCAAATTTGAGCGAGATCGGACGACTAGTGCGTGAAAAAATTATGCTTGGTAGAATTTACGTTTGTGCATGTGCAGAGTGAGGTATTGCGTCAAGAACGATGAAACTGATAGGAAACCGTCTACCCCCTAGCCCGCACATCCCCTGAAAATTTCATACAAATCGGATGAAAACTGTGAAAAATAGGCTTGTTACAAAGATTTGAGGACACACGGGAGAAAGCAAATTGGGCCATCCATTCAGTTGTAATAAGGAAGAAGGATTGCAGTAGAAGGAACTTCAACTCCAGGAGACAGACATTCATCCGGTTTGGGAATGAAAAGCTGAGGGAACAAGTCCACACCGTCATCAAGTATCTCCATTCAATTCTAATACCAAAGCATTGTGGGCCAAATCCAACTCCCTGAAACTTGTGAATGGGGTACTCTACAGGGTTTGGGAAAACCACTGTGGCACCGACATGCAACTCACAAGAAAAATTGTTGTCCCCCACCAGCTTAGGGAAACGTGTTTATCAACGTGTTCAACAGCTGGGTCATTTTGGGTATAGGTGAATGATCATAGAGGTTCATCGTAGATTCTACTGAGTGGGACTTCACCAGGATGTGAGGGATTTCTGCAAGGCTAGTACAGTTCGTGGGCAAAGGGGGAAGAAAGGACTGAAACAGGTCGTGCCCCAATGAAGGCATATTCAGTGGGTTCCCCTTTCGAATGGATGGTTATAAATATAGATGTTGTTGGACCTCTCCTTCAGTCACACAATGGGAACACACACATATATGGTAGTGGACATGGACTCCTACTCCAATGGCCAGAGGCACTTGCAGTTCCCAATCAAAAGGCAGAAACCATTATATCAGATGGACTCGTGCATCATGTATCTTCTAGATATGGGCTTCCTCTCGAATTACATTCAGATCAAGGCAAAAATTTAGAATCAGCTGTTTTTCAAGAAGTCATGAAAATCTGGGAATTAATTAAACTCGGACTACGCCCTTGCACCCCCAAAGTGATGGAATGGATGAGCGTTTCAGCCGGACTCTTAGTGAAATGATTTCAAAGATTGTAGCGGATCATAAACATGACCAGGATCATCTTGCTCTAATTGCCTACCACGAGTCAAGGATTCTTCCTGGCAATAATGGTGTTTGAACATTAATAGACAGTAGGTACCGGCAGATTTACTTATTGGAGTGGGCCCTGGTAGGAAGGGTTGTACCCAATATGCAATTGAACAGCTTGTAAACGACATTGCACGCCAGAATATGGGTAATGTTGTGACAGAAGCAAAACGCCATTATGATCGGCTAGCTGAACAAAGTAGCTTCCAAGTAGGACACCAAGTTTGGTAACATTACCCACAACGATATATAGGTCGTTCCCCCAAACTTCAACTAGAATTGGAAGAAATATAGCAGGAGAATGAAACTCGAAAAATTAAAGAAAATATTTTTTTTCTTTCTCAGGGTTCTGGCACAGAGAATAATGCGGAAAAGGCGATAAAAATTTAGTAACTTGTAGAGCCGTGTAGCACCAGCCATAATACCTAGCATTTGAAACTAAATATATATACTTCTATGGCTTTTGACAGAACCTTTTCACTCTATAACCATCGGCACCATTCTGTTACAGGTTGTAATGAAGGGTAAGCACCTACCAGTACTTAGCGGTACGGAAAAGGGTGATAGGTCTTGCAACGGCTCATGAGATGTATAGGTATAAATAGGGAACTTCCTATTGGGCTGATATTACTTGAAGCAAGACTTATACAATACGACAGTACCTTGGGGTATGTAAAATACTTTTTAATGGTACTTCCAATGCGGAAATTCGGTTCAGGAAGGAAGGGAACTGGGAAGCTGCACTTCTCGACGTTTGCAGAGAATCAAGCCTTCCAAAGCCAATTCCAGCGGAGATTGGGGCAAAGAAGAATGGCAATGACTAAAACTGAAGGAATACCTTCATCATTAAGGTGGAAATTTCTTAAAATTTAAATAGATGTTAACTAAAGGGATCAGTCCAGGGTTACACATACCGGTACGGGGACTCCAGCTCGTAGACTATAATTTGCGCAGGTAATTCCTCTGGCGAATCTTGATTTTGAAGCATACAAGTAGTTAATTCAAGAAAATAGAATCAAATATACTATTTTTTCCTTGAAAATCAAACAGCAACGTCTGGATGATGGGAGCAGAATCAGAACGGGAACAATTGGCTGTTCTGCATCCTCCAAGATCACGAATTCACAGCTGTCAGCTGAGTAATTTAAATGTTCAAATTTTGCATTAGTTTCGATGATTCAAATAACGGAAGCTGGTTAGAAGATATAATGAAGTAACTATATATGCGGTAAATATTATTCAGAAAACAATTATTAGATAGAATGAATGGATCTGGGCGGAAAGTTGAGGTGACGTCGGCGGTAAAAATCCTGCTGCAACATGAACAACGAGACTACGAACATTTGAAATTATTTCACGTCACACACAGTAACTGGAACTTTTTTCTCACGATCTAGTCATCCGATCTCGCCACATTTGAGCATTAGACATCGATTACAACGTAATCCTGCACCATAGTAGCTCCTTTGCCAGAGAAAATGTGGAAACCTTGTAAAAAGCTGAATTTCTACAGTTTTTTATCCGGATTTGATGAAATTTTCAAGGAATGTGCGGGTTAGGCAGTAGATGGTCCTCTTTGAGTTTCATTGTTCCCAAATCAATACTTCACTCTGAGAATCAACAAACATGAATTCCATCAAGAATGACAAGTGGGAACAGCAAGGGGGGACTAGGATGATGGCAAGGAGAGGGACGCTCATCACCCCCTTCCCCGGAATCTCTTTGATTTCATTAGCGAGCGCTTGGCCGATGCTTTCCGCCAAATGTAACCATCAGATTTAAATTCTGAAAAAAGCTTTTAGCTCAGTAAATAATAATGATTTACGCTATAATCTCACAGTTCAGAAAAAAATTCTGAAATTGTTTTTTGAAATTCCAATTTACGATTCAAAATTGAAGTGTAGCGCCATTTGGGCAGAGATGCCGAGTTGAATCCCATTTACTGCATCAAAATCGGTTGAAAGGCAGTGGAGAAGAACGAAATCTGCTTTAGCCCCCGATGGTGATGCCATCTAATGAAAAATTTCTTATCAAAATCGGGGAAGATGGGCCTTAAAACTTTTCTCAGAATATTTTCAAAATTTAGTCCAGTTTAGTTAAGTGTAATCCATTTTTCTAAAAATTCAATTCAGTTACTTTTGCATTCGATTCAGACCAAGTCAACTCAATTTTTTCCATGGAGCTTCTGTCATTCCTCTAAATTTTAGATCCTCAACAATTCATTGGTATCTAAATAAATGCACCCCAGCCAAAACCAACGATTCCTGTTTTTCCTGAGTGGAATCATCACTGTGTTAAACAGTAAGATTTTTTTCAAGCACTGGATTGGAGTTTGTAAAAGCTGGTCTTTATGGACATAACATTTCAAAGAATTCACAAAGTATTAAGGTCAAGTACCAAAATAATATAATATTCAGAAGGTGGGAAATCATCGCTCTAATAGGTATTTATAAATGTAATCTCGTCCCCATTTTCGTTAACAGTTCAGCTAATAATTCAGATGATAATCACCATTGAGTGTGTTTTGGATGATTCAGTGGTCTTCTGGGGTCGATAGAGCTCATATGCAATGAGCATGCGCCCAATATCAAATACCCATGATAATTCTTGTGCATTACTGAAGATTTGATCGAGTTTGTGAAGAATCTTACAAGTGCTAGTGTACTCTGAATGTGACCATTCACATAGTGAAGATCTCTTGGATGCTACTAATGCAAACAGTGCCAATGGAATGTTTTCAGTGAAGCTTTGGTTTTCTGAAACAATAGAAAATGGATAGAACGAATTCATTAAAACAATAGACAGAATTAATTCTACAATTTGTAATAAGATAGAATAAATGTAGTGTGAACACTGAATGGAATAATATATTGACAAAAATCGACAACTACACTTGTTTTAAAAGACCAGACACACACAAGATATCATACCAAAACTGTGGTAACAGGAAATCCCACCTTGGTAAGTGAAGACGAATTCTACAGCACAGGAAGTGCTTTTGATTTTGTAGAACCGTTCCACATAAATGTGAAGATCGAAAAGGTACTATTCAGCTTCGAAGTTGACATGGACAGTTTCGTTTCAGTGATCTCTTCAAACCTAATATTTCCAATCTTTATACCATGAAATCGCATTTGAACCTATTTACTTTCATCACTGCGCTATCCAATTTTGAGCAAATACGGTCTAATATTTCCATGTGCTCATCGTCCGTCCTACCCATACAGCATATGTTGTCTAAATACACCATATAAGAAATTCCTCTCAATATATCTTCTAAAATTTCTTGAACTTCACCGGGGCTGGGAGAAATCCCTTCAGGAAGCTTTGTGTATCTAAAGAGCCCATTCTCTGTAATAATGGTGAGTGCGCCGCAGGAGGACTCATGTACTGAGAATTGCATAAATACGTGTTTCAAATCAAATCATCATTTTGGAAAAACAAAACAACCTAAACAAAATTAAAGGAAATACAATTTCCTATGAATTTGTTCCCTATGATTTTTCCGTCAGACCCTTCATGGTAATCTCAAATTGAAATTTTATATAGTCAATACGTATCGGCCTAGTTTATTTATTTATTTGAAATTACAAGGATGAGCCCAATAAACAAGTGTTGTATAGTTCATAATTAATTATACTAGTTTAAGAGTTAATACAAAATAGGATAAGTTTGTATAGTGCAAGTAAAACATTAAAAGAAAATGTTCATCAGAAGAAGAAAAAAAAAAAAAAAAAAAAACAAGTAATGTAAGCTGTAGAAGAAGAAAATTAATACAATATGTCTGGAATTATTCAAATGAAATTGATGAAGAAATTATTATTGACCTTAACAAAGATAGAGAGTTGGTGAAAATATCAAAATTAGGATGAATGTTCAAAAAAAGGTAGGCTGAATGAGATATTCTACTGAGCGCACGATGCTGGAGGTTGTTGTGGTTTGTTTGAACGGGATCCAAAACAGTGGTGACGAATGTGCAGATAAACGAGGGACATGAAGCCGAACCTCACACAATAGAGCTGGGCAATCAAGCATGTTATTTAGGAGTTTGAAAATCAACGAGAGATCAGCCACATTCCTTCTTCATTAAAATGGTAGCAGGGGGCATGAATTCATGGTACGAATGTAGTCTACCTCGCTGGATAGAATTTCCTGTTTGAATGCTATGTAGCGAAGAAACTTATGCTGGATTCTTTCTAGGAGGTATTTATGGATGGCATAACTACGAGACCATACAACAGAGGCATATTCTAAAACTGGAAGGACGAGGGACTTGTATAGTATTGTGATGGCATTAACATTAGTGAACTCCCTGGTGTTCATTTTGAGAAATCCTAGAACTCTCATTGCTTCCCTGCTAGAGCCTGTGTGTGTCCAGTGAATGAAAGTCGCTCATCCAAAGTTATGCATATTATGCATATTCACTCACAATCCAAACGAAACATCAATGTAATCTATTCTTAGTAGGTAATCCCCCTCCCCCTCTCAAGTAACAACCCTCACTCACTCATCATCATCATATGTGGGGTCCCTAAAAGGAAATGAGTAGGGGCCAAGCATCCCCATCTGTTGAACATATCTAGGGTAAGTGGAGGAGGCATGGCATGGTCTCTCAGAGAAGCCCCCTGGGGGATGAGCCAAGCAGAGTTAGGGATAAAAACTGCCAAAATGCAACAAAATGAAACAAAAAATGTGAGTGAAAGCCCGAAAAAAGTGGAAGCTGATGAAAGTTTGAACTCAACTCTGAAAGAGCTACGAGATCTGGGAAAGAAAAATATGGAGTATTAGATGAGAATGAAGGGAACCCTGGATGATGTGATGGAAGCCGCCAGAAAGCAACAAAACATCAGCCAGGTGGTCAAGACAGGATTGGTAATAATGCAGGAGTTCTGTAATGCACCGGCCAGTCAAGGAAAGAAAAGGGTATTGCTCCAAAATGAACCGGAAGAAGATGTTCAGAAGCTCTCCAAGTGGACTCCTTCCATGAAGATGAGACAAGGAAGCCGCAAGAGACAAAAGCTGTTGGAACCCAGTGACATTAGCGACAGTGGAGAGGGTGAAGAAGGCATGGATACAGATGCATCAGTTCATACAGTTAGTGGTTCTGACACCTCAAGTGTAACAGGGAAGAAGGCAATGAAAGGTAAATGGGACTTGTCCAAATAAGCACGTAGGTAAGAAGCTGATCCACTGAAAAGGATTCAGAAAGCGGAAGAAGCTCAGCAAAAGAAGAATGGAAGATAAAGAAAAACGTTTCTGATTCTGAAAAACGTCACTCCTCAATAGAAAAGGTGGAGTGCCATTGGGCATTTTTGGGCAATTGGGCATGCCATTGTAGAGGCTATTCGATACTGGAGGCAATTTTTATTGGGATGGCATTTCACTCTTGTCACCGACCAACGCTCCGTATCTTTCATGTTCAACTTGCAACATCCAGGAAAAATTAAGAACAAGAAGATTGTTCGCTGGTGAATAGAATTATCCAGTTATTCCTACGACATAGCATACCAACCTGGAACACAAAATCAAGTAGCCGATGCTCTCTCAAGAATCTTCTATATTTCAGATCTCTCCCATCTGGCTGACCTTCACCGTACCCTCAGTCACCCAGGGGTGACAAGGATGAACCGCCCAAACCAAAAACCTGGCATTTTCTTTAAAAGGCATTCGTTGGGTGACTTCCTCTTGTAAAATTTGTTCAGAGGTCAATTCTCAAAAACAGAGGGACCCTAATCAAAACAACTGCTCCATTTGAAAGGCTGGGTATGGACTTTAAAGGACGCCTTTCTACCTTCAAGCTCAGGAAACCGATTTTTGCTCGCTACCATCGATGAATATTCGAGGTTTCTATTCGCCTTTTCTTGTCGAGATGTCAGCTCAGAAACCGTGAAAATCTGCCTAAAACAACTTCACATTCATTCCTGGCAGAATGTGGTACCGCTTTTAGTCGAATTACCCCCTATAACCCACAGAGTTATGTGCTGATTGAGCGGTTGAATGGAACACTTTGGAAACTCATCGAATTTGCTGCTAGAGAAAATGACCTTCAGCCCGCACTTCACTCCATAAGGTTGATGCTTTGTACGTCCAGCAACTACTCACCACATGAAAGGCTTTTCAACCATCCTTGCCGACCTAGAAATGGCAGTTCAACTTGGCTCTTGAATCCTGGGCAAGTTCTACTAATGAAGTTTGACCGCCAATCCAAATTCGACCCCCTTGTAGAAGAGGTCACTATCTTGAACGGAACTCATGATCAAGCTCCGATATCCAAATGGTCGAGAATCTACAGTTTCCTCCAGACATCTCCACTTGGAACGGATGAACTTACAACTGAAACAGCTGAGGATGTCCTGATTGAGCCTAACAGTGTACCTGACAGCGTTCCTGAAGATTTTGATTAACCAAATGTGACAGTAAACCCACCGCGGCCTATCTCCCACCCCCAGCTTGCCTCCTGTGCGAAAAAGTACTCGGTTTAGAAAAGCACACCCTATGTTCCTCGACGACTATGTGCGATTCTGAGGGAGGTGCGAACGTGATTATTACTACTACAGTTACGTTGATCGTCGCATGTTAACGTTGTTGTGTAGGTTTCAATATAACTGTCAATCATTCGTAATTGTCGTAGGGATTGGCATACATTATTTTATATCAAACTTCTATTGAGCAAATAATAAATAACCAAGAGAATTACCCATTGTAGGTATAGCGATGGTTTGAAACGGAGAAATCTCGTTTTGAAAAGCAGCAATTAAGTACACCCGATCTAGCGAAACCGTGCTGACGGTCGAGCTATGATGTCAAACATTATGAAGTTGATAAATTTGACATATAACTACATCTTCTTTGGGTATCAACAGTGAACTATGTAGGGCCAAGTAAAGGCTATAATCCTCTAACAAATATTCATCTTTTAGAATGCAGTAATACCTGTAACCCTACCTTCGATGACTGATGAATTGTGGTTCAATATGTGGGAAAAAGCGATTCTACGAAGATAACGCAGGTGAGAATCCGATTGAATTCCCACATTCCTCAACAGATTTTTGCAAAGTGCTGTAATCAAAGCAAATACGCTCTGATCGACGTCGTCCCCCTCATTGAGATCCTCCATAGGAATACTTAACCACAACAAGCAACAATCAATAGCATTATAGCCACAAACAGTTTCGAGATCAAATTTACTAAATTGAAAAATGCCGGCACTGCCCAGAAGGCTCGAACTCCAAGATTAATTTTGAAAAAAGAATAAACAAAATGTAAACCTTCCTCTTATTCTCTTTCGCATGGAATTGTCTAGCCAAGATTGGAATTTTAGGAAAATACTTCAAACCCTATCGCCTTGTGACTTGTGAATGAGGAACCCGACTTACAAACTTCTCCGCTAGAAGCGCTATTGCATCTCATTCTTATGAACAACGTCAAGCCCGAGGAATGCTTAGCTCTTACTCTAGCTTCATTGAGAAAATTTATTATTTTATTTTCAATAACATTAGTTTCTAATCAACTATTTTGCAATTGCAATGGGTACTATTGTTATTTAGCTGTATAACTTGAAACAGTAATTTAGCAGAGTTTATAAACGCAATGAAAAGAATTAACCAATATTATTATTGAACAAATTACGAATCAAACAGATACCTTCTTAGTTAAAAATCACACAAGTTGATATTTAGCTTTTATTTCTGAAGATAATGCAAATAAATTGGTTTCTCAGTTATTACAAATTTACATGTGGTGTAAACTATACACAGCACGGTTGGAGGCCATGGCGAACGTATCAGCCTCTTTCATCCTCCCAGTTCATTTTGCACACTGTCCAGTTCAAGTCGAGCTTCCATCTGGCGATCACCATTTTGGTTTATCGCCACTGCTTACCTTCAACTTCAGAACCGGGTTTCAAAGATAAATGCAACCAACTTTCCTAATTAAACCTTTTATTGAAAATAAAATATCTTCCAGAAAAGTGGGTAGGTACCACTTGTGTTTGAAATTGATGAAAATAATGCCTGAAGGAATTCCTTTTGAAATAATAACATAGGTATGTCCTTCCAAAATTAAATATAAAATGTGATTGTACGTTTGTAAAGTACATTTTGTACTTTCGTGATGCTGTCGTGATTGGGATTTGAACCCACGGCTGGCTGGGAGACACACTCGAAGATTTTAAAAAGCTCCAGTCATGCAGTTTGAGCAAATGTTTGTAAATCATCATATTATATTATATGTTAGGTACCTACATTGCTTTGGAATTCGTTGTACTGTTTTGAAATTTGAGCAGTTTGAGTGCAAAGAAATAGTTTAGGTAGTACCAAATTTATGGCACCAAAACTCGATCAAAATATTATTCTGCAATTTAAAGATGATTCGAAAATTTATTATTTTTTTAATGGAGTTTTTTTATATTTTAGGCAAATATTAATGAAATGTGAGTACCTTTTTCTGCTGAATTTTAAGCATACATTTTATAATGTTCTTTTTTTTGGCTAAAATTCTGCTACAAAATATAAATTTAACCATTTTCAGCCGTTCATAGATTTTTAGTGGTTTTTTTAGTACATTTTTTGAAATTTGAGCAATTGAATTGTAGGTACCTACTCAAAAAGTGTTGGCCAACAAACTCATCCTTTTGTTTGGAAAGATTGATTTTTTGGTGGAAGAACGGGATATTTATCTCAATACAAAGGAGAGTTATCGTCTGGAATCACACACTCACACACTTTTTTCAAAATACGGAACCCCTCAAAGGCGGAAGGGGCACTCCATTAAATTGAAAAAATGAACAAATAAATAGAAAAAGTAGGGAGGACGCCCAGGTTTACCCGACGCCAGCTCTAGGGATGAGGGAAGTTGCAGAAGGATGAGGGGGAAGTGTGAGATGAAAGGAAGTGCCCCAATAAAATGACCACCAGTTTAAGTAAGATCCCCTCAGGACAGGGGTGGGATACCACGTATCACTCCTGCCGAGATGCCTAACACGAGTTAATCCGTGGCACGTTTTCTGCACCACACCCCGCCCCATGACACGGTCGGGGCCATGACTTTGATGTTATTAGCTACCTACCACTCCTTTTAGCATGGACATTGCCCGCCACAGATTATTTCTGTCATACTTGTTTATTTTAGCCCGCCAGGTCTGCTCCATGTCCACATTGCTACTGACAACCTAGACATCCAGGATTATGGCAGACCCATCGGGCTTGATGGCAACGATATCCGGCTTCTTGTACCGGTTACTGGGCATGTGATACAGTCTCTCCCTTTAGACATCCCAGCCGCTGGATGACAAAGAGCCTGCTATCTGCTTGGCAGCAGCATCATGGCATAGTTTGCAGCCACCATGAGTAAAAGGACACTGCTGCTCCACACGATACAGATTCTCATTTTTACGCCAACAGGCACAAAAAAGGGTGTCCACTGTCCCACGACTACCCCTTGAACACCTCGCCGAAGTGGCTAACATAGCCACCCGGACGGCGTGGATATGGCGATTCAGAGCACTGCTACAGTTTTTTACCATCTACCGACTCATGCATAGCAGCAGCGAACTGGTCGATAGCCTCAAGCAAGCCCTGATGACACGACCAGTCCTCAGCTACCCATACTTCGACAAGACTTTCATTCTGTCCACTGATGCACCAGGCACGGCTTTGGGAGCCATCTTGGCACAGGAAGAGCTAGGGGTAGAGCATCTTATTGCTTATGCCAGTTGTACACTCAATGACACTGAAACACGCTACTCTACCACCGAGAGGGAATTGCTGGCTGTGGCGTGGGCTGTGAGCCATTTCCAGTAGTTTCTGCTAGGGAAAAAGTTCATACAGTATCACTCCACTTTGGTCGCAGCAATGAACCTGAGAGATCCCACCTCCAGAATCAGTGGCCGGATACTCCGACTGACGGATTTAGAATATGAAGCGCAGTACCACCCTGGCACTCAAATGGCTCATGCGTTTTGACCTGGATCCCCGTCAGCACAGTCACCCTAAGCGTCCCAAGAGAACTCCTTATCGCCACCCAGATGCTGGACAATTGGATTGCTGCCATGGCAGCTGACCCCACCAGACATAGACTCAAGTATGATCATGACATTTGGAAGAGGGAGGTTATCAGGGATCTAGGTACCCCCCCCAGAGGTGCAATGGGGGCCTAAATCCTCGATAAAAATTTAGAGGAGGTAAACAGTATCCCGTCAGAGAGATACCACTCCTACTAATAGCTTTTAATGAGCCATGTTCGGAGTAGATTGGTTTTCAGTCACCTGGAAAGCCCATCCAACGCCAAACCCAGCTGCTAGAAAACACGAGGACAGGCCGCGATGCCCGTTGTTTCACCAACGGGACGCCGACAGCGCTATCTCTGAAGCCCTGACGGGACCTCGATGGACATACAACCTTGGTGCCCCTGATCTCATCAACAATGCGCCAGTGGTTCTTGGCTCACTATCACCAGCACTCATGGACTGGACATCTGATAGCCGAAACTGAGAAAACCGCCAGATGACATGGATACTGGCAGTAGATGGCTCGGGCCATTAAGGAACACGTACGACAATGTCCTGAGTGTCCGAGATGTCCCAACAACTTGTATCCTCCCATCCAGAAGCCGGACTTGCCAACAGGAATCTGCCAGATAGTCGGAATCGGCTGTGTTGGACCACTCCCCTGGCGAGGAAGCCAGCAGAGCTGGAGGAGTGTCATTCAAGAACTATGCGAGACCTGGCACATCCAGCAGATACATACCTCCACTACCACTCAAAGGCCAACAGAGTGTGTGAGCGCTTCCATAGGACACTGACCAACATTGGGACAAAACTAATGACCATGACACAAGATTAGGAATCAGCATTATCCCAAACACTAGCTGCTTATCTAGTTTCCCGCACAGCAGCACCGGCTACTCCTCAAACCAATTGATGTTTGGCAGGGAGTTGAGACTACCACACATCAGTGAGAAAGATATCGACCCCGAAGTACCTGCTACCACGATGAGACAACAAGTCCTGCTGACCCGTATCAGGGCAGAAGCTGAACGACAGCTGAGACGAGCATGGCACACTCGCAAACCCACAATAAACAAACCACCAACACCAATATGAGTTCCACGAGGGTCAGCTGGTTTACATTCGACATTTGCCAACTCTTCACACCCCCAGGAATAGCTCGGAAAATTTTGGAGCCCCTGGAAGGGACCAGTGACCATAACCCGAAAACTGACTGATGTCACCTATGAAGTGATGAGAGGCGCCATACCATCACCCGATACCAACTTTGTCGTCTTTTGTAAACTGAGTCCCGGATGAGGCCACCACACTGTGGAGTCCCGCTATCTCATTGGCACCCATCCCTGTTTCTGTCCCCAAAGCAGATCCCGTCTCCGACACCCAAAGCATGGATACCTGGTTGTTTCCAGAGGGAGACTCCAGCACAGGGAAGACCACCCAGAAACAGTACCCATTGACGTCAAGCTCCTCCAGTCGAATTCCGATCCCGGTGGAAGCAAGTGCCAGACCTTACGGACTACTACCCCGACAGCGAACTTTAGGCTATGCCAAACGCCATAAAGGACTAAGTCAATGATGTCCTTCCAATGAAGACCACCCCATCTCTCTTTCAGTCAGAACAGAACCCCCCCCCCCCCCCTGCCTTTGTTTTGTTCTGTTTTCTCTCTCTCTTTTTTAATCACTGTGAACAAACAAAAATATAAAGGTCAAAGTAAATAATATTCTCCTTCCCTTTTCCTTCAATGTCTCTTACCTGAAAGGAAAATGTAACTGAATAAGTTTTTAAAAAGTTGAGTAAAATTGCATTAAGTTCTTACCTATAAACCCATGTTCTCCATAAACCCATCACCCCAGAAATCAATATTATCCGGGGAACTATGAGCCTAAATCCCATAATGCCAGATGTTTTCCTTTGAAATTTTAAATTTTGTTTGTTTTGTATGTATGTAATCTGTGAGCAATGTGAGAGAGAGTTAGACTATATCAAGCCAAATTGTTTTGTTGCAGGGGATTTCTGATCGGCGATAAGTACCACCTACTAGACAATAAACACTACTTATCAGCTGCACACCTAGAAATAAGTAGTTACTGCCTCACACACGTACCATCCACAACCATCATGACACCACCATTCACCTTAGCCATGCCCTAACGCCATTTTGGGAGTTCAACGAATTTGAACCCGGGGAAGCCCAATGGTAGCACCAAACCGCACACGGTCTAGTGACCCTAAAACAACTAGCCAGCTCTTTTGAGCAAATGCCAACCAAGCAGGGCATAGTTCTGGACTGCCTTGAACGATTAGCACACAGCCTATAAATTGACTCCCAAGCGCGCAGTATTTCTGAATGAAGCGGCATCTCTTTGGAAGTAGAGTCCCTCTGATGCTGGTTGATCATGGTGGAACAACAGATAGGAGCCTAGCACTACCTCGACCTGTCCATGGAGTCTGCTGTGGATCCTGAACCCCCTGCTGGTGCCTCAACTCCAGGTCCACCAAGAGAGAAAGCCGTGGACACAAATCCACCACTAACCAACACGGAGCCACCAAGTACTGCAGAGTACCTCAGGCTCTAGTGAAGAGAGTAGAGTCACCACCAGAAGCTTCCGAAAGAGTTATTGCCACCCATCAAGGTTTAGTTCACCTATGTTTCAATTTGGTTCTACAAACCCTTGTTGGGATCGCAGCAGAGTCCACCTAGCGCATCATTAGAAAACACCGCCGGAGTCAAAACACAAGGCGTAGTTCAACTTTTCATATTTTTCAAATAACCGCCCGAGTCAAGGGCGACTGATGAGTCAAAATATAACTACTACATTAGTCAAAATAATATTTCTTATGGCCTTTTGCCCGCCACTTTCAAAACTTAGGTTTTGTCAGAGCTTTTGAATCAGCTGATGCCCAATCCTAGAGGTGAGTGACCTCGGACACGCCTGCTTTACTTCAAGTTAAACACACTACCGCTAGGGCACATGAAGAATGAAATAATATCAAATCAGTCAAAGTGACTGGTTACAAGAACACCAAACCATTGTTACGCTCCAGGAAAATAACTCTCCCAGTCGAAGAGGTTTGGTCACCCTGACCTCTTAGCTCTGGTCGTTAGAGCGTTGCAACTCCGGGAAATTAATAATAATTTCTCGTAGTTGTGACGACGCAAGTTCAAACTCCTGTCGAGGTAGCAAAATATATTTGGGCCAGTACAGTGGCGCAGTCGAAATAGGACCCAAAATCATACGAAACAATAATTAATTAAATCCCTCTCGAGCCAAAAGACTGTAAACATCACATTTCCTGTTGTTATGCCTTTCACTTCCTCGCTCACTTGAGTCAAAACACACCGTGACAATGACCTCGCTCGACTGCTGACATGTTCCAGCAAGCATCTGCTGAGCCAGCAGCCTGCAGTTACACTTAGTCATTTGTCCGACACCAAACCAGCCGATACGGCTGGTATTTGACTCCGGGGAAATGTTACGCTCCACGAAAATAACTCTCCCAGTCGAAGAGGTTTGGTCACCCAGACCTCATAGCTCTGATCGTTAGAGTGTCGCAACTGCGGGGAAATTTCCCGTAGTTCTGACGATGCGAATTCGAACTCCTGTCGAGGTATCAAATATTTTTAGCCTGTTACACCATGCACATTATTCAGAGCAATTTTTTCCTAGAATTTGTAACTTGTAAAAAATAAAATTTGTTGATTTATGTGTATGTATAAAATACATTAATGTGTGGATGTATAAAATATGAGTGGTGAGTATAATTTGGTGGTCTGGATGCTGGCAAGCTCACATCTCAAACATAAAAAATATCCCAAATCAATCCTTTTAGTAAAACATGGAAAACAGATCAGAATAATGTGTACGTAAAGTTTGATGGTCTGTATGCTCGCAAACTTGCATCTCAATGATAAAATATAAGCAACCCTTTCAGTAAAAACATGTATTAGTTTATCCAGATTGATCCAAATCTGAGGTTGGAATCGAGTGTAGAAAATCTCTGCCACTTTCCTGAGATCGAACAGATCTGAGTCCAACAGTCATTACCCAGCTAATTGCTTGACCGGGTTTTTTCAAATATTGTTTAAATTTAAGCCCTAGGGGGCAGTAGTAGGCAAAAAATTTACTACTGCCCCCCAATTTTTCAAAACCATAATTAATAATTTTGATCATAAGTGGGATGTTTCAAATGATAACAGTAAAAAAGAGAGAGTTTTGAGGAGTCCAAATTGTATTTTTAAATTGAAAAGCGATATTTTGAAAGGGAGAAATCTCATGTCGAAAATTGGGGGCACTAGTAGAGAACACCCTAAATTCATGTCAACCTTAGGTCCTTCGCCCCCTACTGCTCTTAGCGGTGGACCATGTTAGTTCGGAGCCCCATTTGTTCTACAAATAAATGACTCGAAGCACGCCTAGGTGGATCTTCATCCTCACTAAGGTTACTCATTTTGTATAAAATAAAAGGAACAACGAACACAATTCATGAATTGGAACTTAATTTATTAAAACAAAAGCCTCGCTTTAAGAATACAATTCAGATGCACGTTGCATGAAACTCTAGCACCTGCAACATAAGTTCAACAACTTCTTCCTTCATAATTATATATTGTCCATGTTGGTGGGAGTTCTGTGTTCTTGTTCGGCGTTCTGCGACACGTCCATCACTGATCGGGCACCTGTCCCGGGTGCATAACCATTGTGTGTAAGGGTGCCAATAGGATTTGCCTCACAGAAATCCACTCTGCGCTCGGTTGCAATAGCTTCCTTGGCGTTTAAATTTGGACCAGCTGCCCTGCAAGAGGCTTGGACATGTCCCACTCCTCCACAGCGGAAACAGGTAAGATCACTTCTTGGGGCTGGAAGTAACGGAGTTCGTGCTTGACCTTGATTCGCCATTGTATTATTCTTGCGGAAGTAACAGGATTAAGTTTTGTGATTTGTGCGGAAGCAGATGGTGCACTTGTTCACAACTGAATTCGGTGCCAATCTCTGGCGTTTAGCGTCAAATGATGGATTAGGCACTGAAGGATGTGGCCACTTCTGGATGCTTCTCTTGGTCGAATTCGGGAAGGTATACGATTTGTGAGGTATTTGGATTCTGTTGCATTTGTAATGTCTTCATGATATTATTCAAGTTCTGTTGCTGATAACTCAATATTTCACCCCAAATTTCCATGGAAATCCTTACCTCAGATGGGCTACCCTCTTGGTTATTCTGTGGATCTGTTGATTTACATCCCACTTCTGAACTCGAAGCACGCCTGGGTGGATCTTCATAGGTGGACGAACACAATTCACGAATCGGAATTTAATTTATTAAAACAAAAGCCTCGTTATAAGAATACAATTCAGATGCACGTTGCACGAAACTCTAGCACCATGCAGAGTAAACCTGATCTTGAAAATGTACCTTTTGTTTTACAGATTAGTCCCTCCTCCTGGAATTCCAAAGATAACTGAGGAATCGTTGATCCGTCATGCACAATTTGTGTGTGATCACGTCGCAAGTTATGACGACGCTGGTTACAACAGTGACGAAAGTGAAGATGAAGCCGATTGGCGGAAGCTATAAAGTGCGCCGTGCATGCGTTCCCTCATCGAAATGGTGGGAACCTCTATCTATGGTGCTAGCACCTGCAACATCAGTTCGACAACTTCTTCTTCCTTCATAATTATATATTGTCCATGGTGGTGGGAGTTCTGTGTTCTTGTTTGGCGTTCTGCGACAAATGGTTAGGGACTACCAAAGACATTGTAATAGTAAACTAGACCCACTCGTAGCGCTAGTGTCGCATTGCATATTGAACGGTCTGTAGTCGGCCGTATTGGGGGCAACATCGTTTAGTTATGTGCAATGAAGATTGTATTATAGTTCATCTACTCATGAAATTTCTTTGATAATGCGCAATGGTTAAAGTGTGTGCGGCATTTAACTGCATAAATCGCAAAACTGAAGACTGCACACTCTCATTTCACAAGTCATTGTTTTCTGATCCACTGTGTCGGTAAATTTTCCATAAGACCTGATAATTTGTGGCTGTAACTATGAGAAATCAAACGAATCATCTCACATTTATTTGAAAAAGGTTTTATTCATTAACATTTTAACATTTTTATTATTAACGAAGAATACTTTACATTTACTAGGTAGGTACTTTTGCAGTTTTTTCCGACCTGAATAGGTAACATTGGTTCTTGAAACATTGGAATAGGTAACATTGGACTTAAAAAGGGTACCTGTAGGTAGTGATTCCTCGGTCTCATAGTTGGCCGCCAGCTGCGGTGGACCTAGCATATTGAGTACTTGCGCCAAGCTGCCATGCGGGGGGGGGGGGGGGGGGTACAGTTGCTCAAGTCCCTTTCCAACTATAGTTGGGGTGCCCAGCGGGATGTCCTCTTGAGGATTTTCTATGCAGTGGTGCGATCCCGAATTGATTATGGGTCTGCAGTTTATGGCTCAGCAAGAAAGTCCTTGCTGCGTAAGCAGGAACCTTTATTAAACAAGGGTCTTCGTTTCGCTACTGGGGTCTTCCGTACAACCCCGACAGCCTCCCGTCAGGTGCTTGGGCATAGTCAGCCACTCATAATTTGGCGAAATCTGCTAGCACTTCGTTATCCAGAACGCTTGCGCTATTTCCCAGGATACCCCCTGCACGAAGTGGTCACCATACCCTCCCTAGAAGAGACGTATTCCAGGCTTCATTCGTGTTCAGGAGCTCACAAGGTGGGATAGCATAGAGAGATACCCTTTAGTTTAATATGAGGTGCCCCCTTTCCCTCCCTGGGCCTTTTCTGGGATGCGTGTTGACCTTCATATGAAATTCGGGGTCAAGGGCAATACATTCCCACACATCCTCAGATGTGGCTACACTGAGGCAATCCAGCGATATTCTGGACACACCCTTATATTCACTGATGGCTCAAAGACACTTGATGGTGTTGGCCCTGCTCTATGGAGCCCCAACTTCCAAGTCACTAGGTGCATTGGTTACAGGTGCCTACTGAAGCGAAAAACTGAACATCAAACTCTACAGAAAAACTGAAAAGAATAACAAAACACCAAACTCTATGGATAAAGAACGCACTTTTTGACTAGTACTATTCGCTAAAAAACAAAAAACAAAAAAACAGTAATTGGTCTGCTGACGAGACCAAACATCTTATATATATATACATACATAACTGTTAATTATGCGGAGAGAAAAAATCTATTAGCTAAACAACATGAAGGTCATATGGGAGTAGAAAAAACTAAGGCTAGAAAATTAGTTTTTTGGCCTGGCATTTCGATTTTATCAACGAATAATATCATTTCAGGTTTGTCATGATTTCATTGGTTTCATGACTATATTTCATCATTTCAGCTTTGTCAAAAAAGTCGGATTGTCCTTTCTGGAGATCCTGATGAATTAATAATGGATAACAACCCATTTAGCAGTGCGAAATTCAAAAAATATTTAGCAAAAATGGAATAAGTTTGGCCATTAGTATCCCCCTTTATGCACAGGGTCATTGCAGAAACGGGAGTGAGGATAGTGAAACAAATTATGCAAAAATGCGAGAAAACGGGACAAAACATAAACATTCACCTAATGCAGTATATAAATACTCAAAATCCTATTATTGGTTATAGGCCTAGCCGAATTATGTTAGGCCCATCCATCCCTAACCATCTCTAGACGTCCCTAATCATATTTTCCCAATTCTTAACAAATCCAACATGACATTGACCGCCCCTGAACCTATATGGTCTACCCCGGTACAGGCGCAAGTGTTAAAATGTGCGATAGCAAAAAAAAATTGCAGTCCCACGGAATTGAACCTAGAAACTCATGCATGCGCATCGAATGCGCTAGGTATCTCCCGAGCAAAGAAGGCGCTTGATAATATGCGGCGAAACGAGGGGTAGTCACACCATTCAGGGAGCCGTGGTATCTTACAACTTTCTCTACTCTTTTGTTCATTACGATCGGAAAACACATTTTCGTGCAATAAAACTTGAATGGGACCAATATGAACCATTTAAATAAGTGCTGTTGGCAGTTTTGGCCATCTGGCCAATAATTGGAGTAGGAAAAGTTTGCATCATTTCAGTTATTAGCCACCCGGCCAATGACTGGAGGAATCACTCTTCTTGTCATCCAGTTATTGGCCGGCCTTATATTTTCTACAATTTATGAGAATTTTATGTCCTGATGGCAGCAATTGATTAATAATCAACTAGTGATCATGCAAACACAAAAAAAAGTTCACCTAATTTAAAAAGCATCACATCAAACCCTTAAGAATGAGTTGAGGTATGCTTACCGTTTTCACAAGAAACAGGGTGATCATCCTAATTCTTGCACCTTCACCTCGTGAAATGAGTTTTGGAGGTTTCTATGAGGTTTCACTATAACGTTCAACATCCCACTGCCTTCTAGACTACACACTTTGATGGAAAAAAACATTGAAAATGATCCAAGAGACATCTGTGTTGTAAAGTAAGTGTAGATTTTCACGATTTCCCGAAGATTATTTTTGTCCTTTGTAGGCCTCTTGATGTGGTAACGCAGTACCTATTGTAGTTGATAATAATTTTCTTTTTACTTACTTATCAATATGCATGAGCTACAAAGTTACAAATTAATCTAAATTTTATTTTGTTTTTCCCACAGATTTCCTTTAAAAAAGAAATTGAGAGAATTGTATGAAATTGTTTTTTGTATTGACATTGTATAGTAGTATTGTATATTGCATTGTATTGAATTGACAGAATTGTATGAAATTGTATGTAAAATGAAAATAATAAAATAACATGGAAAGTGCCATGAAGTAGTTATTCATTTATTCAATTGTTCAGTTCCTCTGATCATACTCCTTGCCCCATCCAGGTGAACCCACGGTGTTTGTAAAACTGTGTCTTATGTACAAGATATTGTCTCAATATTGAAATGCAGAGCGATTTTTCTGTTACTTTGGAAGAATGGTTCTGAGATAATTGCTTTTGACTAATGGAAGGATCTTTTACTTTGAAATACCTAACTAACTTATGCCCTAACTATTATAAGTACACTATGAAAAGTACAATATCGCCACTACGCAAAACTACATGAAATCATATTGGTAAGTAATGCATGCATTACACGGACGTCCCTATGAATGGATTTTATGTAATTTGATGAGAGTTAAAATAAGAGAAAAAACAAATATATCATGACTTCTCGAACCCCCCCCCCCCCCCCCAATTAACTCTCTCCACCGACAGCAAATTCAAATAATAAAACTTCCAGTAGGTATGAAATTTGAAGCTCCAGACATATTTTTATAACCTAGACCGAATTTATAAACGAATTTAAAAAATGATCTCAAAAATCTGACTTGAATAGTTGAAACATCATGATTTATTACTATTACCTCCTCCAATCTCCCTCGTCCATAATGAAATTTGAACTCCTAATATACCTTCCAAAACTAGACAAAATTCTTAGTTGAAAAAACAAAAGAATCACAAAAATCTGACGATATTAGTTAAAACATCATGATATTTTACTGTTACCCCCTCCATTCACCCTTTTTCATAATCAAATTTGAAATTCCTGATATAAGACCCAAAACTAGACCAAATTCATAGTTGAAAAAAAAGAATCACGAAAATCGGACGAGAATTGTGGCCTAAATAAGTTTGTAAATCGTCATATTTGGTTAGATATTCCAAAGACAAACGGCTCCCACAGTTTGTCTCTGATGAAAATATTGCATAAAATTCATTTACGAACTGTGTTGTCATCATAATAATTGACGGTTTTAATGATTTTAGGCTAGTTTTCATCAAGATAATACAAAATATGTTTTCTACTTTATACACAAACTAGCTAGCCTTACAATTGAAAAAGGGCGCGTGAAGTTGACCCCAATATGTCCGCCAATGCTCTCAATTTGCATTAGGCGGCGTCTGAGATCCACGTACAGTTGTAGGGCCTTGGGGACTACTAGCGGATTATTTAGCAAATAGCTCAAGATCGGTGCTCTCCCGATCCCTCCAGTTTGTCGTTTATTTCCCGTGTACTCTTATCATATCTTCATCCTTCTTCCTTGTGTTTGTTTGAAGTGGTTTACGCGGTGTTTTACTATTTTCAAAATTCGAACTTGATAATTATCCAAACTTTTATGAAATTCGTCGTTCGTAGTACTCAATGAATGTGTCATCCGAAACTGTTTCCAGCAATCTGACATGTAAAGTGTTCTTTCCGTAGTTGCTATTTAACAAATTTCAATTTTATGTTGACCATGTACACACTTACACAAATGCAACATAATAATTCTGCCGTAGCGCTCCAAGCCCTACAAAATACATCTTCGGCAGCTCTTCGCACCTATTTATTATTTACTGACCTACCTATTTGCTGACATGGTTTTGCATATGAGTATGTAGCATGTGCCTAAAATCCGCCCCCATCTCTTGACGTCCTTAATCATCTTATCCCAATGTTTCAAATCCCAACAAACATTGACCGAACCCGCTCACTTGGTTCATTACCATATAAAATGTATTTTTTGTGGTAAAAAAACTCAAGTTAATGGAATCTGGCCTTGGCCCCTGTGTAGGTGTAATATTAGTAACCTAGAGTGATCCGACTTAGTTTGCGAGTTATACTATATTTCAATTTTCTACAAATTTAAATAATTCAAAACACCGTTTTCTGATATCACGCGAGTGACTCCCTAAACCACACTTTCTTCATGTTTGTCCCAATTTACTGGTATTAATACGAGACAAGCTAATACGAAACGCTTTTGCGCCTTAAGCCACCCCTTTGACAACTTCTCAATTTTCTTTGAATTTTGAGTATCACAAGAGTGACCTTAAACATTATTTTCTTAAAAATGCTGTCCAATAAATTTTGTTTCAATACGAAATAACTTTTGTGCACTGTGTTAGTCATGTGCTTCAGTTGACATTTTCCATGAATTTTCAAAAATTAAACATTCAGTTTTCCATTACTTATCACTCGAGTGACTTTTCCTGATTCAACTAATAGTCTCACATTTCAAGAGAACAGAAATGGGATAAAATAAAGTTATGGAGATTTTTTAAAATTATTGATTTTATTTTGTGAAAAATAAGTGAAAACGATCTTCCGCTACCTACAGGTAGAGTCGGAAGCTAAATGAAAGATTTCTTTAAAATGTATGTAGTTGTAATGATTTACATCTATTGAAAATGCATACCACAGTCGGGTCAGCGTAAGAAGTTACATGAAATGGTAGGTACCCCCGCCCCATCACCAGGTGGGCCGTGTGAGGAGGGGAAGTAGCAGTCTGATACCCCTTCCCTACCTCCTCCTCTGATCCACCACCCACTTCCCGCTCCTGCCATTGGCATGCTGACGGCGGGGAAGTGTTGGATGAGTGTAGAGGGGGTTACGGACTGTGGTCAGCTGATTTCCCCCACCTCCTTGCCTTCACGTAACTTCCTAGGCTGACCCGACTGTAATAATATTAACACTTCCAGTGCGCGTGGGCGCTTAAGCGCCCCTCCGTGCATTCGTGCCACACGGGAGGGTACTTAACACATTCAACGCGAGTCTGAAATGGGTGAACACGCCCCACACGGGGCACGCATTCTCAGAGAAAACACCCTTATCACTTTTATCAGTGCCCTGACTGACTGAAGGTCAGTATCAGAAAACGGCGACCTCTGGTGGGTAGGTAGGTTCCTACTGAGTAAATCGTGCTGCCGAACGGCCTTCTAAACCTTTCGTATCCAACACACGTGGCTTTCGAAAGAGGCACTATCGTATATAGGCTCTGTGTCATATGACACTGCCCGTGTGAGAGAAGTGCAGACTTGTGTCATATGACACATCCCGCATTGAACGTGTTAAGCGCCCCTCAACCTTCATACCTACCGCCTTGGGCGGGTCCATTGTTCTCCTACACCAACACTTGAAGCCGGTGTGTCTCTTCGTAAACCGATTCAGTACAACTTTAGCTGTCACCCTGTATAGCCAGGACCGTTTGCCAGCTTGAAATTAAAAAAAATTCACGTCATTTCGTAAACTCAAGCATTCTCACGCTTTTTGGAAAGTATTTCCAAGTTTTTTGTTCAGAATGCTCTACAATGTTTATTCATTTCATACAGATAAGTCTAGTTTTTTTCAAGTCCAGGTAACTTTCATGTCTTTTGCTGAGAAATTTATCCGACGCCATCAACCAGTGGAAATGCAGCGTTGGTAAATTTTTGCTATTGGAAGAATGAATTCTCAAGTCAGTTCAACTCAAAGTCAATGCTCAACAATTTGGTATGTTACCAGGTAGCCAAAAGGTTACATTTCGGTCAAAGAGCTAATTGTTCAGGGGAGGGACGGGACAATAACGGAGCGGACATGAACCCGCACAACAGCGGTGCACCCAGGGTTGCCAATCTGCAGAGGAACCAAGCGGGCGGGTGCTTAAGAACCCCTCCTCAAAATTACGGTAGAAATAGTATTTTTGGTATGGAATGACTTTAGGAATTATTTCCAAGTGGAAAAAGTGCACCTATGTCGAATTATTTTCAAGTTGGTGGGTATGACACAATTTGAGGTCCCGCACTGAAGGTGTTAATAATTCTGATTCCCCCCTTTGCCTTTCTCTGTTCAGGGTAGGTATAATGATGTCCGCTTATAAAGATATTAATATAACAGTCCCTTGAGCATTGTTATAAGCGGAATCTATAGTAGCTTTATTTTCTATGGAAATTCGCCAGTACTGTAAAGCTTCGATTATGCTCAATTCATTACTTAACCAATTACTAACCATAAATTCTGGTTCCTTTATTAGTTACTGTTTAATATCTAATTTCACACTAATACAATTACATAGATTTCAATTTTTTTAGAATTGCCCCTAGGACCAACTTCCTGTGCTTTTGACATATAAAAGTTGATAAAATTGTGAAAGTTATATGGATTAGCTGTACATAGACAGTAAATTCTCACACGAGTGATAGTTGGAACTTCACCCGCGTGAGATTTCAACAAAAAAATATGAATATTTATATTTACTTCATTAACCCAGGAGCGCTCAGAGTCACCTACAGGTGACACTACTTTGAGGGGCCACCAAAACTCCTCTGAAACAAATCAGTGACTTTTGAGCACTCTGATCACTTTAGTTGGACCTTATGGTACGTTGGTATTCCATTAGATCTCGTTTGCAACCTTTGTTGCTATAACAATTCATGGGATAAAACTTCTATGTTTTCGAGACCTAGGCAGTCTGGCTGACTTGTTTGGCGAAAAAATGCCATAAATTCGGTGAATAACCCTTGAAATACCATTTTTCTGTCTAGTAATATGCGTATTCAATAAAAAAAAGTAGTTTTTGAAACATTCGTTCATTCTGTGGCATGCTGTGCTCAAATAACTTTGAGTGTCACCTGTAGGTGACTCTGGGTGTGACACCAACTCCTGTCTGGGATTGATACTTTCTACTCAACTGGCATTCTTATTTCGGACTGAAATTAGGGTTTTTGTTTGTTAGCGAATTTTCGTAGAAAATGAAGCTATTTCAATGACTCGAAAAATGTTAAAATCCAATTTTCTTAGAACTTTCTTTAAGGAAGTCCGTTTTGAGGCATTCTGAAACGATTGCTGAAGTTTGTGCTTTTTCATTTGTAAATAGCATTTCCCAGTGAAATTAATAATTTTCCCATTCAAATTAATAATTTTTGTCAGTGAAATTAATAACTTTACCATTCAATTTGAATGGAAAAATTATTAATTTGGTTGGGAAAATTATTAGTTTCACTGGGAAATGCTATATATATATATATATATATATATATATATATATATATATATATATGTGTGTGTGTGTGTGTGTGTGTGTGTGTGTGTGTGTGTGTCATTCAAGATGGTAACTCTCCTTAGGATTGAGATAAAAATTCCGTTCTTTGCACATAAAATTGGACAACGTGAAAAAAAGTATCAAAAAATCACTTACAATGGCAGAAAACGGCTAAAAATCGTTGAATTAATTTTTTTTTAAAGCAAGAATTCAGTAAAAAGAAGTTTCTGAGCGATGAACTAAAACGTTAGTTCATCTGAAATATCAAGGACAGTTATATTGCTTTCCAACTTTTTCCCTCCGATACGCCTCAAGTGTGTCATCATATAGATATTCTCGACGTACAAGTACAATAAATCATGTTGAAAAATTAGGAAATGTATGTACAAAACTGCTAAAAATGTACTGAAGTTTCATTCAGTTTGCTGAAAAATCGATAAAAAATTAGTTGAGCTGGTGCCCAGAGTCACCTTCATGTGACAGTCCGATAAATTTTGATGAATTTGAGTAGTTATATTGTTTGAGCTATTTTTCATCTCTTTAGGGTCTACTCATTCAGAAAAAAACGAGAAATACAAAATTTGCCCAGGGGACCTTATGGGCGCTGTAAAGTTAAAAAAGAAAAGAAAAAAAAGAGAAAAAAACAGGTACATAACACTACTTTGGTTAGACACGTAAGATGTACATGAAATCCATTCTAAAAATAATATTTTATTGTTTCTTAGTGGTTAAAATTCATGCCACTCGCTTGAGGAACAATAAAAACACGCATCATGATATTGGATGGAATATGGCCGTAATTTTGAAAATTTTCAATGCATGTGCTTCAGGAAAGTCACAAATCCCTCTTTGTAGGGGTGGAGGGTGTCCTCACCACGCTATCTCTAGAGGGGCCCCCTACCCCTCATTGTACATCCAAATTGTCACCCGCGGGAGCACATTTTTGAAAATTCTCGGACAACGTATTTTTCCCCCATACCGATAAAACTATTGATTTCAGAATTAATTCCGCCTTATCATGTCCACCAATTGTTTTGGTGACGTCAAGGGCCCGTTAGTGGTCACCAAACCTCCCTATTGTATACATTACTAACTAATCCTTTCAAAATTTGCTTACAGGGCTTTGAAACTTCTATCAAAAGACTATGATCAGGAGTGTACAGTACTTGCACAGTTTCTTCTTGGCAAGGTGCTAGCCAGGAAGATGGAAAATGGAAAGATCTTGAAGGGAATCATAGTCGAAACAGAAGCATATTTAGGCGGTATCGATAAGGCATCCCATTCTTTCAATGGAAAAATAACTGAAAGAAACAAACCTATGTATGCTGCTCCAGGAACATCTTATGTCTATGCAATATATGGCATGTATTTCTGCATAAATATTTCAGCTCAAGGTAATAATTTGTAATTATTTTACTGTATATTTATCGTTTTAATCTAATACACGTACATTTCTATTTATAGGAAGCAGATTAGCATCTGCCAGATAGTGCACATTCGAGTTATCTTGTAATTTTCTTTCTCAAAATTCTATTTTGCTTATTCTATTTCTACAACTCATGCTAATTTTCCGTTGTCAGTTGTGAGGTTGAGGCTGTGTGTTAGCTTTGAGATTTCAGAAATCTCCCCCTCTACGTGCGTGAAATTTATTAAGCCAGTGTCTCCTTTTTCTCTCTGGGTTAGAGTTGTAATGGGTATCATAAGTCCTAGAGATTCTAGTCAAGTCTTATGCTCTCAAGGTTTTTCGGCCTATGGTCACAAGGAGAATAACTAGTCCTTGGTTCCCGGAGCTAATCACCTTCTTTTTATTAACTAACTAGAGGGTTTCTCGGGAATTAATGTCCTTGTCTCTTTATAGCCTCTTCCACTCGTCTTACCATTCGAATCTCCACTCCACTTTTAAAATCACGATTTTTCCAAATGTTGGTGTTTGGAAACCTCAAAACCTCAAGTTATTTCTCGAAAAAGTGATTTTGTTCATAGCTCATTATAATTTTGTGGAAACGTAGTTTAAAACACTGGGAACCCATTTGGGATTATTTACGAAAAGAAATATATAGCTTGTGATTTTACTGGATGTACTCCCTCCAGGATAACCCTTCATGATTATGCTAGTAGCAACACCCCCCCCCCCCCCCCTCCACTCACATAACCATAATAAAGTATGAGCTGCTTTTAACTAAACACATACAAAGAAAGATTCATGGAAATCGGTTGAACTTATCAAGATACATCACTATCCCCCCTCCCCCTAATAATTAATGAAGGAGGTGGGTTTATACTTTGATTCGGCTAGCATTGGTCAGCATCTGTGCGTGTGTGTGTTCCTTGCTATAGGCTACAATTTTGAAGCTATCAACTTGAAATTTGGTAAATAGACTCTTTGGACATCCCCAATCAGCTGTGTAGTTTATGGTGGCGCCATGCCGTCAATACTAAAGCGATCGGGATGGTTAAACGTAAGGACTAACTAGACCCCAAATGGAGTCTATGTGCGAAAGAACGGGGGTTTTAAGTAAATTCTTAGGCCTTTTATGGCCCGGACGGGGGACGGCGTCGGCGGACGGCGAACGGACATTTCAAATTTGGATTCTGCGCAATTTGAAACGTAAAGTGACAAAGTTTGAGGGGGGGGGGGGGGGGGTATAAAAATTGTTTGCTACACGATCACATAGGCTTATTATTGTAAATAATAAACCAAAAATAATAAATATTTCCTGAAGCTATTAACTTCAAATTTTGTAGGTGGACTCCTTAAGGTGGCCGTCCACTAGGTCGACAGAGCGGAGCGGCACGACGCCAAAATCTGTCTCTAGAAATATTATGGAAAATGATGGTAGTCCGTCCACTAGGTCGACAGCGCGGCACGGCGCGGGTGAGTCGAAAATTTGTTGCTCTCGACCGCTCTCCAAACTTCTGGAGTGCAGCGCGGCGCGACGCCAAAACATTTAGCACCGCCCCATCGACCTAGTGGACAAAGGTCGAAGCGAAAAAGTTTCGACCTCAGCCACTTTCGTAAGCGCTCGTGCATAAAATATTAAATACATGGAAAATTATGTGCAAAATTATGCTGATAAATGTACTTAAATTTCATTAAAATGTGCTAAAAAACCTATAAAAACTCTTTTAAAAAATCACAAATCTCTTTTTTAATCGCAGAATATTATTCAGAACGGGTTTCTGGCCCTAAAATTGCTAGTTAACTATTTCTTCTCCCACAAAGCCCTTAATTTTCAAAACATGTAACATAATATAGTACGATAATTTACAAAAATTCGCTTTTACGATCATGCTACATGTCTGTAACTTTTTAGTACTTTCTTGGTTATTTTTCTAATAGATAGATCGCTCGTCGAAATGTAGTGTTTTGCTTCACTATCAGTGGCTTAATAATTTCATGAAGCTCAAAAAACTTTTCTTGAGACATCCTGAAATATTGGACGAATTTTCTTTCATCGCTCAATAAATCATGGAAATGACGGATCGAAAAATGAAATCCGCCCCATAGTGGACGAACCTCAAGATTTTGGCGTCGCGTCGCGCTGCCCCTCGCTGCTCTGTCGACCTAGTGGACGGCCACCTTTAGACACCCAGAATTCGCTATAAAGTTTTTGGTAGCACCGCAGTGGACCAACTAGTTTGTTGAAAATGGTTTTACAGAATGATTAAATAGGTACTTCTAGCAAAATTGTAAAATATACGAAGCAAAAAAGTATCACCGAAATCAGTTGAGTATGGGTGATATTCTCGAGACTTGGACACTAGCGCATCCTTACATCGAGGCAAGCGAAATCGAAGTTATTTCACCTTGTTGTCATGGTGACGAGTAAACATGTGCAAAAATGCCCCATTTGTAGTCACAGCTGGACAACAGCATAACATAGTCTCACCTAGTTCCGAGTCAATATTTTCATTATTTGTGATATGCAAGGTGATAAATTGTACGCAAATTACATCAAGTTATTATCAGGTGTTGACCTCAAACGCTACGAATGCAAGATTTAATCTGTGGGGTAGAGATCCATATGAAATGTGTGTTGGGGAGTTGACATACAAGTGTTCTAGATGATCCAGACATCAGCCGCAAAAATGTTGTGGATTACCTATCTAGTTTTAGAACTGTTCTTTGAATCAATTGAAACTAAAAATGTTTAGAGTACTGTGAAAGTGGTCTTGTGAAAGGATGTGTTATGAGAGCTCTGTTAGGCGGGAATAGTAAGTTGTATCACATGTGGAAAGGTAAGTACCTAGAGGTAAGGTATACCTACATACTTTCCGTATATTATTACTTGTTCATGTAGGTACTTCATTGATAAAAACGAAAGTAGGTACCTTATTACCTTTTTTGTCCATAAAATTTGCGTAACTGCAAAACTCGCGCAATAACTGCACTGCCAATGCCGTCTTTATGAAATCTTACCTTCAGAGGAATGCATTTCAAGTTTTTTTCCTTGCAGCTGGTTTTTAATTCATGTTGCATATTCCCTGATTCGATATTTGACAAACTTGCTAATCAGCGGTTGTATTCGTCGGCAAAGCAACGACCCACCTACTTTGTTTAGGCACTTTAAACCAACAGCAAATCTGGTAGGACGTACGTAACTACCTAAGTAGTTTCGTTTCTTGGTGTAGCAACAACCTGCCTTGTTTATTTTGACAAACTATCAAATCTCTCCTTTTATTCATTCAATATAACAAGTCAAGTACAGTTCAGCTCAGTTAAGCATAGTACTACGAACTTATAATAAAACGCTGATGAAGCTACCTGAGCAATGGCTAGGTACCTACACAGCAGTACAGACACCCGAGGAATTTTCAATATTCTTTTCTTTACTATTTTTCAGGTTAATTATTCTCAAAGCCTAAACGAATGAAGTTCTTTAGTTTTCTGACACTGATTAACTACTATAGTTAGTAGGCTCCTAGTCCAAATAAAAACTCGTTCACGTTAGATTGGTATTGTTGACAGCAATCTACAATCAATTATTGCGCTGGCAGGCATGATTATTATAACATTTAGTCGAATTGAAACTTTGTATTGCTACAATATTATACTTTTTCAAAACGAAACTGTTGAAAAATGGCCTTATAACCACGAATTATGTTGACGTGAGACGGCAAACTTCTTGTGAGAAATAGGTTGGTTGAGTAGCGATTCATTGACGTAGGGCGGTATCATGGCCGACTTAAGCCGACATCATAAATAGTAAGATCATTTCCCATTCCATCAAACATGCCATCTTCAAAATGAAATCCCCGATTTTTTGCACTTCTAAACCCCAGATGGAAAAATGAAAATATCATTTATCGGAATTACTCCCTTCATTTACCCCACTGATAATTAATTTGAAACTCAGAAGGTTTGTTGCATAACTGGACTGAAATCTGGATCAAACAGTCACGGAAATCTGATAGGAATTGTGAAAACATCACGATTTATCAGCATTACCCCCTCCATTCATCCCTTTCCGTAATGAAATTTGATACTGCTGTTACATGTGTTCCAAAACAAGACTGAATTCCTAATTGAACTAAAATATGTAAGTTTGTGTCTGTGATAGCATTGACAAAATTTGTGATGATTTCTGGGAGTGAAACATCTTGGAGTTTGGAGTGATATATAACGATTTTAATTTCAGAATATTAAAAATTTAGTTACTAAATTCAGTTAAATTCTTCATATCGATCATTTAGGGGTCTCATTTCTTCTCTATCAACAACTATGACTAAAATTATGGTGTGGTTTTTGTAGAAGACTGTTTACTATGCAGCTTACACGTTACACATAGCGTTGCAGTGAATTTTGAAGAAATTATTTGAAAAACTGTGTTTTTCAAAATGAAACGAAAGTTTTGCACTCTCATGTTCGCCACCCTGCACGATCAATGTTCCGCCATCCTAGCATGAAGCCATTAACTTTTTTGTACACTGCATTGCGTCTTAGCGTGCTCTTTCAAAGTCTTTAATTTCTAGTGAAGTTCTTAGTGTGGCTTCCTGCAGTTTTTCATTCCTCGGATACCTAAAACAATTGAGTGTCATGGATCGAGGGCATCAGGATCTGGAGGATCGGAAACTCAATCGAGAACGGAGGCACCGCATGGCACAGGTGCTGTTCCCGTGGGGGAACTAGCAGCTGGTTATTCGCAAAGTCCACTTCCTCCGAGCGGACAAAATAGTGTTCCAACCTGGTTAAATCACTTGCTTGATATGATGAACCAAGATGTACAGCAACTGACGCTAAAATGGGCAACAAACCATACTCTAATCCCCAAATGAGTCATCCTACTTCGATTGGAGGAAGAGTAGGAGACATAGGATAATCCTCCTCCCCCACACATAAATCCTCCTCCAAAGCTTTTCCTGGCTTGGTGGCTGGGCCTCCATCTACAGGCAGCCAGCCATATGCCATCCCAGCTCTTTCAATGCACTTGAAAAACATAATGGGGGTCAATGAACCTCCACCAGTCACCCCTATCTCCGTCTGTCCTACGATGGTGGATAAATGTTTGGAGGGGATGAGGAAGGGGATCGCCCACACCATCTACAAACATCTATGCATTGATCTGTGCAGCATCCCTTCTACCTCCGCAGTTAGATCTACATTTGCTTGAATGTTTTTTAGCCTTTGCCATTTGAGTGGATTATTGGATTTGCAAGTCACTGGTGTCATCGGTTCAGATACTAATAGCCATAGCCAAAGCCGCCAACATTGCCTCTGCACCAATGTTGACAGCAAATCTATACCGGGAGTCCTGGACCCATAAAAACCACTTAGCTCAGTCGCTTTTACCATAATACTGGGCTACAGCAAGCCAACAGCCTCTAGGGTAACAGTTCCTTTTCGATAAGGTAGTGGTAAAATCAGCACGATCTTTACTGATGAGGAAAAATAAAGTGATCACTTATAAAGAATACTGTGCTCCAAGAAAATAAAGAAACCCTACTGTTCTGCCCTGCCTCAAAGCCTGTTCAGGGAAACTTCCGAAGTCCGAGATGCAGAGACCCTCATCCAAGGGTGCCCTCATCAGGGACCCCTGGAGGCAATTTTGAGGGTGTCCTCGAGGGAAGAGGCAAACTCAACATTATTAAATTCACAAGTTAGTGAGTGCCACCTCCATTTGTGAGGAGGTCGGCAGAATTTTACTATAATAGGAAAAATAAGACGAATTCTCATAGTTTACTGTTGTCAGTTTCTGAGTATAAGCTACTATTTCCACAGGAACAACATCACACTAAATCCCTTCTCCCCTCACCATTTGTGGGGAGGTTGGCAGAATTTTACTATAGGTAGTTGGAAAAATATTACTACTTCTCCTATGTTTCTATCGTGGGTTTCTGGGCATAATTTTCCTTTTTCCCAGGAACCCCCTCTGGCGTTACCCATCCTATACTCCCTCGTCCGAGCTAGCCAAGGGTGGTGTCCATAGTACAGGAGCTATTGAAAAAACGGGGTAGTAGAAATTTTGCTGAACGACGCCCCTTGTTTTATTTTTCCGGTGTTCTTAATACTTAAAAGTCGGGATCAGATCGTCTGGTTATCAATTTACGTGGGTTAAACAAATTCTTGATCTTGGCTCTCTTCAAAATGGACAATTTTCATTCAGTGTTGGCACTGTTATCAAAGAGGACTTTGGGGCGGGTCTGTAGCTCAGAGCTACATTCTTTATGGTTTGAATTGCACTGTACCGTAGAACATATCCATCATTCTTGGTAGACAGCAAGACTCATGTTTTCACTGCACTCCCTATGGGGTTGGCATCGACGCCGTTTGTTTTTCACAAACTGCTCCGTCCAGTCTGAGGGATCAGAAAATAACTGAGATCAAATATTTAGATGTCAGTTGGTTTTTATCACTGTTGGTTGAGGGTTGTTTACGATTTCTATGGATTGCAGCTTTACTACTTTCAAAACTGGGTTTCATAGTACACAATACAAAAAGTCAGTTGACCCCATCAACTAGATTTACATTCCTCAGGTTTGAATTTGACTCCGTTCAAATGACAGTTGGTCTCCCTGTAGACAAAATTTTGAAAATTGTCAAGGACATGTTCTGTTCCGA
Source organism: Adelphocoris suturalis (assembly GCA_030762985.1). Taxonomy (NCBI): domain Eukaryota; kingdom Metazoa; phylum Arthropoda; class Insecta; order Hemiptera; family Miridae; genus Adelphocoris; species Adelphocoris suturalis. The sequence continues at coordinate 7,298,414 of CM061051.1, read as the reverse complement.
CACTCTGCCCATTCACAAGCTAGCAAAAACAAAAGGTTATTGGGTTTCTTGTTCACCAGTGTTATCTTACGGTTCCTAGAAAGGGTAGAAGTTAAGGCTATCTGGGGGTAATTTTCATACCCAACCGCCTCCTTCCAAGCTCATTCCGAATTACATTGGTGGAATATAGGTGTACACAAATACCCTTCGCCCATTCAAAATCACCAGTATGATTGTACTATCTGGATGGATAGCTTTTCCTCAGGATGGGAAGGATTCTGCCCTCCTCATCGTGTCAATGGATTGTGGGGGCCCCAACAAAGCCAACTTCATATTAATTTTAAGGAGTTAGAGGCTGTCCGGGAAGTCATTTACTTTTTTCAGATAAATGATTTCTGAATTGTATCTTACTAAGGGTGAATAGTATGACAGCAGTTTCCTTAATTGATAGAATGGGATCAGTTTCCCTTCCCCATCTTCATAAGATAACTAAGCGGATATGGGATTTTTGCGAATAATGAGGCTTATGGATTCACACCACGTTTGTGGCAACAAAGACCAATGGAATTGCTGATGAGTTGTCTAGGCTGTACTCTAGGAACTGAATAATGATGTCTGCGTTTGGGACCTCCTCCATCGACCTTTTTGCATTAGGAGTATAGGATATAATTCCTCTAGGCATTTAAGGCCATACCTGCATCCTCACCGCCTCCTTCCACAAGTAGGTGAATGAGGTCCCCAAATGTGCTGCATAGTAAACGGTCTTCTACAGAGATCGTATCATTATTGAAAACTCAACTTTTGTACATTTGGGAAAGTATGAGTAGAATTATTGTAGGGATGAGAGAAGACTGTTTGGTGCCTGCCCAGACTGGTGCCTTTTCTGCCATCCAGTCATTCCCTTGCCTCAATCAGCGATCTTTGAACTAAAGTGAATGACATTATCCCAGTATGGTGCACACTGGTTCCTGACGACGAAAAACGAGACAAATGTCCATTTTCTGACACCTTTGCAGGGCCAGTTAGAGTAGTACCTAAGCCAGTAATATTCAAGCCGTAATATTCAGTTAGAGTGGTACCTGAGCTGTTCAGAATCAATGGTTTCTAAGCTCTGGTCTTTATATTGTAAGCTCATCTGCTCGAAGAAAGAGTAAAGGGTTAAGAACAAACAAGAAAATCGCGAAGAAAAGCCAAGTTTTGTAATGACGGATAAATAATATTTCAAGCTTGTTTTAAATATTCTTTCAGTGGCTTCCTTTTACAGGGCAATAAATGAAGCTAGCACGTTACTCACGCTCAGGAAAATGTTACGATAACGTGGACTTAGATCGTTTAATATAAGAAAAATTCTAGTTTGTATACATTATTAACGCTTTTAGAAGTTTATAAATCTACAGGTTCCACCCGCTTTTAAAAATTAAGTTGATTCGTGTCCTTACAGGTATGGAGAAGCGATTAGAACACAAATTAGCTGCGACCGTTGATTCTAGATTCTTATTAGTGGAGACAGAAAACGTCGGTTGATTTACATTCTGAGTAGTTGACTAGCTATTAAAAGTGAAAGAAATATATCAACATTACTCCAGTGACGGTATCTGTATATGTACATACACCATTGCATTCAGCTTAAAAAAAACCATTGAAAACCATGGGTCACATTTGGTTTTTTATGAAAGTTGGTTTTGTGTCTATTTTGCGCTATTTTTTGAAAATTTATCTACCCCTATGAATTATATCGTGGTTTATGGAGTATTGACTATAGCGCATGCGTAAAACTAAAATTGATCAACACAGACAAAACCCCCGAGACTGATGGACCGATTTTAATGAAATTTTCAAGGATTGTGCGGTTCAGCTCTTAGACTTTCACCTATAAATTTCACTGCCGTGGGATTAATAGTTGTCTATGTGCATGCGCTAACATTAATTTCTTATAACACCGACCTATAAGAACTCTCGACCGTATACCTACTTTTTTCTTCAACTAATTCTATATGTCCATGTTACATTATGTGAGGAATCTATGCTGTCCACCCAACTTGGCAGACTTTTTTTTGTAGATTAAGTGGAGTATTTTTTCTCGAGCTTGGGTTGTCCAACAACCCCTGAATCAATTCCAAAAGGTCGTCCCTGTATTGATGAAGCTCCACTTCAGAGAAACATCCTAAAAAGTCATCATTCTTTGTATGAAATCCACACCTGGCTGGGCCCTGGGCATCCTCCTTGTCGGGTTCCCCCCCTCCCCTCCTTTGTATAAATGTTTTTAGTTGCTTGTGGGATGCCACTGGGCCTGGCTTGGGCATGGATCAGCAGGTGCCACAAAGGGCAAGCGACTTATTTTATTTATTCTTATTTATTTTGAACATTATTTTCTTCATTTTTCTGTTTCTCATTTGGCATGAGAAGATGATTTTTTTTTTACGCCAATATCTGACGCCATTCATTCATTCGTTACCTAATTTGACACTTTGTAATTTATGTAGAAATCACCACATATACGAACACAATTATAAAAAAGCCAAAAAAGCAAAAAAATAAATAAATAAATACAAATTTAAAAAAAAGAAAAAAATGATAAGAATAAATAAATAAATTTCAAATTTATTTTCCTACAATTTTTACTGTTTGTTTATGTATGGCTCATGAACAATCGAGAGGAGCCAAATTTGCTTTGTTTAAAAACAAAGAAATTCTACTCGCTGTCATCCTATTGTTTGATATTTTATTCTGGCCTTCCAGGGATGTTTTGCAATAGCAAAAAAAAAAAAAAAAAAAAATAAATAAATAAACCTTGAGGAATATAACAATATAGAATACTTCCTAATGGATATAAATAAATACATATACCTCATATATATATATATATATATATATATATATATATATATATATCTGTAGTAAACTCTCCTGAAAGTTTAATTGCGATAGGCATTGGGACGGGGGAACACCAGCTGTTTAGTAACCATCATTTTTGGGCATACAATTTTTTTTCGGGCTCCTGAGGCCGAATCCCCGAAAAAGGCCGAATATGATGTAGGTATAGACTTATTTTGATCCTAGAACCACCAGTAAAATTTTAACGAAATCAGAGAGGGAAGAACCTCAGCCTGAGTCTCTCCTTGCATTACTGAGATATTCTCTAATTTTATAGATCATTATGATTTTTCACAGGGGAAGGCGCTGCTGTGCTGTTGAGAGCTGTGGAACCGATAGAGTACCTTGAAGAAATGCGTTCAATGCGTTTAACTAACAAGAAGAGCAATGCAAAATTTCTCAAGGATACGGATTTGTGCAACGGTCCTTCGAAGCTTTGTATAAGTTTCAATATTACCAAAGAATTGAATAACTTATACATGCCTGAATCTGATATTCTATGGGTTGAGCAACTTCTGCCTCATTCTGATGTTCATCTTCCCATTATAAAAAGCCCCAGAATTGGAATAGAAAAATGCGGTGCTGAATGGGCCACAAAAAAATTAAGATACTACATTTACAAATGCCCTTATGTGAGTAAACGCGATAAAAGATGTGAACAAGACTTTGAGAGTTCATTATAAACCAATGTGGTTCTACAATCTGTTTGTAGATGAGATTTGACTGTCTATTCAATTATACAATAAATTACTTAGTGTATCCCATGTTCCAATATTTGTGAAAGCCTATGATGCAAGCTTATGATGAAATTAGAACTCATAAACCCTTACTATTCATACTTATAGGTATGTTGTCACACCCAGACCATCTGGGAATTGGGTTGGCTATATCTGCCATTTTGTATCATACAAATGGTAGAAATCAGCATACTTTTACTGCATGCAGTAACAAGTTCTTCATCTCCATGTGATAAATATGTTCTATGTTCCTTCTTTTATCTCATTATTGATAGTTTCCACAGTTTTTTTTATTTTACTTGAATAATTATGCAGTGGTAACCATCCGCACTGGCCCATAAATCGATAGATACCTCGGCAGAATTCGAACTCAACTTTCAGTACCAGAGGGAAATCTTTGGGGACAGGTCGCACTTGTCTACTGACGTTAAAATTATTTTCGATATAATTTCGATTCGATATCATGCATTTCTGGGTTTGTTTGATTCAACGGGTAATCCTGATTTCAGAATCTTAGCAAGGGAAAGCCGTAATGATTACAGAGGTGCCTTCAATCGATTTAAACACGATGTAAACTACTCCCGAATTGAATGTGCTCTCAATAAGCGGAAGATCTGCTGGCAGTTAGTTAGTGTGGGAAGAACTTAATTCGAAAGCTCTAAACCGTCAACAAAATGATAAATTGAATTGTGATGGATTTAGTGACGCTGTTTCTAATGTATTTCTTCATTATTCCTTAACACCTGGTGAAGATTTTGTCGACTTCCTCCAGTGTGCACCTAAATTGCCTAATGAGTTTGTTCTTCACCAGTTACAGTTGAAGAAATCTTTGCTTCTATATTATCCCTGGGAAATAGCAAAGCTTCGATTTTCATTGGGATCAACTCTCAAATGCTGATGGCAGTCTCGTCAAGTGTGCTTGAATTGAACCTATGGTTTTATCATTAATCCTTGTTTTGAAGTGGGAAAATTCCCTGAATGCCTCAAGAAATCAGTTTTAACTCCAATAACAAAGAAAGGTGGGTCTAAAGATTATGATGGTTTTAGGCCAGTGTCTAAACTAACTCTACTTGCGAAGGTTATTGATAATTTGGTGCTTAAGAGGTTGAATTCTTACTTGAAGGAGCAGTCTATACTTCATTCCCAACAGTTCGGGTTTTGTAAGGGTAGGAGCACTATCACAGCTGCAATGTAACTGATCTCTATCACACTTGCCGCCTTGGAGGACAAGAATCTGGTTTCGCTTCGTTTATATGACCTAAGGCCTTTGACCTGTTGTCCCATGACCCATTGCTTAGAAAGCTGGAGCATTATGGTTTTGGTGCAAGTGCTGTGCCGTTTTTCGGGAGTTATCTGAAAGGTTGGAAGCAGGTGGTCTGTTATAATGGGGTGGAGTCAAAAGAAGTGAATATTCCTTGTGGTGTGAAGCAGGAAAGTGTTTTAGGTCCCTGCTGCTTTTTGATTTTCATTAATGACCTTACACACCAATTTGAAAATCCACGTAGTATATTTATGTTTGCTGACGATATTACCTCGTTGCCGGTGGGGTCCTTTACCGATGGATTGCGTCAAGATCCCCAAATTAAGGAATCAATCATTTGGAAATGGTGCTCCTCCAACGCACTGATTTTGAATACTTCTAAAACCCAGGAATTGGAATTTGGCTTAAATCGTCGCCTCGACCAACCGGTTAATTTCCTTGGCCTCATGATTGGTAACCGTTTATCTTAGAAATGTCAAGTGGAATCCTTGGTTCCCAAGCTGGCCTCAGTCGTTTTCATGATTCGATGACTGTCCAAGGTTATTTCGAGCGACGTCTTGAGATCAGTTTATTTCGCTATTCAGTTTATTTTGGATTGATGCTATGGGGCAACTCGAGCCATGCTGTGGAGATTTTCAGGCTGTATAGGGGATCTTTCGCCTGGCTTCGAATCCTGACTGTACCAAGTATGTACATGTTGACAGTCCTCAAGTACATAAAGTCAGACGTTTCTATCTTCGCAAGTACTCCACACTTCCACGAGTATAGCACTAGAAGTAAAAACAATTTATGTCCGCCTTTTTCCCGTCTTGGTGTCTCCCAGAATTGCAGCCCCATGCAGGTTGGTGAAAGACTGTTCAACTCGTTGCCGCCATTAATCCGGGACCTTAGTTTCCACCCATTCTGTAGGGTGGTGAAAGACTCGCTCCTACAAGCTGAACTTTATTCTCTGGACGAGTACCAGGATGTGAAGTGGTTGAAAGTTTGTACCTAGTCATAGTTCAATCAATTTTTTTATTTGGATCTGACTTATCTATTTATTTCATTCTTGTTTTAGTTGTTATTTTTGTATTGTTTTGGTATTATTCCTATATATTTGTATTACTCCTGACTTTTGTACTGCCTTTCAGGCCTTTACAAATAAAAAAGACTATTATTTGTCAAACCTCTTCGACTGCAGGAATTTTCCTGTAGGTACTTAATACAGCAAAATATTTCTAATAAAAACTAATTTATCTCTCAAACACTGTGCATTCCTGTTTATTGTTTGTGAAGATAACTTTCTCGGCATTTGTTAACCAAACCAAAAATGTTTGCAATAAAAATACCTTCAATAAAGTTTTTTATTCTTTTTATCCGACGAACTCCATCTGCATGATACTAACACTACATAACTACATGATGATAATTACTGAATAATTAATTAAAATAGTAATTTTTAAACGCTTTTTACCGTTCGTTTTCATACTTTAAACAGTCACAGGAACATGTGGTATAAGTCTCGTCTGGTCTGCAAAACTATAGGTATCAGCAAGAACACACCGTACTACAAGAAGTATACTATGGAGTCACTACAAATTGAACATTTGACGTGTAACTACATTAAAAATATTTGAAATTTGTATAGTTAATTTAGATAGTTTTGATTGAAGGATATGAGAGCTTGTCATTATAATAGGATGCATTATTCCCAGTTTACTGAATGTTTGGACGTTTCTATTCTAGATGTGAGGTTTAGTAGGTATAAGGTTCATAGACGACTGAAGGTGGTTTATAATTCTTTTATAAAAGACAAATTGGGTTCTTCTGATTTTAATTTTTCGCTCATTTGGTTAAAGTTTTGTTAGATCCGGTCGCTGTTGAACTGTATGGTTTTTTAGAGCATTGTTATAGTTGATTATTAGTTTGTCCACCACAGAATTCCGGGCCAAGTTTTGTTCGAAGATTACTATTACACTTTTTGAGGTCATCTAAAATCTTGTCATACTCTATCATCATCACCATATTTCCTGTACAGGCCTATATAACTGTTCCTTTGTTTTAAAATGAGTCCTTGTTTTTGTCTGTTTTGTACCTATGTCTTCATAATGTTGAATATTGGGCACCAATTCGTTTGAAGGTTTCTAAAATTCTTAAGAGGTTTCTTTTCATAAAGATTCGAGCTTCTATGATTCAATAGTTTCAGGATGGTGAAATAATTGGAATTTAGGTTTTTGACTTCACAGTACCTAAATGCTAGTCAGATCATTGTAATGGGGTACTACATGTAGAGAACTTTCGAGTATGAATGGTCCTAGGTTGATTGGCGAGATTCCTCCTTTGTGATTCAAATCCTTGATTTCTGCACATGCTGCTATAGCTGCATATTAAGCTGCTATATTAACCTGGAACGTGTCAAACGGAAATTACTTCCATGGTCTATGGTGAGTATCATTGGAGGATTCGTCATCTGATAAGATTCTGGTGCTTTTCTTATTGGGGGATTTGTTTGCTGAAGAGGTTGAAGGAGCATTATCAATTTGATGTGTTTGGTTGACCCATGTGGGTTCAGTTCTGTATCGTTGCTCATATTTGTATCAATATATAGCCATTTATATTCACAGTACTTGGGCTCTATTTCTGTCCTTCACCTCTGCTATAAACGGCACAGTGGTGACGAGTGGTTTCAGATTTCTTGCATTAAGTTAGTGTTGAGGTGCTCATTATCAAAGTAATAGTGACTGGTCAGCCACCTAAAGAGACCTAGTGACAGAGCTGGTTATGTAACAAACTAAAGTGATGGCAGAGGTGGTGAAGAAACCCGAAGAAGTGCTCCTGTTATAGGTATCCAACAAGAAGAAGTGGTCCTTGGTACATGAGCAAGAACACCAAAGTGAATCCTGCGCAACAACAACCAACATCTTCAAACCAAAACAGCAATGTTTAGGTTTGTTCCAGCATGGTCTAGAGAACATGAACAGAACACAACTAATTCAGAACGAGAACTGAGGTGGTGGGGATGAGTTCACGAATTTTTCATTTGATATTCCATAACGCGAATGCTGGAATGCTGTCTGAAAATGTATTCCTAAAACCTACCTTCCTCAAGGCTCAAACTCCTTTTCCAAGAAAAGTAATGTTTCCTACAAGTCAAACCGCAATTTATATTTATGCAAGTCTCAGAATAATTTATTGTGAAGCCGTTGAATACGCAAAGTGATAATATACATGAGGCAGAATACCAGCTTGGTAACGTGAGAAAAAATAGAAAACAAATGATAGCAAAGAAGGGGTTATGTCCCAGCGAGGTTATCTTCTCCCTGCTCAGTTCACAACCCCGCCTTCATTTTGGAGCGTGAAGTTCATGACACAGGTCATGAACTCGGGGAGCTGGAACACTACAGGGTCAACACAGTACAAGAAATTAACCATGCTGGAATGTCACAGTAGCTGCTGTGTTCCACGCTGGAACAAACCTAATGGTAGTATTTATTGAGGACTTGATGGGCGCGAAAATGTAGCCTTCCACTTGAGATTACCTGAGCAAGGTTATCCATGAAGGACCGCTGTTAGTGGCAAGTTCAAATCCAACTACAGGGTAGGTATTCGTCTCTCGATGAGGCTTAGTATTCGATTTATTTCGAGACGAATTCGCGTTATTTTGCCCTTCTACGGATGGATTTACTGCCTTCTAGGGATGGGTAAAACTATGAAAACCAATGAAATATGAGGTGGAAGATTGAGATATATGCCTAGGTACATTCCTATAGACGAAAAAGGTGGGTAGGAAAATTTCTTACTCCATGACTTTGTATCATTTAGAAGTTATTGGTCTTGTGGATTTAGTATTCTCAATCGCGAAAATAAAACCACAGATTATACTAACGATGAATAAAACTTCACTGAAGGTTTTCTCTGTCCAAGTTACCATAATATTGAACGACCACTTTTACCTGCCGAAGCTTGCATTGCCTGCGTTTAGTCATTTTCAGTTTTCTGTGCTGTGAATACTAATATTTTTTTAATAACTAGTGTTTACCTACTTAGGTTAGTGTCGTTTTAATAAGTAATGACAGCCCATCTCCCGTTTTAACCAATCGGTCTCGGAAGAAGATGTAGGTACCGGGTGCAGTGCTACCGTTTCAACAACGTTTGTATGGCAAAAAAGTATTATAAATAGTAATCTGCTATTCAAAAAGAGCTTTTGGATTTTTCGATTTTTTTAAAAGCTTTTATCGATTGTATAGCAAATTTGAATGAAATGTAAGTACATTTCTCTACATAATTTTGTACATAAATTTTCTAATCTTCTATTTTATATTTGATAAACTTTATTTGAGCAATATTCTGCTAAAAATTATGAATTTAACAATTTTTAGCCAATTTTAGTGATTTTTTCAGCATATTTTTTGAAGGTTGACCAATTGAATGCTCTCAAAAAGTTCTGGCCAACGAACTCATCCTTTCGTTTGAAAAGCTTGATTTCCTAGCGCAAGAACGGAATTTTTATCTCAATCCTATGGAGAGTCTGGAATGGCACACACACACAAGCGCGTGCGCGCGCGCACACACATACACACACACACATATATATATATATATATATATATATATATATATATATATATATACAGGGTACGGCAGAGAGGACGGACGGTTTTAAAAAAATCATAAAATAATTAATTTTTACTCAAAAACAAATTTATTGATGCAATCAGGTTCGCAAGGAAATAGCATTTGTGACAGTCAAGTGTGAAAAATCACATCAGGCATGTGGTGGCCGAAATTGTTGATGCAGTGCTGGAGGTGTTTTTGGAAGTTCGCGTAGACTCTCTCCAACATAGCGCTACTTTGAAATGATCACCAACTTCTTTTTCCCTGAATTACGACGGTGACGTGTTCCACCCCGACGTGTGTGGTTCCAGCAGGATGGGGCGACCGCCCACACAGCCAGAGCATCAATGGACGTTATTCACCCTCTCTTCCCTGGTCGCCTTATTTCCAGGTTTGACGATGTTCATTGGCCTCCTCGGTCCCCAGATTTATCCATATTCGATTTTTTCTTATGCGGACACCTCAAGGCTAAAGTATACAAGAACAAGCCCCGAACTCTGGACGAATTGAAGGACGCAGTTCGCGTGGAAGTCGCCCAAGTTGAGAGAGCTATGTTGGAGAGAACGCCCAAGAACGCCTCCAGCACTGCATCAACAATTTCGGCCACCACATGCCTGATGTGATTTTTCACACTTGACTGTCTCAAATGCTAATTCCATGCTAACCTGATTGCATCAATAAATTTGTTTTTGAGTAAAAATTCACTATTTTATGATTTTTTTAAAACCATCCGTCCTCTCTGCCGCACCCTGTATATGAAAAAGCGTTCAGGAATAGTTTCAGAATGCCTCAAAACGGATTTCAATGAAGAAAGTCTTCAAAAATTTTGATTTTTAAAATTTCCAAGCCATTGCAACAGTTTCATTGTCTACGAAAATCTGCTAAAATTCCTGCCTAGACTACAGATCCTCTCGATTTTAAGCCCGTTAGGAGTAGTATCTGGCTCCAGTCTTACATGTTCCTTTGCCACAACTGATAAACCTCAGTGTGATAACAGGTGTTTTTTCGGGGGGCCCTTAAAATATCTATGGTTGTACCCATATTTAAATATGGTGGAAAAAAAAGGATGTCGCAAACTACCATCCTGTATTTCTTCTCCTCCCTACTTTTTCCAAAGTTTTTGAAACTGCAATGAAGCAGCAGGTTTTGGGCTACTTCGAATCGAATAAGCTATTTAGTGTGCAGCAGTTCAGTTTCAGACTTCTAATGAACACTACAGACGCAATTATGTCATTTGTAAATTTTAGCTGTGAGTTCTGTGAAGAAAGAAAGTACGCCAGGGCAACCTTATTCGATTTGACCAAAGTCTTTGATCGTGTAAAGCATTCAACCCTACTCAACAAGCTGGTGAAACATGGATTTTCGACAAACGCGCAAAAACTCTGCACCATATTTAGCTGACAGTTATCAAACTGTGAGATGGAGAAATGAAGTTTCTCCTATGGCTGCGATTGATGTCGGGTACCTCAAGGTTCCATTCTGGGGCCTCTGGCTTTTTTGATTCACGCAAACGATTAGAACAATTACCTATCCCCCTCGACACATTTCATAAGATTCGCAGATGATACGACGCACAGTGGGCCAAAAACCGATTCTGGGTGGACAACATTATTTTATTAGCTATTCTTACAGAAAATTTTGAGGTACCTACCTGATTCCGGATATACCCCACGTCCCTATACCTAAAATAGCTTTATCGATCCAAGAAATAAATTTTTGACAATTTTTCTCACTTTTTGACCTTTGGAACTGACCTAAATATTTTTTGTACTGAAAAAAAGTTATTGAGAAAGAAATTTTGCATCGAATGAGACCACTGCCAGCTCTCTCTCGTTTCTTAGATTTTTGGCGTTTTTTCGAAGTTCTCGTGATCTACCTACCACTCACTTGTTGAGGATTTCCATAGAAGTGGGTAGTGAGTGGTAGGTCACGAGAACTTCGAAAAATCGCCAAAAATCGAGGAAGAGAGTTTGAGACCAGACGGTGGTCTCATTCCATGCAAAATATCTTCCTCTACAATTTTTCAAAATTCTTTCAACTTCTACGAAATAATTTTGTTCACCTAAAATCGATTTTTTCTTAAAACTTTGCCTTACAAATCTCGAGATATTTAATGATCTGAATCTCTGGGTACCAGTCAGGTACCAGTCAGGTAAATACCGGGGTATTAGTAGCTGCCAATTGTTATTAAATCATCATCATTCTACGCATATTTGAGAACTGTAGTGGATTTATATATGTTCTACTTGGTGTAGGTAGACCAAGTGGGACGTTGTGAAAAGTACCCGTATCTTGGTTATGCGGGTTAGTCCCTGCATTATTTCCGAAGGAAATGTGAGCGAAATTGTCAAGGACATTTTGCTGGGTGGTTGAAACTCGTGGTTCGTTCATTGTCAGGCCGCGAGGGGCGCCAGGTTCGGTTCGAGCTGTTTGGAAATGCGTATTCGGGTGCTGAACCGTTGTGTAATATTCCGGCCTTAGATTTACATCTGTAGGAAGGACGGAATGTGTTTGATTGAAGTACTGGGAAGTACCGTTTGGTCCGTGCGGTGTGTGCAGGAGAGGAGTGTGTTTAACACTCGGATCGACGGTGCGATCGTGAGATGAATATTTAGTATATTCATGGGTAGAACCGTAAGAACTACCTTCCGAGAGATTCTGAAAAGAATCCTCGATCCCTTGCGTGTGCACGGGAGTAGCTAACAAACTTTCTGAGGGTTTATTAGGTAAAGCTGCGATCTCGTCAAGAGGTGCGAGCTTTGGGCGTGGAGCTGGCCCGGGTAGTTTGTCACTACGTTTTGAGTGAGAATCGAGTTTCGGATAAGGAGCTGGAGCAGGGCCGACGCCTGTCTCCTCGCCAAGTTCTTTTCCCTCGAACCCGAGGAAATAAGATGGGCTTCGCTCCATCGAGATATCCGAGTGTGTTCACTCGATAGAAACAAATACCTTTCCGTTCGGATGAAGGATTTATGTAGAGGAGGGACTCGCTCGACAAAGCTCTATTCCAGCTTGATGTCGGGGTCCTCTCCGAGCCTTGATAAAGGCTTCCTTGGACGGTAAATTGGAGCGTATGAGCTGTGCAATTTCCCGGCGTACCCCTCGGGCAATCAAGAGCCGAAGGCTGCGAGATTCGGGTGATACGGCTCAGGCCTCCCTGCGGACGCGACGTTTTAGACGAAGTCTTAAACGTGCCGGGTGGGGCCCTGACTGGAGATCTACGTTGGGCAATGAGTAGTGCAATGACTAGACTCGTAGATGCCAAGAAGATCGAGAGAATCCGTGAGGAGGAGAAGATATGCCTTTCTGAGTCTTGAAATGCGTGTAGAAACTTCGTCGAGAGATGAGAAGAGTCGTCAGCGAGAGCAGAAGGTGGAATGAATACGGAAGGCTCCGTGCGGGGTATTTATAGGGAGGTGACCGCCTCCTGCCGCCCCCTGGTTGGTTCGTTTAATTTCATTAGCTCGCCAGGTGTTCTCTTATTGGCTCGCATAGAGTTTTCTCAGAATCTGTGAATATGATAGCTGAGTTGGTTTGCCAGCCTTGCCCTTGTATTTCTTAGAGGTCGATTGATTATTTCCTTGGGCTGTTGTTTTCAAGACAACTTCTGTGGGTTGTCCTGACGAACCCTTCTCCTGCAGTGGGTGTTTGGCTTGTTGCTTATTTGTGAATATTTCGTTCGTGAGTGAATATTTCGCATATTCTCTCGGGCGAAATATGTTATTTTGTTGAGTTGTAACTCGACGTCTTTTATATGTACTTGTATCGTGAGTACTTCTTTTTGGTAGCCCTGAAAAGGGTTGTTGCAATACTGTGGTGGAATTCACCACAGGCGCCCCCCCAAGACGTCGTGTTACTAACGATGACGTGCTCGGGGAAGAACTGGCAGGGAAACACGGAATTTTCCGTACGAGACCCTTGCCAGTTGGGGCGGAGGTTGCTGAGTAACCGGCCGTCCTCGCCTTGGAGTGGACCTCCGGCCCCGTCAGTTGCGACGGGCGTCGGGGTTTGGTCACCCCCGATCCGCACCTTGTCGACGGGTACCAGACCCGTGAGGGCTGGCCCCGCGGCCGCGGAGGGCTGGTTGCGGGGAGGGTAGGTCGGTGGTGGGCAGTTTGGCAGAGCGTGGTCACCCAACTCTCACCGAATTTGTTGGAGGGGACGCGCCCTCTGGCGGATTTTCGGAGATTTTCCTCCTGCTTTTCTGTATTAATTGGGTTTCGTGCCGCCGTTTCATTGTCATCCAGCGTATAAGCTGGTTTAATTTGCTGTTTGGGAACTTTTTTAAATTGTTCACCAATTTGCACTGTGACAGAGACTTTATCTCGTTTTATCACTTTGAAAGGCCCTGTGTATGGGCATTGCAATGTAGACAATTGAGTCGGCACTCTTATGTAGACGTATGAACATGTATCCAAGTTTTTGGGCATATTCACAGCGTATTTGGTGTTATTATGCTTTATATGGGTGGAGCGGAAAAATATTGGTTCAGAAATATTCGTTGATGTAACGAATATATCTCCTGGAAGGGGTACATCTATCCCGTAGACTTTTTGGAAAGCTGTTGTTTCCGTCGCTGGGTCCACCGCTGTACGCATTGCTAGTAGTACTTTAGGTAGTGCGTCAAGCCAATTTTCGTTTTGAGCTTTGATCGCTTCTTTCAGTGATCTGTTTCTACGCTCCACCATGCCGTTTGTTGAAGGTTTGTATGGCAGTGTGTGTGTATGTTTTACCCCTAAACGCTCCATTATCGATTGAAACAGAGCTGATTCGAATTGTGCTCCTTGGTCGCTGGTAATGTATTTGGGAACTCCTTTGGAAGCTACCCAAATTTTAATAAATGCGTCAGTTATAGAGGACGTCTCAATATTAGTTAGGGGAACAGCCTCCACCCAACCTGTCGCTCTGTCTACCATCATGAGAAGGTATTGTTTTCGTCCTTTTGCCAATGGTAATGGCCCGGTTATGTCGACGTGGACATGAGAGAATTTCGTGGCCGTTTCGAATTCTGTGTAAGGTAGTTTAACAGAGCGAGTGATTTTGGCTCGTTGGCAAGTCTCACATGCTCTTACCCAGTTTGAGACGTCCGTGCGGAGTCCGTGCCAGAAATATCTCTGTTTTACTTTGTACACTGTTGAGTGTATTCCCGGATGACCCAAATTGTGAATTTGTCCGATTATCTCATGTCTTAATTCGTTCGGAATGTATGGTCTAGGGTGTCCTAAGTCTAGGTTACACCAAAGTTCTCCTTGCGTAAACTCCACTTTGGTGAGTTTGTGCATGTCTTCCGGCCTGGGAGGAGCTTTTTCCTGTGCTTCTAGTATGTGAAGCAAGAGGTTACACTCCACTGCGGCCGTAACTTTCGAAATCTCGGCTTCCGCCGGACCCTCGTCCGTTTGGGTTGAAATTGATTTAGTTTGTATTTCAACCGGGTCGAAGGGTCTGGAGAGTGCGTCTGCCACAACGTTTTGGTCTCCAGGTATGTGACGAATATCACTTGTCATCTGTGATATGTAGGTCAGCCATCTAAGCCTCATTTTTGAAAAATGGGCATTTTTTTTAAGCATTGTGCCTAGAAGTGGCTTATGGTCAGAGCATAAATGGAAAGAGCGTCCGTCCAAGTCGTTGTGCCAATGTAGACAAGCTTGGTATGCCGCGAACATCTCCTTGTCAAAAGAGGCTTTGTTTTTCCACTGTTCCGGGATTTCTTTGCTAAAAAAACCCAGTGGTTGATATGTTTTGGAGCCGTCTTTGTTGGATATTTCCTGCTCTAGTGCTGCTCCGATGTGAGTGTCGGACGCGTCGCACACTATCCTCCACTCTGCTGTAGGGTGAGGATGGGCTATGTTTTTTAGCGTAGCTTTGATCATAGCTTGTTTTAGGTTGTTGAACGCTTGGTCTCTTTCTGTAGTCCATTCAATCGGAGTTTTGTCGTTCTTCTTGTTCGACTGAATGGCATTGTAGAGAGGTTGAGCCATGTGAGCGAATTTTTGTGAACAGGCTCTGTAAAACCCGCACATTCCCAAAAACCTGCGTAAGCTACGTACGTCGATTGGCCGGGGAAACTGCTCAATGGCTTCGATTTTGTCTTTTTTAGGAGTTATCCCTTGTTCAGAGATAGTAAAGCCCAGGAAATCGACGGAGGGTTTGGCGAAAACGCACTTGTCGAACCCTACACGGAGCCCATGTTCTCCTAATTTGTCAAAAATTTTCGTGAGGTGTGCCAAATGTTCTTTGTAAGATTTGGACGCCACCAAAATATCGTCTAGATAGACGAATGCAAATTCAAATTTTCGCATTACACTGTCCATGTAGCGTTGCCAGGTTTGTGCAGCGCCGGCCAACCCCATGCTCATCTTTTTGAACTCATATAGGCCAAAAGGGGTGATAATGGCTGTTTTGTGAGCGTCGTCGGGGTGCATGGGGATGTGATAGTAAGCCGACTTCAAATCTATAGTGGAATAGATTTTTGTTCCGTGTAAGTTGGCTTGAAATGAGCGAATGTGAGGCGGAGGGTAGGCGTCTTTCTTCGTTTTCGCGTTCAGGAAACGGTAGTCGCCGGTGATCCTCCATGACCCGTCTTTTTTTGGCACACAGTGTAACGGGGACGCCCATTCGGAATCTGATGGTGCAATTATGCCATCAGAGAGCATTTTGTCAAACGTGCTCTTCACCTGGGCTCTCTTTTCCCCTGCCATGGGTCTTGCTCGAAAGTGTACAGGAGTACCCTCCGTAGTTATACGGTGGTATACCCCGTTGTCTTTCCATTTTCCTTGGAGCTTGTCCATACGTTGTTTATAATTCTCGATTATTTCGAGTATTTTTTTGTGTTTGACGAGTGGGGTGCTCTCAGTGTCGGAGCATTCGTCCCGGTGAGGAATTGCTGCTTCAATTTGCTCGTCCGTGAATTTCTCTTGCATGACGGCTGCTAAATTTTGATCAGCGTAGCTCTTCATTGTTTTAGTGTAAATATATTTATATTTCACTCTGATTCCGATGTCCCATGTTTCAAGGAATGGAATACCTAGAATGGCTAGGTCTACTTTTGTGATCATGAAATCGGTTGGCATGTCGCCGAGACCGATGTTAATTGTGGTTTCTGCTCGTCCCAATGTTTCAATTGGGGCGCCGTTTGCTGCCGTAAGCTTGATATTTGTTTTAGAAATATCCAAGCCCAGTTTTTTCGTGACTGTGTGGGGGAGAATGTTAACTTCAGCCCCTGTGTCAATGAGAAATTCCGTGTCGTGAATGTGACACTTGAAAAAGAGCCGTTTGAAGTTTTTAGACTGCCGGCGTATAGGCTCTGCTACGCTGGCAGTTACTCGTTTTCCGAGTCCTCATTATCTGAGGTCGGAACGATACTTTTGTGTACCGGTTCCGGTGTAGTTTCCTTGGAAACTTTTTTCTCTTGAGGCTGGCTTATAGCTGCAGCCTTTTTAGGTTGTTTGGAGACCGGTGTTTTCCATCCACAGTGTTGGGGATCTGCACACTTACGTGTCTCCTTGCCGAACTTAGCGTGGTTTCGGCAGATATATATTAATTTGTTTGGCCCAGGCGTCTTGTTCTCAGTGGGCTGAGAAACTGCCTTCTTGGGGCTAGAGGTTTTCATTTGAGTCTTGGCCTCGACTTCTCTGATATTTCGAGAAGGAGCTGTATTGTGATATGCGTGTAGGGTATCAGCCATGTCGAGCCGGGCGTTTGTGCCCACTTGAGCTGCGACTAGGCCCCTAGCATCGTTGGGTAGGGTCTCGATCCACTTTTGTGTGATCAGTGCTTCCGAAAAGTACCCAACTGCTTTGGCGTACATCTCGTGGTACGTCGTGCTAGGTTTTTTAGCGAGAGATTGGGGGTCTTCTAGTGCGAGCAATCTATCTTGTAGAGATAGCCCATATTCTCTCGTTAGGCGTTTCTTTGCCTCTTCATATGGTGCGTGGGGAGCCGTGAGATAGGCTGAGTCGATAGCCTCTCTCATCTTCTCAGGAACCCACTTATATATGGCAGAAAAACACTCATTTTGTGTTCTAAAGTTTTTTCGGATGCAGTATTGATCGAATTCTGCGAGAGCACGATCAATATTTTTCTCCTGGAAGATTGGCTTCTGATAGTCGCCTAACTCTTCCAAAAGTGTTTTAAAACCGCTCTGAGGAGAGGGTTGGAGCGTCAGATTCGGGGCGTAAAGGCCGGGAGGAGGCCGTATGCCCGCTGTGGTTCCCTGAAATCCACTATCTACATAAGAGGGAAAAACTTGCTCCGTGTTAAGCCTGTTCAAAGGCGGGGTCACCATTTGTAGTGGATTTATATATGTTCTACTTGGTGTAGGTAGACCAAGTGGGACGTTGTGAAAAGTACCCGTATCTTGGTTATGCGGGTTAGTCCCTGCATTATTTCCGAAGGAAATGTGAGCGAAATTGTCAAGGACATTTTGCTGGGTGGTTGAAACTCGTGGTTCGTTCATTGTTAGGCCGCGAGGGGCGCCAGGTTCGGTTCGAGCTGTTTGGAAATGCGTATTCGGGTGCTGAACCGTTGTGTAATATTCCGGCCTTAGATTTACATCTGTAGGAAGGACGGAATGTGTTTGATTGAAGTACTGGGAAGTACCGTTTGGTCCGTGCGGTGTGTGCAGGAGAGGAGTGTGTTTAACACTCGGATCGACGGTGCGATCGTGAGATGAATATTTAGTATATTCATGGGTAGAACCGTAAGAACTACCTTCCGAGAGATTCTGAAAAGAATCCTCGATCCCTTGCGTGTGCACGGGAGTAGCTAACAAACTTTCTGAGGGTTTATTAGGTAAAGCTGCGATCTCGTCAAGAGGTGCGAGCTTTGGGCGTGGAGCTGGCCCGGGTAGTTTGTCACTACGTTTTGAGTGAGAATCGAGTTTCGGATAAGGAGCTGGAGCAGGGCCGACGCCTGTCTCCTCGCCAAGTTCTTTTCCCTCGAACCCGAGGAAATAAGATGGGCTTCGCTCCATCGAGATATCCGAGTGTGTTCACTCGATAGAAACAAATACCTTTCCGTTCGGATGAAGGATTTATGTAGAGGAGGGACTCGCTCGACAAAGCTCTATTCCAGCTTGATGTCGGGGTCCTCTCCGAGCCTTGATAAAGGCTTCCTTGGACGGTAAATTGGAGCGTATGAGCTGTGCAATTTCCCGGCGTACCCCTCGGGCAATCAAGAGCCGAAGGCTGCGAGATTCGGGTGATACGGCTCAGGCCTCCCTGCGGACGCGACGTTTT
Source organism: Adelphocoris suturalis (assembly GCA_030762985.1). Taxonomy (NCBI): domain Eukaryota; kingdom Metazoa; phylum Arthropoda; class Insecta; order Hemiptera; family Miridae; genus Adelphocoris; species Adelphocoris suturalis. The sequence goes on along the minus strand of CM061051.1, from coordinate 7,279,737 downwards.
AGACGAAGTCTTAAACGTGCCGGGTGGGGCCCTGACTGGAGATCTACGTTGGGCAATGAGTAGTGCAATGACTAGACTCGTAGATGCCAAGAAGATCGAGAGAATCCGTGAGGAGGAGAAGATATGCCTTTCTGAGTCTTGAAATGCGTGTAGAAACTTCGTCGAGAGATGAGAAGAGTCGTCAGCGAGAGCAGAAGGTGGAATGAATACGGAAGGCTCCGTGCGGGGTATTTATAGGGAGGTGACCGCCTCCTGCCGCCCCCTGGTTGGTTCGTTTAATTTCATTAGCTCGCCAGGTGTTCTCTTATTGGCTCGCATAGAGTTTTCTCAGAATCTGTGAATATGATAGCTGAGTTGGTTTGCCAGCCTTGCCCTTGTATTTCTTAGAGGTCGATTGATTATTTCCTTGGGCTGTTGTTTTCAAGACAACTTCTGTGGGTTGTCCTGACGAACCCTTCTCCTGCAGTGGGTGTTTGGCTTGTTGCTTATTTGTGAATATTTCGTTCGTGAGTGAATATTTCGCATATTCTCTCGGGCGAAATATGTTATTTTGTTGAGTTGTAACTCGACGTCTTTTATATGTACTTGTATCGTGAGTACTTCTTTTTGGTAGCCCTGAAAAGGGTTGTTGCAATACTGTGGTGGAATTCACCACAAGAACCATTAGGTACCAAAGTCATCACGATCCCCAGCTTTCCAAAATAAAAGATGAGCATAGTAAAATTGTAAGATTTATAGATGATTTATTAAAACATACATAAATTCAACCAACCTTGCGAAACGTTGGCCATGATGTCGACTTTAAGAAGAAGAAAAAAAAAAAAAAAAAAAAAAAAAAAAAAAAAATCACGAGCTAGCCTGGACATCCTCATTATGCACTAATGACCACTTGTATAAACAAACTAAATATCCCATGATTGTACAATCGCAAGATTCACTGAGCATAACTGAACAAGAAAACATTTTATACCAGTTGGAACCTGTGTTAGTGACTCTCCAATAAACCTCTAAAGAACTCAGCATATCAAACTATTCCTTCCGAAGACTTTCAACTTTTTGATTTTTGGCCAGGAAAAAGGGGTTTCTGAACCACTGTGCGACGCTCTCATCAGGGGTAGTACCATGGAAAAGGTTGTAAAGGACAGCGAAATTATGAAGGAAATGACTGCTGAGTGGATGAATGCAAATATTTTGTGTCTGAATAATAATAAAACTGCTACAATTGATGTGACATCCTCCCAATTTACGTGCTCCTCTGAAATAAAAGTAACTGAGCGTGTTAAATTTCAGGGAGTCTTCCTTGAGTCTACGCTAACATGGAGTGACCATTGTGCCAGTGTTTGTAAGAAGATGAGTGCCAAGTTCCTATCTATTTAGAATTTTGTCTGATTCTGTAGGTACCTATCTAAAGAAGAAGAAGAAGGAAAAGGTTTATTACAAATCGAGCTCGAGCTTCATCCAATCAGGGCCGTTCAGGATTGAAATCGCTTCATCTGGAGAAAACGTGCTGTGGCGGAATGCAAATGAGCCTCTTTTCATGCGCCGTTTTTTCGCAGAGCGCTCGATTTTCTATCTGCTGCCACTTTAAAATTTGTTCGAGAGCACTTCGTACGTCAGCGCCAAAGTTTGTTTCTGGACCCGTAGAACACGATGGTGCCGTCAAAATTGGCGAAAGATGCGCATCCTGGAGAAATCGGCGAGAATATGCGTGAAATGACGATAAAAATGTGTTCCCCACTATGGTTTTTTCTGCTTTAGACACAGTCATTTTCGACGGTTTTTGCTCAGATTGGTCTTATATTGTTCGTTGAAGTTCCAATTTGGTCCCATGCGAGTTTCGAGACATGAAATTGTGTTTTTAGAAAGGGTGAATGAAAATGTAGGCGAAAACGTTGGTTTTCGAGCTACAGCTATTCCTTATCCCGTCGAAACGTAGTTACTCTGAATTTTGTATTCGAAACCTCTTAATCTCGGAGAGGTCTCCCGTTTGCCCTTCTACGCACATAAAATAATGGCATATCTTTATTAAACCTAATAAACGTTTCGTGGTTCCACATAGTTTTATAAGGTTTAATTTGTAAGTAATTTCCAATAGAAAAAAAAAAAACGTCTGCCAAGTTGGGTGGGCAGTACAAAGTCCTCACATATTGTAACATAGACGTATAGAATTAGTAGAAGAACATAAATTTAACATCCGACAGTTCTGTTAGTACTGAAATGTTCTTAAAACTAAACTCTTCATGGTTCCACATAAGGTGCCGCGTTTGATATTCATTTCCAACCGAAAAAAACGTCTGCCATGTTGGGTGGGCAGTATAGCTTCCTCACGTACAAAATTTTAACATCCGACAGCTCTGTAAGTACTGAAATGTTCTTAAAACTAAACTTTTGGAGGTTCCACTTGATCTTTATAGGATAGCCCTTCTACGAAGATAAACGGCCTATCTTCACCTATTAAATTTAATAACCTTTTCGTGGTCTCACATAGAAAACGCAGCAAATTATTACACAGCAATTTTAGTATTTTCGTTTTGACCCTTTTATAAGATTTATTTATTTTTTTGCCATACCCTTGGGATTGTCAATGGAAAGGGATTGTAAGCAATTTTCAAATTTTCCACCCCCACCCAAACCATGGGCTGTAGACCTCGATGGTATGGGGATTATATCCAGTCGCATCTGCATCCCACACCGAGCTAGGGCAGTATAAATTCCTCACATACCTATAGTAAAATGGACTTATAGAATTAGTAGAAAAACAAAGTACCTACGAGTGGAAATGATTGATAAGTCGACTTTATAAGAAATTAATGTTTGCGCAGGCCCAAAGACTACTATAAATCCAACGGCAATACATATTTGATATTACATAGATATTAGCTAGGTACCTACCTTTTATAAGATTTTTTTTTTATTCCCTAGGGATTGTGAAGTAAAGGAATTGAAAGGGATTGTGAGCAATTTTCAAAGTTTCCTCCCCCAACCGAACCATGGGGTTTAGGTCTCGAAGGTATCCCACTGTATCCCATCACATCTATACATCTCACACCGAGCGAGCGAGAAAACCTACCCCTAGTAGACGAAGCGAGCCACGTCCCCAATAAATTTCAAATCACCCTTAGTGATCTACCGTTTCCAATCATTCTACATGTCCCATTCAACAGTAAAGACCATCGCATCTATACAGCCATACCGAGCGAGCAAAGCGAGCAACATCCCCTACACATTTCATATCACTCTAAGTGATCTACCGTTTCCAATCATTCTACATGTCCCACTCAACAGTAAAGACCATCGGATCTCTACAGCCATATACCAAGCGAGAGAGAAAACTAGGCTAGTAAGTAATAATTAGAATTCCTTTTCTTGAAAAACATTTTTAAAAGCCGTCATCTCTCGTTTCTTACAGCCATGTGCGAGCCGGAGTTTCTTCTGATTGAGGAAGGTACTCAACTCCTACATTGAAGCATCATTCAACAGAAACTGTAGGTAGGCACCCGTCACCACGTTCACCCCCTGCTTCCCCCCTTACCCGTCACCTTGCTCAAATGTCCATGTAATGTGAGATCGTCACATGGTATGGTGTCTCCAATTGCCGCTCATCTAAAATTTGGTCACTTATTGGATTTCTAGATCAATTGTCTGCTTGTCCGTTCAGACTTCCTTTTAGACGACGTATTTTTACGTCGCCATGGCCAGAATTAATCGTGATAATTTTGGGTTTTTTTCGTTGAAATTTTTAGCTCAGTGAAGTTAGCCACGATTTTGGGCTACGGTCCATATTTTCGTTAATATTGGTCGTACTGTGTCCTAATTTCGCACGTATACTCAGCACCGAATCTGGCAGTTCCAAACGGGGGCGGCGGAGGCGTAGCGAACCTGGGGCGGCTAAGGGCGATTTTACGGACTTCCTGTGAATGTGCCGCCAATTTAACCGTTGGAATTGGTTTCAGCACCCCAAAAAACCCCTAGAGCTATATTTTCGTTGATTCTGGCCGCTCGGGAGATCTGGCAGGGTTCGGATATACGGACTTCCTATGAATGTGTCGCGGGAATAACCATCAAAATCGGTTCCAACACCCCAAAAAACTCGTACTTTGTAAATGGTAAAATGGTAAACCATTTTTGTTGGTTTTGTCAATTTATAAGAGGGGGTAAATTTTGATAAATTAGGCATCGGGTCACGAACAAGCAGACTAATAGCAGGGTATACTACAAGGTTTTCAGCTACGGCCCGTATTTCGTCCAAATTTTGCACACATACTCAGAACCCAATCTGACAGCTCCGAAGGGGGGCGGCGACGAAGGCGTAGCGACCCCGAGGGCGGCTGTGGAGGCGGCTGGGGCGGTTTTACGGGCTTTCTGTGAATGTGCCGACAATTAAACCATCAGAATCGGTTCCAGCACCCCAAAACACCCCTATAGCACTATTTTCGTTGATTCTGGCAGCTCGGGAGAGTGTGAAAACGGAAGCGGAAGTGGTGACGGTTGGGGGGGGGGGGGGGGGGAGGGGGGGTTACACGGACTTCCTATTAATGTGTCGCGGAAATAACCACCATCAGAATCGGTTCCAGCATCCCAAAAAAATTATTTTTGTTGATCTTGTCAATTTATAAGAGGGGGTTACACGATAACGATTTCTATTGAACGAACTGTCAACCCCTCCTTTACAACCTGTTGCTGGCTAAGTCAGGGGCTGGGTACGCAAGCGCGATACACAGGTGAATGTTGCTTAGCTACGACAGTGGAAAAACAGACCATCCAAACTAACCAAACACATGAGTAGAATGTAAATCTAGAAGAATGAATGTTGAAGAGAGCGGTGATGTGTTGATGAATGGAAGATTAGGTGGATCACAAACTCCTGCGACTAAAGATGCTACCAACAAACAACCAAAAGGTTTGTCTTACTAAACTACTTCAATTTCCCAATTCAAGCACCTTACCAACCTACTTTAATTTTATAATTCATATAAATCCACTACACTGACGATTCAATTTTTAATTGAAGTCCTTTATGAACGTAGCCTATTCTACTTATGTGACCAATTGATTTCACCACCAACTGTTGCTTTACTTTTCAAACCCGCGAAATGAACAAAATATTTTTATTTGGATGATCCTTGCCATCTATTATGTTGTCCGACCGGTTTTGCTTGTGGATCCTGCCAGAACCATTAATGTCATGGATAGATTAAATTTAATAAATCATATTTTACGATCCTCATTTATGGCACATGTTTATGAACATATAAAAATAATAATACCCACATCAATGTGGAATATTTGCAAACAGGCAAAACATCAATATGATGGACACGTTAGATTTCAAAAAAATTCATATCTCACTCAATTGTTTTCTTCAGCGCATGTGCATGTGCTTAAACACCCTGCTTTCACATAAATAAAATGTAGTGTACTTAGGTAGTTTGATAGTGCAAATGTTCCGATAAAGGTGTCAATCATCTGATTCAGAGTATATTTGAGTAGGCGAGTTGCAAAACCCGCTAAATCCATTTTTCAAAAAACTGAGTTAAAGGTACATACTGAATCAGAATGATGTCAGCTATCGTTTAGAAATGGTTTCAATGCCCTAAAACCACTAAAAGCCGCTGAAAATCGCGTTTGAAAATTCAATACTGTGCCAAAACCCACTAAAAACTGAGCAGCTGCGGGTACGAAACCCACCAAAAACCATCAGTTGCAAAACACACTAAAATCTATGTTATTCCACACAGCCTGGGTATGTTGAGAAGCAAAACCCACTATATTTTACTTTTCAAATCCAACTTCATATTCTTCGTTGTTTCTTTTCCATGGTTTCTCCTTTTAGCGAATTTTCTTAGAAAATGAAGCTATTGCAATGGCTCCAAAAATTTTAAAATAAAAATTTTCAAAATTTTTCTTCATCGAAATCTGTTTTGAGGCATTCTGAAATGATTCCTGGATTTTAACGCTTATATATATATATATATATATGTATATATATATATATATATATATATATATATATATATATATATATGTGTCATTCCAGACGATAACTCTCGATAGAATTGAGATAAAAACTTCGTTCTTTCTCCAAAAAATCAAGCATTTCAAAAGAAAGGATGAGTTCGTTGGACAACACTTTTTGAGCACATTAAATTGGTCAAATTTCAAAAAATGTACTCAAAAAATCTCTAAAAATGGCTAAAAACGGCTAAAAATCGTTCAATTTATATTTTTTGGTAGAATATTGCTCAAATAAAGTTTATTAACTATAAAATAGAACATCCAAAAATGTATGTACACAATTATGCTGAAAAATGTACTTAAAATTCATCAAAATTTGCTAAAAAATCGATAAAACCTGCTAAAAAAGCTAAAAATTCAGAACCTCTATTTGAATAGCAGGTTATTATTTAGAATACGTTTTTTGCCATAAAATTAATGGTTAACGATTTCCTTGCACTCAAAAAGCTCAAATTTCAAAACAATTCAACATTATACAATACGATAATTTACGAAAATTCGCTCATACGATCATGCTGCATGAATGGAACTTTTTTAAAATGTATCAGGTCTCTTTCAGTGTTGTTATGTTAGCATTTTGTCAGGAAACAGTGAAGGTATCAGGAAGGTTCTATATTAGCTGGTGTAACAACAAAAAGCGAACTTTTCTTCGTTCGAAACTTGACCACCTCTCAATTGAGTTCATTGCCTTCACTCACTGATTATTAGTTTTCTTACTACAATAGTTATTATTCAGTTCAAAATCTGGTTTTAGTGATGATAGAGTGTAATCCGTTGGTATTTCCGACACTGACTTCTGGGGAAATCAAAAAAAAAAAAAAAAAAAACACCCAGGCGACATCATGGAGAGTGATTGTGAATCAGTAGTTTGAACCTCACGATGCAACTATGTTTGAATTTTTTTTTAAATTTACAGTAAAACTGTTACCACTTATCTAATTTAGTGAGCTTATTTCATTAGTTACCTATTTCTTAGGTTTGTTGAACTTATGTAAGTGTACCTTCTGTTTTATTTATCGATTTTTTACAATATTAAAATGAGTTTTTTGAGCATACCACTTTCATTTTTCCCACCCTAGTGTCTTTTTAAAATTCAACAGCTATTCAGAACTGCAGGGAAGTCCATTTTTTGCCAAGGATATCGTAAACACTTATACCTTAATTATTCAATTAAATTTCTTTAATAAAATTTGTCGCCCAGCTCTATTGACAAGGGGAAAAAAAAAAAAAAAAAAAAAAAAAAAAAAAAAAAAAAAAAAAAAAAAAAAAAAAAAAAAATGACCTCAACCTCAATGAGGTAAGACAGACTTGGAAACTAGTGGGTTTTGCATCCTGACACAATTTGCAGATGGCCGATCATACGGTTGCAAAACCAGCTATTTACCTATTGCGGTTGCAAAACCCACTAATTAAAAATTTGAATCTAAAATAAAATTCTTCATTACACACCAACATGTATTAAAATTTGCAGGTAAAATCATGTTTTTTTTCTGATTTTTTGAAAAAAAAAATTTTTGATTTGCCTTGCCTGGATCAACAACCATTAGTTTTTGGCGTTTTTCTCATCTTCGTTTGAAGTGGATTTAGCGGGTTTCGCAAATCGCCTACTCATTTGCAAACTGTCATCTACGGGGTTCTGATTGATACGAAATGTAATCTTTTGAGATACAATATATTTTTATATAAAATATTTGAATGTCTGGCTGTTTTTCCATAATTTGAGCAACCGCTTTAACCGCATAATTTGAGCCCGTTCGAGGAGAAAAAGGTTTCCTCCCTGCATGACATCATCTCACTCAGACGAATTCGTCTTGCGGATTTTGGTTCTGTATTTTCTGTAATGGGTAAAAAAAAAAAAAAAAAAAAAAAATCAGCACCTCAAAGTTTGTTGGTTTACTCGCGATAGGTACATACCAATATTTGTGAGACAACTATTCGTCACCTCCCGCCACTTTTTACTCAAAACTTATGGATTTCAAACCAGCCAGGGATATGATTTAATCTCGGCATCACTTTCCGTCAACCAAAGGCCGATTCAATTTTCAAAATGTTCCGGTCATGCAGCATGATTGTATGAGCGAATTTTCGTAATTTTTATATATAAGACAAAATATTTATTAGTTTTTGTAAATGTAATAATATTTAATCGTTGTATAAGTATACAAGAAATAGGTATGCTTATCGATGTCTGAATATACTAAAATAAGGGAAATATGAACTTTAACTTCTATAGCAGAATACGCAGGTCAAAACTTTCACGAGAACTATATTTCCACAATTAACACCAACACATGTAAATTATTCCAAACAGATAATTTTCATATCGTTGATCCAAACATTAATTTGTGGAGTTGCTCCATTCGCATTTTCACACTTCCTCTCGAATTGATTCGTCAACTCTGATTCCAAGTTGCCAGGCGAAATCTTCGAATTTGCTCGTAGGCAATGGTTTGGTCAACACGTCAGCGGGCATTTCCCAAGTGAAAAATATATAAATTCGACAGCATTTTCGGCCACAAATTTTCAAATGAAATGATGTCGCACATCAATGTGTTTGGTCCTTGTATGATGCATCGAATTTTTCGACAACTGCTGTGTCCCTTGGTTGTCGTTGGTCGTCGCAGTATTCGACTGAAGAGCTTGCAACTCTCCGAGAAACTGCCGTAAATAGAGCACCTCCTTTGTAGCTTCTCCAAGTGCTAGGTATTCAGCTTCCACGCTAGATAAGGCAATGGTTTGCTGCTTCCGGGCTTCCCAGGTAATGGCTGCTCCAATCCAGTCTCGCAATCCAGAGACCCCTTTAGATATCGTAACACTCTTTTCGCAGCTTGCCAGTGTTCGCCAGTGTAGCGAATGACTGAGCGAATTCACTGTATAAGTGATGTCCGGTCGAGTAGCTACGGCGAGGTACATCAACGATCCGATCAGTCGTTGATATGGGTATTTGGACATTTCACTTGTGTCTGGTATTTCAGGCTTTTTCAATTTTAGTCCAATTTCGAGTGGTGTTTTAACTGGCCGAGAATTTTTCATTCCAAAACGTTTCAAAATTTCTTGTGTGTATTTCTTCTGGGACATAAAAAACTTCCCCCTCGTTTTGGTATTGTGTAAATTCGATTCCCAGGCCGTAGTGTAGTGGACCAAGGTATTTCATTTCGAACTCATTCATCAAGTTCTTTTCGATTTTTTCAATCAATTTCGGATTGCCAGAAGCCAGCCATAAATCGTCGACATAAATTGCGAGGATGAATATATCATCGGTTACGCGAGTTTGGTGCACACAGGGGTCGGAATTGAGTAGTTTCATATCCAGCTTTCTTAAGCTTTCATCCAGCTTTATGTACCACTGCCATCCTGCCTGCTTGAGGCCATAAAGAGATCGTTGCAAGAGACAAACATCCCCGTTTTTAAGGCGTTTGAACATTTTCTTGGCTTCTTCAATGACCTTGCTCGAAGATTTTTTTTCATTCAAGATTTCTTGTAATATTTCTTCAAAATTTTCCGGAATTTCCATAAAAATTTGTTCTTCTAAATTCCCATTCAGGAATGCAGTGGGTACATCAAATTGATGTATTTTCAGATTTTCTTCAACTGCTAGAGCCATAATTGTTCTTACCGAGCTCATTCGTACAACAGGTGAGAAGGTTTCGTTGAAGTCTTCCCCTGGTTGTTGATTGAACCCTTTTGCAACTAACCGAGCCTTCTTCCTTTCAATAGAACCATCCGCCTTCAATTTATCCCTCAATATGACTCTGGAACCAATTATATTTTTTGTTTTTTCGGACGTGGGACGAGTTTGAATGTTTCATTTTCCAACAATGAAGAATATTGGGACACGATTGCTTCTTTCCAATCACGCGCATCGTGGTTCCCAATGATTGCTTGATAGTTAAGCAAGAAGCCAAACCAGCTGTGTCAGTCTGTTATAAGCAGTCTTGAAATATTCCTGCCTCAAGATCCTCATTCCAGTGGCACATCTACTTCGCGATAGGTCTTCCTAGGTCTTCCACAGTTTTCTGATCTTTCTATGTGGGGTCTCCCTCTTCCTCGAACAGTCCTCACCATTCGTTGACTAGTTCCTGGTTGTTCAATTTCAATTACGTCTTCAAGATTGTTGATCAGGATATTTTGTGTTATTTTCGTTGTAAGTTTCGTCTTCATTTCGTCCATTGTTTGCAGTTGCCCCACCAAATTGTTTAGATTGATCTGTAGGATTCATTATTATTGTCAATTTTCCTCTATTTTCTTTCTTCTGTTTTTTTTTTTGGATCAAACAGCTTGTCAGGAAAAAAATCACCAGCTTTTTCGTGGGTGAAAAATTCTTGCAGAAATTTTACACCCTTCGACACTATTACTTTTTTCTGATCTTTATCCCAAATGCGGTAGCTCTTTGTTTGGTCTGAATAATCCAAGAAGATTTTTTCTTTTGATCTCGCTGCAAAGATATCTTTTTACTTCGCTTTATCAAGGTAATACACTTTGCTTCCAAATATTCTGAAGAGTGAACGTTTGGAATTCTTCCAAACCATAGTTTGAAAGGTGTCTCTCCTCCTCCTATTTCTTTTGATGGACATCATTTCCTGACGTGGTTGGCCGTGTGAATGGCACACAGCCTTCGAGTAACAGGAATTCAGTTCCAGGAATTTATCAAACTCCTTATTACAGAACTCGGTGTCATAATCTGGTTGTACTTGTTTAATTTTTCTTCCCATTTGGTTTTCAATCTGGATCTTGAATTTTTTAAATTCTACCAATATTTCCAATTTTTAGCGAATTTTCGTAGAAAATTAAGCTAGGTATTGCAATGGCTCGGAAAATTTTAAAATCAAAATTTTAGAAAAATTTCTTCATTGAAATCCGTTTGAGGGATTCTGATTCTGGGATTCTGAATAAGTATATCTTGTATATATATATATATATATATATATATATATATATATATATATATATATATATATATATATATATATATATATATATATATGAAAAAGTGTTAAAAGTGTTAAGCTCCAAGATTCGTTTCAGAATCCCGTTTAAGAATATACTCGTATGTCATTCCGAACGATAAATCTCCTCAAGATTGGGATAAAAATTCCGTTCTTGCACCAAAAAAAAAAAAAAAAAAAAAAAAAAAAAAAAAAAAAAAAAAAAAAAAAAAAAAAAAAATCAAGCTTTCCACGAGCACAAAGTCAAACAAAATCAAACTTTTTGAGCACAATAAATTGGTGAAATTTCAAAAGATGTATTAAAAAAATCACTAAAAACGGCTCGAAATCGTTAAATGTATATTTTTTGTTAGAATATTGCTCAAATAAAGTGTATTAACAATAAAAGAGAACATTCAAAAATTTTTGTACAAAATTATGCTGAAAAATGTACTTAAAATTCAATAAAATTAGCTAAAAAATCTATTAAAACTGCAAGAAGACCTTTACTTGAATAGGAGATTATTATTTAGAATACGTTTTCTACAAAGGCATCAGTACATGAGGCACCCTGTATATATTTCCTGTATATTATATTTCCATAGTAGAGAGAATCTACTTGTTACTATAAACTCAAAAATATAATGGAAGTTGAAAATTGATCCTTCGATTGTGGAAATAATAGGCATAAACTTGTTTATCTTCCCTCTCTCTCACACAACTGGAGTCCACATTAGCCATAAAAATTTGTTTCGGAGGTTGAAATACGAAGCGAAATATGAAATGTCACGTTGGATTCGAACCAGAGGACCTTCTGCTCCGAAGACAAGAACGCTAGCCACTCAGCAACAGCGGGCATCAGCAGTGATAGAACAACTTCAGTGCTTAGCTGCTGAGAAGGGGTGAGACCTCGCACTTGAAAGTCTGGTTACTGGGGGGTCACTAGAGCTCTCTGAAAATCTAGGACGGAGCTGCTACTGGGATGAATTTAGTAACAAAAAGTCATTTCTTGATAAATGACTGATTTGTGTGAAAAAGCTGCTCTTATGTACACTCTCACATAAGCTCAGCTAGATTATTTGCTGGTTTCAGCTCCAGAGTTTGTACCTGTGGAATCTAACAATTGGCTGATCCACTCGAGATATGTACGAAAGGAATTCGATATATGCCAGCTAATGATTGAAGAAGATCTTGCTAGAACTAAAGGATGCAACGAATACGCCAACTATATTTTGGTGAGATGAATTTATCTAATTCCGTTATCCTACTTCACTGTTATATATATATATATATATATATATATATATATATATATATATATATATATATATATATATATATATATATATATATATATATATATATATACTTTTTTATTTTTACTATATAAGTATATCTACTACTTTTTTTTTCAAATTTCAGGGGATGGTTTACCAACACCAAGGGAAAGTTCGCGAGGCTCTGGAATGCTTTCAAAAATGCTGCTTCTTGAATCCAAGAAGTACATCAAACATTAGATTGTTGGGGCGATCATGGTATCATCTTTTTCTTTGCACATATATTGTTATTTAACTATCAAATTTTTGGAAAAAAACATTTTTCTAAATATTATTGTATCAGTTTTTAAGGTTGTTTTAATGGAACGCCATATACCTCGGGCTTGCCCCCCCCCCCCCTCCTCTGCTAAAATGGTTAATAATAGATCAAAAAAATACATTTTTTCCATTCTTAATGTTTTTCTGTCAGAATACCAAAAATGACAAAATCGCGCATTGTGCACGTGCCCAAACGTGCGCAATTGACATCAACTTCGTTATTTTGAATGGGGACCCCCATTTGTTATTGCCAGATTTGAATTCTACGTGAAATTTCATGAAGAAATGACCCATACTTCCGAGTCAAGAAGAAGCAGAACTTAGTTTGTATAATGGCAGACCTCTCCCGAGCCTTTGACTCAATCAATCATGCTTTATTGTGGTCAAAGCTTTCAAAGTTGGGAGTTAGTAGCAAGATTATCTGTGTGCTTAAATCTCTTTATGGGACCGCACGTTTCAAATTATAGAAGCGGGAGACTCGGCTGAGGTCTGGGGGGTATGGTATGGCGACGAGCTTGAGCCAGTGCAATCCCAATTTCTGAAAGGTCTCCTCTATCTCCCACGTAATACACCGAATCACTTTTTACGAATTGAGACTGGGTTCCCTGCACTTAAGGCCATTGTTTATGAAAGATCAATTAATTACTGGGTCAGGATTTCTATGATGGATGAGAGTAGGTGGCCCAAGATTTGTTTTAGGGTATTGGAGAATATGCATAATTCTTCCACCAGTTCAACTGATCATAACAACTGGTATACCTGCATTTTTAACATACTTGCTGCCTTGGCTCCCACGATATCCTAACAGCTGAGGACCCTCGAAATTTGAAATCGATCCTACCGTCACTAATCGAAAAACTCTACAACCATTTTTGGTGCCAGGACATCAATCTGGTTTACAGTGCCAGATTTAATATGTTCTATAGGAGGATAGCGGACTATTCAGGTTGGCAGAAGTACTTGGGACTCATTCAAAATGTCCAGATTGAGAGGGTGTTGTGCCAGTTGCGTCTGTCTTCAAAGTTTTTCGTAACTGTTTATTATAGAGGTACTTCTCATAAGTTTAGAAGCGAGAGCTTATGCAATATATGCAATATGAAAGAAGCTGACACCCTCTGCCATTTTTGTCTACGTTGCCCGATCTTACAACCGTGCCGAAGGCAATTCATTGCGAAATACATCTGTGGGCTCCCAGTGGTTGAGGATGAGGATCGTCTGGCTAATTTGCTCGATTTTGTTGATGATAGGGAGAAAATGTTAAATTTATTTCATTTTGTTACTAGTGCACTAGCACTTCGATCAATTGCGCTCACCGAATAGGTGTCTGATATGTACAGCATTAGCATTGTATAGTGTGCAACAGGATAGGCTTGTTGTAGATATTGTACGGGTACCACAGGTATAGCGTGGATGTTATGGATTCATAACGGATTATTATTATTTATATTAATTTCATATCGATGACCTCGTTTATTTTGCATGTACTTCATTAAGCTGTAATGCCCTGTTAACTAGATTAGGAAGAAGATATTTGACTCATTTCTTATCTATTATATATTTTTCTAATGATGATGTGTAAGTGGACCTGAACTCTTTGTAATAATCATTGATTTAATGCAATAAACAACTTACTACTACTACTACTACCACATCATTAAGAGGTTCAGGACGAAGAAATACTCCAAAATCATATAATGCATTGAATATCTTCAAAACTCAATATATCACATTTACTGAGCTTTCAGAGTGGATTGCGCATTTTAGGAGCGGAATTGCGCCCGTTTGCGCCCACTTGAAGAACTCGTGTGATGGGTCATTCCTCCAAGAAATTTTACTTAGAATTCAAGTCTGCAGTAAAAAAGGGGGGTTCCCATTTAAACTAACGAAGTTGATGTCCATTGCGCAATTGCGGTATGCTCAATTTTGTCATTTTTGAGATCCTTATAAAAAAAAAACATTAAGGTTGAAAGAAAAAAAGAAAAAATCATATTGTTGATCCATTATCAACGATTTTAGCAAGGAGTTTTTGGGGACAACCTGTATAACAGCGGAGGAGCAGCTAATAAATCACTATAACAGATATGACTCGAAGTTGATTCCTTCTCCCGATATCTCCACACTATATTATTAATTTCAACACCATTACTAAAGAAAACACGTTTTGTTCCAACGAAAATGATTGGTATCACCTGTTTCATTTTTCCTTTCAGGTTTCTACTTGGACAAAGGTACCAAGCTATCGAAGCATTTACAAAAGCGGAGAAACTAGCAACTTCACCCGAATGGAGTATCTTTCATAATCTAGGTAGGAGGAACACTCCTGTTGTTATTACTACTTACGTCTAGGGAAGATGCAGTAATTTCATCCATATTTCACACAAGTCTCGCGTGACGGGTGGAATGGAGGGGGAATAAGAATAGTGTAAGTCCCTAGCCCTGGTGGTCAACTCCCACGAGCTTTCCTCCTTGCTACCAAGTGATCAAGCCATAGTAAGCTTCTGGCCCAATTAGGAGCGCCCATGAGCTCGCACCTGCCCTGTCAGAGCTGAGCAGCACCTAGAAAGGAAGTAGATTTTTACGATGCGGGTTAGCACCGAAGATGGGTCGATAGAAACGGTTTTCCCTCTTCCTGTCAAAACTCCTGTTGATAACTCCTGATTGCCTTGAGCCAATCACAAAAAGGCTGGGGTGCAACCCGATGTGAGTCACTTGCCGTGGTGAATAGCATTCTTCACTTCCATCAGTTCTTGTACGGGTGAAAGTTCCAGCTCCAGACTGATCATTCAGCCCTTCAGTGGTTAAGGATAAATGTAATGAGGTATTGGTGAGATTCTGTGAAAAGAGATGGCAGCAATAGGGCCAAATTTAGTTTACTTCTCATTTGAGGAGTAAATGGAATATTTTGATTCTGTAAACGGGTTTCTCATCTATATGAACGTAGAATTACTGGAAATTGATTTAAAAAATTTGCGAAAATTGTTTGCTTGGTGTTCCAAAACAAATTTGATCAAATTTTGAACATTTTCAAAAAGTGGCGAAATACGTACCTTTGTCCTACTCATCAGAATACAAATCAGTTTTCAGAATTTCGTTACATTGATCAGAGCCGTCGTAATCAGGTTTTCTGGGATTCCAGAGCAAGGGTCACAAATGAGACTTTGGTGGGTCAAGGGGTCAGAACGGGACTGACACTATACCACTAACCACAACCGACCCAGTCGTGGTCGGAGACTATTAGCCTGACAGATTTTAATACTTCCAGCTATTACATTGCACTATTTCATCTGGGAGGGGGGAGTAATTTTATTCATTCGATTCTTTTTATTCATTTTTGTTCATAACGTTCACTACCTGTAGGCTCTCTCAAAATATCAATAATTATAGCATTAAGAATCAAGGGATGAGATGATTTCAAAGATAAGGTATGTGCATAGTAGAGCCAGAGATTTGAACGTTACAAAATATGGGGGACATTTCAAGTTCTGAAAAAATCTGGCCATTAAGTGCACTTTACAAAAATTAAATTTCAAATTTGACCTGAGTGCTCTTCATGTTGAACTGGTGTCTCTCCACGTTTCGAACGTTTTGTTTGTTTGGTTGCTGTTTGAATGTCTTTGTTACCAATAAGTGCATAGGAAGTGAGAAAAACGTGACGAATCTGATTTTTTCTTAATAATTTGAGTTGGACCGTTAAAATTCCGTGATTATGTACTGAAGAAATATTGATGCCCTAGATAAGTGTTCAGATTTAAAATTTTCTAGGGGAAATCAGTAAAGATTTAGTTCTCTGAAAGCAAAAGTCCAGATAATAAGCTCTGCTTTGCGCGTTTTGACATAATAATAACTGAACTCAAATAAATAATCTGAAGGAATGGAGAATTGAATGGTAACTCTCATGAAAGACGGAACGAAATAACTTGAGGAAGGCGACTGGTTGTAACTTGGTTGTAACTAGAGGTCTAGTAGCTGGTTGAGGATTCACAAATAACTGTCCACGGAATAACGCGTTACCAGATAAAGTTATTCACTGGAGGTAGAACATACCTGCGTGACACGTGCCACAAGTAGCGACATGGTGGAAGCGAAAGAAGCGCGGAATTAAAGTAGTTATTCTAATAACGAAGGTTTTCAGTTAGGTAACTAGTAATTCAACTAACCGTTCTAGGCCGATAACCGGTTATTTTAAGCGGTTACGTTATTTAACGCCCATCACTAGTCCTGTTCAAATCTTTCTTCCGTATAGAAAAGCTCCTAATAAAATAACTCAGTTTTGCTTTTAAATAAGTGTTATCATTGTGAATACCCACCTCCTGATATAATTTGAGTTTTAGTACAATTAATTTTACGATATACATGCATCTGAATACATTGAACAAGATAAATGTTGAAGCTGTAATCTGTTCAGAACGACTCACATAGCATCCAGTAGCGTTGGCGGCTTTCATTGACTGACCTATCTCATCAACTATGCAGATGGTACAAATGCTATTATGTAGCGCTAGTGCTGTCATTGTTCCTCCTCATACCTATGCTCGCAACCGCGCTCTAGCGTCATATTTCGCCATTGGCGACAACAGTATTTTACCCAGCAACAATGTGTAAATCCAAAGTTTTTTACTTCCGACACCCTTCTTTTTACCCCTGACACCCAGCTCCCCATAAAGACCTCCCTCGATGCAGTCCTCGTCTTGCTGCCCACCTATTCTGCTCTCCCTGAAGAATGACGAACAAGAAAAAAATTATAACGAGTAAATACAAAGACAAGACATATGAGGGAGAAAAAAATAAAACGGAATGAAAAATTGAAAAAAAGAAAGACAAAAAATAAAACAGAAAAAATAAGTAAATAAAAAAATTAGACAAAATATAATACGATAAAAATGCCTTACTGATACTTATTATCCTTCAAGCAAGCCTTCAGCACCAGCCACACTGGCGGTACTCACCTCCTTCCCCTTCAGCTCCAGCAACTTTTTCTCCGTTCCTGCCATCGCCTTCAACCCCAGCTTTAGCCTCCGTCCCCAGAAAATTAAATTGTGTACTCAATTTAATAAAATTCTAGGAGGAGGAGGTATAGTGTACCTCCTGCTCTTGCCTTGGATCTGCTTTGGGGAGCGGATAACCCCTCGAACTATTCTGCATAAAAAGGCACGAGAATGCCACAATAAAGCACTACAATTGATTATGTTTGCATCCCAAGATATTTTTTAGTACTTTACCTTCGCTCTCCAGTATTATTTTATTGCGGTTACGGACACATAAGCTTATTTAGCCATCCCTACAGGCTTCAAAGGGATTTCGCTAAACATTTGGTAGGACATAGAAATAAGGGTTATTACGACCTCTTCCTAACGCTTATTACAGTTTTAACGTCATGCATGTACATATTTGCCATTTTAGTACGACTTTGGCCAACGGATTTTCCTCTCGTCCTGGTAGAAAGGTGAGCAATATCTCTTTAATGAATCAACGGCCGGATTTGAAAATGACAGTTTTTTTTTTTTTTTTTTTTTTTTTGTAATAGGTTACTAATCTTGCTGAAAGAAGATGTATTTAGAAAACCAGTAAGTGTTTTCCACAATCCCTTTTTGACCAAGGTTAGAGGTTCCTAGTATATTCTTGGAGGCTGTCAGTTTTTGAGATTGACTTTTTAAAGTACAGGGTATGTAGCCTGTTGTAATACGTAACAAATTGCATCTACATAACAAGTTAGGTAGGGTCGCTTTATATGGGATTAATTCATTGTTTAAATTTTCTATGGACCGTTTTTTGTAATGAAATGTATTAAACAGTTTTCCCCTACTTTCCATATCACAGAACTTCAGCAACTATAAGTTCATTAAATCAATATAAAAATTGTGGAAAAAATTAATTATTTATTTAAAAAAATTAATTTTAAACAATAATAATTATAAAAATAAATAAATAAAACGTCATTTTCCAGGAATCTGTTACGCCAGCTTGGGCCGTGTTGGTAAAGCCAGAGAATATCTCACAAAAGCTGTTCACTTGGGGAGAACTCAAGCCAGCTACGAAGCTCTATCGTCGCTCTATGTTAGAGAAAACGACATAAACAGCGCATTAGATTTGTATCAAGTGGCGCTAGAGTACGTACCTATAACATGAAATTTATCATACCTTTAGTTGTTTGTTTAATATAAAGTTGTATGTTTTAAAAGGAACACTACTTCTGGATTCTTAAACAAAAAAGCCCAGTCATGCAGCACGACCCCATGAGCGAATTTTTGAAGAAATCTTCGACATTTCAGTCGCTATTGATCGTGTAGAGAAATTTTAGTTTATGATTTTGATAGACAAACATGGAATCAAATTATTAAAAATAATTGAGAGGTACTCATACTTTATTATTATTAAACTAATCTTGTAGATTTAAAGACAAATGTAGGTAAATATTCATAGATTTCGATGTCCAATGTGGTCAGTATTGAAGGCAGTTGAAATCTTAACAGTATCCTATCATAACATCATCAAATCTTGACATAAAATAAAACAAGCACCTACTACCTACGTTTTAAACAGCAAGGTTCTAGGATTGGTTATACAGGGATACTTCCATAAGAGTAGTTCAATCTGAATTTGGACAATGTTTCATGCAAATATTACCGATTTTTACAACTAGCGAACGGCATTATTTCGATTTTTGACTGATTTTTCAACTTTGAAATTTTTGAAAACTTGATACATATTCTTATAGGAAATTTTACGCTGATTCCGAATATACCACATGTTAGTATGCTGAAAAAATTATTTCGCACAACAAATTTTGAAATTTTTGACTACATTTTTGAAAATTTCAACCCGAAGATGTAATCCGATCATGCTGGCCAACGAACTTGAACTTTCGTTTTGTGTCCTTAACATTTTAAAATTTGTTTAAAGTTTCTAGCACAATTCTACGGACAGTTATCGTCTGGAATGACACATACATACATATATACATACATACATACATACATAAAAAAATGCGTTAAACTTCAGAATATGATTCAGAATAGCCTGAAACGGATTTCTGCATAAAATTTTTTCAAAAATTCACATTTTACAAATTTTGAGGCGAGAGCAATAGCTTAATATTCTTCAAAAATTCGCTAAAACATTGTTACCTACATAAACTTAAAAAAAAGTCCAGTCATGCAGCATGACCCCATGAGCGAATTTTTGAAGAAATCTTCGACATTTCAGTCGCTATTGATCGTGTAGAGAAATTTTAGTTTATGATTTTGATAGACAAACATGGAATCAAATTATTAAAAATAATTAGGAGGTACCTATTCATACTTTATTATTATTAAACTAATCTTGTAGATTTAAAGACAATCTGAATTTGGACAATGTTTCATGCAAATATTACCGATTTCGATTTTTGACTGATTTTTCAACTTTGAAATTTTTGAAAACTTGATACATATTCTTATAGGAAATTTTATGCTGATTCCGAATATACCACATGTTAGTATGCTGAAAAAATTATTTCGCACAACAAATCGCAAAAAACAGGCTATTTTGAAATTTTTGACTACATTTTTGAAAATTTCAACCCGGAGATGTAATCCGATCATGCTGGCCAACGAGCTTGAACTTTGGTTTAGTGTCCTTAACATTTTAAAATTTGTTTGAAGTTTCTAGCACAATTCTACGGACAGTTATCGTCTGGAATGACACATACATACATACATTTTTTTTTTTTTTTTTACAAAACTCCCCTCAAAGGCGGAGGGGGCACACCATTAAATTGAAAAATAAACAAATAAAATAAAAAAGTGGGGAGGACGCCCAGGTTTACCCGACGCCGGCTCTAGGGATAAGGGAAGTTGCAGGACGAGGAGGAGGAAAGGGAGTGCCCCTATAGAATGACCACCAGTTCAAGTAAGAACCCCTCAGGACGCGGGTGGTGATACCACGGAGTACTCCTGCAGAGATGCCCAACTCGAGCAACTCCGTGGCGCTTTTCCCGCACCACACCCCGCGCCATGACAAGGTCGCAGCCATGACCTTGATGTTATTAGGTGCCACTCCTTTTAGCTCAGATATCGCCCGTCGCAGATCATTTCTATCATATTTACTTTTCTTAGCCCGCCAGGTCTGCTCCATGTCCACGCTGCCACTGACAACCTGGACATCCAGGATAATGGCAGACCCATCGGGCTTGACAGCAACGATATCCGGCTTCTTGCCCCGGTCACTCGGCATGTGATACAGTCTCTCTCTCTCAACAGCCCAACCGCTGGATGACAGAGCGCCTGCTATCTGCTTGGCAACCGCATCATGACGGAGAATGCGGCCACCGTGAGTACGAGGACACTGCTGCACTACATGATACAGGTTCTCATTTTTACCCTGACAGGCACGGCAAAGGGTATCCACTGTCCCGCGTTTACTCCTCGTACACCTCACCGAGGTGGCAATGTGGCCACCCGGACGGCATGAAAATGGCGGTAGTCGTGGGCCCCAATGCCCTCTTAAGCCCATTCCACCTACTGGGAAGAAATGGAGGAATCAGAGCACTGTCGGGGTTCTTTACCATCTACTGACTCATGCACTGCAGCAGCGCACTCAACAGATGAGCTGGGTTTGGGAGCAGTTGGTGTTGCTCGGTCGCACCACAACAACTGCTGCTTGACAAAGTCAAGGTCAGCAGCAGTGCGAGCGACCTCCCAGCTCGAGCCCCTAAGGGCGAGCAGGCGCTGGCGGCGTAAAGATGGTATGCTAGCTGAGAGAGAGACAATACCGAGCCCACCGGCCTTGACCGGTGCATGGATATAGGCACTTGGGACACCAGGTGGAAAGCCTAGCCAAGAGCGCACAGCAGAGCGAACTTCACGATCTAACTCTAGCGGCCTCCCCGCAGTAAGCCTACCAAAGACTAGCCCATAGGTCAGCTTTGGCAGTAAGTACGTGCGAAGGAGGCGCAGCTTCTGCTGTGGCTTCAATGGAGCCTTGGTGATACGAGCTAGTGCCCCACCAAGGTCCACACGGCTTGCGGCAATGGTGGCCACACCCATGAAGTCAACTCCAAGGTACCGCCAAACCTCCAGCACGGATCGGGTGGGGACGGGTGACTGTCCTATGACAAAACACTCCTCATCCACCACCTTCACCTGATGCTGGCGACCCGACGGGACCAAAGAAACTGACCCACTCTTATCTGGGTTAACCACCAAACCACACCTGGCTAGCTGCTCAGCAAAGGCATTGAGGGCGACCTGCAAGCCCTGAGGGATGCTATTCTTCTAAAGATCGATATCTGAGAAGATATTCCCTAGGCGCACCCAGAATTATCGATGCCTACTCCCCACTGCCGCAGCTTTTCTAAGATGTGCTGATCCCAAGTGGTGTCAGTGGCTTTCTCTTGGTCAAAGAACACCAATGACATGCTCTCTAACCATAAAGATATCCCGGATATAAGTCTCATAAGCTGAGAGTTGGTCAACTGCTGAGAAGGTTTTGTGATAACCAACCTGGTTGATAACGTTGTTGCTCTCAAGAAACCACACCAGGCGATAGTTCACCATGGCTTCAAGGATCTTGCTCATGCAGCAATTAAGGGAAATGGGTCTCTAACTGCCAGCTTCATGAGGGTCCTTGACCTCATTGCACAGAGGGATAATTACAGCCACCCCAAATTGACTGTTGAATCAGTGAGTTAGGGTATTCAGCGAAGTAGGATCGATGAGGTGGCGAGATGGGATCCCTGAAAGGTGCATTCCTAATAATGTGCTTCCTCTACCTTGCCCCATTGTCCCGAATTCGTTATATTTGTGATATGAATATAGTTTGCGGAACCAAGATACGTCTGACCAATGAAAGCCTCTCTTTTTTTCGTGTCCTCAGGGTTCAAGGCAAGTTATTTGAAGGAATTAGGAAACATGTGGGATGTAGGTTAGAGATTTCAAAATTTCTGACCATGCAATTTGATTAGTCTATATTTTGCTATGTGAAATTTGGGTGTTCTAAACTGATAATGCTACTAGAATACATCTATTTTCTATTTTTATAATATTCGTACTAAATACGATTGAATCATCTCTTGATTATATAGGTATTTCTGCAAAATTTATGTAGCACTCGATTTATGTTTTCATCTTCCTTCAAGGCTCTTTCCATCCAGTTGGGAAATAGCTACAGCGCTTGGTCAACTGTACATGCAGTTTGGAGAAACGGCAAAAGCATTCAACTACTTTGGACAAGCACTTGCTATCAATCGAACTGCCACACAGCCCTTGCTCGGTATCGCATCAATTTGCCAGGTTGTGTACGACATCTTCCTGCTATACTGAGATAGCTAAGTTTCCTATTGACGGTTCACTGAAAAGTCATGGTTGTATTCATTAATTTTTGTCGTATGCTGTGATGATTCATCCCTTAACAACCACATAATGCTAATAATAATGATTATGGCAGGCTGTAAATATGCCATTACAGCATATAAAATGTACCTTCTAAGCCAATCATGTTTGAAAATGCTCGTCACCCATCGTCTTTCAATACATAAGTAAGACTGTTATGCTAATAATGGGTACATTTTCATTTGGTGGTATAGTCGTTAAGGCAGGGGGTTAGGAGATGAGCGACGAGCATGTTCAAACATGATTGGCTTAGAAGGAACATTTTATATCTACTCATTACATAACTTGGAATACCTAATGGAATTTATTTGTATTAGTGATGATAATGGTACCTACCTGACAATAAGTTTAATTCATCAATCTTATACACAGGAAGAGAATGATTTCGACGTAGCTCTATCCAAATATAAAATAGCAGGTCAACAGATCCCTGAATCCGTTTGCCTTTGGAATAACATGGGTCTCTGCTTCTTGGGCAAAGGCAAAAATATCGCTGTAAGTAATTATTACATGATCTATCCTCCCAGGAGCTGTCCTCCTTTCACTTCATCTGATTAGCTATAATCCCCCTTCACTTTTCTTGTATTTAATTGGTTGTTACTCCTACCCCCTTTCTTTTCTCTTGACCAATGGGATTCTATCTCCCTTCACCTGTGACTATAAAAGCTGTGTCCTTTCTAATGTGTCTTCAGTTATTGTTTGTTACAGATGATGGCCTAACTGTAGAAATCGATTAAACATTGTAACTCTTTATTGTTTGTGGAAATAGACAACGTTTATTCACTAACTTCCGTATTGAAATGGGTTTCCACAACTTCGCCGCGAGTGATTTAGTTCGTATTACAGATTACAGGAATAGTAAGAATGTAACGGTAGAAATATTTTCAAGGCAGACACACGACACAGCGATGTGTAATACACATCGGCTTTACACATATATATATATATATATATATATGTGTGTGTGTAGATGCTTCTACTCTACCATTTGACAAAGGCAAAAGCCGAAATATTATAACTGTGAGTTTTTCCTTGTAATTTATGTATAGATATGTGCTATTTTTCTCCGCACATCTGTGCCAAAGAAGTTTCTTTATTTATATACTGTCATCAACTTCGTTATTTCAAATGGGAACCCATTTTTGAATTGCAGATTTGAATTCTCCGTGAAATTTTATGAAGAAATGACCCATCACTTGATTTTGTTAGTGCGCGCAAACAGGCGCCATTCCGCTCCAAAAGTGCGCAATCCCGCCCTAAAGGTGCATTTCCACAAAGCGTAGATACTAAAATGCAGGGTTTTCAGTGTTTTCCCAAGTTGGTGTTGAAAATATCAGTAAATGAACACCATCAGGCTCAGCACGAATAAAATACCTACTCCAAAATCATGTATCATGTGGCAATTTAATCTCTTCAAAACTCAGTATTTCATATTTATTGAACTTTTAAGTGGAATTTCGCACTTTTGGAGTGGAATGGCGCGCCTTTGCGTGCACTAAAAAATCAAGAGATGGGTAATTTCTTCTCGAAATTTCTTCGCGTGGAATTCAAATCTGCAATAAAAAAAGGGGGATCCTATTCAAAATAACAAAGTTGATGTTGATTGCGCAATTTTTTTACCCATTATTAAAACGATTTTAGGAGGGGGGAGGACGTTTTTGGGACGCACTCAATGAGCTCAAATTCAAACTCAGTAGTAGTAGAATAATATTTATAATTCAGACATTAACAAAGTTCGCCCTCACAATCATGCTGCTTGACTGGTTTTTTGTTGTCCTGACTGTTGACAGCCATCCCAACAGTCGAAACAATGAAATTCAGTAACTTCAACGTTCGTCACGGTAACCTACGACTATCTGTACTTAGAAGTCGTGGATTTTAGAAGTCCGTAGACAGGGTTGCCACTGTGGCTTAAGATTTCATAAGCCGCAATCGCCGCTTGGAACCTCCGAACTTCTTTAAGCTCCTGACGGATAAAAAGGGACTTTTTCCGCGGAATGATTTCGTCATTAGTCATTTTGAAACTCAAGCTTGCAATAAAAATAATTACTTATATACCCCATTCCGTAGATATTTTGTATCCTCATTACCTACCTAATGTATTTATTTTTCTACTTTTGTCTTCTCATTTATACCATGTGTTATTCTGTTATTTTTGTGCTACTCCTTGTAATATCTCAAGATTTCACAAATAAACGCGTTAACTAACTAGACGAGGCCTACTGACTAACAAGGCCCACTGACTACCCACTAGCACTTGACATCTCAAAGAAAACTGCATAAGAAAACAATGGATCTTTTTATGGGACAAAATGATCATTATAAGATCATGATACTAGTTCATTTTTGTAAAATACGAGTATGAATGTATTTCTATTTTCAGGCTATCAGTTGTCTCAAACGGGCAAATTATTTAGACCCTATGGACTGGAAATCTCTGTACAACCTGGGTCTGGTACACATTCACACTAAGCAGTACGCTTCGGCATTTCATTTTCTATCGTCAGCTATAAAACTAGAAAACAGGAACGCACATACATTCATGCTATTAGCCAGTGAGTACCCATATTTAATAAGTAAAATTGCAAACTTTTGATAACTGCAGATTAATGAACATCTATCGCATTCCGCTGACTCAAATGTATTTATTAATTCAATGTAGCTACCTATTTATTTTCACAATCAATCACGGGTAAATCACACTTTTGCACTGCTAAAAACAAAGCTTAGCATAACCATGGTTTGCTGAACTAGAAACTGCACCTACATTGCTCTTTTGGATCATTCAAATCTTCTTGACCCAGAAAGATCTAGAGAAAAGAGAAAACGATCAAGAACAACGAACGTGGTCAACGATGCAAGTAAATATACACCTTCCAAGTGTACCCTATTTGAAAATCTGACTATTAAGAGTGGGTCGGACGATCCGCCATTTTGTTTTCTGCCATATGAAATCAACATTAACTCCCAGATGTCATACCTCAGCAAAAACTTGGATTTTGTTTTGGAACCTCTAAATTCTACTAATCATCCTGTAGAACGTGGTTGAACAGTTATTTTATATACATAATTACCATCTAACCCTTCCGTTTATTATGCTTGCAGTTGTTCTCCAGCGATTATCATTCAATGAGAACGCAACCAAGTGCTTTGAGCAGGCAATAAAACTGGATGCTGATGATCTAACTGTCAGGATTAACTACATTTCGCATCTTCATAGCATGAATCAAAACGAACTAGCGCTGGAGCAATTGAATTTAGTTCAACGTTTAATCCAATCTGCGGAAGTCGATAGTAAGGTATGTTTTATTCTCAACTTAATGCTGTAAAAATGGGTGTATACCACGTTCCAGGCAAGCCTATGCTGATTAACTTTTGAATCCAAAAATCAGTTTTCATTCAAGTTTGAAAATTGTGGGTTCAATAAGAATAGAGTATTGCGACGCATTATGGATTTTCTAAAATTCCTACGAAAGCTGCTATTAACTCAAATATCAAGCAGATCCATATTGATAACAATAAAGTATTCGCTTCCTTTTGCTGAGAATGGCGCAATGTAAGACGTCCCTCTGGAACTAGGCTTCGTCAATTGAGGGCCGACTGGAATTCATCCAAGGGCTTGGGGGCGTTGTAGTTGGTCTAGGAGTCTAGGTTGTTGATAATTGAGGATCTCAGTACTTCAATTGACGGTTGTTTCACCCAGACTGCTTTGGACATATTCGATGGTGTCCTGTCGCAGAGTTGATATCGTATGGTACCTATTAAGGGTGTTGGGAAGCCATTGACTATTGCATCTGCTCGAGTTTCGAGGAGTGTCCAGTTCAGACCACTGAACCATTGAGATACCATAGATTCGTTTGGGGAGCGTACTTAAGAGTTTTACAATGTGCCGCTTTCTGTCTTGAGAAGTGGTGCATTCAAGTAGTGTTATGACATACGGTAGCTTTCTGTCTCATTTATTCAACAGTAAATTATATAATATACTAGTCATTTATGATATGGAGGCAACACAGACTTATTAAAATATGGATACATTGTGGTTCCTTCAAAATGTTACATAGCTACGTATCATTTACTTATAGCTATAAATGGGTTGTTTTTAAAAGTAGCTGAAATGTCTATTTATTGTAAGTTGTCACTTAATATTCTTATGGGGGTTACAAATTTGTAGTAGACAGGAAGGGGCTCTCGATCGCTGCACGACCTGGAGCCCCCATAGAGCAATGGATGTTCCTGAGCTGACACAAAGTACCTGATTTTCATTTGCTTTTCAGACACAAGATGCTGTGAAACAACTGACATCAATCTTAACAAAAGATTTGATTGCTCCAGTTTCCGAGCAACCCGATTAGTGGCTGTGATAGAGGTTCTCATGCATGTAAAACCACCGGACAACCTGATGTCGCCCACTGCAATGTTTCCCAATTTGCCATAAGATATTCTCCAATGTTGTTTTGTTCGCATTAGCTTCGAGAGACAATCCAACCATTTTATGTTAACAATAATGTAAATTTTATTTTACTGTTTGTATAAAAATAACATGTTGATTATTAATTATCTTATTGATACTTCCACAATCTGAATGCAATTATGGTAAAATTTCGTATACTCTTGGCATGTGTTCGATGCCCTATTGATTTTTGAAAACTCTTGCTGATAGGTACCTACTATATGATTACCTTTAAATAAAATGAATGATTCATTGAGTGATTCTAGCTGATGTTGGTGAAACGTGGGTAAAAGAAACAAATTTTAACTATTTTCCCCCCGAAACGTTAATTAAAAATGCAAGAAATCATCTCAAAACATTTTCAAACCATAGATCTTACTTTCAGGTACTGATCTGCGAAGCAAAATCTTTTTTCCCCTCCCCCTACTAAAATTGTTTTAGCGAATTTTCTTAGAAAATAAAGCTATTGCAATGGCTCCAAAAATTTTCAAAAATTTTCTTCATCGAAATCTGTTTTGAGGCATTCTGAAATGATTCCTGGATTTTAACGCTTTTTTATATGTATATATATATGTATGTGTCATTCCAGACGATAACTCTCGATAGAATTGAGATAAAAACTTCGTTCTTTCGCCAAAAAATCAAGCATTTCAAAAGAAAGGATGAGTTCGTTGGACAAAACTTTTTGAGCACATTAAATTGGTCAAATTCCAAAAAATGTACTTGAAAAATCACTAAAAAAGGCAAAAAACTGGTAAAAATTAACAAATTTCTATTTTTTTAGCAGAATGCTACTCGAAAAAAATTAATCGAACAAGAACTGGACATTTAAAAATTTAAGCACAAAATTGTACTGAAAAATATACCTACTTGAATTTCATTAAAATAAGCTAAAAATCGATAGGAACACTTGAAAAAATCATAAAAATCCACAAAATCGTTTGTTCATTGGAATGTTACTGACAAAAAGTTAATTTGCTATAAAATGTATAATGAAATTCTTATTTGTCCCCAAAGTTTTCAAATTTCAACAGAATTTAACATAAATAATTTGTGTTTTTTCTTCCTTTTGTTACTAAAACTCTTGTTACTGTTACTAAAACTATAACTCCCTCAATTTGCTGTGTAAATTCAAATCTGAGGATACCGTTGGAAAGAACATTAAATTTTCTATCGACTAGATGCCTGATATTTTTTCAGGATTAAGGTTTGAGCCATGAGCAAGTCCTCTGAAAAGGAAGTTCTACCTGATTTGGGAAACTTCGAATTTTCTCAATCGGGAACTGGACTATGAGAACCAATATTTTTTTCTGAACGCAGGTTTAAGCACTGGTTACTTACCAAATCAATTTATTACACTCGTACCTCGAGGATTGTTTATACTTTATAGTTAGGTACTCAATAACTTTGTGTGTAGCTCAGCTGCTTTTATTTGCGGAGCAGTGTAGGCAACGTGAGATTTTAGCATAAATTGAGATGTTTCCAACGAGTGGTGAACAATTTCCGTCGGATAAGAACTGACGGAGCTACGTACGTTTCCCTTGGAAAGGCCCTGTTGTAATTGGAAATCATCGTGGAAATTTTCTTAAGTACCTATCGCTGTAAAAACTGTCGATTTTCCCCGTTGTGGGTCAAAGTAAAAAACATCAAAATGTCAAGATCGTTGCCCATCTACTAATGCAAGTGGTCCACTTTTTCCTTAAATACTCTCATTCGAGGAATTGTCACGGTCTAATTCCACGAAAACATCGGCTTCCGAATACAAATTCATTATTTCTTCGTTGTCACGACAGAATAGGAAATAAATAATTAGGTACGGAAATACGGCGGGGTTGTGTTACGACGAAACAAACGGAAAAACAGGGTTAGGTACACAACTTTTCAAGTATAGACATGAGAAGGAAGACGTGTACCACTTTCTCTGTACTTGCCCAGTACTTGCTGAGTTTAGAGTTGGAGTTTTTAATAAACCCGTGCTTTCTCGAAATGAGGCTGTGGCTTTGCTTGATGGTGGTGGATGGCCTCAACAGGTGGCTTTCAGTAAAATAGCCTGGCAATATCGCTCTGCGTTGGTACATGAGTTTAATTTTTAATTTATTTTTATTTTATTGTATTTTGATGTTATTGTAGTTTTTAGTTTAACCTGCTGACACCCCCGACAGACGGTTTGAAAAGCCATGTCAGTATTGTTTATTTTGTAATGCAGACGGAATCTTTTACTTTGTTTTATTTTGTCAATAAACTTTTGGTTTATTATTTCCAATAATGAGCCTATGTGATCGTATAGCAAAAAATTTTTATAACACCCCCTCAAACTTTGTCACTTTACGTTTCAAGGTGCGTAGAATCCAAATTTGAAATGTCCGTCCGCTGTCCGCCGTTCGCCGTCCGCCGTACGGGCCATAAAAGGCCTTAGAATTGACTTGAAAAATCTGTTCTTTCGCACATAGACTCCACTTGGGGTCTAGTTGGTCCTGACTTCTTGCCAGCTCGATCGCTCCACTCTCATGGGTGCTTTGAGCCAAAAATAGGTGAAAAAGTGTCTTTTTTTTTTATATTTCAAGTTGTATAGAAATTGGAGATTTATGAGTGAAAAGAAAATGTTAGCTATTAATTTTATGGAAAAATAAGTATTCTAAATGATACTCTTCTATTCAAAAAGAGATTTTGGATTTAAGGCTATTTTTTGCAATTTTATAGATTTTTTAAAACAAAATTTAATGAAGTTCAAGTTTTCAGCATAATTTCGTACATAAATTTTTGAATGTTCTATTTCATAGTTGATAAACTTTATTTGACCAATCTTATGCTAAAAAATATCAATTTAACAATTCTTAGCCATTTTCAGTGATTTTGTCAGCACATTTTTTGAAATTTGACCAATTAAATGATATTAATATACAGTATAGGTAACACTTTTATGTGTTGGAAAGATGACTTGGTAATAAATTGTTTTGTTATTCAACTATATTAAAAAGCGTAAAATTGTGAGATTCCGCTGCTGTAATGGATTGAACCCATTTGTGAGGTCCGAAGCTCCGAGTTCCGATACTAAATATAGGTACTATAAGCGGCGTTTAATAATTATGGACCAGATATCTACGTAGAAGGGCTGTCTAATACATAAATAATAAACCTTTTTGTAATAATTTGCAGCGTTTTTTCTTCTTCTTCTTCTCTGCACAACTTTTCAAGATGACGGGCTGTGAGAAAGTTGCGGATCAGCGCTGATCCGTGGGTTAATCCACCCCAACATTTGGATTCCGGAATCTGTGCGTTATCACAAGTGGGTAGATCCCGAGTCAAGCGTTGGTGGAACAGTCTTTTCCCCGTTTTGACGAGAAAACTCACGGATTAACCTAAGGAAAACTACCGTTGATGGAACTGGCCCTTAGTGTATAATTTATTTTGTTCTTATTCTAAATACTACGGGAACTAAGTTTTTTAAATATTGTAGTAGTTATAGAGAGTACAATTGTACCGTAGTGATCTGCGCACGGGTATGGATCCTAGCAATTAAGTTTATTATTTTACTAGCCGCTCCGGCTCGCTACGCTCGCCTCCACGTCCAGCCGGGGGGCAAGCCCCCCGGACCCCCCATTAAATTGCTCGCTTCGCTCGCAATGTGTGGTATGTAGGGAATGTTGCTCGCTTCGCTCGCAAAGTGTGGCATGTAGGGAATGTTGCTCGCTTCGCTCGCAAAGTGTGGAATGTAGGGAATGTTGCTCGCTTCGCTCGCAAAGTGTGGCTGTATACATGCGATGTATTACAATTGAAACGTGTAGGGGATGTTGCTCGCTTCGCTCGCAAACGGTAGATCTCTAAGGGTAGTTTTAACTTCTGTAGGGGATGTTGCTCGCTCCACTCGCTTGAGGAAGTTATACTGCCACCCAACTTGGCAGACGTTTTTTTCTGTTGGAAATTCTTACAAACAAATTAAATCTTATAAAACTACGGTGAACCACAAAAATTTTATTTGGGGATGTTGCTGGCTTCGCTTGCAAGGTATATACCTGTATATCCTTGAGGAAGTTATACTGCCCACCCAACTTGGCAGACGTTTTTTTCAGTTGGGAATTCTTACAAACAGATTAAATCTTATAAAACTACGTGGAACCACGAAAAGTTTATTCGGGGATGTTGCTCGCTTCGCTCGCAAGGTATACCTGTATATGTGTAGGACAAAGTCCGTATTTATTCTGTTGAAATGGCTCTCGCTTCGCTTTCAAGGTAGGTACCTATGTATACCTGCTCGCCTCGCAAGGTATTGCGTAGAAGTGCAAATGGGAACCCCCCTGTGAGGGTCCCTTCTGGTAAGCAACGTTGTGAAACGGGCGGCCCGGGTCGATTAAAAATGTCATATTAAACGGTTCCCCTCGCTTCCGCTGGCAATTCGACCGAGTTCTCGTCACTTTTTTCGATATCCGATTTCGGATTCAGATTCGGCGGACCCAAAGCTGTATTTCGCCCGCGAAAACCGTTCCGAAAAACGTACCTTTATGGGGTATATTTTAATCGGAAAAAACGTAGTTTTTGTCGGACTTTTCGAGAAAACACGGTCCGTACTTTCGCATTTTTTTGACGCATTTCCCGATACTTTTTTCGCGATCCGATCGCGCCGTCGTCTTTTTCGTTTCAAAACCTACGAAACCGGTATTTTTCCGGAATTTTCGACGGCCGTTTAGAGGGGTAGGGGAAGCGGGGAAGTCCAAAAAGCGCACATTAACGCGAACTTCGACCCCCCTCCCGCCCTACGGCCCATGGTTCGGGTGGGATTAGAAAATTTTAAATTCGCTTATACACCCTGTCGGAAAATCCTAAGAAGATCCCCCCACTCGTAGATCCGGCCCACTCAGCCGTTTGGCCGTGCATAGACACGACAGACAGACAAACAGACGGAGATTTATTGGGAACTTGGAAACTGCCAGACCAGGAAACTGTCCGAATTTCTGCCCCAAAACCGATTCGGGGAGTTCAAGGAGTTCACGTAAATGTCTCCGAAAGTAGGGCCAGGAAACTGCCGGAAAACAGAAAGCTGCAGAACTGTCCGAAAATATTCCGGCAGAATGGAAAGTCCCCGTTTCGACTTCGAAAACTGTCCGAATGACTGCTCAGGGCAATGAACTCCGAGTGGGTCCTTTCTAATCCGTCTTTGTAAAGCGTCTTCTTCCATTATTAGAGGGAAGCCTATAGTGAGTCACATTCTAATCCGTTATTATAATGGCAACCACTGCGTCTTGCGTTCATTAGGGGGAAGCCTTTATATGGCCATTCTCGCACCATAATAATTCATTCGAAAAGTTTCATTCCTGAGAGTAAGATATTCGTTTTTCCATCTCTGTGACGTGTTTCTGTCCGTTCAACATGGTTTTTATAATGCAGGGCCAACGAGCCAACTCACTTCTCTACGTAGACGAGTGCAATAATTTCTTATATATTAGAGATAAGAAGAAGAACTCAGTGTGGTACATGAGATGTTCGCATACGTCATGTCCTGGAACAGCAAAGATGACCGACATGCCAGAAGATGTTGCTGATACAGATTTATCAACGTTTACGATGATCCAGTCAAAGCCACATAATCATGGACCCGAGGAGCATGTGAGAGAGGTGAGTCTACTCTTTAACTTTGTTTTGTAGTCGGCCGTAGTTGCTTGTATAGCTTTTCCTAGTCAAAATAAAAGTTTTCCGAATCAACATAAAGGTTTTCCGAATCAAAATAAAGGTTTTCCGAATCAATTGGCCTAGGATATCCCATGTACATGAACGAATATTCCATTCCACTTGAAAAACAAAATTGAAATTTTATATTAACACCAGCGGAAATTTGGAAAACAAAACGAAAGATTGGCTGTAAAATAGCAGTCTCCCAGTACCTAATTACTTGTTAAATCAATTTTCTAACACAATACTATAATCGCAGGTTGTGGATTTGAAGAAGAAAATACTTCACATTTGTGCCACGGAAAGCAGGGACATGCACGATATATTCAAGAAAGAGTGTGCCAAGTGAGTATGGTTTGCAATCTACGTAATTATTACATCTAAAAATTTACTAAAAATGAAATAATAATTATATAATTAAACAATAAACAATTCAAATTATTCAAAATATATTACAGTTGAACCTACATATCTATATACATTTGTGTGCATGTGTTTGTACTTTTAGGGTTCCACCAGATGTAGCGAGTAAGCTGGAGTGGACAAAATTTTACTACACAATGAGAAACGTTAGAAGGAAACAACTTCCAGCTGTACCCACATCGCTGACAGGGTTGGATTCAGCCGTTAGGGCCGTAATGCCTCGTTTTGGCATGGTGGATGGTCAGTCATTTTATCATGGCATTGTGGAGGCGAACGGAAAAGTGAGCTGCATATTCGTCACCAAGCAATTGTTGCCTGTTCTACGTGCCTCCGCAATTTGGCACATTGATGGCACATTCAAGACGGTCCCGAGTTACCCATCGGCACGTCAGCTCATCACTATAATGGCTAACGACGGCGATAAGGTGCCCACAAAATGTTATTCATACACGTTATCTGTAGTATACACCTTATATTATGCTACACCTTATATAATACTACTTGCAGATGATACTTACCTATATTAAGTAAATAATGTCCGTAAAAGTGGGTATGATTTTATGTGTTTTCTGTCTTTTCTTTCCAGGCGTACCCAGTGGTGTACGTAATCATGGAATCAAAGGAAAAAGCTTCGTACAAGGCAGTTCTCCACCTATTGAAAACCGAGCTCGAGTTAACCCCTTCTGCTGTGATGTCAGATTTTGAAGCTTCACTGAGAGCGGCCATCCTGGATAGTTTCATAGTTCTGACGTATTTTGTGATCAAATATAATTAGAAAAACAAAAATAACAACATTTTATTGAACAAAATAATGATTATATTTGCATGAAGCTCTTAATAAATGTCTGTGACTGTGCGCGCAGTATGTGCGTGTGTGTACGCTCGTGTGTGAGTTTATAATAATTCATTGTATAAATTTTAACATACAATTTATATCTAAATTGAATAGAAAATAAAAATAATGGCATTTTAACATTTTACATATGCAGAGAATTATATTCGCATACAGCTCTTAATAAACGTTGTCCATACTCAGAATTGATTCGCGATACTTTATATTTGGCCCACGTCGCAGAAAAATAATGATGCACGGCCTCCATAGCCTGTTCACTGTAAAAGCCGAGGCCATTTCCGTGTTTGGTACAAAATCTTCCACATGAAAGAAAACCGTGTGAACTTTTGGAGTGACTGGAATAACTAAAGATAAATATGATGCTTTGAATTCATTGATGTATTCAATGAATTTTGGATCCAGCCTGGCTGAGAAAGATGCTTTGACAACTTCATTGAACTTCTGGAAAGCATAAATGAATTCGTTCAAAGTAAATAGTTGCCGCATTTTGCTACAGAAACTCGATTTGTTGCGTTCAGACTGTAGCATGGGTTGTTTAAAATACGTTGATGCTTTCCAGAAGTTCAATGAAGTTGTCAAAGCATCTTTCTCAATCAGGCTGGATCCAAAATTCATTGAATACATCAATGAATTCAAAGCATCATATTTATCTTTAGTTATTCCAGTCACTCCAAAAGTTCACACGGTTTTCTTTCATGTGGAAGATTTTGTACCAAACACGGAAATGGCCTCGGCTTTTACAGTGAACAGGCTATGGAGGCCGTGCATCATTATTTTTCTGCGACGTGGGCCAAATATAAAGTATCGCGAATCAATTCTGAGTATGGACAACGTTTATTAAGAGCTGTATGCGAATATAATTCTCTGCATATGTAAAATGTTGAAATGCCATTATTTTTATTTTCTATTCAATTTAGATATATATTTTATGTTAAAATTTATATAATGATTCATTATAAACTCACACACAAGCGTCCGCATAGACACACACGCACATACTACAAGCATACTCACAGGCATTTATTAAGAACTTCATGGAAATATACATTATTTTGTTCAGTAAAATGTTGTTATTTTTGTTTTTTTAATTATATATGATCACAAAATAGGTCAGAACTATGAAACTAGATGAAGATTATATTGTATAATGACACATAAATAATATTTTTTTTCTGAATTTCGGCGATTATAGCGTATTTTCATGATCAAAGTATCAATTAAAAATTCAAAAACTGAATCTAAAAAAAAAAAACGGCTCAATGTCTGATTTTAGTTTTTGCTGAATTATAATCCTAACATATTCCCAAATCATAATTCGAAAGAAAATTTGAAGGGCAAGCACTTTGAGGTCAAAGTCGATCGAGGACCACCGTGCTAACGTTAAATCATTTTTCACGAGCCTGTGTGTCTAACGTAACTCCAATCGCTGCCCGTGTATTCAACATAAGTCCCCCGGTTTTTGACCATTAGTGAGGCCATTCACGCACCAAATTCAGAGGCCTTCGAGGGTTGCAGGTTTCAATCCTCTGCCGGATTAGAGAGCGGCTCGGCAGGTAAGCTGTTGTATGGCCCATTCGTCTTTTCTCTTTGAAAAGGGGTTGTGAGTTATTTTAGTGACGTGCCTATTTTGTGAACCAGTATTGTTTACTTGGCTTTTACTTTGGCTTTATTTTTGGTACATCGTGAAAGCTAAAGCTGCTATTGAAATGAAGGACTTGGTGCCATCCTTGACTTTCATAAAAGCCTACATGACCATCACATCATTCCTGAGGTCATCCTAAAGTTGGATTCGCGAGGGATGGAGTTGGTTGAAGTAATCTCTACAATAAATGGAGTCATCGAAAACTTTCCTTTCTATAGTTTTTAACGGTGTTTTTCGAGCATATAATGGTATTTGCTATCGAGCATAAAACAGATGTTTTTCAAGCATATCTGGAGATTTTATCGAGCATATCGATCCGAGCCCTAGTCATAATATATATAATTTGAGGTATTTTTATGTCCCACTGGGGCCTAGATAATGCAAATAATGTTACTGGCCTTCTGTTGTGAACTGCAGTGAACTTGGGAGTTCCTCAGGAGCTAATTACTTACGTTCGTATTTCTTTGATAAGGCCCAAGGTGGAACCAGGTAAAGGGATTTACGACCCTACTTTCGGACAGTTTTCAGTTCGTACAGATTCGGGCAGTTTCCCCTCTTCGCAATCTGTGTTTCAAGTTTTCTGGCAGAATCCTCGTTCCACCTTTTCGGGGAGTTTGGAGGAACAGGTTTTCCGGGAGTTTTGAAACGAAACCCCGATCTCCCCGAATTTCCAAGAAGGGCGTTTCGGACAGTTTCCTGGTCTGGCAGTTTCCCCCCTTCCGTTTCATTCTTATTAATAGTAGAGATGTTGTACATTTCCATCCTCAATTGATAGTTTTTGTTCTTTTCGTTGCCTGGAGACCTGCAGGCCCACTAAAATTAAGTTGCTGTTTGCTCAGACGAAGACAATATCTTCTTTTACTTTTCTTATTGGTATAAAATTTCACATTATAGCAGTGGCTAATAATTCCCCTTTTAAGTTACTCCTAACTATTTCATTGTAGGTATATTCTTGGTCTTGTTTTCGCTCAGCTACTCTATCGCTCGTATGGCCGGAATTTAGTTATAAATACTTTCCTATAGTACAAACTACTCTAAAGTCCTATTACGAATTCTGTCTCGATGGTTGTCGCTCGACCACTCGAAATAAGATTTCATAGGAATCTTATTACAGTTCTATTCAAGACTGATTTACTTCATGACTAATGCTCATGTTTAATATTTTCTTGAATAAATCCTTTACTTGTTACTAGTCATTCAATATTGGAGTTCAATAAGTTCATTTATATACCCTTCTCACAGGTCTCCTCCTTTACAGTAGGTGGTGGCAGCATACCGTATCAGTAAATTCAAGTTTCCTTTAGTTCATAACTTATAAACCTCTTTGTTTACCTCTGTTTCACTAAGTAGAAAAAGGGAGTTATATAAAAATCTGATTACATTATTAAAATCGATGGAGCAAACTTGGTCTTGGAGCTTACCAAACATTTACAGGATATGCGGAACATTCCAACAGTTTCAACTCTGAACAGGACTTGAACAAAATATTCATGTTTAGATGACACATGGGTGAAATTAGAATGAGCTGAAAGCGAGATTAAACTACAAACGTACGAACATGCGTAACGAACCTACACTACGTGATTATTTAGTTAGAAAACCTATGATTTAAGAATTATTTTCAACATCCCGTGCATATAGGTATAATAGTCACATTTTGCTTTTTCTCCATTTTAATTTTAATTTAGGCTTTTGTTAAAACTCCCGTTCCCTCATAACAATATTTTTTTCCATCAGCAACAACTTCAGCAACAGCCTTCAAGTTTCCTTTAGCCATTGCTAAAGCACCCTTACCCCCAGGAATAGGTATTGGGGTGTTATCTGGACATAGTCTTTGACCCTGTGAAACATAAAAATATGAATTAACAGAATTACAAATATTTTCTCCAATGCTTTTTTTGTAGTGACTAAATACTATGCTTTCACATACCCATACACGCATATTTATGGTTTTAGCAAATTTTTGAAGAGAATGAAGCGTTTGCATTACTCCAAAAATTTTAAATGACAATTTTCCAATTTACATATATATATATATATATATATATATATATATATATATATATATATATATATATATATATATATATATATATATATATATATTCTATATAAATTCTATAAATTCTATATATATATATCGGATCGCGAACGCCAGTACCTTGGTATTTTAAAGCATTAAAACACTTTATTTTTGGTACATCGTGAAAGCTAAAGCTGCTATTGAAATGAAGGACTTGGTGCCATCCTTGACTTTCATAAAAGCCTACATGACCATCACATCATTCCTGAGGTCATCCTAAAGTTGGATTCGCGAGGGATGGAGTTGGTTGAAGTAATCTCTACAATAAATGGAGTCATCGAAAACTTTCCTTTCTATAGTTTTTAACGGTGTTTTTCGAGCATATAATGGTATTTGCTATCGAGCATAAAACAGATGTTTTTCAAGCATATCTGGAGATTTTATCGAGCATATCGATCCGAGCCCTAGTCATAATATATATAATTTGAGGTATTTTTATGTCCCACTGGGGCCTAGATAATGCAAATAATGTTACTGGCCTTCTGTTGTGAACTGCAGTGAACTTGGGAGTTCCTCAGGAGCTAATTACTTACGTTCGTATTTCTTTGATAAGGCCCAAGGTGGAAC
This sequence comes from Adelphocoris suturalis, assembly GCA_030762985.1. Taxonomy (NCBI): domain Eukaryota; kingdom Metazoa; phylum Arthropoda; class Insecta; order Hemiptera; family Miridae; genus Adelphocoris; species Adelphocoris suturalis. The sequence continues at coordinate 7,241,153 of CM061051.1, read as the reverse complement.
CAGGTAAAGGGATTTACGACCCTACTTTCGGACAGTTTTCAGTTCGTACAGATTCGGGCAGTTTCCCCTCTTCGCAATCTGTGTTTCAAGTTTTCTGGCAGAATCCTCGTTCCACCTTTTCGGGGAGTTTGGAGGAACAGGTTTTCCGGGAGTTTTGAAACGAAACCCCGATCTCCCCGAATTTCCAAGAAGGGCGTTTCGGACAGTTTCCTGGTCTGGCAGTTTCCCCCCTTCCGTTACATTATAGCAGTGGCTAATAATTCCCCTTTTAAGTTACTCCTAACTATTTCATTGTAGGTATATTCTTGGTCTTGTTCTTGCTCAGCTACTCTATCGCTCGAATGGCCGGAATTTAGTTATAAATACTTTCCTATAGTACAAACTACTCTAAAGTCCTATTACGAATTCTGTCTCGATGGTTGTCGCTCGACCACTCGAAATAAGATTTCATAGGAATCTTATTACAGTTCTATTCAAGACTGATTTACTTCATGACTAATGCTCATATTTAATATTTTCTTGAATAAATCCTTTAC